>CM035122.1:21223910-22423910 GCA_020205555.1 Panax stipuleanatus
ACGCTAACATAGGAATTGAAGCATATCACTGCTTTTAATTTTATCTTTTAAGCCTTAATGCTCAAATTGAATGTGATTTGTCGAGCTGCGAAGTATCTTCGACCACAGAAATAAATACAAGTGTCGGTCTCCTCATGTGTATGATAGCCATCGGAGGGACTCTGACACGACAAACCATATTTTCACTATGTTGAGACCTTAAATCTGGATAAATGTTTTAAGGTCTTTTGTAGTACATTTTTATAAAAAAAAAACTGGCAGGGTACATTTGTAAAGTGGAGTTTGTCCAACGTGGGACAGATTCTGATCAGTTTGATTATGAATCCACGATTCCTAGGCTCACATATGAGTAGCCAATAACTTGCACAGCTTAAATTTTGTACAGAACTAGATATATCTCAATGTTGCCAGAACCGAGGATTCATTCAGTAAATACTAGTTCGCACCTAGCCGAAACATCTCGTTCGCACTAGATAGCGATCTAAGGGACGCGAGGTTGCTCTTATGACTGAAAAATGTCGATTCATATCAAATGAATATTTAAAGCATCAATTTAATAAAGAGCAAGTAAAGCAATATATATACACAGTTATATATATACAAAAGTTGTAAAGGGCGATGGGTTTCACACCGGTGCCCGAACTAGAATTGAAATATATATATATATATATATATATATATATATATATATTGATAGAAAAGTAGTCAACCAAGACTGAGAAGAGAACCCAGTAGTGGTGAAGGCAGCTTATATATGCATATTTGAATAGAAAGAAGTAAAGGCCACAGAATAATCTAGGCCGAACAGAAATATAAATGTACATAAACGTAGTCACCAAGACTGGGAAAAGAACCCGTGGTGGTAAAGGCTGCTTATATATGCATATTTATATATTAAAGCAATAAAAAGACAACGGAATAATCCAGGCCGAACAGAAATGTAAATGTACATAAAAGTAGTCAACCAGGGACTGGGAAGATAACCCAGTAATGGTGAAGTGTGCAAAATAGTATAAAGGCCACAGAATAATCCAGGTCGGAGTAAATATAAATATATATATATATATATCTATTATATATATATATTGAAAGAAATGTAGTCAACCAAGACTGGGAAGAGAACCCAGTGGTGGTGAAAGTTGCTTATATATGCATAATTATATATAAAAGTAGTAAATTATCTCGGATTTGACATCCGGGCTTAACAGAATTGAAAAGTTAGTATATAAACAGTTAAATAAACACAAAAAAGCCAAACCTGGACTGGGAAGATAACCCAGTCTGGCGAAGTTGCTTAAAATGAAGATGCTAGTGCACTGAAGCTGTTAGAGCTGATGGATCGTCAATCCGAGTTGTAGAAATACCAGAAATTGAGTGGATGTAAAAAAATGTACCAAATGTTGAAAAAAAAGGCCACGGAACTAAGTTCCGGGCATATTTAGAAAACGAAACTTGATATGCAAGTGTAAAATAGTGTAAAGAAGTAGGAATAACTTTTTGATCGTAAAAATACTCACAATGGACTTCTACACAGGCTTTTTGCCAAATCATAGGCTCTAAATATCCAAATCTATCGGTTATTTTTTGATATTTGGTAGTATGTGGGTATATCTACATGTTAGAGTGAAAAAGTTTGGGTTTGGAAGAGGTGAAAAAGTCAGAAAATCAAACAGGCAGAGGTTTGCTGCGTTTCAGAATTCTTGAAAATGAGGGGGGGTGCACGTTTATTTATAGGCTAGGGAGCCTCAGCTCCACTTATTGCTACCGCAGGTAGAGGTGCGACTCCCCTGGTGGGGGCCACATGTCTGGTTGAGTCGTCTCAAAGTACGTGCACTCGGAGCAACGCGAGGTCAAAGTTAGAACTTTCTAACTTTTGATCGGAGCGTCCGTTTGAGACGTGCTATACCTTTTCGAAAAGCCCTCTCCGAGAGTGTCACAATTACATCGGATAAAACATTTTTTGGGTCCAAGAAGACGGGTTCATACCCAGGTCTTCGATTCCCCGCAGTTTATCCGTTGAGCTGTCTTGCACTGTTTGACCTCGGGATCATCGTTAAGGTTTGTTCTGACCTTGGTGGCATCAATTTGGCTTGAGTTTGACCGAATCGGCCTAGGGTTGTTAAGATCACCATGTGGACCCTCCCGGGATTGCTCTTAGTGTCGGCATGACCTTCGGTTAACTTCCTAGGGTTGTTTCCAAGACTTGGATCCCATTCAAGTCTGTTTGTCCTTAGAGTAGTCTCTAAGGCTGAGTTGGTCATTCTAGGTTTTCCTCTGGAGATGTTTTGGAGCTTCAGGTTTGTTCCAGAAGTTGACTTGACTTCTTGGGTTGAGACCGGGGCTGACATTTGTAAAATGCAGTTTGTCCATCGTGGGAATCAGATTCTGATCAGTTTGATCACGAATCCCATGATTCCTAGGCTCACATATGAGTAGCCAATAAACCTGCACAGCTCAAATTTGTACAGAACTAGATATATATCCCAATGTTGCCAGAACCGAGAATTCATTCAGTAAATCCTGGTTCGCACCTGGCCGAAGCGTCTCGTTCCCACTAGATAGCTCTTATGACTTAAAAATGCTGATTTATATCAAATGAATATTTAAAGCATCAATTTAATAAAAAAATAAGTAAAGCAATATGCATACACAGTTATATATATACAAAAGCTGTAAAGGGCGATGGGTTTTCACACCGATGCCCGGACTAGAATTTATATATATATATATATATATATATATTGAAAGAAATGTAGTCAACCAAGACTGGGAAGAGAACCCATGGTGGTGAAAGCTGCTTAGATATGCATAATTATATATAAAAGCAGTAAACTACCTCGGATTTGACATCCGAGCTGGACAGAATTGAAAAGTTAGTATATAAAGAGTTAAATAAACACAAAAAAAGCATAACCCAAACTGGGAAAATTACCCAATCCGGGGAAGTTGCTTAAAATGAAGATGCTAGTGCACTAAGCTGTTAGAGCTGACGGATCATCAATTCGAGTTGTAGAAATACCAGAAATTGAGTTTATGTGCAAAAATGTACCAAATTTTAACGATAATGGCCACGGAACTAAGTTTTGGGCATATTTAGAAAATGAAACTTGATATGCAAGTGCAAAATAGTGCAAAGAAGTAGGAATAACTTTCTGATCATAAAAATACTCACAATGGACTGCTACACAGGCTTTTTGCCAAATCGTAGGCTCTAAAAATCCAAATCTACTGGTTATTTTTTGATACGTGGTAGTATGTGGGTATATCTATATGTTAGAGTGAAAAAATTTGTGTTTGGAAGAGGTGAAAAAGTTAGAAAATCAAATGGGCAGAGGTTCGCTACGTTACAAAATTCTTATAAATGAGGGGGGGGGGTGCACGTTTATTTATAGGCTAGGGAGCCTCAGCTCTACCTGCTGCTACCACAGGTAGAGGTGTGGCTCCCCTAGTGGGTCCCACATGTCCGGTTGAGTCATCTCAAAGTATGTGCACTCTGAGCAACGCGAGGTTGAAGTCGGAACTTTCTAACTTTTGATCGGAGCGTCCGTTTGAGGCGTGCTATACCTTTTCGAAAAACACTGGCCGAGAGTGTCACAATGACATGGGATAAAACATTTTCTAGGTCAAAGAAGACGGGTTTATAACCACGTCTTTGATTCCCCGCAGTTTATCCGTTGAGCTATCTTGCACTGTTTGTACTCGGGATAGTCGTTAAGGTTCGTTCTGACCTTGGTGGTATCAATTCAGCTTGAGTTTGACTGAATCGGCTTAGGTTTGGTAAAATGACCATTTTTCCCCTCCAGGGGTTGCCCTTAGTGTCGGCATGGCCTTCGGTTGACTTCCTGGGTTGTTTCCAAGACTTAGATCCCATTCGAGTCTGTTTGTCCTCAGTGTAGTCTCTGAGGCTGAGTTGGTCATTCCAGGTTTTCCTTTGGAGATATTGTGGAGCTTCAGTTTTGTTCCCGAAGTTAACTTGACTTCCCAGGTTGAGATCGGGGCTGACCTGTACCTCCCGGGTTGAGACCGGGGCTGAACTGAAGGCCCGATTAGAGATCGGGGTTGACTTGATGGCCCAATATTAAGATCAAGGTTGATCTGACGGCCCTGGCTGGAGATCGAGGTTGATTTGATGGCCCGATATTGAGATCGGGGTTGATCTGACGGCCTGATTAGAGATCGGGGTTGATTTGATGGCCTGCTATTGAGATCGGAGTTGAGCTGACGGCTCAATTGGAGATTGGGTTGATTTGATGGCCCGATATTGAGATTGGGGTGGATCTAAGGGCCTGATTGGAGATTGGGGTTGATTTGATGGCCCGATTGGAGATCGGAGTTGATTTGAGGGCCCGATATTGAGATTGGAGTTGATCTGACGGCCCGATTGGAGATCGGGATTTATTTAACGGCTTGATATTGATATCGAGGTTGATCTGATGGATCGATTAGAGATCGGGTTTGATTTAATGGCCCGATTGGAGATCGGGATTGATTTGATGGCCCGATTGGAGATCGGGGTTGATTTGATGGACGATTTTGCCCTCCTACAGTGTTAATAAAAGGAAAGGAAATTTCAAGTGTCTACAGATGCCCCTCTTTATCATGTTCATGCAATGTAATGGAATGAGCAGGATAAAGATTGCTTGACACTTGAAACGCAATGGCAAAGGGGCTGCAATGCAAGATAGGGTATGTCAGGAGTATCAGATACCTTTGAGGAGGTGGGTGTTTATCACTGATGGATTGCGTCAGTTTCTGCTGAGGATAATGTTAATAGGCTTCCACGAACTGTTTTTCATCATTTTTGATGGGGATGATGTTACTCATGATAGCCTATATCTGACATTGTCAGACGACTACTAGTAGGGGAACCACTAACGTGCTTGTCAGAGATGAGATATCATAAATTGTTCTTGTGTTGCTCTGTTGAGGATGATGTCCTCTGCGATAGCTTCATTGATTCAGATGGGGATGATACTATTGATGCTACCTTGGTTTGAGACTAATGGCTTCCCTATCTGGAGGTACTCTTTGCAGTGTTGATTTCCCTTCGGCCGGTGCTATTGCACATTTTAAAGGCTCATTTGTTGGGGATACTTCTCGATTACCCAGTTTCCTTAAGGGATGTTTCCGATGCCTATCCTTATGATAGTTTACATTGGCATTTTGCCACAAGCAGTTTAATCACCAATTCTTCTTGTTACTCCTTTTGAGGATGTGTATAACAGATTCCATCATTGGCGATGGATTACTATATTGCTTCCGTCACCGGATCACTTCCGATGCTTCGCGGAGGTTGCTCTAACGGCTAAGACGTCGCTGGGGTTGAACCAACGGTTGAACTGGACTCGGTATGTTCCCGAAACTTTGTTGGGGTTGAACCAACGGCTGAATTAAACTCGGTCTGTACCCGATACATCGCTGGGGCTGAGCCAACGGCTGAATTAAACTCGGTCTGTACCCGATACTTCGCTGGGGTTGAACCAACGGTTGAACTGTCATCGGTCAGTACCCGATACAAAGCTGGGGTTGAGTCAACGACTGAATTGAACTCAGTCTGTACCCGATACATCTCTGGGGTTGAGCCAACGACTGAACTGGATTTGGTCTGTACCCGATACTTCGCTGGGGCTGAGCCAACGACTGAATTGAACTCAGTCTATACCCGATACATCGCTGAATTAAACTCGGTCTGTACCCGATACTTTGCTGGGGTTGAGCCAACGGCTGAATTAAACTCGGTCTGTACCCGATACTTCGTTGGGGCTGAGCCAATGACTAAACTGTCATTTGTTAGTACCCGATACATCGCTGGGACTGAGCCAACAGCTGAATTGAACTTGGTATGTACCCGATACTATGCTGGGGCTGAGCCAACGGCTGAACTGTCATCGGTCAATACCCGATACATCGCTGGGGATGAGCCAACAACTGAATTAAATTCGGTCTGTACCCGATACATAGCTGCGGTTGAGCCAATGGCTGAACTGGATTCAGTCTATACCCGATACTTCACTAGGGCTGAACCAACGGCTGAACTATTATCGGTCAGTACCCGACGCTTCAAAAATGGTAGTTTTTGGCAGTTTTTCTACAATTTGCATTATTAATCCCCGAATATTTCTGCGGGATGAATACCAAGGGTTTCGAGAGTGCCCCCCTATTCTTTCAAGATTACGCTACTTAAACGCATGATTTCAGGACAAACCGCTCAGTCGCGTAGCAATTTTTCTTCAGATTTGACTTGGCAGTGCATAGAAACTCTGTTTCAACCCAAACAGAACCGAGCCCAAGGGAGTGGGACCCACCCTGGGGACCCGCAGGTGGAGGTGCGGCAGTCGCATGTGGGCCTTTCAAACGGATTTTGATCTTCTTTTTTAGATCTACAGAGCTTGGGCAGCTATTTTTTGATTCCGTCAGTTCCTATGCGTTCAGCGCATGTAACGTTTTACGTCTTTTTTTGCAAGTTTTGATTGTTAAAAGCATGTGAACCACGTAGGGGGCTTTTAGACGCAATGTATGAAAAATATATGCCTATATGATCTGTTAAAATTTTTCTGTCTACATAGTATGCATATCTTAATGTAATGCACATTTGGATGTAAGAAAATTCAAATTCTGAGACAGTCAATTTTTACTTTTTTTGATCAGTTTACTCATCCTTTTAGAGGCCTAGTGAGTTTGGATTTTCAAATAAAAAATGTCCATGGTAATTTGGCTACAATATAACGTTATTTTTTATTTTATTTCATAAATATGAACTGTTCTTATTTTTTTGGAAGGTGTGCTACTGAATGGCCACCTAGACATGCCTATGTGCATGCGGACAGTCCACTTTACAAAGGAAACTCTGGCGAAATTTTTTCAAAACTCGAGCATTTAATAAACATGCAATTTTGACTCTACTGGGGATTTTTTAACTGACCCATACATGTTTTTAGGATTTATCTTTTGAAAAAACATGCAGTTTTAACTTTACTGGGTATTTTGAGTGACCCATGCATGTTTTAGGACTCAGAGATGCATAGAGTACTGATTTAAATTAATAAGCCACAGGTTTTAGGCTTACCACACCCTTTCTGAAGTGATTTGAAGACTTTGTACAGGTGATGGACCGTGATAGACCCGACAGTGCTAGCAGAGTCGTTTCAGGTGTCAGACGTAGGAGAGCTTCTGATGTTCCTCAGCCACACCCGGCTAGACCGCCTAGCAGGTTGGCAGAGTCAGTGATTCGTCCAGCTCAGGACAAATCGCCTATTGATATTGATGATGAGCAGGCTGCTTTTGTTGCTCCAGCACCGGCTCAAGCTCTACGTGCAGAGGTTCCAGGCATTGTTGTGCCTACACAAAAGCTGCTGGGCGACCTGAGTCGCCATCCTTCGAGATATCTCCATGCCAATGAGGTGACTTGAAGTTTTTCTCTTCTTGGATTCTTTTCTTTCTTTTGCCATTCTCGGGGCACAGGTTTTTAACATGGGTTGATTTTTGATGCAGGTTCCCGGCTTTACGCAGCCTCGAGGGAACTGGTTCAACGTGCATTCCCTGTATCATACTTTGCACGAGGATTACAGGGATATTGTTGATGGTTGGGGGTTCCAGGCTTTCTTTTCCATTTTCCCCCGTCGTTACCCCTGGGGGTATATTAGGGCTTTGTCTAAGCGCTGGTTCCACCAGACTCAGTCCATTCATCTTCTAGATTGTGAAGTGATGATAACCCCTATGGACTGGAGGTTCATCACCGGCATTGAGTTTGAGGGTGAGCCAGTGCCTGTCGTGGCTGACATTATACCCACTGCCGTTCGATCCCTGTTGGGAGTTCCTGCGATGGCGCTCAAGGGTCGGTCAGTTCGATCTGGTCCCTCGAGTATAGATGCCCATAATTAGGCTTTGCTGGAGCCTCTGCCTGATGATCTGAGGGTTAGAGATCGCATTCTGAGGCGATTTATTTCTGGTGATCATCAAGGGTTATTTTTTGGGGAACAACTCACCTACTGTGTCCTTCGCCCTGTTTAGCGCTACCCGACATGTAGAACACCTCAATGATTTTGATTGGGGTTCTTACACCTTTGCTTATTTTCTCCGGGGCATGCACATGCTTTTAGAGGGTTCGACGGAGGCTTGGTTAGGATTCTACCCATTTCTGCTGGTGAGTACATATTTCTTGTACCTTTTTGATTTTAGCATTTATATTTATCTGTCTTAATCATTGAGGACTTTTGATATTGACATGGCCAGTTCTGGGCATTTGAGAGGCTTCCTTGCCTACGGCCAGCCACTGCTTTAGGTCTGCAGACCTATCCTCGAGGACGGCGTTGGCATCACTCGACTTTGACGGAGGTCCCTGTTGCTGAGGGATTCACCCATGCTCGCTTACAGTTGGAGCTTTTAACGGCTGGATCAATCTCCTGGGTGTCGTATACCTTTGAGTTTTTAACTGTCGAATTTGAGGGAGGCTTTCCCACTGGTCGAGAGTATACATTGTCGACCCGTAGAGTCCCGATTTTGACAGTGGGAGGTTGGGAGCTCTATTTGGGAGAGAGTACCATCAGGAGTATTACGGGTGAGATCCACATTCCCATTATTCCTCCTGCTTGGAATCATTGGTCGTTGATCATGCCACTGACAAAGATTCCCATGGAGGGCATAGATGGTTTTACCCTATCAGAGGGTCTATTCAGCCAGGAGGCATTTAGCAGATGGTGGAGTTCTCGTACTATTGGAGCTCAGACTCGGGCTACCCGATTCATGGCAGACATGGTGCCAGGGTCCGTGATGATGACAGACTGGATAGCTTTCCTCAGGGAGCCTACTCATTTACACCAGATTGCATATCTGACCCGGGAGTTGGATAGGGCTCACTTTTTTATCAGGCATCTTGGTCGAGATTCGTCCGAGGCATCTTCTTTTGACCCGTCCAGCTCAGGAGCAGGCCCCTCCTCAGGTCCATTTAGCAGAAGTTTTGCAGGGGCAGATCCTCCCTTATACCGCCTAGATATGCCTGATGACCGCAACTTTGTATCTACAGGGGAGATAGAGCAGGCTGATCACCTGGACGTGGATTATCTGGATCTTTTTTCATAGCTATGGCAGCAGAGGAGTGGCACCTGGCTAGGGTAGATATTCTGTTGATGTGTATTGTGGCATACGTCAACATGCCGCTATGCCTGGATCATCTAGACTTGGGATTGGTAGCTGTTGTTCGGGCCCTTAGACAAGGTAATACCATCATCCCAATGATATTGGCTGAGACACTACGGTCATCCACTCACTGTATTACCCACCCGGAGGGGTTCTTTAGGGGTAGTTTGTTCTTGCTATACATATGGCTGATGTCCCATATCCAACTGATTGGATCTTTTAGGCATCATGGGTATTATTTTTCCCATGATATATCTATGTCATACTCTTTTCAGCCGGCAAAGTGTACCGATGCAGAGACGTGGGCGGCCTTTTTGTCAGATATTAAGCATCCGTTCTTGATTTTGCCATACTCAGGGCTAGCCTCCCCATATAGCTTTTTTACTCATGCACCTGACATGGATTACCTGACCCTAGCGGGTTTGAGGGGAATGACTACTTATCAACCCCCGACTGTTATGAGCCAGTTTGATAAGTTCTAGAGCTTGCACCGATTCGAGGGGTCTACTGATCAGAGGATGTCGGCATCGTCTATATCATCAACCGATTTAATTAGAGTATATGAGTGTTGGACTTATAGAGAGAGGGTTGAGTTCTACAGTAGTTATTCGGACCATTCTCCAGAGTATTCTGTGTGGCTGGAGGCAGATATGGCAGCAGTAGCAGGTGCCCATTTATCTCCAATTGTGGACTCTGATGAGGAGGAGCCTATGGAGGACCCTGATTCTCCCACTGAGGATTAGTTGTTTGTGGGTTTGACAGCTGCACTGGTCAGTGACCCACCGACTATTCATGTAGGGACAGATCCGGCTCTGGCAGACTCGCTATTTAGGATGACCTTTGAGCGGGATCAGGCTAGAGCACAGATGTTGACTACTTTATCTGGTAGAGATATAGCTTTGGGTAAGAGGGATGCACTTCGTGTCGCTCAGGATACTGGCTTGATAGAGAGAGAAGAGCTCCGATCTGCAAGAGATGCAGCTGTTGTGGAGAAGGATGAGATTCGTTCAGCCAGAGATGCAGCCTTTGTTGAGATCGAGGATACTTTGATTACTAGAGATACAGCTTTTGTAGAGAGGGATGGGGCTATAGCTTCCCGTGATTTCCACATTGCTAATAGTACTGCTCTTCGATCTTATACTCACGGCCTGGTTACCGAGATGAGCGCATATATTGATGACCACAGTGCCACACTGCAGATGACTATCGAGGTTTTGAGCCGTATGTAGACTGAGGGTATTGCATTAGTAGCTACTCCTCCATCTTCAGAGAGATATGCCATGGTGGCATTGCTAGCCCGCTTATCCTTGGGTCCATAGACTAGCTTTATTTTTTATGCACAGACTAGATAAGCCATTTTTGTCATGTATAGGGCATTATGTATGTGACGCCCCCAGAATAGGTCCATTCAACCCAACCCATTATGAGTCGCCAAATACATGGTACAGAATTCAAATATAAACTTTATATCATACGGTCGTGCAAAATACGACCACACAACTGTGAGTCTCAATACAAATATGTAGAAAATATTAAGATTCAAACTAAGTCCTCATTACAATTATTATAACACTATTTATCAGAAATAGTGAGGACTACTACTGCTCTAACTCGGACCATCACTCTGTCCCCCGACTAGTTCCCGCAACATTCTCATTTCCTGAAGAGGACAACAGATGAAAAGGGTGAGCTAAACTAGCTCAGTAAAGAATATTATGACTAAGATAATGGAAAATAAATCATCGTTAGCCTTCAATAAATTAGATAAAATATAATGGACAACCAATCTTAGATCAATATTCGCAGCGAAAATAACAAATCATTAGAAGAGTTAAGCAGAGAATGAAGTCTACTATCTTCTATGATTTAAAAGTCCATCATCAATATTTTATCCCTGTAACATCAATCAATATACATCTCGAGTCAATATTCATCTTTGCACTACAGGCCAAAGATATTCATTTGTATCATCAGTGGTCATGTTCATCTCAACACCTGTCATCTTTGCACTACGGCCAAAGATATTCATCAGGTAATCATTCATCTTTGCTCTACAGGCCAAAGATATTCAGTTACATCACCTTTTAGGACAGAGGATGATGAAAAATATTTTAAAGAACGAATCCAGTGAGATAAAAGACAAAGATTAGGGATTCGTCATTTAGTTTATCCAAATTCAAGAATAATCCATAATAATACTTTGTGGAGCAAAATTCAAGAATAAAGCCCAAAACTTGGATACAATCAAAGATAGTAACCTTAACAGACAATTTGGACAAATAGAAGAAAAATAAATTTTCCCGTGAATAGTGCCGTATACGTGAATAGTGTCGTATACGTGAATAGTAACCCCGACGGAAAAAGTAAGAATTTCAACATAAAATCCATGACAATATTTTTGTATAATGATATTGAGAAGAATAACATCATTTACGAAAGAAATAACATCCCTTACCTCAAAAGAACAGTATCTCTGACTGGAATATCGGATATAATACCGACGGAAGCTTGTATTGAATAGTAATACTCAAAGTATTAAAATACTCACAAAAATACGCTCGATATTATATAGAGAGAAAACTTCTGATTCTGGTGTGATTTTCAATTCTAACCTAAGCACCCTATTTATAGGAAAAGCTTAGGATGCCAAAGGAGACTAAAATAATAAAATAATATATTTTTTAAAAATATTTCCGCCACCTGGCGGCTAAAAATTTCAGATTTTTCAACAACAAAAGTGGGGCCCACCATTTTATTTAAAAAATATTTATTTTCCGAAACTTCAATAATTCATAACAAATAGCCCCTTTGTCAGTAAAATACAAATTCTATGTCCTTTCATAGGAAATTTAATTCTCTACAACTTTGCAGAAGAAAGTTTTTCCAAATTCCAAACATAAATTATCCGAAATCCATAAACAGATGATTTTCCACACCAAAATACTGATAAAAACACATCAGCACTAATTCCTTCTTTAATATCCACAAAATAAATATTTCCTTATCATATAAATCAATAATTAATTATTCACAAATAATATTATAGAACTACAATATTAACAACCAGGTCGTTCCCAGGAAAGAGGGGGCCTTCCGATAAGGACTTCTCCCTACTGGCGCGCAATTAAATAACCCTCCTAGACAGAACTTCCTTAGACATTGTCAATAATGCTATCTAATAATATTATTCAAATAATATGAATTATTGAGTTGATAACGTGAAATACTGTGCAACGACAATTATTGAATCAATACTACAAAATATCAACTGTAGCCATAATTGAATCAATCATAAAAAAATAGCAACGTAGCAATTATTGAGTCAATAAAATATCAATGCAGTAATTATTGAGTCAATAATATAAAATATCAACGTAGAAATTATTGAGTTAATAATATAAAATATTGAACAGTAAATACTGTAACAATAATTGAGTAGGTTCCTTCTCACGTAAGACTCAATAATTCGAAATACTGTGCAATACCGTGTGCTACTGCGCAACACCGCGTACTGTATTTTAACCACCGGGTATTTCAACAGTACTAACGGTAACAACTACGCCGTTATCTTGTAAAAAAAGTTATTTCTATCGCTTTCTATATCCGACAGTTATTCCGTTGTTGGGGCCCACAAATAGCTGCGCCGTCGTACGAATATTCCCCGACAACAAGAATATTCCACGACCAAACGAATATTCCCTGACAACAAGAATATTTTATAACCACTTGCTCATTTTAAAAATGTTTGCACATTTCACCCATAACTTTCATATTTATCAAATCAACACCTTACTATTTCGAAATAATATATAAAGAAAATTAAATCTTTATTCATAAAAGTTGGGGTCTTACAACCTCCCCTCCTTATGAAATTTCGTCCTCGAAATTGACGTACGTACCTGGTATGTCGAAAAGGTGAGGATACCTCGCTTTCATTTTCGATTCCAACTCCCAGGTCATTTCCTCAATTGCATGGTTTCTCCACAAAACTTTAACTTGAGGTATAATTTTCGAGCGTAGGACATGCTCCTTCCTATCCAAGATCTTGACAGGTACCTCCTCGTACGTTAAATCTTCAGCTATCTCGTCTGGTTCTAACTCAATAATGCGGTTTGGATCCTTCACATATTTACGTAACACGGATATGTGAAACACATTATGAACACGAGACATGCTTGGAGGTAAAGCAAGTCTATAGGCCACATTTTCTACTCGGTCAAGAATCTCAAATGGACCAATGAATCGTGGGTTGAGCTTTCCTCTCTTCCCAAACCTTGTAACTCCTTTCCATGGAGCAACACGTAATAACACATGGTCTCCAACATTAAATTCCACGTCCTTTCGATGAAGATCTGCATAACTCTTTTGTCGATCCTGTGCCGTCTGTATACGTTGTCGGATTATTTGGATCTTTTCTGTAGTCATACGTACTAACTCTGGTCCCAACAATGTTGCTTCACCCACCTCATCCCAACATACTGGAGAACGACACTTTCTCCCATACAACGCTTCGAATGGAGCTACGCCTATACTTGCCTGATAACTGTTGTTGTAGGAGAATTCCACCAATGGTAAGTACTTATCCCAACTCCCTTTGAAGTCTAGAACACAAAGTCTCAATAGATCTTCAAGAGTTTGAATAGTCCTCTCTGATTGTCCGTCTGTTTGAGGATGATAAGCCGAACTGAAGCGTAAGTCCGTGCCCATAGCTTTCTGCAAACTGATCCAAAATCGTGAAGTAAATCTGGGATCACGATTCGAAACTATGGATACTGGCATGCCATGCAATCTCACAATCTCATTCACGTACATATGAGCAAGACGTTCAAGGGAATAAGTCTCTCGTATCGGCAAGAAATGAGCAGACTTGGTTAATCTATCAACAATAACCCAAATCGCATCTAAGCCTTGAGAAACCTTGGAAAGACCCGTAACGAAATCCATCGTAATGTGTTCCCACTTCCATTTCGGAATCTCTAGTGGTTGCAATGGACCCTTCGGCACTTGATGCTCCGCCTTTACACGTTGACAAGTTAAACATCTTGAGATGAACTCCGCGATCGCTCTCTTCATATTACTCCACCAAAATATATGTCGAAGATCACGATACATTTTAGTACTCCCAGGATGGATTGCAAACGGTGTGTTGTGTGCCTCCATCATGATTCTATACTTCAAGTCAAAATCGTTAGGAACACAAAGTCTGGAGTTGACTCGAAGTATTCCCTCTTCATCGATTCTTGCTTCTGGAATTGCACCTTCTTCTTCATCTTCATCAGCTCCGCATCCGTAGCTTGAGCAGCTTTAACTTTATCAATCAAAGCTGGTTCTACGCGCATACTTGACATCATCGCACTCGTTCCCACATATGATCTTCTACTCAACGCGTCAGCTACCACGTTCGCTTTTCCAGGATGGTATTGGATAGTATGATCGTAATCTTTCAACAGCTCAAGCCAATGTCGTTGCCGCATGTTGAGTTCCTTCTGAGTGAAGAAATATTTAAGGCTCTTATAATCCGTATAAATCTCCACTTTCTCTCCGTACAAGTAATGTCTCCAGATCTTCAACGCGAATACGACTGCTGCCAACTCTAGATCATGAGTAGGATAATTCCTCTCATATTCTTTGAGTTGTCGCGAGGCATAGGCTATGACTTTCCCATGTTGCATGAGAACACATTCTAACCCTTTGCCCGAAGCATCGCTGTAAATAATAAATCCATCCGAACCAGATGGTATTGTCAGAACAGGTGCCGAAATAAGTCTCCTCTTGAGCTCTTGGAAGCTCTTCTCGCATTCCTCGCTCCAAACGAATTTTGTATCTTTTCGAGTCAACTGAGTTAATGGAGTAGCGATTCGAGAAAATCCCTCTACGAACCTCCGATAGCAACCAGCTAAGCCCAGAAAGCTTCGTACTTCGGTCACCGACTTAGGTTGCTCCCAGCTTTGTATTGCTTCAATCTTCGCCGGGTCCACAGATACTCCACGTTTCGATACCACGTGCCCAAGGAATGCTACTTCCTCAAGCCAAAACTCGCATTTCTTCAGCTTAGCATATAGCTTGTTCTCACGAAGCTTTTGAAGTACCAACTTCAAATGGTGTTCATGATCTTCACGGCTTTTAGAATAGATGAGAATGTCATCAATAAAGACAACAACGAATTGATCTAAATACTCCTTAAATACACGGTTCATCATATCCATGAAAGCAGCAGGAGCATTAGTCAATCCAAAAGACATGACTAAGAACTCATAATGCCCGTACCGTGTTCTGAAAGCAGTCTTTGGAATATCCTCAGTTTTAATCTTCAACTGATGATATCCAGAACGAAGATCGATCTTTGAAAAGAATTGCGCTCTTTGCAACTGGTCGAACAGGTCATCAATACGAGGTAACGGATACCTATTCTTGATGGTGACATGGTTCAACTCCCGATAGTCAATGCAAAGTCGCATACTCCCGTCTTTCTTCTTTACGAATAAAACAGGAGCACCCCAAGGAGACGTACTAGGACGAATAAAACCGATGTCTAACAACACTTGTAATTGAATCTTTAACTCCTGAAGTTCAATAGGAGCCATTCGATATGGGGTTTTAGAAATGGGCTTTGTACCGGGCTCAAGGTCAATAAAGAATTCAACTTCACGTTCTGGGGGTAGACCGGGAAGATCTTCGGGAAATACATCAGGAAACTCATTAACAACGGAAATATCATTCAAACCTGACGTATTCTGATTTAGATCAGTGACATGAGCTAAGAAAGCTTGACATCCGTTTTTCAATAAACCAATAGCTTTATGACTTGAAATGATATTGACTGATTTTAGTGGTTTGGTGATTTAGATTCACACAACAGGTTGATTAGGAATATGAAAACTAACAACCTTACGAAAACAATCAATTTTGGCATGGTAAGTGGTGAACCAGTCAATTCCTAAAATCACGTCAAATGCAAGTATTTTCAAAGATATAAGATCAACAGGTAAGGTAAGGGTACCAATATGAATCAAGCAAGATTTGTAAACTGTAGATGTAACAAAGGTTTCTCCTAACGGAGTTTCAACAGATAAGTCAAAGTCTAATTTATCAGAAGTCAAGTTCAAACGTTGAGCACAAGTAGGTGAAATAAAGGAATGGGTAGCACCGGTATCTAACAAGGTGTAAACTTCGCAAGAGTTTATGATCAGCTTACCCGTAATCACCTCGTGTGGATTCCTCGCGTTTTGGGCTGTCACGATAAACGCTCTTCCAGGAATCACCGACTTTGACTTGTCTGCAACCGCCTTTGGAATCACCACCCCCGCTGAATTTGGTTTCGCAACAGGACAATCTCAAGCTATATGTCCTTCTTTTCCACAGTTATAGCATCCTTTGAATTGTTGTGGGCAGTTTGGGCTGATATGTCCCTCTTTCCCGCATTTATAGCATACGACCGGTGGTCGTTCTCCTCCCCTCGAAACAGTTGATGCTGGTGCTGATGTTGACATCTTCGCGTTCTCATTGTTATACCTTCTCTTTTTAAAATCTCCTCCCGATTCGCTTCTTCTACTATCATGGCCACGATAACCACCGGAGTGGTTATCGCTTCTGTCATACTTTCCTCCTCGCTGGTTGTCATTGCTCCGATGACTGCTGCCACCGGTACGACCTTGGTTGTGGTCCCTCGGTTAAACATCATCATTATCTTGTTCTAATAGCTGGGCCCTGTTTACTACATCCGAATATAAAGAAAATTTATGAGAAATGAGGTATTGACGTATTTCGGGTTTCAAACCTCTTAGAAACATCCGCGTCATACGCTCCTCATTCTCCACCAAATGAGGTGCAAACCTGGACAGCTCTGCGAACTTAGCCTCGTACTGGGATACCGTCATGTTGTTTTGCTCGAGTCTGATAAACTCTACTTCCTTCATATGACGAATACTTTCAGGAAAGTACTTGTCATTAAACAGTTTCTGGAACGCTTCCCAAGACATCTAGAGTGCGGCAGGCTGGGTACGCTTCACGGATTCCCACCAGTAATCTGCCTCTCCACGGAACATAAACGTGGCGAATGGAACCTTCTGTTCCTCTGTACATCCCAAGACATCAAATATCTTGGTAATTTGTTTAATCCACGTCTCCGCCTTGATCGGATCTGGCTTTCCCAGAAACTCTGGTGGTCCCAATTCTTTGAACTTCTTGGCAGTGACAGCTCGCGTGTTGTTATTATCTCCACCTGTATGTTGCACAAGAGTCTCCCTCGTCTGATTTTGCATGAACTGCAAAAAACTTCTAAACATCTCATCGTTTATCGTCTGACCAGCGTTATTTTCAGGATGAACATTGCCTTCTTGTTGCACGTTCTCCTGGTTAACGATTAAAGGTGTCTCCACAGTCTCATTCACTTCGTTGTTAACGTTCTCAGCTGCCATTCTCAAATACTGCCATAAAACAAGGGTTAATTAAACAAGTCAACATATCACATATTATCCCTAAACCGACTGACCAATTAAATACCACATAAGCTTAGGTAGGACACACTAGCGACGGATTTACTCGTCTCTCCCCTCCTAGTTCTATTCCCCGATCTCCGTCAGAGATCATATCCCTAAGCTCTGATACCAACTGTGACGCCCCCAGAATAGGTCCATTCAACCCAACCCATTCTGAGTCGCCAAATACATGGTACAGAATTCAAATACAAACTTTATATCATACGGTCGTGCAAAATACATCCCTTACCTCAAAAGAACAGTATCTCTGACTGGAATATCGGATATAATACCGACGGAAGCTTGTATTGAATAGTAATACTCAAAGTATTGAAATACTCACAAAAATACGCTCGATATTATATAGAGAGAAAACTTCTGATTCTGGTGTGATTTTCAATTCTAACCTAAGCACCCTATTTATAGGAAAAGCTTAGGATGCCAAAGGAGACTAAAATAATAAAATAATATATTTTTTAAAAATATTTCCGCCGCCTGGCGGCTAAAAATTTCAGATTTTTCAACAACAAAAGTGGGGCCCACCATTTTATTTAAAAAATATTTATTTTCTGAAACTTCAATAATTCATAACAAATAGCCCCTTTGTCAGAAAAATACAAATTCTATGTCCTTTCATAGGAAATTTAATTCTCTACAACTTTGCAGAAGAAAGTTTTTCCAAATTCCAAACATAAATTATCCGAAATCCATAAACAGATGATTTTCCACACCAAAATACTGATAAAAACACATCAGCACTAATTCCTTCTTTAATATCCATAAAATAAATATTTCCTTATCATATAAATCAATAATTAATTATTCACAAATAATATTATAGAATTACAATATTAACAACCAGGTCGTTCCTAGGAAAGAGGGGGCCTTCCGATAAGGACTTCTCCCTACTGGCGCGCAATTAAATAACCCCTCCTAGACAGAACTTCCTTAGACATTGTCAATAATGCTATCTAATAATATTATTCAAATAATATGAATTATTGAGTTGATAACGTGAAATACTGTGCAACGACAATTATTGAATCAATACTACAAAATATCAACTGTAGCCATAATTGAATCAATCATAAAAAAATAGCAACGTAGCAATTATTGAGTCAATAAAATATCAATGCAGCAATTATTGAGTCAATAATATAAAATATCAACGTAGCAATTATTGAGTCAATAATATAAAATATTGAACAGTAAATACTGTAACAATAATTGAGTAGGTTCCTTCTCACGTAAGACTCAATAATTCGAAATAATGTGCAATACCGTGTACTGTATTTTAACCACCGGGTATTTCAACAGTACTAACGGTAACAACTACGTCGTTATCTTGTAAAAAAAGTTATTTCTGTCGCTTTCTATATCCGACAGTTATTCCGTTGTGGGGGCCCACAAATAGCTGCGCCGTCGTACGAATATTCCCCGACAACAAGAATATTCCACGACCAAACGAATATTCCCCGACAACAAGAATATTTTATAACCACTTGCTCATTTTAAAAATGTTTGCACATTTCACCCATAACTTTCATATTTATCAAATCAACACCTTACTATTTCGAAATAATATATAAAGAAAATTAAATCTTTATTCATAAAAGTTGGGGTCTTACAATGTATATATCAAACAATTTTATATTAGAGAAATATATATTTGATTCACTTCCCTGTTTGGAGATGTATTGTCATTGCTGAGTGATTACCACTTCTTTCATGACTCGCTGTTTTTGATGCATCTTGAGCTTCTCCTTGATGGACTGACAATTGAGATGTCAAGGAGTATCTCAGATGGGCCTATTGACCAGGGTTGTTTGATAGGATTTAGCTTCTGTATGTCTTTGGTGTCTTGGGACTGGTTTTTATTGAGGTTTTTATTTTTTCTTGAAAGTCAAACCGCGCCGTAAATGGCTGCCTACGTACTCCAGGGATAATGGAGATCAGGTCATTCGTAGTTCTGGCTTTGTATGAGAGAGGTTTAAAAAGTATTTGTCTTGGATTTTGAGTTTGGTTTGATGAGTTTTTAAGTTTTTATTTGGTTTGACCGCACCAGAAATGGCTGCCTATGTACTCCCGGGTTGAGGGAGATCAGGTCATTCGTAGTTCCGGCTTTCTAGTGAAAAACTGAACCTAATTTAATTTGTAGGACCCAGATGCAGGCATGCATGTGTTTCAGACATAGTACCTTTTTATGGTGTCTGAATTGATGAGTTGGGGAAATTTATTTTCGTCCATTTCTTATAATCTGATAGCTCCTCCCGTCAACACCTCCTTGACAATGAAAGGGCCTTCCTAATTAGGGGCGAAATTTCCTTTGGCTTCGTCTTGATTAGATAAAACTTTCTTCAGGACCAAGTTATTTTCTTTGAATTGCCGTATTTGGACCTTCTTGTTGTACGATCGAGTAATCCTTTGATGATATAAATGTCCAGAGAAAATGGTTGTAGCCCTCTTTTCATCAATCAGAGACAGATGGTGGTATCGGTCTTGCAACCAATGATCCTAGTCTATCTGAGCATCGATCATCACTCGTAAGGATTCCATCTCGACTTCTATGGGGAGAACTGCTTCCATGCCATAGATCAATGAATAGGGGCTAGCCCCAGTAGGGGTGCGCATTGACGTCCTGTATGTTAACAGGGTGAGAGGCAGCAGGTCAGGCCATTTTTGTGATTGGCAGACATTTTCTGCATAATCTTTTTGATGTTCTTGTTGGCCGCTTCGACAGCACCATTCATCTTGGCCCGATAGATAACGAAATTGAGATGTTTGATGCGGAACTTGCTGTACAGTTCTTTCATCATTTGATTATTCAAGTTCTTGGCATTGTCTGATATGATCACCTCCGGTTGTGCATACAGACAAACAATTTTTTTTCTGATGAAACCAATGATGACCTCTTTTGTGACTTTGGAAAAAGAGGCAGCTTCAACCCATTTGGTGAAGTAATCGATTATGGTGAAGATGAATAGATGACCATTGCTAGCTTTGGGTTTCACTAGGCCAATCACATCCATTCCCCACATGGAGAAAGGCCATGGTGAACTCATGTTGTGTAGCTCATTTGGAGGAGCGTTTATAGCATTTCCATGTACTTGGCATTGATAACATCTCTTGACGTGATCATCAAAGTCAGCTTTGAAAGAGATCCAATAATGACCTGTTCTTAATATCTTCTTGGCCAACAGATAACCGCTCATGTGTGGACCACAGACTCCACCGTGGACTTCATTCATCAGTCTTTGGGCATGATCTTTATCAAGGCATCTTAACAGACCTATTCCAGCATCCCTTTTGTAGAGCGTTTCTCCGCTTAAATAGAATTTCATAGCCATTTTGTGAATCGGCTTTTGCGCAAATAGGCTTGCTCCAGCGGGTGTAGATCCATCTCGTAGATATTCCTTGGTGTCTTGGTACCAAGGCTGCTTGACAGGAGGTATTTCATCTGATACTTCTCTAATGTAATTCCCGTATGTCGGGGCTTTCTGAACTGTGAATTTGATGTTGGGAAACCAACTCTTATCGAATATGCGAATTAATGAAGCCAACGTTGCCAATGCATCCGCGAAGTTATTCCTACCCCGAGGAATATGGTTGAAGGTTATGTCTTCAAACTCCAGGGATATTTTGACAACCTGCCGATGATAGGGCAGCAAATGCAGTTCCTTGGTGTGATATGCCCCAGTGGATTATCTAATGACCAATACAGAGTCTCCAAAGACTAGTAGGTGTTTGATACCCATGGATTGGGCTAGTTTCCACCCCATTATATGATCTTTATACTCGGTCGTGTTGTTGGTGTTGCCAAATTGAAGTTTGGTAGCCATAGGATATTGTTCTCCTGTACTAGAGATAAGGACTGCCCCAGCTCTGGCACCTTCTATGTTTACTGCTCCATCGAAATACATTTTCAATGGTTGGACTGGATTCTCTTGTTGAAGTTGTTGAATTATCATGATTCCATCATCTGGGAAATAAGTCTCTAGGGGCTCGAACCTTCCTGTAGGTGCTTTAGCTAATTAATCTGCAATGTTGAATTCTGAGTCACATAGATAATGTTGAATTATTGTAGGATCAACTTCCATTTAGATAGTCTACAATTCAATATTGGCTTGTTGAATACGTACTTAAGTGGATCCATGCAGGATATGAGGTAGGTCGTGTGCCTATGGAGGTAATGTTGTAACCTCATGGTGGCCCATGCTAATACACAACATGTTTTCTCGATCAGGGTATATTTTTGTTCAACATTGCTGATCTTTTACTGATGTAGTAGATAGCTCTTTCTTTGCTACTATCATATTTCTGTCCTAGCATGCAACCCATTGCATTGGCATTGACGGACAGGAACTCCATCCCTCAGAGGTACCAAAATAGGTGCTTCGATCAGCTGTCTCTTGATGGCATGGAAGGCTTGTTGACAATCCTCATTCCATTTGGTGGAGGAATTCTTCCTTAGTAGCTTGAATATGGGTTCACAAGTTGCTGTGAGCTGGGAAATGAATCGGCTTATGAAATTGATCCTTCCCAGAAACCCACGTATCTCCTTCTCTGTTTGAGGTACTAGAATTTCAATGATGGCTTTAATCTTGGCAGGATGTAGTTCGATACCTCGATTACTCACCAAGAATCCTAACAGCTTGCCTGCTTTGATGCCAAAAGCACGTTTGACAAAATTTAACTTGAGGTTGTACTTACACAACCTGATGAACAGCTTCCTGAGATGGTCGATGTGATCATCCTCCCTCTGAGATTTGATGATGATGTCGTCCACATAAACCTCTATTTTGTGTGCATCATGTCATGAAAGAGGGCCATCATGGCTCTCTAATACGTGGCTCCGGCATTGATGAGGCCGAGGATAGTCGCCTATAGCAGAAGGTTCCCCAGGGAGTGATGAAAGCTATTTTCTCCCTGTCCTCTTCAAAAATCATGATCTGATGTTAACCAGCAAAGCAATCTACGAAGGAATACATTTGGTACTGCGCCGTATTGTCGATTAGGATGTAGATGAAAGGCACCGGGAAGTTTTCCTTGAGGCAGGCTTTGTTCAAATCCCGGTAATCCACGCATACTCGTACCTTCCCTCCGGGCTTAGGCACAGGGACTATGTTTGAAAGCCACTCTGGGTAGGTTGATACCATGAAAATCCTGGCTTTGAATTGCTTAACAACTCCTTCTTTGACTTTCAGACTCCATTCAGGTTTCAATCACCTGAGCTTTTGTTTGACTGGCTTGAACTCGTCTTTGATTGGCATTCGATGGATGACGATGTCAGTAGAGAGGCTAATCATGTCTTCATGTGACTATACAAATACCTCCTGAAACTATGTTGGGAGTTTGATTAGGTCGGCTTTTTGGTCTTGGGTGAGGTCTAAACCTATCTGGATTTCTTTAATGTTTTCGGAGGTTCCTAGTTGACAGTAGTGGTTTGGTCGAGGTTTTGTTTGGGTTTGTCTTCGACCCATTCTTTGATCTCCTCGGGCACCTCATAGTCATCTTCCACCTCTTGATCAATATCCATCAAGTCGATGTTCAGTTCTACATCAAAGTCGTAGTCACTTTGACAGGTTGGCATGTCATCAACAGAGACAAACACATCCAACGCTTGATTCCTGAAAACAACAAGGATTTCATCTTAGATATATACAACTACTTAAATATACATAGCATTTGGCAAAGCATGACAAAGTTGCTGCTATAGCTGTGCACTCAAAAGTACACAGTAAATGAAAGCATGATTAAAGGGCAGATTGACTCTCTCTGCCCCTTTACCCTTTTCGACTGAGGCAAGGGACACTGCTCCAGTTATCCAAGGTTAGATCCTTATGAACGGGGAGGATCAGGTATTTGTGATCATCTGCCATATCACGAATAATGACATAGACATCCTTTATAATAGGGCCATGGTTTTTCTTTGAACTGCCCCCTTTTTCATTCTTGATGCGAGGAATTTGAACTTGATCCTCGTCTTTGCTGTCTGGTATCTGATCATTTATACCGTCGTAATTTATGATGACCCGCATGTTAGCGAATGGCTCTCATCCTTCGTACATGATCTTTTTTTTTGTTTTTCGCTATCCGCCTCAGGCTTGAGGGCTTTTCTTTCATTGGTAGGTATAATTGGAGGAAACAGCATGGCTGATACCATAGTAGGGATCTTCCTCCTTGGCTTTACCCATCCGACATTAATGAGGTTTGACAATAGGATTATGGAAGCATGAGCCTTGGGATGCTTATGCGGGTTCCTGTGGTTTGCCATGGATGAAAATCCCAATCCAGCTCTCCCAGTCTGACTAGGGATTTGTATCGGGCATTTGATACCTTGTTGATTCCTTCCTAACCCTTCTCCAGGTTGGAAACCCAAAGATACCATTTTTTGGCCCACTGTCATTACCTTGGTGGATACCTTTGGTTTCAAGGCTGGTGCCCCGATGGGTAGATACTGGGTATCGCTGACCTTCAGGCTTGAAAACTTGCATGTTCAATCCCTGCATCCAGGCTAATCACTGACATGTCTCCCTGTATGCAGGCAGGGTATTCGGGTTCAGTATTGACCGTGATTAGGTTGCCGTTGATAATGTATTTGAGTTGTTGATGGAGGGTGGATGACTGTGACACCCCCAAATCCGGGTACTTCGTTTTCACAAGATTTGGTGTTCACTTTCTAATATAACATATATCTACCCAATGAATAATGCAAAATAAACTACAACTTAAATTAAAATAACTAAATCTCCCTTAAAACAAGGGTTACAACCTTCTCAAAATCAATCCCAGGGTTACTCTAACCTTGACATGAATATAATAAAGTGCGGAAATAAAACATAACATTTAATTATTACAATCATTCTCAATTAAATAAGAAGAAAACAAGTCTTCACTTGCTTTGCTTTCCCTTGCCCTTACTTGTAGACGGAGCATCAGCGTTATCAACCTTAACTGAAATTGTTATTTAATGCAAGATTGAGCAAACCACAGCTCACTGGAGTTTAACAATAATATAGACATGAAAGAATATCTTTAAGAAAATCTGAACAACTTAGCTTGCTTCAATAATAAAGAATTGAATAATAATTCTCTATCAATATTAAAATTTGGATATAGAATTTATCTGAGGGTCATAAGTCATTTGAACTCTTGTCCTAGGTTATAAATATTTTTATTTAAACCTTTAACAGTCAATAAGACTATGGACCTTAACTCGTACTTAGGGGGATCAGCCCTTCGTACCATGTATTGTGCACAACCATCTTAACGCTATGCGTAGTAACCTCCCCTAGTAAATAGGGTTGTTCAACTCAGTAGTTTGAATTCAAGTCCGCACCAAAGAAAGTTTGGTTTGGATAAGCTTACAAGGGTAATTTAGAATTCACGTTCATCAACTAAGGATTAGTTGAATCGACTTCCAATAATTCAAAATAAAAGAATTATGAATTAACATATGCTTTAGAAGTAAACCTAAAGCATTTAAAATAATAATTGGATCTTACTTGAACAATAAGGTAAGACCATTTCAATTAAATAAACAATTGTCCAATACTGAAATGGAAAGGACATTCTCAACAATGAATATATGAATTCAAGAGATCATATAAAATCAATACAAGATTAGGGTTTAGAAAACTTGCGTAAAATTAACGAGTTTAGGGTTTAGAAGACTTGCCTAAAGCGCAAGCTACTTAACACAATTCACGTACTTTAATACTTCCTACACATATATATTCAATCACAATAACCTAAATTAGTTAACACGTAACTAATTCACATAAGTGGTTAACCCTCATGGTTAACTCACATTCTAATTAAATAGTAATAATAATCAACCATCACATAGTTAATTACATCACCTACATATTCACATAATTAAATTAATTATGTATTTAACTCAATTATAATTAAACAATTATAATTCAAACACTTAATCAAATTATAATTACTTTAATTATCATTACCTTTTAAATTATAAACAATTTATAATTTAAAATCAATTAAACCACATTCATGCATTTATAATTACACAATTTATAATTAATCATGTATTTATCAATTATAATCAATAATTAATTAAACTATAACATGCATTATAATTACACAATTTATAATTAATTATGTAATTATCAATTAAAAATTCACAATTAAACATGCATTTATTAAATTATAATTACATAAATTATAATTAAAATTAAAATAATTAAACTTCTATACCTTATAATTTCACAAAATTTATAATTTAAATTACACATTTACTCTTAATTATAATTAATAAAATTATAATTAAGTAACTTATTAAACAATTATAGTTTTAAATACCATATTAGGTTTTTAAAATTTCTTTTATTTTCCAAACATGAAATTATCATAATCATATAACAACATGTTATATCATTCAAAATATATATTCCCTTATCCATGAAAAATTAAACTAATGTCTTTAAAATAAACTGTACAAGCAAGCAAAACTCACTGCCCAAGCACTGTGCCCGGCGCAGCTGCGTAGCCAGCTGCCTTTAAACCGACGCAGCTGCGCAGGGAAGGAATATGGGAAGGACAAGCGGCGCAGCTGCGCAGCAACTCGGCCAGACGCAGACAGCCACGTTACTCTGCTTCACCGATTAACCCATACAAGCCAACAACGCCAAAAATACAGTACTATAGACTCTGTAAAACATATATACGCTATTACACATATATAAAGCATGCTTCCAAAATACAAAATCATTTAAACAATGATAATCATAAGTTTTGAAAATCTATTTTGACCATTTTTATGAAAACTCATATTTTCATAAAATAATTCTCTGTAATAAAATTTTCTTACCAATTCCACTTATAAAACATGCATTATGTTTGAAATTGAAGATATTATCGCAACAATTCTAAATAGGCATATTAACACACAATCAAATCATAACTTTTACTCTAAAATTGGCCAATAACATACAAAATCATGAGAACATCAATTTCTCCATTAAAACATGTTCTGACAAAATTTTAATTTCTGAAAATCCTTGATCATGACATACAATTCATATAATAACCATTATAAACATAATTTATATATGTACATCATATTTGTATAACTTTCATGCTAAATCATAAACACAGAGAACTCATATTCATGAATATTATAAAGAAAACACATAGAAATATAATTTAATTGAAATAATACCCTTTTTGCTTAGATGATTGAAGAAGAAGATGATAGTGATTCCCTTCAAGCTTCTCAAGCTATACCTTTTCTTTCTCTTCCTCTTCTCTCTATCTTCTTCTCTGTTATTTTCTCTGCTCTTTTTTCTTAGCTTTAGACTAACTTTTAGAAAAACTAACGTATTGATAGTATGGGTCAGTCTCTCCAACGAACCATAAAGAGCGAACTAAAAA
The DNA here is from genome assembly GCA_020205555.1 of Panax stipuleanatus. NCBI lineage: Eukaryota > Viridiplantae > Streptophyta > Magnoliopsida > Apiales > Araliaceae > Panax > Panax stipuleanatus. The sequence continues at coordinate 21,250,919 of CM035122.1, forward strand.
CGAACTGACTATAGCGACGGTTTTTTTCGTCGCTATAACATAGAAAGCCGGTTTTTTATGTTATAGCGACAAAAAAAACCGTCGCTATAGCCGGTTCGTCATTAGTTCGCTCTCTATGGTTCGCTAGAGAGACGGACCCTTGATAGTATATACATATAATATATAACACAAGTAATATATAATATATGTAACTCCCATATAATAAGTATATGCACTAACTACTAATTATAACGTAAGTTACAAAATTCAAAAGCCAACTTGGCTTGTTTGGCTACAAGAAAAATTAGAAACTAGTTTTTATTAACTCCAAACATGGTTTAGGTAATTTAGGTTTAGCTAGTGTAAGGGCCCTGTTTGGCAACAGTCTTTTAAAACAAAAGCAAGGGCCTTGTTTGGTAAAAATCATTTAAAAAAAATCCTTTTCTTTTTATTTTAATAAATCATTTGACGCATACTTTAATGTCACATTTTAATTAATTAAATATTAATCATCTAATTTAATCAATTAAAATCTAACATCAATAAACCACATAAAATTGCCACATAATTATAATTACTCGCTAATTATAATTCATGTAACACTTCATCACATAATTCATCTAATTTAATTATCTCAATTAAATTAGAATTATAATATAAAATTAATATACATTAATGAAATAAGCATTACACATTCAATTAATTAATATATACACTTAATTAAATCACTCCATAAATCACATAATTTATTTATTTAACTCAATAAATAAATCACATAAAATATTTATTTAATTCAATAAATATTTAAAATTAAATATAAAATCACAATCGTTACAATCTTCCCTCCTTAAAAGGATTCTGTCCCCAGAATCACAAAAAAAAAAATCGCGTCTATTACAATGACACTGCTCCTGCCATGTGGATCCAGGGCCTGGCCATCAACAAGTTATATCCAGTGAAGATATTAAGCACCTGAAAGGGTACGTAGAAAGTGTGTGGTCCAATCTCCAAGGGTAGTTCTATTTCTCCCATAGCTTGGCGTCGCGATCCATCGAAAGCTCTGATGACCACATGACTGGTTTTGATCCGGTTCGGGTTAATCTTCATTCCTTCCAAGGTATCGTAGGGACAGATGTTGAGGGATGATACTCCATCTATGAGCACACCTCCGATCACATACCCGGAAGACATCACGGCTATATACATGGACTTATGATGGCCCGTTCCTTCTGCAGGGATATCATCATCAGTGAAAGATATCACATTGTTGTTAAAAATGTGTTCCACCACGTGACAGAATTTCTCGGCATCTACGATATGTTAATGGGCTTCTTCTAGTACTTTTCACTAGAATGTTGCGATGATCCACTGAGGATAAAACCAAGTCTAAGATGGATATTTGCTTTGGTGCATCTTTTAAGTCTTGCACCACATTGATTTCATTGTGTCCCATTTTGTTAAGGAACTCTTTGATTTTCTTATCATCCACCTTTGCTTTGGCTTTGATGATTGGTTTGATCACCCGTTGAGGCAAGTATAATAGACTGTCCTTTGGTACGATGGCAATGTTATTTGAAGTGGAACCTTCATCGTTCCCGTAGTTCTATGGGACCCTCTTCAGACTAATAATTGGATACTGGGGTCTGAAGGGCAATACTAAAGGCTCTGGTGCGGCCACCTTTACAGGGTTTTGTATTTCTTGGACCCCTTTTCCTGGCAGTAATAAGGGTTTGAGGGTCGACTCCCTATCACAGGATATGACAACCACTGTGTTCTGGTTCCATACAGTGAGGATCCAAAGAGTGTCGTTATATGGGAGATTGAGAATTTGGTTTCCCCTTATCAGGTAACCATTTTCAATCATGTCTTGAATCAGGTTACGAAGTGCCCAGCAATCCTCGGTATATTATGGCCGAGTGAATTAGAGTGGTACTGACATATTTGGTCAGGCTTAATTTTTTTGGATCGAGGGTTTAATGGAGGTAATAAGTCTACAACCATTCCCTCGTTGATTAACATCTGGAGGATTTCTTCCATCGACTTGTTTAAGTTAGTTAAATTACTTTGAAATAGGAATTTTCTACCAGTTTGGGCGCTTTCTTCTTTGGTCACCCTATTGGCCCAGGGTTCATTCTCATGAGGATGATATTGATTCCTTAGGGAAATGATCTCCGGTGTAGGAGGACGATCGTTGTTAGACTGGTTGGCCCGTTTGATCATTTTCCTGGTGATCTGATGCTGGTAGACGACCAGTTGTGCCAATTGTTCGATTTGTTCCTTGATAGACTTTATTTCTTGCTCTATCAGGAACCTTCTTTTTGAAACTTCCCAACTGTCTGGGTGCTGTTACTGGATGGAGTTGATTCTCCTACATAACGGAGGTACTTGGATCCCTCTCCACTTGTGGTGCTGAACATGTTGACATTCTCCTCTTTATGCTGTGGAAGAGGATTGTCCTGCACATGGGGTTGCTCAGGCTTTGTGACCATAATCTCTCCGTTGTCAGTAAAGTCTTGAATTTTGTGCTTAAGAGACCAACAGTCTTGGGTGTCATGGCCTAAAGTTCCAGAATGGTAAGCACATTTCTTACTTGGGTCAAAATTTCGTCCACCAGTGTTGGTTGGTGGAAGGAGTTGTACAATCTTCTTCTGAGCTGCCAAAAGTTTGAATACATTCTCAAGTGAATCCTCTAGAGGGGTGAAAGTTCTTCGCCGCCTAACCTCCATATTTTTCTAAAATGGAGGGTTTGGAGGTTGTGCTGCAGCTTGGAAAGGGGTATATTTCCTCTTTTGAATGGGCATACTGTTTGACTCGCCCCTTAGATTTTGTCCTTGTAATACTAAGGACACTTCTTCATCTTTATTCTTATGTACCCTTCAGGGATTACTCCTGTAATTTCCAGAATGGATATGTTCAGCAACAGCTTTGAGGGCGGTCAAATCTTTTATCTTCCCAGACTTAAGCCCCATTTTTGCCATTCTGTCGTGCTAGATCATTTCAGAAAATGGTTTTCCCTATACTTGCTAGGACCCTCTCATAATATGGAGCTTCTTAGATATAGATGAAGCTCATGACTATCTCAAACTCAGTCATGGTTTGGGTAACTTGTGCTGTGACCCGTCTCCATCGTTGGGCATACTCTCTGAATGATTCAGTGTTCTTTTTCTTGATTTTGGTTATTTGGTATCTGTCTAGAGCCAGTTGAGATTGGAAGCTATATTGACTGAGGAAGGCATGGGCTAGCTCTTCCCAGCTGTGAATCGTAGAGTTGTCTAGACGGGCATACTAGCTCTGGCCTCTCCAGTCAAACTTTTCTGGAATAGTTGCATTCAATGTTTCTCATCTTCTGCATAGGATCCAATCTCTCCGACGAATACTTTTAGATGTGTATAAGGGTCTCCCAATCCATCATATTTCTCAAAATTGGGAGTTCTAAATTTTTCAGAATAATGAGCCCCGGGGAAAATACAGAGGTTGGAGTAATTAACACTGCCGAATGCCCCAGTCCCTTTGATAGACCAGAGAGTTTCTTCCATCTGTTGTACTTTCTTGAGAAGGTCACCAGCTTCCTGCTCCTTGCTAAAGGGGTGATTTCAGAGGTTTTGTTGGTTGTGTCCTGGTTTTGTGGTCCAAGAATTTGAGTCTCGGCCTTTTCAGTCTCTTGACTACCACTACCACCAGGTGCTCCCAAGTCTGTGTGAGTTTGGGCTTGCTTCCCTTTAAGGGCCTTGCTTTGTTCTCTTAGAAAACCGGCTAGTTCAGCTATCTGATTTCTCAGTCCTTCGAACTCCTCCCTAGAGACAGGGGTGGATTCTGTTTGAGCACTCAAAGTCATATCCGTGGATGGACTTAGTACTTTCTTAGACTTAGATCTAGTGATAGGACCAATTTTTCACCTACACCAAAACGTAGGCGTGTCAATTTCCTAAGGTAGGTAGGGATAAGATGCATGATGTGTTATTTAATTTTATCCTGCAAAATAGAGGTTAGTTTTTTTTATGACAGGATGACAAGAGGTAAATATTGAAAACTAGACATTGAATTGAAAGAGGAAGGTATGAAGAAACTTCCCGTCAGATTTGGTTAATCAGAGGCTGACCTATCTTAGGTTACTCTCGCGTGGCTTTTTTGCATGAAGGTCCCCAGATCATCGCAATCAACTAGAGGGGAAATTAATTCGATCTTTCAAATGAAGCGAATCTGGGTGGTGCATTTTCATGAGCCCCACAGACTTAGCTGATCCCCAGAGACATTACTTATCACCAATGAGTTTTGCCTCCTTGTGAGAGGAACACAACATACATTCACATACATCGTGCCTTACCGTTATGCATATGATGACAATTCGTGCGAAGCAGTAATATGGGTACGAAGCACTAGAAAAACAGAAAAGCATTCATTCACATTCATTCAATGTAAAGATGCAGCATTCACGCATTCATTCAATGTGGAGACGCAGAATTTCACGTATTTAGAGTTTTGAAAGGGATATTTGAAATGATTTGAAAACGGCTTAAGCCCTCTATTGTTCCCCAGTAGAGTCGCCACCCGTCGACGTCGGGAAAAAATCCGCGAGTCGGGTCACAACCCGGATGTTTCATCTCTTCCTAAGTTATCTCTACCTTTACTCTTTTTATTGCGAAAAAAGGTTTTGAAGGGTTTTTTAGGAAAAGGACAACATGTATCATGTCGACGATTTGAACGTTTTACATAGTCACCAGTTGGAAGTTTTGAAATGGTTGTACCAACTCAACCGAGTTTTGTCTGAAAGAGGCCCAATTGCTAGACACTGTCGAAACTTGATCTTTGAAAGCAAAGTTTGAGTTCGAGGGCTTGGTTAAGTGTGGGGAAGGTGTTAGGCACCCCACAACTCCTGTGTAAACACGGTACCACATCTTTTCAATATTTTCCTTAAAATTGAAATGCGTGTGTGAATGCTATTTAAAAATTGGGCCTATGTTTGTTTGATTCAAAGCCAGGAAGTGCTTCGTTGAACCTATATACGAAGGGTTTGATTTGATTTGCAAAAAGTCTTTGATTTGATTTGCAAAAATATTTAATTTGATTTGCAAAAGCTTTTCTTTTGATTGAATTGAAAATGATATTTTAAAAGCTGGTTATCAAACCCTTACGCAAACATATGAATTGAAGCATATCACTACTTTCAATTTTATCTTTTTAGCCTTAAGGCTCAAATTGAATGGTGATTTATCGGGCTGCAAAGCATCCTCGGCCACAGAAATAAATACAAGTGTCGGTCTCCTCATGGGCTTGATAGCCATCGGAGGGACTCTAACACGACAAACCATATTTTTACTATGTTGAGACCTTAAATCCGGATAACCATTTTAAGGACTTTTGTATGTACATTTTTACAGAAAAACTGGCAGGGTACATTTGTAAAGTACAGTTTGTCCATCGTGGAAATCAGATTCTGATCAGTTTGATCACGAATCCCACAATTCCTAGGCACACATATGAGTAGCCAATAAACCTGCATAGCTCAAATCTGTACAGAACTAGATATATATCCCAATGTTGCCAGAACCGAGAATTCATTCAGTAAATCCTGGTTCGCACCTGGCCAAAGCGTCTCGTTCCCACTAGATAGCGATCTAAGAGACGCGAGGTTGCTCTTATGACTTAAAAACGCCGATTCATATCAAATGAATATTTAAAGCATCAATTTAATAAAAAGCAAGTAAAGCAATATGCATACACAGTTATATATATACAAAAGCTGTAAAGGGCGATGGGTTTTCACACCGATGCCCGGACTGGAATTTATATATATATATATATATATATATATATATATTGACAGAAAAGTAATCAACCAAAACTGGGAAGAGAACCTAATGGTGGTGAAGGCTGCTTATATAAGTATATTTATATATAAAAGCAGTAAAAAGGCCACAGAATAATCCAGGCCGTACAGAAATGTAAATGTACAGAAACATAGTCAACCAAGACTGGAAAGAGAACCCGGTGGTGGTGAAGGATGCTTATATATGCATAGTTATATATAAAAGTAGTAAAAAGGCCACAGAATAATTCAGGCCGAACAGATATATAAATGTACATAAAAGTAGTCAACCAGGGACTGGGAAGATAACCCAGTAATGGTGAAGTGTGCAAAAATAGTATAAAGGCCACAGAATAATCTAGGCTGGACTAAAATATAAATATATATATTTTGATAGAAATGTAGTCAACTAAGACTGGGAAGAGAACCCAGTGGTGGTGAAAGTTTCTTATATATGCATAATTATATATAAAAGTAGTAAATTACCTCGGATTTGACATCCGGGCTTGACAGAATTGAAAAGTTAGTATATAAACAGTTAAATAAACACAAAAAAAGCCAAACCTGGACTGGGAAGATAACCTAGTCCGACGAAGTTGCTTAAAATGAATATGCTAGTGCACTGAAGCTGTTAGAGCTGATGGATCGTCAATTCGAGTTGTAAAAATATTAGAAATTGAGTGTATGTACAAAAATGTACCAAATTTTGACGAAAACGTCCACGGAACTAAGTTCCGGGCATATTTAGAAAATGAAACTTGATATGCAAGTGTAAAATAATGTAAAGAAGTAGGAATAACTTTTTGATCTTAAAAATACTCACAATGGACTTCTACACAGGCTTTTTGCCAAATCGTAGGCTCTAAACATCCAAATCTACCGGTTATTTTCTGATATTTGGTAGTATGTGGGTATATCTACATGTTAGAGTGAAAAAGTTTGGGTTTGGAAGAGGTGAAAAAGTCAGAAAATCAAACAGGCAGAGGTTCGCTGCGTTTCAGAATTCTTGAAAATGAGGGGGGGTGCACGTTTATTTATAGGCTAGGGAGCCTCAGCTCTACCTACTGCTGCCGCAGGTAGAGGTGCGGCTCCCCTGGTGGGGGCCACGTGTCTGGTTGAGTCATCCCGAAGTACGTGCACTCCGAGCAACGCGAGGTCGAAGTCAGAACTTTCTAACTTTTGATCGGAGCGTCCGTTTGAGACGTGCTATACCTTTCCGGAAAGCCCTCTCCGAGAGTGTCACAATTACTTGGGATAAAACATTTTTTGGGTCCAAGAAGATGGGTTCATTCCCAGGTCTTCGATTCCCCGCAGTTTGTCCGTTGAGCTGTCTTGCACTGTTTAACCTCGGGATCGTCGTTAAGGTTAGTTCTAACCTTGGTGGCATTAATTTGGCTTGAGTTTGACCGAATCGGCCTAGGGTTGGTAAGATCACCATTTGGACCCTCCCGGGATTGCTCTTTGTGTCGGCATGGCCTTCGGTTGACTTCTTAGGGTTGTTTCCTAGACTGTGATCCCATTCGAGTCTGTTTGTCCTTAGAGTAGTCTCTAAGGCTGAGTTGGTCATTCTAGGTTTTCCTCTGGAGATGTTTTGGAGCTTCAGGTTTGTTCTAGAAGTTGACTTGACTTCTCGGGTTGAGACCGGGGCTGATCTGTACCTCCCGGGTTGAGACCGGGGTTGAAATGATGGCCCGATTGGAGATTGAGGTTAACTTGATGGCCCGATATTGAGAACATGGTTGATCTGAAGGCCCGATTAGAGATCGGGGTTGATTTGATTGCCCAATATTGAAATCAGGGTTGATCTGATATTTGATGGCCCGTTATTGAGATCAGAGTTGATCTTACGGCCCAATTCGAGATTGGGGTTGATTTGATGTCCCGATATTGAGATCGGAGTTGATCTGACGGCCTGATTGGAGATCGGGGTTGATTTGATGGCTCGATTGGAGATCAGGGTTGATTTGATGGCCCGATATTGAGATCGGGGTTGATTTGATTGCCCGATATTGAGATCGGGGTTGATCTGACGGCCCGATTGGTGATCGGGGTTGATTTGATGGCCTGATTTTAGATCGGGGGTTGATTTGATGGCCCGATATTGAGATCGGAGTTGATTTGATAGCCCGATATTGAGATCGGGGTTCATTTGAAGGCCTGATTGGAGATCGGGGTTGATTTGATGGACGGTTTTGCCCTCCTACAGTGTTAATAATAGGAAAGGAAATTTTGAGTGTCTACAAAAAGCTTAAAACAAAAATAGTTCCCAATATTTAGATTACTAAAAAGGAGATTAGTAAATCAGGATAGATTGGTACATACGTTGCTTGCTCATTGGATGAGGATGATTGATCTCATGATCATTTGTGTGGAGACACCAAAGTAAGTATGTAGGTGCTTATTGGAGAATAAGTTCACTAAACGTGACTAGCTATGGAATACCTAATGGAGTTTTACTTGCATGTCAATAGGAATTCCTAATGTGATAGTAGTACAAGTGATCCTTGGACTTGAGATCGTCATAGTATCTTGCGTGTAATGAATTATACTTTGACTTATTCCTTAAGATCTTAGGATATATCAAAGGATATGCTTGGGTGTAATAAGTTACATATGGAGATAATGAATGATCAATAAAAAAATCTACCACTGCTAGTAAAAGAAGTGATATATCCTATGTGATTCGTTAAATGACAACCCAGTAGTCATTGGCCAAGGCAGAATGAAATTAGAAATGAGTTTCTAATTTGCATTATTTAGAGTTGTGCATTTTCTAATCAAAATACATATAATTAAATAAATTAAGACTTGACAATAATTCCATGTCTTATATTTAATTGGGACATTATATGGTGGAAAGATTGAATTATACGGTAACTATTTACTCACATGTTCTTTTATGATTAATGTTGAAATCTATATTATCTGAAAAGTCGTTGATTGCTAGGGAGGCTTATCCCTATTGTAAAATAAATATTATTTATTTAAATAGATTATTAGTTTTATTTATTTATTTAAATAAGATTAGAATTGTTCTAATTGATTTATTCACAACCGGTTTAATATGGAAAACCTAAAGGGTCACACCATAAAAGAAAGAATAATTATTTAAGAAGGTAATTGTGTAATCGTAATAATGCATTAAGTGTAATTAATTTAATCTATGGTGATATAATAAATTAAATAGCTTAATATTTATTATTTAATATTTTGAAAATATTAAAAATAAATTAATAAGAGGAGTCTTATTAATATTATTAAAATTATTGTTATTTTAATTTCAAAAGGAGTTTAGGAATTAATTTAATATTAGTACTCTCATTTATTCCTAATAAGATTAAAAGGCAAATTAATTAAAGAAGTTTAATTAATTAAATGAAACCCTATGTCTAATAGGATTAGAAGGGTTGACAATATCTATATAAAAGGAATCTTATGTTAGATGTCAGTTGATGCAATTTTAATTATTGGAGAGTACTCCTTTTCTATAGAGGATAGAAAACAAGGGTTTCGCCAACCACCCTCCTTCTTGAACAATTCCTCTTCCTTGGTGGATCACCTCTAGAGGCCAAATACTTGGGTGGCTAACGTTGATCAAAGAAAGAAATCAATCCCGAAAATTCAAGGAGATCGCGAAGAACAAGGAGTTGAACTCGTACCTGTGGAAGCTTAGTTCTACAAGGGTATGATACAATAACTTTTTATTTATCGTTATAAATTAATAATTTACATAACGGATTATCCGGATAATTGGTTTGTAAAAATTTTAAAATCTGATTTTACCATGCTTCAGCTAATTTTTGCAATTTGATTGCGCCATGATTTCTTACAAACGTAACAATGGCATCAGAGCCAAACCTTTATGCAATTATTAATTTTTTTGATTCCATATATGTATGGGTATGTATTTAGAATAAATTATTGGGCATAATTAGTTGTATAAAAAAATTTATGAAAGAAAAAAAAACGAAAACCATTTTTTTTCTTTTCGTTCGCTGTGGGATCCTATTATTAGAAAAGGAAGAGTCATTGATTTGGTTCTTTCAAAAGTGTCCCAGGATTCACTTGTCCCACGTTAGCTATTTTATATATATATATATACACACATTAGTTAACTTTACCGAAGCATGCGACAACAAGAATATTATATATATATATATATATATATATATATATATAAATGATAATCATATATATTTAAATATAATATAACAGGTTATAAATTATATATATATATATATATATATATATTTATACACGGTTTCAATTATATATATATATATATATTCTTAATAATTTTATAATTAATTTAAAGAGTTTATTTTAATCTTGAAATTGGATTTCATGTAATTTAAAATATCCCATTAAATGATACTCATATATATATGGAATGTTTTAATTCATAAGATGAATATTAATTTATTGATGCATATGGTGATATGTATGATAATAAATGGGATTGATTATAGGACTATTGACCAATGTGATTGAATTTATTTTAGTTGGATGCTTGAATGTATGAGTTTTATTATATGGGGTATGCGTACCTCATCTTCTCTAATTTATTCTTGATGTAAATTTTATCTCCCTCCTATGTACTTCACCTTGACTGCTGATCACGGTTTCTATTTAAATTAAAATAGTTTATGTAATAGGATTAGTTAGAATTATCTTGGAGAATTGGAGACGAAGGAATAAAGAGCACTTGAAGACCCGATTGTAGTGGAGCCCGGGTTTAAATGTAATTGTTATATTTAAATTTTATTTCTTACACCCTTACGTTTGACCTTTTGGTTCACTTGGTGGCTCGAGTGAACCAAACTAAAATAAAAGTCTATAATCAATCTGGGTAGAATATAGTATTCTATATATGCATGCTAAATATTATATATATTATATTTTATGCAAACATGCTTTGCATGTTTTAATAAAATGACGCGTATTTTATATATATATATATATATATATGTGTGTGTGTGTGTGTGTGTTTGCATGCGCGCTAAACAAGATGAGACTAATAATAAGAAACCCCTCAAAAAAAATTTATTAAGTCTAAAGCGTTCAAAGATATTTGAAATATTGAACGTCGCCTTTTAACATGATAAAATTAATAGAGTATTAAATATTTAATATGAGTTTGTTGTGTACACACAAGGCAAGTATTAAGTATTTAAGATGTTAATTTAATCACATTTGATGCTTATAAAGAAAATTAAACAATATTATTTTGTTGTGCACACACAAGGACAATATTTTTCTTTTTTGAATATATGAAAGTGCTAGGTTGGACTTAACTTAAATTATTTTAGTTCGGATGTGCACACACTTGATCATTATCATCTAAGAGGTAAAATAAAAAGGAGTTACATGTTGATGTAATTGACAAAGAGTTATCTACCTATTTATTTATATATGATTTGTTGTGCTATCCACAAGGCTATATACATTTAAAATAGGATCTTTATTCTTACTAGAAAATCTTTAATTAGATGTTGCCGAACTATATAAGTGAGGGTAATATAGTTTGAAAAAATAGTGGGAGATACCAATTTAAAATAAGACCTAATTTATTTTGGTATATAAAATTAATTAAATGAATATTTTCAAAAATGTTATCTTTTCACATGCAGAAATTTAAAAATGTCGAAATCACTAATTTCACTGCGTAGCATACTTGATGCTAACAAACTGACCGGACCAAATTACACGGACTGGTACAGGAATCTAAGAATAGTTCTCACTGTTGAAAAGATTTCTTATGTCCTAAATTCACCTGTCCCTAGAACTGTTCCAGAAATAACCTATGCGGAAGAGATTTCCACTATTGTAAAGTGGCAAGATGATGCATCTGTGGCTCAATGCATCATGCTCGCATCCATGAATAATGAGCTTCAGCGTCAGCATGAAAACATGGATGCTCCTACTATGTTGCTTCACCTCAAGAAGTTGTATGGTGAACAAAGTAGGACTAATAGATATCAGATATCTAAGGAGCTCTTCTGATCTCGGATAACACGAGGGCACTGCCATTGAGACTCATGTCCTAAGGGTGATCAATCTGATTAAACGACTTGGACAACTTGGGTTTGTCATAGATGGGGAGTTGAGTCAAAACTTAGTTTTGCAGTCACTCCCTGAGACATTCTCACAGTTCGTTGTAAATTTCCACATGAATAAGTTAGATGTCAGCTTGCTTGAATTACTTAACATGTTAAAAACTGTAGAAGGTCACTTTCTATCCAAGAAGAACCATGCCTTAATGGTGGATGATTCTGTCAAGAAAAGGAAGAGGCCCAAGGTATCTTCTGAAAAGAAGAAATCTAAGAGGGTTAAGGGCAAGGTGAACAAAAAGGATCAAAAGAAACCTGATCCAGTTAACAAAGGAATGTGCTTCCATTGCAACGAGCCAGATCACTGGAAGAGGAACTGCAAGAAGTTTCTTGCAGAGAAAAAGCTTGGAGAAGCTTCGACTTCCAATCAAGGTTTGTTCATAATTAAAATTAATTTTTTAGAAAGTCAAAATTCTACTTAGATATTGGATACCGGCTATGGTTCTCACATATGTAATACTGTGCAGGGGCTGGTCAGAAGTAGAAAGTTGAACAAGGATGAGGTTGTCTTACGAGAAAGAAATGGAGCAAAGGTTGCTGCATTAGCTGTAGAAACTTATTGTTTAGCACTCATTACGGGCAAGCCCATTTATTTAAATAATTGTTATTTTATTTCGAATATCATTAAAAACATTATTTCTATTTCCGTATTAGATATAGATGGATTTGACATTATAATAAAGAACAACAGTTGTTCTATTTAAAAAAATAATATTTTATATGGTGTTGGTAATTTGCAAAATGGACTTTACATACTTGACTTGCATGAAAATATATTTCAAATAGAACAAACTAAGAAAAGGAGAAGAGATGATGTTAATTATACCTATATTTGGCACTGTAAACTCGGCCATATCAATGACACAAGATTATCCAAGTTGCATAGGGATGGGCTTTTAGAGCTATCCGATTATGAATCATATCCAACTTGTGAATCTTGTCTCATGGGTAAAATGACTAAATCTCATTTTAGTTGAAAAGGAGAATGAGTTATAGAGTTGTTAGCGTTGGTTCACACAGACGTTTGTGGACCTATGACAACGAATGCACGGGGTGGGTATTCTTATTTTATTACTTTCACTGATGATCACTCAAGATTTGGATATGTGTATTTAATGAAATACAAATCTGAATCATTTGAAAAGTTCAAAGAGTTCAAAAGTGAAGTAGAGAAACAAACGGGCAAGAGTATTAAGATTCTTCGATCAGATCGAGGTAGAGAATATTTAATCCGTGAATTTCTCAATTGTTTCAAATATAATGGTATAATCTCACAATGGACTCCACCAGGTACACCACAGTTAAATGGAGTATCTGAAAGGAGAAATAGAACATTGTTGGACATGGTTCGTTCCATGATGAGTTTTAGCAATCTTCCAATTTTATTCCGGGGTTATGTCCTAGAAACGGCTGCATACCTACTTAACAAGGTGCCTACCAAATCTGCCCCAAAGACTCCATATGAGATGTGGAAAGGGAGGAAACCAAATTTTAAGTATGTTAAGACTTGGGGTTGTCCAACTTATGTCAAAAAGTTTGAAAATGATAAGCTACAGACTAAATTCTACAAGTGTAGATTTGTGAGATACCCTAAAGAAACTTTAGGGTATTATTTCTAACATCCAACTAATCAAAAGGTGTTTGTTGTGAAACATGCTTCCTTCTTAAAAAAAGAGTTTATCCATAAAGGGGTCAATGGGAGTAAGATATATCTTGAAGAAGTTCAAGAACCAGAGATTACTACGGATCAAAGTCAGGTACCTGACCAAGTAGATGAACCTACTGTACCACATCCTATTCGTAAATCTAGAAGAGTACCAAAGATACTTGATAGGTATGGAATTGTCATAGCTGATGACGATGAGGTACGCATCATGGATGATGATGATCCATTGAATTACGAACAGGCTATGAGTAATAAAGACTCAGGAAAATGGCTTGAAGCCATAAAATTCGAGATGGACTCCATGCATGAGAACCAAGTATGGACTTTGGTTTCACCACCTGAAGGCATTAAGCCTATTGGGTGTAACTGGGTATTTAAAAGAAAGACTAGGAGCGGACGGCAAGGTAGAGACCTATAAGGCTCGACTGGTTGCAAAAGGTTTCAAACAAAGACAAGGAGTTGACTATGATGAAACCTTCTCACCAGTAGCTATGCTCAAGTCCATTCGGATTTTTCTTGCGATTACAGCTTATTACGACTATGAGATCTGGCAGATGGACGTGAAAACGACCTTCCTCAATGGGAAACTTGAGGAGGATGTGTATATGACATAGCCAGAGGGATTTGTTTCAACGGTTAGAACAAATCAAGTCTGTAAGCTGCAACGATCCATTTATGGATTGAAGCAAGCTTCTCATAGATGGAACATCTGTTTTGATGAGACAATCAAAGAGTCTGATTTTATCAAAAACAAAGATGAACCATATGTGTACAAGAAGGTGAGTGGGAGTGCTGTTTCATTCCTTGTATTATATGTTGATGATATATTATTGATAGGGAATGACATTTCTATGCTACAATCGATTAAAATCTGGTTATCTAAACACGTCTCCATGAAGGACTTGGGAGAAGCATCCTATATTTTAGGGATAAAGATCTATAGAGATAGATCAAAAAGGATGCTTGGCTTATCCCAAGGAACGTACATTGACTCGATGCTAAAGAGGTTTAGCATGGAAGATTCCAAAAGAGGTCTCATGACGATGAGCTATGGAATACATCTTTCCAAGAAACAATCCTTAAAGACACCTAAGGAGAGATACCGTATGAGTAAGATTCCTTATGCTTCAACAATAGGATCTATCATGTACGGTATGATATGTACTAGATCGGATGTCACTCATGCACTTAGTGTAACATGCAGATATCAGTCAAATCTAGGAGAAGAGCACTGGAAGGCAGTGAAAAATATCCTAAAGTACTTACGAATAACTAAGGATGTATTTCTTGTCTACGATGGGTCTGAATTAAAACTCGAGGGCTTCACAGACTCAAGTTTTCAAATGGACCAAGATGACAGTAAATTCATTTTCGGGATATGTGTTTACTTTAAACGGTGGCACCGTGAGTTGGAAGAGTTCCAAGCAGCAAAAACTTGCTGATTCAGTGACAGAGGCAGAGTACATAGCTGCAAGTGAAGCTGCAAAAAAGGCTGTTTGGATGAAGAAGTTCAGAACTGAGCTTGGTGTGGTCCCTTGTACTGTGACAACAGCAAAGCTGTTGCACATGCTAAGGAACTCCGGTATCATGAGAAATCCAAGCACATGTTACAGCGATTTCACTTGATCGGGGAGATCATTGAAAGAGGAGACGTCACCTTAGAACGTGTAGACTCTCAAGACAACATTGTGTTTTCATTTACTAAAGCTTTAACACAACAGCAGTTTGATCGTCACTTAGAGAAGATGGGTATGAGATACCATGGCGATTGGCTTTAGTGCAAGTGGGAGATTAAAAGTAGTATGCATACAAGCCAATCATGTATGATGATAAAGCATATACTTTGGAAATGATCTTATTTATTTATTAATAAAAGTAGTCATTTATTAAAGGCATTTAATTATCTACATGATGCTATTTTTATAGTATGTAAATTACCCATAGTTTTAAGCAATATTTTTAGAATCATGATGTTGATCATGCTAATGAGATCTAAATTCTTAGAAAGCTTAAAACTAAAATAGTTCCCAATCGTTGGAGTACTAAAAAGGGGATTAGTAAATCCGAATAGATTGGTACATATGTTTCTTGCTCATTGGATGATGATGATTGATCTCATGATCATTTATGTGGAGACACTAAAGCAAGTATGTAGGTGCTTATTGGAGAATAAGTATACTGAACGTGACTCGCTAAGGAATACCTGATGTAGTTTTACTTGCCTGTCAATATGAATTTCTAATGTGATAGTAGTACAAGTGATCCTCGAACTTGAGATCATCATAGTATCTTGTGTGTAATGAATTATACTTTGACTTATTCATTAAGACCCTTAGGGTATATCAAAGGGTATGCTTGGGTGTAATAAATTATATATAGAGATAATGAATGATTAATAAAGAATCTACCAGTTCTAGTAAAAGAAGAGATATGTCCTATGTGATTCGTTAAATGACAACCAAGTAATCCTTGACCAAGGTATAATGAAATTAGAAAGGAGTTTCTAATTTGCATTATTTAGAGTTGTGCATTTTCTGATCGAAATACATATAATTAAATAAAATAAGACTTGACAGTAATTCAATGTCTTATATTTAATTGGGACATTGTATGGTAGAAGGATTGAATTGTACGGTAACTATTTACTCATAGGTTCTTTTATGATTAATGTTGAAATCTATATTATCTGGAAAGTCGTTGATCGCTAAGGAGGCTTATCCCTATTGTAGAATAAATATTATTTATTTAAATATATTATTAGTTTAATTTATTTATTTAAATAAGATTATAATTGTTCTAATTGATTTATTCACAACCGGTTATATATGGAGAACCTAAACGGTCACACCATAAAAAGAAGAATAATTATTTAAGAAGGTAATGGCATAATCGTGATAATATGTTAAGTGTAATTAATTTAATCTATGGTTATAGAATAAATTAAATAGCTTAATATTTATTATTTAATATTTTGGAAATATTAAATATAAATTAATAAGAGGAGTCTTATTAATATTATTATAATTATTATTATTTTCATTTCTAAAGGAGTTTAGAAATTAATTTCATATTGGTACCCTCAATTATTCCTAATGAGATTAGGAGGCAAATTAATTAAAGGAGTTTAATTAATAAATCTCAATGTGTTGGAAAGCCTAATTAATTAAAGGAGTTTAATTAATTTAATGAAACACAATTTTTAATTACATTAGAAGGGATGACCAATATCTATATAAGAGGAGTCTTATATTAGATATTTGTAACCATAATTCCAATTAGTGGAGAGTACTCATTTTCTACAGAGAATAGAAAATTAGGATTTAGCCAACCACTCTCCTTCTTGAATAATTCCTCTTCCTTGGTGGATCACCTCTAGAGGCCAAACACTTGGGTGGTTAATGTTGATCAAAGGAAGGAATCAATTCAGGTGATTCAAGAAAATCATAGAGAGCAAGGAGTTGAACTTGTACCTGTGGAAGCTAGTTTCTACAAGGGTATGATTCTGATTTATCTTTCTCTTTCTATTAATTAATAATTGAGCACAAAGCATGATCATGGTGAGGGTTTGTATAAAAATTTTAAAACCTAATTTATCCCGCTTCTGCCTTTATTGTGTAATTTTTTGATTGCATGTATGCGTAACATACAAACCCAATAATTACAGCTGATATGCTTTACGCTTTTCCTAATCGTATAGCTTCATGATGCTCGTAGAGTATCTAGATAGATGAATCTACAATTGGCAGGCTCTACGATCCATAAGCTCTACGATCTTTAATGAGCTCTATGATCTTAAATGAGCTCTACGATCCCCAATGAGCTCTACTATCTCCAATGAGCTCTACAATCTCCAATGAGCTCTACGATTTCCAATGAGCTCTGTGATCTCTTAAAGAATCTAAGGTCTTTAACGAGCTTTACGATTTCTTTCAGAATCTATGGTCTTCAATGAGCTCTACGATCTCTAATGAGCTTTACGATCTCTATCAGACTATAAGGTATTCAATGAGCTCTACGATCTCTACTGAGCTTTACGATCTCTGAGTCGATAGCTCTACGTTCTTTGGCAGACTCTGCGATCTTCACTATGTTTTACGATCTCATAGAAGACTCTACAATCTCAGGGTAGACTATATGATCTTCAATATGTTTTACGATATCTTAGTAGACTACTCTACGAACTTGACCTGAATGCTCTACGATCATACTATAAGCTTTACGATCGTCAAAACAACTTTACGATCGTTTAATTTCCTATAGTTATACATTCAGTTACTAAACAAAATAGATCAACCTAACAAGTTTGATCTTTTAATGTAAGTCCTTTTACATCAATTTCATTTTAAGGACTTCACAAAAAGCTACTAGATACAAATATACATTATCTCATCATCAAATAAAATATGCATTTGTCCTAACACATACTACTAACCTTCTAGATAGGTCAGGCCGATAGAGGATCCTTTTAAGGGGTTGATCAGTTAACATAACTTTTAAGGGGCTGATCAGTTAAAATGATTATAGTCCGACCTTGAAAAATATTATCAAAGCATCTTACTGGTTATCACCAATACATAGGCCAACTTCTTAGGATTTGGTACCTTGTCTCAACGTCTTGAAGATAATGAATTACATAATACACTAACTTTTGTCCTTTAGAATCTTCACAAATTAAGGTTGTGTTGATGACTAGAGGGCTTGCTAACAAGTAAATCTACAAATCCTTTACGAGCAAAACCTTAGTTAATACAGGGGGAGAAGAGAGATAAATTGTTAAAGTAGTATGCACACAAGCCAATCAAATTTAATATGATGTAGCATATACTTTGTAATCTTATTCATTTATTAATAAAAGAATTTTTTTATTAAAGGCATTTTACTTTATTTACATGGTGCTGTTATAATATATGTTGTGACGCCCCCAAATCCGGGTACTTGAAACCCGTACTTGGTGCTACACGATACCATTCATACAAAATACTTACTATATTATAAACTTAAAAATATATAAAAGTTGACTAATCCCAAGGTACGACGACCCTTAAGTACTTTATTACATGATAGATAACATATTATCATAATACAAAGTTCTAAATATTACAACTAACACCTTATAACTATTCTTTCAGCTTCCCCTTTCCTTTGTCTTTGCCAGAACCTTCTGGTCGATCACGCTTAATAGAAAATATTTAATTTAAAGCATGAATGAGCATTTAATTGCTCAGCAAGTAATATCAGATAATAAACATCAGCTTAAATAAATAAATATTTTCTTTAAAGTATACTTCTACAACGAATCAATAGTTATGAAGCCATTTGAAACAATTCATAACAACATATCAAACCGTTTATATTTTTGAAACGATGTAGTGACTATAAATGTTGAGCGATCAACAGACGATGAACCATTATTTTCATGTTTGAAAAGGTTTGTACCGAAATTCATCTGCAAACCGTCATTACTTACAGACACGTTAGGTGATCAGCCCGTATGCCCTGTATTGATCAACACTGCTTAATAGAACGACATTTACGTTCATCATAACCGCCTTTAGTGTGCGAACCCGAATTTTCAAGAATTATTATAATAAGAATTTAATAAATAAAATTCTTAAAGCATGAGATGAGTTCAAATAAGAATATATATTCGTGATACGGGGTATGTAGTATTGTGTTACATAGGGTAATATGAGCTATCTAATAAGAGATTTTGTGTTTAATAAATATATATCATTATTATATATTTATAACTTGTAGAGATGAATTAGTAAGAAGATGGATAAGATTTATCAATCGACATTAAATAATTTATAGAATTATTTTATCATAGTAAGTTGGTGATATTAAATACGTTTAAATGAATAATCACATTTTTCTTGAATAATATATATACTAGTGACTAGTATGATGTATTATAGGTTATTGTTAGTACTTAAGCTATCCACGGATGGATTTGGAGAGTTAAGCATGAGTTAGTTAAGGGAATTAACTAATAAGAATAAATATTTGTTAATTTAAATTGAAAGTTATATTATGGAATAATATAATATTAAAACCTAAATCAACTATAGTGATTTAGTAAAGGGGGATTAATTCACTTGAGTAAAGGGGTGAATTAGTATAGGTGTTGAAAATGTAATTATAGTTAGTACTTTCTATATATTACTTAGATGGTAATATGTGAGAGAGTCTAATGTGCGAATAACATTAATAAATATTGATTAGAAAATTAATTAATATTTGAGATATGGTTAAATGTATAGATTTAAAGAAATTATTTTGGAGATAATTTATTGAAAGGGAAGGGAAATAAATATTATATATTTCTAATAAAGGATATTAAAATAATTTCTAATATTGAATTATTTTAATAAAAGAGGGAATGTTATTATCTTATATGTCTTTGTATGAGGTAATAAGTATGATTAATTAATATGGTAAATATATTAAAACATATTTACTATATATAAATAAATTGATGGAAACAATTTATTATAATAGAAAATAAACTTATTATCTATTTTCTATATATAATATATGTACATGTGCCGTACATGTAATTATTTTAATAGATATTATATTAAAAATAATATCTTGAGACAATAAGTAAATTATTTTCTAATAATGAATGTTTTTATTTGGAGAAAACATAACATTTTATGTTATGGTAAAATACATAATTTCTAATGTATTTTCAAGAGAGTTAATTAATGAAAGAAAACTAAGTTATTTTAATGTATTAAATAACTTAAGTTATTATTTTATCGTGGATATTATTATTTAAATAATTAATAGAGTAAATCTTAATTATTCTAAGCATAAAGGTTATACATATTATTAAGTGTATAAATAATTGAGGTAGCTTAGCATTTAAATGTTTGAGTCACACAAACATTATATTAAAAGAATACTAAGTGTGGTGGAAAGTGATGATAAGCTTAAGATTGAGCTTAAGAGAAATGCCTTGTATGGCACGATAATAGATTCGATGATGAATTAATTTATTCAAGGATGGAGGAATTATTAATTAAACAATTAATATATAGTAATTAATTGTTATTATTATGGCTAGTGATAGTATAATAATAAGAAAACTGGTTATGAATATAATCGGAATTGTATTTATTAAATTGATGAGGAATGAGATAAATTGTCTTATAATATTAATTATTGTTATGGGCAATATACTATTATCAAGTAATTATTTGATAATATGTTAATTAATTATTATTTTGAATAAATAGTAAATCAATGAGCGAAGGATTAATAAATATAATAAGATTATATTTAATCGATTAAATATTTTAAACAAGCATGCGATATATTAAACCTTTAATATATGTTAGTTAACTTTATATCATATAAAGTGCAATATGACGCATTAATATGGTTATATATTATTGCATTATGTGAGTTACATAATAGTAAGTGCTTATGTGACAATATGAGATGAGTGGATACATTAAGGTATATGTATGGAATAATAAATTTCACTAGATAAACAATTGTTAATTGATAAGGATTTCGATAATTTAATATAATTGGAATAATAGAGTTGGGATAATACAATGTGATGATACCCGAAAGAATTATATCCGGTAGGATGAAATATACATGGATTATGTATGTGCAAAGTAAATTTACTACATTGAAGTATGTACATTGTAATGTTTCTCATTTCATGAAATTACATTATAACCTAAGTATACATTATATAACCGAAGTGGGCATATATATGTAACCTTAGTGTGTTGCTAGAATGCTGAGCTTATGTTGCTTTAATCCACAAAGAGAGTCACTCTCCCACACACGTGAATGCTTAAGAGCTATCCTATTCTCTATAACCTCAAACTCAGCAAACTTAGGCTAGCAATGATTCGATGGGGAGTGGTTGTCATAATTTCATTCACCAACTATGTGACGCCCCCAAATTCAGACCGTCACTGATCTCGAATTTGGTTCATCACGTGCTAATTCTAATAACAACTAAAATCTCACACAATGAAATAACAGAATAATTTACATTGATATAACATAAATTTTCTCGTCAAAAGTCTCGAAACTATTACTAATACACTTCATAACTTAAACCAAACATTTCTTAATACATAATATTTAAATAAGTCTTAATACAACATAACGGAAACATCCTAATATAGAAAAGCACAGCTACTCCATAGCCTTGCCTTCGCACTTGTCCTGTCCTGGGTTCCACCTTGCCCTGCCCTAACTGAAATGTTTATGGGAAGCAAGAGTGAGCAACAAATTTTCTCAGCAAGTAATATGCCAATAAATGTGAACAGGAATATATACAGTTCTAAATCTCAAGGGTAAAACGGTAATTAATCTCTCAGGATTTTAAATAAGAATGTTGTGAACAAAATTAATAGCAATGACTTCCAAATCTACTCCGTGAAGTTGAATAAGGACCACTACGGGTCGAGAAGTTATTAAAAGTTTCAAAAGTTTCAACAATTTCAAGTGAATGAATAGATATCACTGAGTGTCGCTGTGGACCAAAGATTAATAAAGAATTCAATGAATTCAAAGTTTCAAGTTAATAAATACTGGATACTGAGTAGTCACTAAGAACCACGAACTTCTACTAGAATCACCAAAAATATTTCTGGTATCCCAACCAAGTACAATTAGGGGATCAGCCTGTCGTACCTGGAGTTATGCATAACCTGTCACACCACTGTCGGCACCCCAACTATATAGTTCCCCTTTTTACAAGAGTTGTTCAACTCAGTCAATTTATAAGAGTCCGCACCAAGGCAATTGGTGTGGATTGCTTTCTAATTCATGATATTGGTCTAGCCGAATTAAATGGCGTAGACAATTTCAACAATGTATATAAGAACAATTTATGAGTTTAATACTCGCAATAATAATTCGAAGAATATAATCGTGATTTAAATCAAACTATGAAACATAAGTTTGTAAGGCAAGAATTATTCTAGCACCTATTTACTCGTACGACCAAAGTTAGTACAAGCTCGAATATGTGTTCAATAAAGAGTATGAATCAAATACTTGCTCAATAAAAGAGTAGTCAGATACTTGCAATTAATATACAAGAACGGTTTCAAGGAAACTTGCACAATGAAAGAGTATAAGTTAGGGAACTTGCTTACGACGTTCCTCGATTAAGTAACCACAAGGATAGGATACTTGCAACACAATAAAAGTAGGGTTCAGATACTTGCACTATAAATGAGTGTAAGTCAGGAAACTTGCCTTTAGCATAGTTTATCCACGAAAAGAAAATTGACACTTTCGAATTTCTATCGTAATTACGTATATATATGATATTCATTAGTCATATAATTTAACATCATATCTTATCTTCGGATATACGATCAACACCTAAGCTAAGTTTTAACCTAGCTACACAGTTATATAGTGTCATATAATTATGACTTTTATTCTCAGTGTTCCTCCTTTTGAGTTTAACATATTCTCATATCATTAATATCACATAAGATCACAACAAATGGCAACCATAATCTTTCTAGCACTTTATAACATTATTATAAGTTAGCCGTCAAATCGGATTCAAGTAACAACATATGATATCATATAGCATATATACATTTTTAAAGGATATTTCTATGTTTATATAACATTCCCTTGTTCCAAACATATGTGATATAGATTCTAAGTCGACACTTACGGCCATTCAAGGTCATGGATTTCACAAATCCTATCATACTCGCTTTTTAAACACATATGGTATTCATATATACCTTGTACTAAGCATTCTTATGAGCATTCATATTTCATACAAGTAACTATCACAGTTATTAGTTGAAAATATGCTTCGTTTGCACTAAATTTGAATCACGACATCTAGTCATGGTATGTATACACATATAATGCGTGAGCAAGTCTAAAAGTACTATCTCATATGTCCATAAACATCAGAATTAAAATCTCCACGTATCATGTCAATGCTTACGTGCAAAGCTTGTATTTTCATTAGTAAATCTCACTAATAGGGCTTAACATGTTCATGCTTCCTTGCGAACCATATAAACACAAGTTAACGGTTTATTCATGCATTTCTAAACCATTCTAACATGCTTGCAAAATCAGTACTTTAATGTGTTACACACATGTCAAAGTTCATTTTCAAAACTTCCATTTTCGTTAGGAAGGTGCACTAGTTAGGTTCACATGTTTATATTATATTACGATCCATTTATACTTAGGTCGATATGCATTTCATGTGTTTTTAGGTGGTACAAACATGTCTCAAAAGTCAGAATGTCTAAAACGGATAAAACGAGTTAATGTCCTCTTTTGAAATTCTAAGTTCATTTCAAAAATCTATAACTTCATCGTTCACGTAAGCGATCTGAATATAATATTCTTATACTAGTTTAACAATTTCATATATATGTATTAATCATACCAGCATGCTTGTCCTAATTCCTTTCAATATCTATCACTTAGCAGACATCAAGCAGGAACAAAATCTGCAGAAACTGGGATCAGTGCCCGGCGCAGCTGCGCCGTGCCTGGTTCAATTCAAGACATAGTCTGCTTCGACAGACTTTATCCCAATTCACAGAAATTCTTCACTAATTCATTTATAACTAGCAACATTGTATTACCAATATGTTTACAAGCTAATATAGCAACAATTTAACATTATCAAATTGTAGAATCATGAATTCCATGTAACATTCAAAATCTAAGAAATCTCAGAGACAAAATGAAGAACATGGAAATTGTTGCATGAATTCGATTGCTAGTAAGCCACATTGCATTCTAAGATGTTACTAAGTCTATATAACAACCAACAATTACAACCCAATCAATTTATCATGATAACCACGCTTAATTCAAGAATTAGCAAATCTCAGAGAAGCAAAAATGAAGAACATGAATGAAGTGTTTATACCTCTGCTATGAATTAAACTAGCTCCAACTGGATTCCCAACTCTCTGATTACAATCTGAACTTGCTGCTACTTCACAATGCTATTATACTAATATGTGTATTACTCTTAACTCAAGAAATTTATCAGCAAATCAAATTGAAGGAGATGGGTTATATTTATAGAGAAGCTAATATACAGACAATGCTATCTTCCCATGAATCAAGCCAACGGATTGACAAATTGCATGAAGGTTATGGAATGGTTGGTGAATCAAATCATGGTGCCCACTCCCCCTATAATCATGAGCTAGGATTGCTGAGTTTCAGGAATAGAGAGCTATGAATTGTTTGCTGAAATTGAGAATATAGAGTAGAGTAGCTTGTATGCTACACACATGAAGGAGAATGGGTCTCATATAATGGGACAAGCCAATTTCAATCTCAGCATTCTAGCAATTGTACAATGAAATGTTATAACATATATCATACACTTAGGCTATTACATATATATTCATACTATATATTTAGATTATAATTAACATTATAATGTAAGTCACATGCTTAATATTTCAAGTAGTAGATGTGATATGACAATGTAACATACATATAAACCATGTACATTTATTAATACCGGATATAATTTACTCGAATATAATCACATCACATTATCTCCTTTATTAAATTCTATTATTCCAATATATATATAATTAATCATCAATTATTATTTATATTCATGATACATTATTTTAATGTCCACACACTCACATAGTCACATAGGCATTATCATGTAACTTAGTAAATCTTACTATATGGTTTCCATATAATATAGTCACACCACACTTTAAACTTTATATATTATATAGTTAAATACTATACGCTATACATTTAATTCACATGCTTGCACATAGAAGTAAATAATTTATTTATCTTATCAATTAATTAATAATGTTAATTAATCCATTCCTCGTAATTATTAATAACACTTAATTCATAATCATAGGATTAATTATCACAAATATAAATCTCAGCATATTTATAAACAGGTGGTTTATTATTATTTCATCGCTTGAAATAATAATAATTAACGTATTATTAATCGCTACTAATATTTCATAACAATTAATTAATATTCTACAATAGCAATTAACAGTTAATATAGATTAATTGTTCACTTATTAAGTCCTTCGTCAATTAATATTCTTCATCACTATGCCACACAAGGCTTTCACGAGTTTATTATAAACTCTACATTTTTCTCAATTATTATAATTACTTAATTTAATATAATTAAGTTAACTCACAAAATTATTTATATTCAAATAAATTCTCATTTCCATTAATATCTTTATTTATTCTTTAACCGGTTATTATTCTTAACAACATTATTTTAACTATAACATGTATTGCACCCAACAATAATCAAATATAACTCTTACTATACACATCAATTATTTACTTGCAAATATTTTGTTACTCATAAGAACATATTATAAATAATTACTTATTAATATGCTATTACTAATTACGACAATTAATTAATAATGTAATATTAATTAATCATTCACTTATTAATTCCTTCATCATTTAATTAATTAAATCACCACCATTTCCCTTCTCATGCCACACAAGGCATTTTACAAGTTCGTTGAATTCCTCCGTATTTTCTTCTAAATTCAATTTAATATAATCGAATTACTTTTCTCATAACTCATAATAAACATTTATGTTTCAATAAGTATCCGTTTTCTTATTGTATCAATAATAATAAAAAATTATTCATGAAATTCACGGTTCTTACAAACTATCTACCAACTCTTTCATAACCAACATGCAATTCTTATTCACGTTGGTTTAATTTGAACAACAGTGACATTGCCTGTGTATTGATTGTCCTATAAATGCAAGCTCTTCTCCTCTCTTTTCATTTGCTGAGATTTTTTTACTTAAGTGTTGAGTGAGAGCAATGTACATATATCAGTAGAGGGAGAGGTTTGATTTAGCAGTAAGTTCATATTCATATGTCAGAGGTATAACTTCCATAGTAATTCTTCATTTCTCTAACTTCTAATTTCTTAAATTAAAAATGAATTTCATGAAGTTGTGATTGGATAGTGTTTGTTAGTTGTGGTATTAGACTTATAATCATGTTAGTTATGTTATAGGGCTGGTACAAAATGACTTTCATATGAATTTTTGAGTTGGGTTTGTTAAAACTGCCGAAGCAGTTTAGGTTCTGGTTTGGCCGGACACCGGCGCAGCTGCGCTGGGTTTATACCTGGAAGCTGCGCAGCTGCGCAGGGTCCTGGAAATTGAATTTTGTTTTCTTGCTAGAAACTGTTGTATGCTATCATATGGTACCTTGTTAGAACAAGCATGTGAACCAAATTAACACACATATATGACTGCATTCATGTAGTATGAACAAGTATAACGATGTTAGTACATACGATTGATAAAAACTTATGGTTTTAAAATAAAACTTGTAGTTTGGAATTGGAACCTTGACATATGTGTACAATATGCGTATTCTGATTTTTAGAGCATGATCGTATGGTCTATATTGATATGAGAACTAAGTCTAAAGTGTTAGACACACTAGCATACTTGATTGAAAGTTGAGACGATTTCAAAGATAAGAAACTTAAAGACTTTGAAAGCAAACTTGACCAAGACTTGTGTCTTTTAGATTCTGACCATTTGAGTATGTATATGTGGCTTATATACCTATTCTAATACATGTGAGTCATGATTACGAGACCCTTTACATGTACTATGTTGCCTAAGTTGACTTAGTGCAATTTTCAAAGAAAATTTAAGCTTTGTAAAACTAAAGCGCATGAACATGGTAGGATAACATTGCTAGACATATATGATAATGTCTTTACCATTCCTTAGTTGGACTACATATATTCATACTGTGTTAGAAATCACGAAAGTTAATAAGCATGAACGAGGTATGAGTTAAGCTTGTCTAATGCAATTAACAATGCTAGTTATGCGTATATGATAAAAGTATTTGGGAGCATGCATCTTAACATTATTTTGATACCTCACATGTATACATGATGAACATAGTAGCCTTGCATGACTAGTATAAGTGTGACAAGGATTTTGAAAGGTAAACTTAGAAAGTTTAAATGTAATGGTTATATAAAACCCGGGAATTATAATTTCGATAAGGTTTGAGGAATGTAAGAGTATTATAGATCATGTATCTAAGAGTTTTAAATATATGTCAAACACCTTTAGTTAAGTGTGTGATACATGTATATGAAGGATGATAGTAAGTATGTATGGTTAAGGTATACCTATACGTACATAGTTATTCTAAGAATAGATAAGGAAGTGAAACGAAGGTTCTAAGAACCAAGATAGAAAAAAATGTAATACTTATTATTAAATTGAGAACGTATGAATGTATGAATGATGAGTATAAATCCATGATTATATAACTGTGTAGGATTACACGAAGTGCAGATATCTTTAAGTAGTTAAGTCGTAGTTGTTAAACTACGAATCAGGCAAGTCTTTCAGTTCCTATTTGATATATGAATTAATAACTATTAGTTGAATTATATTATGCTATGATGATGTGAACTTATATATGAACTGTATATGAGATATGTATGAGATTGAAAGTTGATCTTTGATGATATGTTTGTTATGTGAGAAGTAACATGCGTAGTAAATATAAATTGATTATAAATGCATGAAATGAGTATAATATTATATGCTATGTGATGCATGAAAACTATTAGAATTGCTGAGCTGTCAAGCTCACTCTTGCAAATAATCATTTTTGCAGGTTAAGGATTCACGGTAAAAGTTACGTGCTTCTTGATTGATAAAGTAAATAGTATCGCAACGAAGAGTACTATTTAGATTATTGCTTGAACCATGTTTAGGTTCTAGGAGTTGTACTTGGTAGTTGTTTTCGATGTTTAAATACTTGTCGTATCGTAAAGATGTATTAGTTAATACATAGAGGATATCGAATTGAGATGTAAACGTTTATACAATAATTCGGATATAGTGAATCATATATAGTGATTCAATGATTTGTAATTGATTTAAGATTGTGAAATCAATAAAAGATTTTATTCAAGGAAGATTGAAAAAGTTTAAGTTATTCCGCATTTTTATAATATCGAACATGATATAAGACAGGAATGGTAAATGACCAAGATTATAACTTGTAAAAGTTTGGAGTCATTATACGAGATCCTGATAGTGAAAAGAATTTATATTCTAAATTGTAATAAAGCAAGTTTTATTCTTTAAGTTATGATTAAAATATGTAATAGTTCGACGATTGTAGTATCGTGACACACCGGATCCGAGGTAATAGAAGGGACCTGGATTTAGGGGCGTCACAGGTTGGTATCAAAGCTGTAGGTTATAAACCTTAGGTAAGCGTACCTTAGACTATAACCTGAGAAAGGGAAAGATAAAGATTAAAATATATACGTAAAGATTAAAATATATACGTAAAGATTCAAAGAAGAATCTTGAAGTATCTAGAGAATGAGAATCAGGAGTTTCCTAACTCCGGTAATAAAAATGTTAAGACGATGTCTAGAAGATGAATTTGACAAAGATAATAAGAATGAACTCGAATGGAGTTTGGTTGATAATAGGGAAAGAACCCTAAGGTAAAGCGATGATCACGACGTGATTGGATTGAGCTATGAAATGATAGATGGTCTGTAACGACTAAGTGGTTATAGCTTGATGCTATGAGAGAATGTACTATGAAGTAGTACGAGATGAACTCATGAGGAGTTGTATGTGATGAAACATAGAAAGTTCGTAATGAGCGAAGAGCAAGTTAAGAATAAGATAGAGTTAAGTGTTGGATTTTCATTAAGGACTCATGTGATGGCTTAGTTGTACAAACTTTTGTATGGGCAGAGGTTTGTGCTTGCACTAAGTGCATCACATTGATAATCGTTGGAATGTTAGTGTCGCGCTATCATTATACATATGGTGAAAAGGTGATTCTTTTCTCATGTTCATTTTGATAGATAGAAATTTCTAAGATTAAATTAGATAATATTAGGATTAGGTGCGAGTTCTTAAGACTCATGCCTATGACAAGTTCATAACTCATAATCGTATGGTGGAACCCCTCAGAGAATGGACGACTTTGGTCTGACTAGGATAAGTTCCTAAACCCATATGATTGTGGTAAGTTCCTGAACTTCCATGGTGTGGTAAGTTGGTAAACTATACTGGGAATAGATATATTATATATCTATTATTAAGAGTTTTGATATAGAGCATTGATGGTAGTAATAGATTGAAGTGATGGAGAAATTTGGATTTTTCTGAATCTTCTAGCTATGTTAGATTTTCAAAATTTATTGACTTCGTGCTAGTGTTTGTACTTCTATTTTCTTGAGAAAAACATTGGGTCAAGTGACTGAACCAATGGATTTTAAAAATAACATCGTTATTCGTATGTCTACGCTATTTGTTTCGGCTAAGACAAAAATAATTTGAAAATCTTTCAAAATGTATTTTGACCATGTGCATCATTTGCTATGGTGTAGGATGGTAAACGATGGAGTCATCAATGCAATCGAATCTAGTGTCAGAAGTGATCGTAAGATCGTCAGCCCACTATGGTAAGATGTAATATGGCGAAGTCACAAAATGACGAAATTTTCAACGTATTATTAAGTAGGTGCGGCATTTTGACGTCATAAAACGATTTTTGGTTTTCTTTCAAATTATGAAAGTTGACTAAATTATTTTGATTGATGTCCGAATTTTTTATAAGAGTCTAAGCTAATTGATTCGGCTAGGCGACTGTTGAAAATCGATTATAGAATTCAAGTATTTTTGTGTATTTGTGCCAAACCAGATTGCTCTGGTGCGGATTTAGAAGTTGAGAAGCTGAGTTGAACAACCATATAATGGGAACCTATTTTCGGAGACAGTGGTCACTAACATGACTCATATAGTCATTACAACACGCTATGTTGCGGCCCAACGTAGTAGTACAATAGGGTAGCCACCTAGTGTACGTGTGGAGGGTGTTTTCAGTCCTTGTGATTGATAAACACTCTAGTTTACAGTGTGGAGACTCGTGTTGAGACATTTGTAAATGTGGAAGAGTTCACGGTCTTGTGTGACCCCTCAGCATAATCTGAAATCTGAGTTATTCATACTACTTTTCGATTATTGAAAAATCGTGGAAGATTATTATTCTTCTGAAGGATGAATGTAGTAAGTAGAATGTTCCTTAGAAAGGAGAAAATGGTAGAATGCGATTGAGAAGGTTATAATAATAATAAAAAAAACTTCCTAAAAGAGAATGAATAAAATTATTTAAGAGAATATGTAATATTCAGAATGGCACCGAGTAGAGGAGGTTTCGGTGATTCCGAGGACGGAATCCTTATAAGGGGGAGAGGATGTGAGAAGCCGAATTTTTAAGAATTATTATAATAAGAATTTCATAAATAAAATTCTTAAAGCATGAGATGAGTTTAAATAAGAATATATATTCGTTATACGAGGTATGTAGTATTTTGTTACATAGGGTAACATGAGCTATGTAATAAGTGATTTTATGTTTAATAAATATATATCATTATTATATATTTATAACTTGTATAGATGAATTAGTAAGAACATGGATAAGATTTATCTATCGACATTAAATAATTTATAGAATTATTTTATCATAGTAAGTTGGTGATATTAAATACGTTTAAATGAATAATCACCTTTTTCTTGAATAATATATGTACTAGTGACTAGTATGATGTATTATAGGTTATTGTTAGTACTAAAGCTATCCATGGATGGATTTGGAGAGTAAAGCATGAGTTAATTAAGGGAATTAACTAAT
Source organism: Panax stipuleanatus (assembly GCA_020205555.1). Lineage (NCBI taxonomy): Eukaryota > Viridiplantae > Streptophyta > Magnoliopsida > Apiales > Araliaceae > Panax > Panax stipuleanatus. The sequence continues at coordinate 21,282,226 of CM035122.1, forward strand.
AAGAATAAATATTGGTTAATTTAAGTTGAAAGTTATATTATGGAATAATATAATATTAAAACCTAAATCAACTATAGTGATTTAGTAAATGGAGATTAATTCACTTGAGTAAAGGGGTGAATTAATATAGGTGTTGAAAATGTAATTAAAGTTAGTACTTTCTATATATTACTTAGATGGTAATATGTGAGACAGTCTAATGTGCGAATAACATTAATAAATATTGATTAGAAAATTAATTAATATTTGAGATATGGGTAAATGTATAGATTTAAAGAAATTATTTTGGAGACAATTTATTGAAAGGGAAGGGAAATAAATATTATATATTTCTAATAAAGGATATTAAAATAATTTCTAATATTGAATTATTTTAATAAAAGAGGAAATGTTATTATCTTATATGTCTTTGTATGAGGTAATAAGTATGATTAATTAATATGGTAAATATATTAAAACATATTTGCTATATGTAAATAAATTGATGAAAATAATTTATTATAATAGAGAATAAACTTATTATCTATTTTCTATATATAATATATGTACATGTGTCGTACATATAATTATTTTAATAGATATTATATTAAGAATAATATATTGAGACAATAAGTAAATTATTTTCTACTAATGAATGTCTTTATTTGGAGAAAACATAATATTTTATGTTATGGTAAAATACATAATTTCTAATGTATTTTCAAGAGAGTTAATTAATGAAAGAAAACTAAGTTATTTTAATGTATTAAATAACTTAAGTTATTATTTTTTCGTGGATATTATTTTTTAAATAATTAATAGAGTAAATCTTAATTTTTCTAAGCATAAAGGTTATACATATTATTAAGTGTATAAATAATTGAGGTAGCTTAGCATTTAAATGTTTGAGTCACACAAACATTATATTAAAAGAATATTAAGTGTGGTGGAAAGTGATGATAAGCTTAAGATTGAGATTGAGAGAAATGCCTTGTGTGGCACGATAATAGATTCGATGATGAATTAATTAATTCAAGGATGGAGGAATTATTAATTAAACAATTAATCTATAGTAATTAATTGTTATTATTATGGCCAGTGATAGTATAATAATAAGAAAACTGGATATGAATATAATCGAAATTATATTTATTAAATTGATGAGGAATGAGATAAATTGTCTTCTAATATTAATTATTGTTATGGGAAATATACTATTATCAAGTAATTATTTGATAATATGTTGATTAATTATTATTTTGAATAAATAGTAAATCAATGAGCGAAGGATTAATAAATATAATAAGATTATATTTAATCGATTAATTATTTTAAACAAGCATGCGATATATTAAACCTTTAATACATGTTAGTTAACTTTATATCATATAAAGTGCAATGTGACGCATTAATATGGTTATATATTATTGCATTATGTGAGTTACATAATAGTAAGTGCTTATGTGACAATATGAGATGAGTGGATACATTAAGGTATATGTATGGAATAATAAATTTCACTAGATAAATAATTGTTAATTGATAAGGATTTCGATAATTTAATATAATTGGAATGATAAAGTTGGGATAATACAATGTGATGATACCCGAAAGAATTATATCCGGTAGGATGAAATATACATGGATTATGTATGTGCAAAGATAATTTACTACATTAAAGTATTTACATTGTAATGTTTCTCATTTCATGAAATTACAATATAACCTAAGTATACATTATATAACCTAAGTGGACATATATATGTAACCTTAGTGTGTTGCTAGAATGCTGAGCTTATTTTGCTTTAATCCACAAAGATAGTCACTCTCCCACACACGTGAATGCTCAAGAGCTATCCTATTCTCTATAACCTCAAACTCAGCAAACTTAGGCTAGCAATGATTCAATGGGGATTAATTTGAAGAACAATGACATTGCCTGTGTACTGATTGTCCTATAAATGCAAGCTCTTTTCCTCTCTTTTCATTTGCTCAGATTTTTTTACTTAAGTGTTGAGTGAGAGCAATGTACATATATCAGTAGAGGGAGAGGTTTGATTTAGCAGCAAGTTCATATTCATATGTCAGAGGTATAACTTCCATAGTAGTTCTTCATTTCTCTAACTTCTAATTTCTTAAATTAAAAATGAATTTCATGAAGTTGTGATTGGATAGTGTTTGTTAGTTGTGGTATTAGACTTATAATCATGTTAGTTATGTTATAGGGCTGGTACAGAATGACTTTCATATGAATTTCTGATTTGGGTTTGTTAAAACTGCCGAAGCAGTTCAGGTTCTGGTTTGGCCGAACACCGACGCAGCTGCACCGGGTTTATACCTGCGAGCTGTGCAGCTGCGCAGGGTCCTGGAAATTGAATTTTGTTTTCCTGCTAGAAACTGTTATATGCTATCATATGGTACCTTGTTAGAACAAGCATGTGAACCAAATTAACACACATATATGAGTACATTCATGTAGTATGAACAAGTATAACGATGTTAGTACATACGATTGATAAAAACTTATGGTTTTGAAATAAAACTTGTAGTTTGGAATTTGAACCATTACATATGTGTACCATATGTGTATTCTGATTTTTAGAGCATGATCGTATGGTCTATATTGATATGAGAACTAAGTCTAAAGTGTTAGACACACTAGCATACCTGATTGAAAGTTGAGAAGATTTCAAAGATAAGAAACTTAAAGACTTTGAAAGCAAACTTGACCAAGACTTGTGTCTTTTAGATTCTGACCATTTGAGTATGTATATGTGGCTTATATACGTGTTCTAATACATGTGAGTTATGAATACGAGACCCTTTACATGTACTATGTTGCCTAAGTTAACTTAGTGCAATTTTCAAAGAAAACTTAAGCTTTGGAAAACTAAAGCGCATGAACATGGTAGGATAACATTGTTAGACATATATGATAATGTCTTTAGCATTCCTTAGTTGGACTACATATATTCATACTGTGTTAGAAATCACGAAAGTTAATAAGCATGAACGAGGTATGAGTTAAGCTTGTTTAAAGCAATTAATAATGCTAGTTATGCGTATATGATAAAAGTATTTGGGAGCATGTGTCTTAACATTATTTTGATACCTCACATGTATACATGATGAACATAGTAGCCTTGCATGACTATTTTAGGTGTGATAAAGATTTTGAAAGGTAAACTTAGAAAGTTTAAATGTAATGGTTATATAAAACCCGGGAATTATAATTTCGATAAGGTTTGAGGAATGTAAGAGTATTATAGATCATGTATCTATGAGTTTTAAATATATGTCAAACACCTTTAGTTAAGTGTGTGATACATGTATATGAAGGATGATAGTAAGTATGTATGGTTAAGGTATACCTATACGTACATAGTTATTCTAAGAATACGATAAGGAAGTGAAGCGAAGGTTCTAAGAACCAAGATAGAAAACAATATAATACTTATTATTAAATTGAGAATGTATGAATGTATGACTGATGGGTATAAATCCATGATTATATAACTGTGTAGGATTACACGAAGTGCAGATATCTTTAAGTAGTTAAGTCGTAGTTGTTAAACTACGAATCAGGCAAGTCTTTCAGTTCCTATTTGATATATGAATTCAATAACTATTAGTTGAATTATATTATGCTATGATGATGTGAACTTATATATGAACTGTATATGAGATATGTATGAGATTGAAAGTTGATCTTTGATGATATGTTTGTTATGTGAGAAGTAACATGCGCAGTAAATATAAATTGATTATAAATGCATGAACTGAGTATGATATTATATGCTATGTGATGCATGAAAACTGTTAGAATTGTCGAGCTGTCAAGCTCACTCTTGCAAATAACCATTTTTGCAAGTTAAGAATTTACGGTAAAGATTACGTGCTTCTTGATTGATAAAGTAAATATTATCGCAACGAAGAGTACTATTTAGATTATTGCTTGAACCATGTTTAGGTTCTAGGAGTTGTACTTGATAGTTGTTTTTGATGTTTAAATACTTGTCGTATCGTAAAGATGTATTAGTTAATACATAGAGGATATCGAATTGAGATGTAAACGTTTATACAATAATTCGGATATAGTGAATCATATATAGTGATTCAAGGATTTGTAATTGATTTAAGATTGCGAAATCAATAAAAGATTTTATTCAAGGAAGATTGAAAAAATTAAGTTATTCCGCATTTTTATAATATCGAACATGATATAAGACATGAATGGTAAATGACCAAGATTGTAACTTGGAAAAGTTTGGAGTCATTATACGAGATCCTGATAGTGAAAAGAATTTATATTCTAAATTATAATAAAGCAAGTTTTATTCTTTAAGTTATGATTAAAAGATGTAATAGTTCGACGATAGTAGTATCGTGATACACCGGATCCGAGGTAATAGAAGGGACCCGAATTTGGCGGCGTCACATTTGGCGCATAAAAATTTCTCAATTTCAGGATGTTCATACTCAGTCTTGAGTTCGAACTAAAGCAGTTTAGTTGGACGACTCTATCATAATCAATAATATTCAACGATACATTTTAAACTATGTATAGCCGAGTCAAATAGCTTAGACAACTTTTAATCCATGTATTCATACCAATATTGAATAGTATACATCAAAACTTGTCAAGTCAAAGAAATTTTGAGTTCAAGAATACTTGTTCAAATATAAAAGTTCATACAAGTGAGGACACTTGCACAACCAAACTTAGCTTACAAAAAACATAATAATTTTTGATTATATATGAATCATATGAATATAATAATGAAATACTGGTATTCAATGAATAAATTGAATATTGTTCAAGAACTGGCTTGCACATAATTAAATGATATATATAGAATATTTGCATAATAACCGAGTATACAAACTTGCTTACAAGTTCTATTGCATAAAGTAAATGCAAGGGTTAGGATACTTGCCTTGATCGTTGACTACTGCTACGCAATCTAATTTAATATTTTTTTTGTAAAGACATATCATTGTTAAGATTGATCTTTCAATCATTATATCACATTATACATTATAATACTACTACTCCATAAGTAAATTATCTAACATTTAATCACATAATCAAATATTAGATAACACCTTAACACCATACGTATTCATAATTCTAAACCTAGCGCACATCGAGTCTTTAACAGTGTTTAATACAGTATGCTGAGTGGTTTCTCACAAATAACCAACAAACTAGTTTTTCGTCTCGTCTACATTGTTTTCACAGCGAGTTAGATCGGTAGCTAGTTTGTATATACCTCCGCTCCCTGAAGGAATTGTTTAGCCCAGATACAAAACATCAACCATTAAAAAGTACGATTGCACCACTACTTTAGATTTAACACTTACTCTTTTATTTTATAAGTTCCTATTTTTTTTCGGTAAACCGAATACCTAATTCGATAAAATCGAATTGCCAATCCAGCAACCTAGTAACCAATCTACCAACCTGGATTAACCAATGCAAAAATCTGGTAACCAATCCAGCAACCTAGATTGACCAATCTAGTAAGTTGGATTACCTTTTTCAGCATATTGCATGCCGAATCATACTATATACATAATATAGTCCATGAAATATCTAATTCAACAAACTACATTTAAAGTATCTTTATTTCTTCATATAACTCATTTTAAACATTTATTAAATCAATAAATAATTTATTTTAATTGTTTAATCTTTACTAATTAATTCATTTAAGCATCTTACAATGCTATAAACATAATATCTCATCAATATAGAACAAAATATCTTTCAAAAATCTATATATATATATATATATATATATATATATCTCTTATATAGGGTTTTCAAGCCATAAAATCCTATTTTTCCATATTTTTAACAATACATAATTAATTTTATTCATTTATTCATAACTCAATCATTTATATGGAAAATACCAAAACAACTCCGAAAATGTTTATTTTCTGGAATTTGACAGATTATAACTCCCTTATAAATATATATTTTTCCTGAAATTTTTCGATTTCCTTTAGTATTTTTCAAAAGTCCGTTTTTAGTTCGTAACTTAAGAAAATTAGCTATATCATGCTCAAATCCAACAATTCCCAAATCTTAGCAAGATCTTATACGTATTAATATGAACTTTAAGTTTAAATTTTGTGGCCATCGGAGTTATAGAACTCCAGTTATAATAGTTTTCTTCGAAAAAACCCAAAAATTAAAATAGCCATAACTCTATCGATTTAAAACGGAATTAGCTCATCTTTGGACAAGAGCTACTTTATATCATATATTCTCATGTCCCAAAAGGTTTGAATTTATTTCATTCACTAATTTTCCAAAACTGCCCCTGGAAATTTTGTGTAGATTGCTTTTTGGTCTTTTCCAGATTTTGCCTACTTTTCTAAAAATAGTCCATACAAAACTCTATAACTCCTTTTTCAGTGATTCGACTTGGAGATGTTAAAAGACTCATAGATCTAATTCTAGTACTTGACCACACTCAAAAATTTGAAATAGAATGAGAGATATGATTGTTTTAATTTCATGTTTCGTTTTCTTAAAAATCTGATTTTCTAACCTTTATGATTTCTAAGAAAACATCCATGATCTCTTGATTAATCAAACATTAACCATCATAATATATACTAGTACTCCTTAAGATCAAGTATCTACCATGATCCATCATCTATTTCATTAAGCCTTTACCAAACCCAAGTAAAACATAATCAATGCTAAAAAAAATAAAAACTAGGGTTTTCTAGTTTTCAAAACCTAGTTTTCATTTTCTTACTTTAGATCTAACTTTTGACACTCAAAAGTGATAGATCTAAACATAAAACACTTATTAACACATAGATCTAAGTTTTTGGAGTTTTGAAATCTTAGATCTAAGTTTTGCTTGAAAATAATTAAAATAAAATGCATAAACTAGTTAAAGTTTATACCTTTGCTTGTATGCTATCCTTTTTCTTTCTAGAGTTTGTTTATGGGACTATGAAACTCACCAAAAACTCTCATCTCTCTTTATGTGGAAGCCAAAATTAGCTCCTTTCTCTCTCTCTTGGTTTGTTTTGCTAATAAGATGGAAGAAATGAAATGAAAAGGAAGTAAACTTTTGCTTTAGTTAAAAATGATGCTACTTGTATTTAGTAAGTATGTGTAGATACATATTGTGTATCTACACAAAATCTCCCACCTATGTCTTATTCTCTCTGTCTTATCTTTCCTTTACTTGCACACTTTAACAAAATGATATGGCTTGAAAAGTAGAGTGCAAAGTTGGTCACCAACTAAAGTAAATAATGATTATATTCATCCCCCTTTCTCTCCATTTAAGTGACCAGTCATGTGGCCTTTAATCCCTCATTTTTGGTTTGTTATTAATGTTTTAATTAGTTTATTAAATGCCTAAAATATCCCTTCTCAAGTGGGCTAAAAGTTGGGCCACTCATTTAATATTTTGGGCTTGCAAATTAATTCTTTGAGCCATGAAAATAACATAGTTTCATACTTTTAATTTTTATTCTTACCCTAAGCATTTATTTAGGATTTCCATCACTCATATGTAATTTAAATAATCATCAAGTACATTTAATTTCATAACCCAATTAGACTTGTTTTACTTAAGTTATAAAATTAACTAATTGAGATATATAAAATAAATCTCTTAGGGTTTAAATACTATCATTCTTTAATATTATAACCCTTAGGTTATTTCACTCACATTCCTAAAATATATATTAGTCTACAAATCTTTATTATTAACTCTCTTCATATGCTAAAAAAATATATACACATTTAAATAATATATATATATATATATATATATATATATATTTAATCACATACATAATCCATAACACATTTATCATTGTTGATAAATTCTTATCATATTTAAATACTCACATAATCATATAATCACTATATATATTTCACATCAATAATTAATCACTTAACATTAATCACACAATGTACATATATATCATCTTAAATACAATAACAAATGTATTAATATTCAAATCTCTATTTGAAATTCAAATTAAGGTTTTGATCAGTTATTCATCTTAGCTTCCTTTCTTAGTCAACTCATCATCATTAAATTGACTAACTTCCTTAATTCATATCGCATATGTTCAAAATGTTATTGATAGCAATAATGATAATATTAAATAAAATAATATTATATATAAAAAATTCATTTCTAAAATTATAGTCGTATAAAATTCTCGGTCCTTACATTCTCCCCTCCTTATAAGGATTCTATCCCCGGAATCACCATCTTAGCGTTCTAGGTTCCACTGGGCTTTGTGGACAACATGTTATCCTGTTAGATACCTGAGCGCCATGTTTTCAGATTTAGCATCCATGAGCTGACTCCTACGTTGGAGGAGTATGAGCGCATCACCGATTTTCCATTGGATCAGCCTTGTGCTAGGATGGCCCTTAGTGACATGAGATGACAGTTCATGACCATGAATGGTCTGAGGCACAGAGTCGTCACAGATGAGATAACTGCGAGGCATGTGGTGTCCCTAGACTTCTTGATCGATCGTTTTGGCCGACTGGACAGCTACGCGCGATATTAAGGTTACTTTATCATCCCTGCAGATGAGTGGCAATTTGCACGCGTGGACGTTCTGTTGATGTTCATCACAACTTATCTGCACATGCCACTGTATATGGACCACTTGGACATTGGCTTGATTGTAGTGGTTCGTTCTCTCAGACAGGGTTGTACCATCCTGCCCATGATATTATCCGAGACCTTGAGGTCAGCTACATTCTGCCATACCCATCCAGTGGGGTTCTTCAGTGGTAGTGTTATTCTACTGTACATGTGGTTTATGACACACTTAAGACCCATCGACATTTTCAGACATCATAGGTACTGCTTTACTCATGAGATAACCATGTCTTACTCCTTTCAGCCGACGGAGTGTACAAATGTTGCATCATGATTGGCCTTTTTGACGGCGATCTAGCATCCATTTTTGATCTTGCCCTGCTCAGGGCTCAGCTCGCCTTATAGCTTCATTACTCATGTAGTTGGCATGAATTATCTGCCCCTAGCGGGTTTGAGAGGGGTGACCACATATCATCCACTTGCTGTCATGGGATAGTTTGATCAGTTTCAGGACATCCACCACTTTGAGGGGGCTATGGATCAACGGCTATTAGCTTCATCTTTGTCGTCAGCTGAACTGACCAGGATTTATGATTGTTGGACTCGTCTTGAGATGGCTAATTTTTTGACTAGCCATTCGGATCGTTCTCCAGAGTATTCTGCATTGTTGGAGGTAGACATTTCACTGGTTGCGGTTGTTCACTCATCTCTGAGTATTGGTTCTGATGAGGAGCCAATGGAGGACCCTGATTCTCCTACCGAAGATGAGTTATTTGCTGGCTTGACAGCAGCTTTGGTCAGCGACCCTCCTAGCATTCTAACCGGTACAGATCCATCTTTTATCGATTTGTTGGCTCGGATGACCTTTGAGAGGGATCAGGCGAGAGCATTGATGTTGACAGCCCTTTCTGGCAGGGATGCAGCTTTTGTTGATAGGGACGATGCTCGAGCTACTTGGGACGCCGCTTTTGTTGAGATTGAGGAGGCTCTAGTTTCCCAGGATGCTACTTTTATTGAGCGGGATGAGGCCTTAGCCACCCGAACTGTTTATATTGCTGATAGCTATGACGCCCCCAAATTCTAGGATCGTCACGGGGTCGCTCGAATTTAGTTCGTCACGTGCTCATGGTAATACAATTAATAACTAAAATCATACATCCACAACGGAATATCTAATTTAGAATAATATACAATGATTTATTATAATTATTCCCCCAAGTCTCGCAACCTACAGTACTTAATAGATTATATAATCATATCAATTAACGACTTATTACATATTCTAACTTAAGCTTAAACATAATCAAATCAAGTCTTACTATATTATCTTAATATAACATTAAAATATTTAAAAACATAAAAGAGACAAGCTAGTTGGTAGCCTTGCCCTTGCCCTTATCAACGCCCGAAGGTTTTCCATGCTCTGTCTTAACTGAAATATTTTAGAGAAAGCAAGAATGAGCACAAATTGCTCGGCAAGTAATATATAATAAGGGTTTGTAATATAATTCTCAATTATCGAAAAGGGTATAGCAAGGTTTGATAGTTCAAGGATAACAAGAATATCAACAGTTCTCAATAATAGTCATTAGGGACAGAATAATATCAATGTGATTCAATAATAAATCAATTCAAGATTTCAAGATAACTGAATACTGAGCAGTCACTAAGGACTATGAACTTCCACAGGAATTGACAGTAATAAACTGAAAATCCAACAAAAACAAGTACGACAGGTGATCAGCCTAAAGTACCATACGTCATGCATAACAATCAATCATACTCAAGTGCGCGCGTCAGTTCTCCGACAGTTATATTTTGTTCTTCTTAGTCAAATACAAGATCCCGTACCAATCAATTAGTTTGGGTCGCTTTTCAATAATATAAGTCTAGCCGAATTAAATGGCATAGACACTTTCACAATATTCAAGAACAATACCAAGTTTAACATGAATAATAGCTTTAATGAAATAAGAGTTCAAGTATGCCAATTCAATTCAAACGATTAAGTAAAGAAACTAGTTCGCAATATACAAGGATAGAATACTTGCACCGTAAAAGAGCGTAAGATAGGAAACTTGCATCCAAAGAGATAAGGTTTAGATACTTGCCTTAAGCGTAGTTTACTCACGTAAAGCTATTCAACACTTTCGAATTCTATTTATAGTGTATTATAAGTATAGGATGTACATTAGTCACATAATTTAACTTCACATTTTATCTTCGAATATACGTTCAACACATAAGCTAAGTTTTAACCTAGCTACACAGTTATATAGAATATAATTTCTATCCTTAACTTCCTCTTTTCTCAAGTTGATCATATTCATACATCATTACTATCATGTGAGACTACCATAATTAGCAAACATACTTGCATATTATTAATATCACATAAGACCACAATCAATACTAAATATATTTTATTTTAGCAAGTTATGGCATTCTCATAAGTTAACCATCAAAATTGGGTTCAAGTAACATCATATAATATCACGTAGCATGTATATATTTTAAAGAGTCTTTCCATGTTCGTTCAACCCTTTCACGACCAATTTACATGATATAGGTTCTAGCTTTACATCTTTAGATAATTTAAGGCCTTACAATATCATGATATCATATATACCATCATGCTTGTTATTTTAAACATACGAGGTGATCGTATAACTCGTTTTAAGCATGCTTGCAAGAAGCTATATTATACACATATAACTAGCACCGTTACAACTTAATTCATGCTTCACTTGTGCCTAACTAGTTCTCATGGCATCGAACATGGCATGTGTATGTTTATGACATTTTAATGAGGTTATGAGCACTACCAAACATGTTCATAAGTATCAAAATTCAAATCTCAATGTAACATGTCGACGTTCACGTTCAAAACTTATACTTTCATTTCATGCTATCTAAATTCATATGTTAATATGTTCGACACGCATTTCTAGGCCACGTAAACATGCTTGCAAAATCAGAATGTATGTATGATATTTACGTGCCAAGGTTCACCTTTGAAACTTATATTTTTGTTAGTAACTATTCACTAACGAAGTTCAACATGCTCATGTTATATTACGAAACATATATACGCAAGACAACATGCATTTCATGTGTTTTTGGGTCATACTAATGTACCTCAAAGTCAGAATATTAACCATGAGTAAAACATATCAAATCCCTTTTTAAAACTCTAAGTTTTATTTCAAAACTATAAGTTTTCATCATTCATGCATGCTGTTATAATAAAACGTGTTCTCTTTAGGTCTAGGTACATCAATATATATGCTGGACTAGTCATCATGCCTGTCTAAACTTATATGAACAAGCTATTACCTAACAGATTGCAGCAGCAGCCAAGCAACTGAGTTCAGTTACCTGCGCAGCTGCGCTGCGCCTCAGTTATAAACTGGCGCAGCTGCGCCACTACTGGTTCGTACCAGAAATCAGCCTGTTACGGCAGAAACCCAGCCCAACACACAAATTACACTACGAATTTGATTGTAATCACACTACCTTGTTTACTAACATGCTCATTAGTTCATGTAACACTTAAACAATCATTATATAACCCAAGTACACTTTAATTCCACATGACCAAGAATCTAAGAAATCTAAGAATTTGCAAAAACAAAAAATGGAGTCCACGAAATGAAGAACAAGGGAATAGAATTATACCTCTGTAATGCAAACTCAACTTCTCAGAATACTTAACACTGATATATATTTATAACACTCACCTCAACACTCAAGAAATTCTCAGCAATTTGAAATGTGAAGGAAATGGGTTGTATTTATAGCAAAAACCAATACTCAGACAATGCTATCTTCCCATGAATCAAACCAATAAGAATTTGAATTTTATGGAGGTTAAGAAATGGTAGGTAATTAGTAGTTGAAACTCATCATCATGCCCACTCCTTTGCTCATTATGAACTATAAAGATAGGAGAGTTTTGCTGAGTTTTAAGGTTATAGGCTTTAGCCTTTATAATGCTATGCACATGAAGAAGAATGGGTCTCATATAATGGGACAAACTCAGCATTCCTAACTTGTAAACAACTAATGTTAATACTTAGGCTATATACACATATATATTTTATACATATGTTTTTAATTGAGATGTCACACCATAATACACATAAGGTAGTACGTGTGACTTGTACACATATAATCCATGTACATTTTTATCATACTGGTAAATTTACTCGGATATAATCACATTTATTATTAAATTCTACAATCAACAATTGATTACAATATATCCATAATATATTATTTTAATGTATACCCCCATACATATTGTCACATAAGCATCATGATGTACTCACATATTTTAATAACTTTACTATATAGTTTATGTACATAATATAATCACATTATGCTTCATATAATATATGGTTTCTATGTGTAGTATAATCACATTGCACTATAGTTCATATATACATGCATGGTCACACTTAAGTGTCTCTCTACACTATATAATATAGTTGTATTCCATATACTTTATATATTCAAGTATTGCACATATCAATTAATATAATCTTATTATATTAATAACTTACTTATTTGTTTTATTATTCCTAATATCAAATAAATAAATTATTTATCTCATTGATTAATTAACAATATTAATTAATCCTTTCCTCGTAACTATTAATAACACTTAATTAATAATCGTAGGATTAATTATTACCTTAACAACTATAAATCTCAACATATTTATAAACAAGTGGTTTATTATTATTATATTTCTTGTAATAATAATAATCACGTATTATTAATCAATCACAGTTAATATTCCATAACCATTAATTAATATTCTACAATAACAATTAACAATTAATATAGATTAATTGTTTACTTAATAATTCATTCGTTAATTAATATTTCTCATCACTGTGCCACACAAGGCATTCAACGAGTTTATCGTAAACTCCACATTTTCTCAATTATTATAATTATTCAATTTTAATATAATTGAGTCAACTCACAAAATCATTTATATTCAAATAAATTCTCATTTCCATTAATATATTTATTTAATAATATTAGAAAATTCTCGGGTATTACATCATCCCCCCTTATAAAAATTCCGTCCCGGAATTGCTACAAGGTTAAACAAATAGATGGGGATAGTCCCTCATCATCCTATCTTCTAACTCCCACGTTGCCTCCTCGACATCGTGGTTACGCCAAAGTACTTTTACAGAAAATATAATTTTATTTCTCGAGTTTAAGTTAGGGAAACTTGCTCAATAAAAGAGTATAGGAACTTGCCTGTATCGTCGATTACTGTTACGCAATTTTATTTAATCGATTTATTAAAAACACCTATCAGTTATAAGATTGATCTTTCAATTAGTATAACATACTTTATCTCATCATTCTATTACTTTAAAATTAAACTATCTAACACTTAACCACATAGTCAAATATTAGATAACCTTAATATCATATTTATTTACAAGTCTAAACCTAGCACACATCGAGTCTTTAATAATATTCAATATAGTATACTGAGTGATTTTCCACAAACAACTAACAAATTAGTTTCCATCTCGTCTACACTATTTTCACAGTGAGTTAGATCTGTTACTAATTCGTAGATACCTTACTCATATGAAAGAGTCATTTAGCCCAGCTACAATACATCAACCATTAAAGGATACAATTGCACTACCTTAGACTTAACACTTACTCGTTCATATAATAAGTTATTATTAAAACTTGGTAAACTGTTTACTATTTTAGTAAACTGAAATCAAGCTATCTTCCCTTCCTAACCTTATCAGTTTCAATTTTAGCAAGCTGAAACTAAACTGTCTTCCTAACATTTTCAGTTTCCATTTCAGCAAGCTGAAATGTTCATTTCAGCAAGCTGAAACACCCAATTTACGAAAATACCAAATTAGTTTATTATTTTTCTATCTTTTGGCCAAACATATATACATAAAATCCATACACAAAAGCAATTTTTCTGGAATTTTTCAACTCCCTTAAGTATTTTTTAAAAATCCATTTCTAGTTAATTCCTTAAGAAATTAACTACCTCACGCTTAACTCCAGAAATTCTCAACTCTTGGTTGGATCTTACACATGTTAACGTGAGCTTTGGCCATCGGAGTTATACAACTCCGGATATAGTGATTTTTGTCGAAAAAACGCAAATATTGAAATGATCATAACTTGCTCAATTTAAGTCGAAATGAGCTCATTTTTGGACACAAGCTACTTTATAACATATATTTTAATGTCCCAAAAGATAGGATTTTTTTTCAAAAATTAAATGCCCAAATATGCCCTTACAAATTCCAGACAGCTTACTTTTCTTCAATTTTTAGATTTTTCTTTCTTTACTAAATTCAGTCCATACGAAAATCTACAAGGTATTTTTCTGTGATTCCACTTGAAAAAGTTAGAAGACTTATATATCTAACTCCAAAAATTGATCACACTCAAAAATTCAAAATACACTAGGAGATATGGTTGTTTCCATTCGACACTTTGTTTTCCAAAAATCTGATTTTTCTAATTTTTTATGATTTATAAGAAAATTCCCGTATTCTCACCTAATCATCAACATAATCCATAATCAAACATCATAATACCTATTAACACCTCATATACTCATGGATCTATCATGATCCATGATCTAATACATCAAACAATCACCAATCATAAGATAAACACAATAAAGGCTAAATATTTGGGGTTTTTCTAAATTTGAAAAACCTAGTTTCTATTTTTATGCTTTAGATCCAATTTCTAACACTTGAATATGTTAGATCCATACATGAATCTAACGAAAACAAATAGATTAATGGTTTTAAACTTCCAAATCATACATCTCATTTTCCATCAAATCAATCAAAGAAAATAGAATAAAATTTAGAAATTATACCTTTGTTTGCTCCTTCCTCTCATTCTTCTTAATACTTAGATTAGGGAACTATGGAACTATCAAACTCCCTCTCTCTCCTTCCCCCTCTCTTGACCGAAGTTGCCCCTCTCTCTCCCTCTCTCTTGCTAGAATGAAAATGATACAAATGAGAGGAGAGAGAAGATGAAATGCTTTTGTTTTTTTGTAGCAATGAAGAGATATAGCATATATCTCTTATTATTATTCCCACACTCTTGTCCCTCTCTTTCTCACTTTAATCATTATTATCTTGCTTGTACACTATAGTTAACTTGCAAAGCTAAACATAAGTGTTGGATCCTTTAATTAGATGACACCTCAAAAGTGAATCTACCAACTAAAGCAACCTCATCATCACATTACTCTCCCTTGCCCACTCCTTCAAAAATCGGTCATGTGCTTCGATCTACCACTTTTGTTTTTATTTATGCTCCACTAATGACTATACTACCCCTCCTTACATGGTTTGGGCCTCCTTTAATTCCTTTGGGCCTTCCTTTAATTCCTTTGGGCCTTCCTTTAAATTCCTAATTTTGCTTACTAATTAAGTTGAACTTGGGCTTCCACCCATAAATAAATTGGGCCATCATAATATTTGTACCATACTTGATATATTGGGCTAGCTTAATAACTTAATTGCTATTAAATCAATTAGCTACAAGCCCAATGATTAAATAAACAATTGGGCTACTAATTTAAATCTTTGGGCCATAATACCAACTTAGTTCCATACTCATTAATTTTTATCTTACCCTAATCATTTAGTTAGGGTTTCCACTACACACCTTTATAAATAAATTCCTTACGTATATATCTTTAATTTCATAACCCAATTAGACTTGCTTTACTTATGTTATAAAATTAATTATTTAAAATGTACAAAATAAATCTCTTAGAGTATTTAATTACTCTACCTAATATATATATTAGGTTATATTTCTTTATTCTTATTCAAATAGTAAACCTTATAGGTTCTTCTTAAAAATTTTAAATTATTTCTCTATTTCCACTCTAGGTTTTATCCTTTAACCTTTATTTAAATCATTTAAGATCTTATAAATTTTTGGGTTATCACATTCACACCTTCTTCTAAAGATTTCATCCTCAAAATTACAGCCTAATAATTCTTACTTCTTTATTTGTCAAAATTAGATTTTCAACTGAACCTTTATCTGATTTCATTCTCATTTAATGAGTACATACGGCTTCCTTCTATGAGGAACTATTCAATCATCACATTCTACCAAAACTTCTCTCTAAGGAGTTAAAAAAAACTTTTCAAATCATGTTGAGTGGCCATATAGACCATGAACTCTCGGGTTTAATGATATTCACCGTAACCAAATAAAAGGCATGTTTACAATCACGAAGAAGGTAAACTACCGCTGGCCTTAATTATTTGAACGATTGTATGCATTCAATGATTGAAATGTATGCTATCCAACCAATATATCTCCCTTTTTGGGGTTATTCATACTCAGCCGGAAGTCCGAATCAAAACAATATGATTCGGGATAAGTTCGCAAAGAGATACTTGAATTTTCATAAACATTTGTCTAGCTAATCAAATAGCTTTAGACATATACCAATAATTCGAACATCAATCAAAACATGTGTCTGGCCAAATTTAATTGGCACTTGACTTTTCTTTAAAATTCTGAAAATTATTTTATGACGTCATTATACCGCACTGTATTTACAGTTCGTTGAATATTCTGTCATTTTGTGACTTTGTCATAATAAAATATACCATAGTGGGGTGACGATCTTTAGATCACATCCAACACTAGGTAAGACTGTATTAATAACTCCATCATTTTTATCATCTTTGCACCAGGTTCAATGATGCATTAATGATATATAAGATACATTTTGATATTTCAAATAATCTTTATCTAGCCGAAACAATTAGCGTAGACTCTTCTTTAAACCGTTCAAAACTATTGAAAATCATTTTTGGAATTATCATGTCGCAACAGGTAACGATGTGATAATGGCTCGAAGTCCATCTCCACACCCTTGTCACCATGTTTTGAAGATTACCAAAAATTCATTTCATTTCGAAAAAGGTACATCAGTGCGAATTTAGCTTGATGTAAAAATTTTTGAAGTCTAGCATAGCTAGAAGATTTGGAATACATATGCCTCCACCATCAACTTCAATTATTCTAATGATCAATTGCTTAATAGTTCTATCTATTCTATCATACTTAAAACTTACAACACTAAAAATCCTCAATTCTTCTTCCACAACTTTCTTATACACAGTATAGTTCATAACATACCACACGTTATGAGTTCAGGAACTTATCACAATCATATAGGTTTAGAAACTTATCTTAGTCAGACCAAAGTCGTCCATTTGCTGAGGGGTTCCACCATACGATTATAAGTCACGAACTTACCATAAGTGCGAGTTTAAAGAACTCGTACCTAATCTTATATTCTCTACCTATCCGTCATACACATGAGAAAAGAATCACCTTCTCAACATACATATAGATAATAGCGCGACACCAATATTTCAATGATTATCAATGTGATACACTAAGCAGTCGTTAGACCAAGCACAAGACCCCCGCCCATACAAAGGTTTGTACAACTCAGCTATCACATGAGTCCTCAATCGAAATCCCACATAATCCTAGCTCCCTCTTTACTCAATACGAATTTTATTTTATCCGTATCTACAATTCTGTTGGGTTTGTACGAAATCGTGACGCAATCAAATTGTAAAAATTAGCGGAAGCATGGTATATCAGAGTTTAAAAAATTTCTACAAAACCATTACCCGGATCATCCTTTATGCAAATTATTAATTTAAAACGATAAATAAGAAGTTATAAAATCATACCCTTGTAGAACGAAGCTTCCACATGAACAAGTTCAACTCCTTGTCCTTTGCGATCTCCTTGAATTATCGGGTTAGATTCCTTCCTTTGATCAACGTTAGCCACCCAAGTGTTTGGCCTCTAGAGGTGATCCACCAAGGAAGATGAATTATTAAGAAGGAGGGAGGTTGGCTTAGTTTTCTATCCTCTATAGAAAAGGAGTACTCTCCAACAATTGGAATTGCATCAACTGATATCTATTATATGACTCCTATTATATAGATATTGGTCAACCCTTCTAATCCTATTAGACATGGGATTTCATTTAATTAATTAAACTCCTTTAATTAATTTAGGCTTCCCACCACATTGGGAATAATTAATTAAATTCATTTAATTAATTTGTCTCCTAATCTTATTAGGAATAAATGACAGTACTAATATTAAATTAATTACTAAACCCTTTTAGAAATTAAAATAATTATAATTATAATAATATTAATAAGACATCTCTTATTAATTTATATTTAAAATTTCTAAAATATTAAATAATAAACATTAAGCTATTTAATTTATTCTATCACCATAGATTAAATTAATTATACTTAATGCATTATTACGATTATGCCATTACCTTCTTAAATAATTATTCTTCCTTTTATGGTGTGACCTCTTAGGTTCTCCATATTAAACCGGTTGTGAATAAATCAATTAGAACAATTCTAATCTTATTTAAATAAATAAATTAAACTAATAATCTATTTAAATAAATAATATTTATTCTGCAATAGGGATAAGCCTCCCTAGCGATCAACGACTTTTCAGATAATATAGATTTCAACATTAATCATAAAAGAACCTATGAGTTAATAGTTACCGTACAATTCAATCATTCCATCATACAATGTCCCAATTAAATATAAGACACGAATTTACTGTCAAGTCTTATTTTATTTAATCATATGTATTTCGATTAGAAAATGCACAACTTCATTTAATGCAAATTAGAAACTCCTTTCTAATTTCATTCCACCTTGGCCAAGGATTCCTGGGTTGTCATTTAACGAATTACATAGGACATATCTCCTCTTTTATTAGAGGTGGTAGATTCTTTATTGATCATTCATTATCTCCATATGTAACTCATTATACCCAAGCATATCTTATATATGTATTAAAAGGTCTTAAGGAATAAGTCAAAGTATAATTTGTTACATACAAGATACTATGATGATCTCAAGTCCAAGGATCACTTGTACTACTATCACATTAGGAATTCCTATTGACAGGCGAGTAAAACTCCATTAGGTATTCCATAGCGAGTCACGTTCAGTGAACTTATTCTCCAATAAGCACCTACATACTTGCTTTAGTGTCTCCACACAAATGACCATGAGATCAGTCATCCTCATCCAATGAGCAAGCAACATATGTACTAATCTATCCGGATTTACTAATCCCCATTTTAGTAATTCCACAATTGGGAACTATTTTAGTTTTTAAGCTTTCTAAGAATTTAGATCTCATTAGCATGATCTCATTATGATTCTAAAAGCATTGCTTAAAACTATGGGTTATTTACATATTATAAAAACAACACCATGTAGATAATTAAATGCCTTAAATGAATATCTTATTAATAAATAAATAAGATTGTTTACAAAGTATGTGCTTTATCATCATACATGATTGGCTTGTATGCACACTACTATCAATCTCCCACTTGCACTAAAGTCAATCGCCATGGTATCTCATACCTATCTTCTCTAAGTGACGATCAAACTACTGTTGTGTTATAACTTTAGTAAATGGATCTGCAATGTTATTTTGACAGTCTATATGCTCTTCTTTCAATGATTTCTTTAATCAAAGTGCCGCAACACATGTTTATATTCAAGATGAGACTTAGGAACTATTCTTATTTATCGTTTTAAATTAATAATTTGCATAAAGGATGATCCGGGTAATGGTTTTGTAGAAATTTTTTTAAACTCTAATATACCATGCTTCCGCTAATTTTTGCAATTTGATTGCGTCATGATTTCGTACAAACCCAACAGTGGCATCAGACCCAAACCTTTATGCAATTATTAATTATTTTGATTTTATATACATATGGGTATATATTTAGAATAATTTATTGGGCATAATTAATTGTATAAAATTATTTTTTAAAAGAGATAGAACCTACTGAATTCCTTTTAAAAGGGAGACTCACGTTTTTATTTTTTATTTTTTTTTCACCGGACGCTGGGCTCGGATTGATTTAAGAAGGAATTCATCCGTTCCAATTTATTGGCAGGATTCTAAAAAGGCAAATCATGTTATTTTTATATATATTGATAAACGTGAAACAACAAGTTTTTTTTTTTTATAAAAAAAGTAATCCTTAGTCCCACAAAAAGGTAATCCTGGACTCCTTTTTGGTATATAAATATATATATATATATATATATATAATATATGTTCCTAATAATTTTATAATTAAAATAAAAAATTTATTTTAATCTTGAAATTGGATTTCATGCAATTTAAAATTGCCCATTAAATGATACTCATATATATATAGAATGTTTTAATTCATGAGATGAATATTTATTTATTGATACATATGGTGACATGTATAAAAATAAATGGGGTTGATTATGGACAATTTGACCAATGTGATTGGATTTTATTTTAGTTGAATGCTTGAATGAATGGGGTTTATTAAATGGGGTCTGCGTACCTCGTCTTCTCTAATTTTTTTTTCTTGATGTAAAATTCTATCTCCCTCCTATGTACTTCCCCTTGACTGTTGATCAAGGTTTCTTTTTTAATTAAATAGTTTAATGTAATAGCAATAGTTAGAATTATCTTGAAGAAATTGGAGACCAAGGAGCAAGGAGCGCGTGAAGACCCGTTTGTATGGAGCCCAAGTTTAAATGTAATAGTTACGTTTACATTAAAATTCTTGCACCCCTAGGTTTGACCTTTTGGTTCACTTGGTGGCTCTAGTGAACCAAACTAGAATAAAAGTCCATAATCAATCCGGGTAGAATATAGTATTCTATATTGCATGCTAAATATTATATATATTATATTTTATGCAAACATGCTTCGCATGTTTAATAAAATGACGCTTATTATATATATATATATATATATATATATATATATATATATATATATATGTGCATGCGCGCTAAACAAAGATGAGACAAATAATAACAAACCCCTCAAAGAAATAATATTAAGTCCGAAGCGTTCAAATGATATTTGGAATATCGAACGTCGCCTTCTAGCATGATAAATTTATAGAGTATTAGATATTTAATATGAGCTTGTTGTGCTATCCACAAGGCGTGTATTGCGTATTTAAGATGTTAATTAATCACATTTGATGCTTATCAAGAAAATTGAACGATCTAGTCTTGTTGTGCTATCCACAAGGACGAACATTTTTCCTTTTTGAATTTATGAAAGTGCTAGGCTGGACTTAACTTAAATTATTTTAGTTCGGATGTGCACACACTTGACCATTATGATTTAAGAGGCAAAATAAAAGGAATTACATGGTGATGTAATTGACAAGAGTTGTCTACCTATTTATTTGTATATCGCTTGTTGTGCTATCCACAAGGTTATATACATTTGAAATGGGATCCTTATTCTCACTAGCAAATCTTTAATTAGATGTTGCCGAACTATATAAGTGAGGGTAATATAGTTTGATAAAAATAGTGGGAGATACCAATTTAAAATAAAGACCTAAATTTATTTTGGTATGCAAAGTTAATAAAATGAATGTTTGCTAAAATGTTGTTTTCTTTCACATGCAGAATTTTAAAAATATCTAAATCACTAATCTCACTACGAAGCATACTTGATGCAAACAAGCTTACCGGGCCGAATTAAGAGGACTGGCTAAGAAATCTGAGAATTGTTCTCACTGCTGAAAAGATTTCTTATATCCTAAATTCAACTGTCCCTGAATCTGTTTCAAAAATAGCCTCTGAGGAAGAGATTGCCACTTTCAATAAGTGGCAAGATGATGCATCTGTGGCTCAATACATCATGCTCGCATCCATGAATAACGAGCTTCAGCGTCAGCACGTAAACATGGATGCTCCTGCTATGCTGCTTCACCTCAAGGAGTTGTATGGTGAACAGAGTAGGACTGCTAGATATGAGATATCTAAGGAGCTCTTTCGATCTCGGATGACCGAGGGTACTGCCGTCGAGCCTTATGTCCTAAAGGTGATCAATTTGATTGAACGCCTTGGACAGCTGGGGTTCGTCATGGATGGGGAGCTGAGTCAAGACTTGGTCTTGCAGTCACTCCCTGAGACTTTCTCGCAGTTTGTGGTTAATTTTCACATGAATAAGCTAGATGTCAGCTTGCCTGAGCTGCTTAACATGCTGAAAACTGCAGAAGGTCGCTTCCCATCCAAGAAGAACCATATCTTGATGGTGGATTCTTCCAATAAAAGGAAGAGGCCCAAGGTATCTTCTAAGAAGAAGAAATCTAAGAAGGCTAAGGGAAAGGGGAAAGAAAAGGAACAAAAGAAACCTGAACCATCTAAAGGAATGTGCTTTCATTTCAACAAGCCGGGACATTGGAAAAGGAACTGCAAGAAGTATCTAGCAGAGAAGATGTTTCGAGAAGCTTCGACTTCCAATCAAGGTTTGTTTATGATTGAAATTAATTTTTCTAAAAGTCATAATTCTGCTTGGGTATTGGATACCGGCTGTGGTTCTCATATATGTAATACTGTGCAGGGACTGGTCAGAAGTAGAAAGCTGAACAATGATGAGGTGATCCTATGAGTGGGGAATGGAGCAAAGGTTGCTGCATTAGCTGTAGGAACTTATTATTTAGCAATGCCTTTGGGCAAGTCCATTTATCTTAATAATTGTTATTATGTTCCGAATATTATTAAAAATATTATTTCAATTTCTGTATTGGATATGGAAGGATTTAACGTTGTTATAAAGAACAATAGTTGTTCTATTTATAAAGACGATATTTTATACGGAATTGGAAATTTGCGAAATGGACTTTATACACTTGACTTACAAGAAAATATATTTCAAATTGAACAAACTAAGAAAAGGAAAAGAGATGATATTAATTATACCTACATGTGGCACTGTAGACTCGGTCATATCAATGAAACAAGATTATCCAAGTTGCATAAAGATGGGCTCCTCGAGCTATCCGATTATGAATCATATCCAACTTCTGAATCTTGTCTCATGGGCAAAATGACTAAATCTCCTTTTAGTGGAAAAGGAGAAAGAGTTACAGAGTTGTTGGCATTGATTCACACAGACGTTTGTGGGCCTATGACAACAAGTGCACGGGGTGGGTATTCTTATTTTATTACTTTCACTGATGATCACTCAAGATTTGGATGTGTGTATTTAATGAAATACAAGTCAGAATCATTTGAAAAGTTCAAAGAGTTCAGAAGTGAAGTAGAGAAAAAAACGGGCAAGAGTATAAAGATACTTCGATCAGATCGAGGTGGATAATACTTAAGCGGTGAGTTTCTCAATTGTCTCAAAGAAAATGGTATAATCTCACAATGGACTCCTCCAGGTACACCACAGTTAAATGGAGTATCTGAAAGGAGAAATCGAACACTGTTAGACATGGTTCGATCCATGATGAGTTTTACCGACCTTCCAATTTCCTTCTGGGGATATGCCCTAGAAACGGCTGCATACCTATTTAACAAGGTACCTACCAAATCCACCTCAAAGACTCCATATGAGATGTGGAAGGGGAGGAAACCAAATCTTAAGCATGTTAAGACTTGGGGTTGTCCAGCTTATGCTAAAAAGTTTGAACATGATAAGCTACAAACTAAATCCGAAAAGTGTAGATTTGTGAGATACCCTAAAGAAACTGTAGGGTATTATTTCTATCATCCAACTGATCAAAAGGTATTTGTTGCGAAACATGCTGCCTTCTTGGAAAAGGAGCTTATCCATGAAGGGGTCAGTGGGAGTAAGATATATCTTGAAGAAGTTCAAGAACCACAAATTACCACGGATCAAAGTTAGGTACCTGACCAAGTAGAAGAACCTACTATACCACACCCTGTTCGTAAATCTGGGAGAGTACCGAAGATACCTGAGAGGTATGGATTCGTTATAGAGGATGACGATGAGGTACACATCATGAATGATGATAATCCATTGAATTACGAACAGGCTATGAGTAATAAAGGCTCAGGAAAATGGCTTGAAGCCATGAAATCCGAAATGGACTCCATGTATGAAAACAAAGTATGGACTTTGGTTTCACCACCTGAAGGCATTAAGCCTATTGGGTGTAAATGGGTCTTTAAAAGAAAGACTGGAGCGGACGGCAAGGTGGAGACCTATAAGGCCCGACTGGTTGCAAAAGGTTTCAAACAAAGACAAGGAGTTGACGATGATGAAACCTTTTCACCAGTAGCTATGCTCAAGTCCATTCAGATTTTGCTTGCAATTGCAGCTTATAACGACTATGAGATCTGGCAGATGGACGTGAAAACAGCCTTCCTCAATGGAAAACTTGAGGAGGATGTGTATATGACACAGCCAGAGGGATTTGTTTCAAAGGTTGGAATAAATCAAGTCTGTAAGCTGCAACGATCCATTTATGGATTGAAGCAAGCTTCTTGTAGATGGAATATTTGTTTTGATGAGACAATCAAAGAGTTTGATTTTATCAAAAATGACGATGAACCATGTGTGTACAAGAAGGTTAGTGGGAGTGCAGTTTCATTCCTTGTATTATATATTGATGATATATTACTGATAGGGAATGACATTCCTATGCTACAATCGATTAAAATCTGGTTATCTAAACATTTCTCCATGAAGGACTTGGGAGAAGCATCCTATATTTTGGGGATAAAGATCTATAGAGATAGATCTAAAAGGATGCTTGGTTTATCCCAAGGAACGTACATTGATGCAATGCTAAAGAGATTTAGGATGGAAGATTCCAAAAGAGGTCTCATGCCGATGAGCCATGGAATACATCTCTCCAAGAAACAGGCCCCAAAGACACCTGAGGAGAGAGACCGTATGAGTAAGATCCCTTATGCTTCTGCAATAGGATCTATCATGTACAGTATGATATGTACTAGACCGGATGTTGCTCATGCACTTAGTGTAACAAGCAGATACCAGTCGAATCTAGGAGAAGAGCACTAGAAGACAGCGAAGAATATCCTAAAATACTTAAGAAGGACTAAGGATATTTTTCTTGTCTACGGTGGGTCTGAATTAAAACACGAGGGCTTCACAGACTCAAGTTTTCAAACCGACCAAGATGACAGTAAATCGATTTCGGGGTATGTTTTTACCTTGAACGGAGGCGCAGTGAGTTGGAAGAGTTCCAAGCAGCAAACAGTTGCTGATTCAGTGACAGAGGCAGAGTATATAGCTACAAGTGAAGCTGCAAAGGAAGCTGTTTGGATGAAGAAGTTCATAACTGAACTTGGTGTGGTTCCTAGCATTGGAGAAGCAGTTCCCGTTTACTGTGACAACACAGGAGCATTTGCACAGGCTAAGGAACCGAGGTCTCATCAGAAATCTAAACACGTGTTGCGGCGATTTCATTTGATCAGGGAGATCATTGAAAGAGGAGACGTCACCTTGGAGCGTGTAGACTCTCAAGACAACATTGCAAGTCTATTTACTAAAGCTTTAACACAACAGCAGTTTGATCGTCACTTAGAGAAGATGGGTATGAGATACCATGGCGATTGGCTTTAGTGCAAGTGGGAGATTGATAGTAGTGTGCATACAAGCCAATCATGTATGATGATAAAGCGCGTACTTTGTAAACAATCTTATTTATTTATTAATAAAATATTCATTTATTAAAGGCATTTAATTATCTACATGTTGCTGTTTTTATAATATGTAAATAACCCATAGTTTTAAGCAATGCTTTTAGAATCATGATGATGATCATGCTAATGAGATCTAAATTCTTAGAAAGTTTTAAAACTAAAATAGTTCCCAATCGTGGGATTACTAAAAAGGGGATTTGTAAATCCGGATAGATTGATACATATATTGCTTGCTCATTGGATGAGAATGATTGATCTCATGATCATTTGTGTGGAGACACTAAAGCAAGTATGTAGGTGCTTATTGGAGAATAAGTTCACTGAACGTGATTCGCTATGGAATACCTAATGGAGATTTACTCGCCTGTCAATAGGAATTCCTAATGTGATAGTAGTACAAGTGATCCTTGGACTTTAGTGCAAGTGGGAGATTGATAGTAGTGTGCATACAAGCCAATCATGTATGATGATAAAGCACGTACTTTGTAAACAATCTTATTTATTTATTAATAAAATATTCATTTATTAAAGGCATTTAATTATCTACATGTTGCTATTTTTATAATATGTAAATAACCCATAGTTTTAAGCAATGCTTTTAGAATCATGATGATGATCATGCTAATGAGATCTAAATTCTTAGAAAGTTTTAAAACTAAAATAGTTCCCAATCGTGGGATTACTAAAAAAGGGATTAGTAAATTCGGATAGATTGATACATATATTGCTTGCTCATTGGATGAGAATGATTGATCTCATGATCATTTGTGTGGAGACACTAAAGCAAGTATGTAGGTGCTTATTGGAGAATAAGTTCACTGAACGTGATTCGCTATGGAATACCTAATGGAGATTTACTCGCCTGTCAATAGGAATTCCTAATGTGATAGTAGTACAAGTGATCCTTAGACTTGAGATCATCATAGTATCTTGTATGTAACAAATTATACTTTGACTTATTCCTTAAGACCTTTTAAGGCATATATAGGGTATGCTTGGGTATAATGAGTTACATATGAAGATAATGAATGATCAATAAAGAATCTACCACCTCTAGTAAAAGAGGAGATACGTCCTCTGTGATTCGTTAAATGACAACCCAGGAATCCTTAGCCAAGGTGAAATGAAATAGGAAAGGAGTTTCTAATTTTCATTATTTGGAGTTGTGCATTTTCTAATCGAAATACATATAATTAAATAAAATAAGACTTGACAGTAAATCCATGTCTTATATTTAATTGGGATATTGTATGGTGGAAGGATTGAATTGTATGATAACTATTAACTCACAAGTTCTTTTATGATTAATGTTAAAATCTATATTATCTGGAAAGTCGTTGATCGCTAGGGAGGCTTATCCCTATTGTAGAATAAATGTTATTTATTTAAATAGATTATTAGTTTAATTTATTTATTTAAATAAGATTAGAATTGTTCTAATTGATTTATTCACAACCGGTTTAATATGGAGAACCTAAAGGGTCACACCATAAAAGAAAAAATAATTATTTAAGAAGGTAATGGCATAATCGTAATAATGCATTAAGTATAATTAATTTAATCTATAGTGATAGAATAAATTAAATAGCTTAATGTTTATTATTTAATATTTTAGAAATTTTAAATATAAATTAATAAGAGGAGTCTTATTAATATTATTACAATTATTATTATTTTAATTTCTAAAAGAGTTTAGTAATTAATTTAATATTAGTACTCTCATTTATTCCTAATAAGATTAGGAGACAAATTAATTAAAAGAGTTTAATTAATTAAATGAAATCCCATGTCTAATAGGATTAGAAGGGTTGACTAATATCTATATAAGAGGAGTCTTATAATAGATATTACTTGATGCAATTTCAATTGTTGGAGAGTACTCCTTTTCTATAAAGAATAGAAAACTAAGGTTTAGCCAAACACCCTCCTTCTTGATAATTCCTCTTCCTTGGTGGATCACCTCTATAGGCCAAACACTTGGGTGGCTAACGTTGATCAAAGGAAGGAATCTAACCTGAAAATTCAAGGAAGATCACGAAGAACAAGGAGTTGAACTAGTACCTGTGGAAGCTTCGTTCTGCAAGGGTATGATTCCATAACTTCTTATTTATCGTTTTAAATTAATAATTTGCATAAAGGATGATCCGGGTAATGGTTTTGTAAAAAAAAATTTAAACTCTAATATACCATGCTTCCGCTAATTTTTGCAATTTGATTGCATCACGATTTCGTACAAACCCAACACCACAAACGTTTGTGTGAATCAATGCCAACAACTTTGTAACTCTTTCTCCTTTTTCACAAAAAGGAGATTTAGTCATTTTACCCATGAGACAAGATTCACAAGTTGGATATGATTCATAAGCGGATAGCTCTAGGAGCCCATCCTTATGCAACTTGGATAATCTTGTTTCACTGATATGACTGAGTCTACAGTGCCACATATAGGTATAACTAATATCATCTCTTTTCCTTTTCTTAGTTTGTTCAATTTGAAATATATTTTCTTGCAAGTCAAGTATATAAAGCCCATTTCGCAAATTTCTAATACCATATAAAACATCGTCTCTATAAATAGAACAACCATTGTTCTTTATAATAACGTCAAAACCTTCCATATCCAATACAGAAATTGAAATAATATTTTTAATAATATTCGGAACATAATAACAGTTATTAAGATAAATGGACTTGCCCTAAGGCATTGCTAAACAATAAGTTCCTACAGCTAATGCAGCAACCTTTGCTCCATTCCCCACTCGTAAGATCACCTCTTTATTGTTTAACTTTCTACTTCTGACCAGTCCCTGCACAGTGTTACATATGTGAGACCCACAGCCGGTATCCAATACCTAAGTAGAATTATGACTTTCAAAAAAATTAATTTCAATCATAAATAAACCTTTATTGGAAGTCGAAGCTTATCCAAGCTTCTTCTCTATTGCAATGAAAGCACATTCCTTTAGCTGGTTCAGGTTTCTTTAGTTCCTTTTCTTTCTCCTTTCCCTTAGCCTTCTTGGATTTCTTCTTTTCAGAAGACACCTTGGGCCTCTTCCTTTTATTGGAAGAATCCACCATCAAGACATGATTCTTCTTGGATGGGAAGTGACCTTCTGCAGTTTTCAGCATGTTAAGCAGCTCAGGCAAGCTGACATCTAGCTTATTCATGTGAAAATTAACCACAAACTGCGAGAAGGTCTCAGGGAGTGACTGCAAGACCAAGTCTTGACTCAACTCCCCTTCCATGACGAACCCAAGCTGTCCAAGGCGTTCAATCAAATTGATCACCTTTAGGACATGAGTCTCGACGGCAGTACCCTCGGTCATCCGAGATCGGAAGAGCTCCTTATATATCTCATATCTAGCAGTCCTACTATGTTCACCATACAACTCCTTGAGGTGAAGCAGCATAGCAGGAGCATCCATATTTACGTGCTGACGCTGAAGCTCATTATTTATGGATGCGAGCATGATGCATTAAGCCACAGATGCATCATCTTGTCATTTATTGAAAGTGGCAATCTCTTCCTCAGAGGCTGTTTCCGAAACAGATTAAGGGATAGTTGAATTTAGGACATAAGAAATCTTTTCAGCAGTGAGAACAATTCTCAAATTTCTTAGCCAGTACTCATAATTCGGTCCGGTAAACTTATTTGCATCAAGTATGCTTCGTAGTGAGATTAGTGATTTTGACATTTTAAAAATTCTGCATGTGAAAAGACAACATTTTTAGCAAACATTCATTTTATTAACTTTGCATACCAAAATAAATTTAGGTCTTTATTTTAAATTGGTATCTCCCCTTATTTTCATCAAACTAT
This sequence comes from Panax stipuleanatus, assembly GCA_020205555.1. Classification (NCBI taxonomy): domain Eukaryota; kingdom Viridiplantae; phylum Streptophyta; class Magnoliopsida; order Apiales; family Araliaceae; genus Panax; species Panax stipuleanatus. The sequence goes on from CM035122.1 coordinate 21,312,226, forward strand.
ATTACCCTCACTTATATAGTTCGGCAACATCTAATTAAAGATTTTCTAGTGAGATTAAGGATCCCATTTCAAATATATATAACCTTGTGGATAGCACAACAAGCGATATACAAATAAATAGGTAGACAACTCTTGTCAATTATATCACCATGTAACTCCTTTTATTTTGCCTCTTAAATCATAATGGTCATGTGTGTGCACATCCGAACTAAAATGATTTAAGTTAAGTCCAGCCTAGCACTTCCATAAATTTAAAAAAGAAAAATATTCGTCCTTGTGGATAGCACAACAAGACTAGATCGTTCAATTTTCTTGATAAGCATCAAATGTGATTAATTAACATCTTAAATACTCAATACTCGCCTTGTGGATAGCACAACAAACTCATATTAAATATTTAATACTCTATTAATTAATCATGCTAGAAGGCGACGTTCGATATTTTAAATATCATTTGAACGCTTCGGACTTAATATTATTTTTTTGAGGGGTTTGTTATTATTTGTCTCATCTTGTTTAGCGCGCATGCACATATATATATATATATATATATATATATATATATATATATATATATATATATATATATAATACGCGTCATTTTATTAAACATGCGAAGCATGTTTGCATAAAATATAATATATATAATATTTAGCATGCAATATAGAATACTATATTCTATCCGGATTGATTATGGACTTTTATTCTAGTTTAGTTCACTAGAGCCACCAAGTGAACCAAAAGGTCAAACCTAGGAGTGCAAGAATTTAAATTTAAACGTAACTATTACATTTAAACCCGGGCTCCATACAAATGGGTTTTCACGCGCTCCTTGGTCTCCAATTTTTTCAGGATAATTCTAACTATTTCTATTACATTAAACTATTTAATTTAAATAGAAATCTTGATCAACAGTCAAGGGGAAGTACATAGGAGGGAGATAGAATTTTACATCAAGAATTTTTTTTTAGAAAAAACGAGGTATGCATACCCCATTTAATAAAACTCATTCATTCAAGCATTCAATTAAAATAAAATCCAATCACATTGGTCAATAGTCCCATAATCAATCCATATTTATTATCATACATATCCCCATATATATATCAATAAATAAATATCTATCTAATGAATTAAAACATTCCATATATATATGAGTATCATTTAATGGACAATTTTAAATTGCATGAAATCCAATTTCAAGATTAAAATAAACTTTTTATTTTAATTATAAAATTATTTAGAATATAATATATAAATATATCATATATATATATATATATTTGATATTACCGTATATATTATATATATATATAATATAATATAAATTTATGTTTATTTTTTAAAAAGAAGTCACCTTCTTTTATTAAAAGAGTCCTGCAGGTTTATTAAAAGAGTTCTTTCCTGATGGGTCAGCTTCGTTTTGGAGTAAAAAAGAGACAACGCCTTTTCTTTGAAGAATTCAAGATTAGCGCCCATAAAAAAAAATTGTGATTCGTCCCAAAAAAAAGCTATTTTTTTTTCTTAAAATAAATAATTTTATACAATAAAATTATGCATAATAAATTATTCTAAATACATACTCATATGTATATGAAATCAAAAATAAATTAATAATTGTATAAAGGTTTAGCTCTGATGCCACTGTTGGGTTTGGACGAAATCGTGATGCAATCAAATTGTAAAAATTAGCGGAAGCATGGTATATCAGAGTTTAAAAAATTTCTACAAAACCATTACCCGGATCATCCTTTATGCAAATTATTAATTTAAAACGATAAATAAGAAGTTATAAAATCATACCCTTATAGAACGAAGCTTCCACAAGAACAAGTTCAACTCCTTGTTCTTCGCGATCTCCTTGAATTATTGGGATATAGCATATATCTCTTATTATTATTCTCACACTCTTGTCCCTCTCTTTCTCTCTTTAATCATTATTATCTTGCTTGTACACTATAGTTAACTTGCAAGGCTAAACATAAGTATTGGATCCTTTAATTAGATGATGTGACACCCCCAAATCCGGGTACTTCAATTCCACGGGATTTGGTGTTCACTGTACAAATATCATCTATCTATCTATCCATAATAAATGCAAATCATGCAACAGATAGGAATAAATTCTCCCCTTATGGGGTTACAACATCTGAATATAAATACATCAATTCCAGGTCATACTAACCTTAAATCTTAAATGCGAAAACGTAAACAAATAAACAGTCTTACACAACTTTAACATAAGTCTTAAACAATAACATATCAAATAAATAACAAGTCTTCATCACTTGTTGACCTTGCCCTTGCCTTTGCTAGTAGAAGGCTCGTCGGACCTTTCGTTCTTAATTGCAATGTTATTATTACGTAATAGTGAGCACAATTGCCCACAAGTATAATAATATAACAACAATATAATAACATGCGAGTGAACCAAAGACATCTGAATAAAGAAAATTAACTTTTGACTCGAGGATAAATAACAGGAATCAAAAGAACAACTAAGGGTCATAAGACCTCGAACTATGTCCTAGGTTGTAAAGTGTTAAACTTCAAATATTTAACAGTCATAAGACTATGGACTCTACTTCTTGTACTTAGCATGATCAGCCCTTAGTACCATACTGTGCACAATATCTCAACGCTAAAGCGTAAATAATCCCCTTTATAAGGTCTTTCATCTCAGTTTTGACATCAGAGTTCGCACCAAAGGAAGTTTGATTTGGATAATGTAAGACCCCAACTTTTATGAATAAAGATTTAATTTTTTTATATATTATTTCGAAATAGTAAGGTGTTGATTTGATAAATATGAAAAGTTATGGATGAAATGTGCAAATATTTTAAAATGAGCAAGTGGTTATAAAATATTCATTGTTGTCGGAGAATATTCGTTTGGTCTTGGAATATTCTTGTTGTCAAAAAATATTCGTATGACGGCGCAGCTATTTGTGGGCCCCACAACGAAATAACTGTCGGATATAGAAAGCGACAGAAATAACCTTTTTATAAAATAGCGGCGTAGTTGTTACCGTTAGTACTGTTGAAATACCCGGTGGTTAAAATACAGTAATACGCGGTGTTGCACAGTAGCACACGGTATTGCACAGTATTTCAAATTATTGATTCTTACGTGAGAAGGCACTTACTCAATTATTGTTATAGTAATTACTGTTCAATATTTTATATTATTGACTCAATAATTGCTACGTTGATATTTTATATTATTGACTCAATAATTGTTACATTGATATTTTATTGACTCAATAATTGCTACGTTGCTATTTTATATGATTGATTCAATAATTGCTACCGTTGATATTTTATTATTGATTCCATAATTGTCATTGCACAGTATTTCACATTATCAACTCAATAATTCATATTATTTGAATAATATTATTAGATAGTATTATTGACAATGTCTAAGGAAGTTCTGTCTAGGAGGGATTATTTAATTGCGCGCCAGTAAGGAGAAGTCCTTATCGGAAGGCCCCCTCTTTCCTGAGAACGACCTGGTTGTCAATATTGTAGTTCTGTAATATTATTTGTGAATAATTAATTATTGATTTATATGATAAGAAAATGTTTATTTTGTGGATATAAAAGAATGAATTAGTGCTGATGTGTTTTTAACAGTATTTTGGTGTGCAAAATCATCCGTTTATGGATTTCGGATAATTTATGTTTGGAATTTGGAAAAACTTCCTTCTACAAAGTTGTAAAGAATTAAATTTCCTACAGAAGGACATAGAATTTGTATTTTTCTGACAAAGGGGCTATTTATTATGAATTATTGAAATTTTAGAAAATAAATATTTTTTATATGGGTGGGCCCCACTTTTGTTGGCTTGTAAATGTTGAATATTTTTTTCCTCACGAGGTGTGCTGGGAAGCCGCTTGCCACAAAAGTCAATATTGGTGTCCTAGCATTTTCCTATAAATAGGGTGCTTAGGTTAGAATTGAAAATCACACTAGAATCAGAAGTTTTCTCTCTCTATAATATCGAGCGTATTTTTGTGAGTATTTAGATACTTTGAGTGTTAATATTCAGTGCAAGTTTTCTTCGGTATTATATCCGATATTCCAGTCAGAGGTACTATTCTTTTGAGGTAAGAGATGTTAATTTTTTCGTAAATGATGTTATTCTTTTCAATATCATTCTACCAAAATATTGGCATGGATTTTATTATGAAATTCTTACTTTTTCCTTTGGAGTTACTATTCACGTATACGGCACTATTCACGTATACGGCACTATTCACGGAAAAACTAAATTTTCTTCTATTTGTCCAAATTGTCTGTTATAGTTACTATCTTTGATTGGATCTAAGTTTTGAGCTTCATTCTTAAATTTTGCTCCACAAAATATTATTATGGAATATTCTTGGACTTGAATAAACTAAAATACGAATCCTTAATATTATCCTTTATTTCATTGGATTCGTTGTTTATATTGTTTTTCATCATCCTCAGTCCTAAATGGTGGTATAACTGAATATCTTTGGCCTGTAGAGCAAAGATGAATGATTATCTGATGAATATCTTTGGCCGTAGTGCAAAGATGACAGGTGTTGAGATGAACCTGACCACTGGTGATATAAATGAATATCTTTGGCCTGTAGTGCAAAGATGAATATTTAATTTGAGATGTATATTGATTGATGTTATAGGGATAAAATATTAATGATGAACTTTAAATTATAGAAGATAGTATATTTCATTCTCTAGCTAACTCTTCTAATGAATGGTTATTTCCGCTGCGAATATTGATCTAAAACTTGTTGTCAATAATATTTTATCTAATTTGTTGAAGACTAATGATAATTTATTTTCCATTATCTTAGTTATAATATTCTTTACTGGGCTAGTTGAGCTCACCCTTTTCATCTATTGTCCTCTTCAGGAAATGAGAACTTTGCGGGAACTAGTCGGGGGACAGAGTGATGGTCCGAGTTAGAGCAGTAGTAGTCCTCACTATTTCTGATAAATAGTGTGATAATAATTGTAATGAGGACCTAGTTTGAATATTAATATTTTCTACATATTTGTATTGACACTCACAATTGTGTGGTCGTATTTTGCACGACCGTGTGATATAAAGTTTGTATTTGAATTCTGTACCATGTATTTGGCGACTCAGAATGGGTTGGGTTGACTCGACCTATTCTGGGGGCGTCACAGTTGGTATCAGAGCCATAAGTAAAGAGCCCCGAGTCTCTATCTGGGGACTTCCTGTGTATGGGGGATGCACCGAAGCCAGACTCTCTGTAGGGGACGCCGTTCTACGATGGCAAACTGATAAGTGCCATTGTGAGGTGTTATCCAATGTGGGGATACAAGTCACAGTTGGTATCAGAGCTTGGGGATATGATCTCTGGCGCAGATCGGGGAATAGAACTAGGAGGGGAGAGACGAGTAAATCCTTCACTAGTATATCCTACCTAAGCTTATGTGGTATTTAATTGGTCAGTCGGAGTATAGGGTTAATATGTGATATGTTAATTTGTTTAATTAACCCTTGTTTTATGACAATATTTGAGAATGGCAGCTGAGAATGTTAACAATGGAGTGAATGAGACCGTGGAGGCACCGCTAATCACCGACCAGGATAATGTGATGTCGGGGGAAGAAGAAATTAGAAATATCCATGTGGTAAGTGAAGAATTAATAGTTGTACCCAAGCTAGTCGCAGAGGTAGCAGCTGAGGGTGAGGAAGAAGAGGAACCTGAGGAGGAGGATTTATTAGGAGAATTTTATGATCGAAATGTAGAACTGCAAAATCGTATTCTTGAGTTAAAAGAGCAGGGTGAAGAACGACAGACAGCCGTGGAACAAAGGGATACAACAATTCAAGAAAGGATATAGAAATTCAAGATTTTGCGACTCGTTATACGAGGCTTGAACAGAAGCTCTGTTTGGCAGAGCATATGATATTAGAGCTAGAATCTGAAAATGCAAATGTCAATGATCAGTTGAAAGAAGAAGCAACGGAACGAGTGAGAATTGAAGATGCATGGGTAAAAGCCGCACGACGCGTTGATATTTTAGAAAGAGACGTCCGATCTAAGAAGGCCAAAATAGACGATATGGATTTCACTTTTTGGACAGCAATCGGAAGAATCCAACAACGAGTTTGGAAATATCCTGTGCATAGCGGTTAACCCCAATTCGATATGGATCGAAGAGTAATGATTCAAATCATGGATCAGGAGTGTGACGATGCCGTTGAGGGTGGAATGAGCTGTATAGCAAAGTCAAGACCAGTTAGGATAATGACACCAAAGACTATTCCAGACAAATCAAAGTCGGTGGCTCAAAACGCGAGGAACCCTAATGAATTTATCACGGGTTAGTTAATCATAAATTTTTGCGAAGTCTATACCTTGTTAGACACCGGTGCTACCCATTCATTTATTTCACCTGCTTGTGCTCAACGTTTGAACTTGACTTCTGATAAATTAGACTTTGACTTATCTGTTGAAACTCCGTTGGGAGAAACCTTTGTTACATCCACAGTTTACAAATCTTGCTTGATTCAGATTGGTACCCTTACCTTACCTGTTGATCTTATATCTTTGAAAATACTTGCATTTGACGTGATTTTAGAAATTGACTGGTTAACCACTTATCATGACAAAATTGATTGTTTTCGTAAGGTTGTTAGTTTTCATATTCCTAATCAACCTGTTGTGCGAATCCAAACCACTAAACCACTAAAATCAGTCAATATCATTTCAAATCACAAGGCTATTTGTTTATTGAAAAATGGATGTCAAGCTTTCTTAGCTCATGTCAGTGATCTAAACCAGTCTACGTCAGATTTGAATGATATTTCCGTTGTTAATGAGTTTCCTGATGTATTTCCCGAAGAACTTCCCGGTCTACCCCCAGAACGTGAAGTTGAATTCTTTATTGACCTTGAACCCGGTACAAAACCCATTTTTAAAACCCCATATCGAATGACTCCTATTGAACTTCAAGAGTTAAAGGTCCAATTACAGGAGTTGTTAGACATCGGTTTAATTCGTCCTAGTACGTCTCCTTGGGGTGCTCCTGTTTTATTCGTAAAGAAGAAAGACGGGAGTATGTGACTTTGTATTGACTATCGGGAGTTGAACCATGTCACCATCAAGAATAGGTATCCGTTACCTCGTATTGATGACCTGTTCGACCAGTTGCAAGGAGCACAATTCTTTTCAAAGATCGATCTTCGTTCTGGATATCATCAACTAAAGATTAAAACTGAGGATATTCCAAAGACTGCTTTCAGAACTCGGTACCGGCATTATGAATTCTTAGTCATGTCTTTTGGATTGACTAATGCTCCTGCTGCTTTCATGGATATGATGAACCGTGTATTCAAGGAGTATTTGGTTCAGTTCGTTGTTGTCTTTATTGATGACATCCTCATCTATTCTAAAAGCCGTGAAGATCACGAGCACCACGAAGCTGGTACTTCAAAAGCTTCGTGAGAACAAGCTATATGCCAAGCTGAAGAAATGCGAGTTCTGGCTTGAGGAAGTAGCATTTCTTGGGCACGTGGTATCGAAACGTGGAGTATCTGTTGACCCGACGAAGATTGAAGCAATACAAAGTTGGGAGCAACCTAAGTCGGTGATTGAAGGTACGAAGCTTTCTGGGCTTCGTGGTTATTATCGGAGGTTCGTAGAGGGATTTTCTCGAATCGCTACTCCATTAACTCAGTTGACTCGGAAAGATACAAAATTCGTTTGGAGCGAGGAATGCGAGAAGAGCTTCCAAGAGCTCAAGAGAAGACTTATCTCGGCACCTGTTCTGACAATACCATCTGGTTCGGATGGATTTGTTATCTACAGCGATGCTTCGGGCAAAGGGTTAGGATGTGTTCTCATGCAACATGGGAAAGTCATAGCCTATGCCTCGCGACAACTCAAAGAATATGAGAGGAATTATCCTACTCATGATCTAGAGTTGGCAGCTGTCGTTTTCGCGTTGAAGATCTGGAGACATTATCTGTACGGGGAGAAAGTGGAGATTTATACGGATCATAAGAGCCTTAAATATTTCTTCACTCAGGAGGAACTCAACATGCGGAAACGACGTTGGCTTGAGCTGTTGAAAGATTACGATCATACCATCCAATACCATCCTGGAAAAGCGAACGTGGTAGCTGACGCATTGAGTAGAAGATCATATACGGGAACGAGTGCGATGATGTCAAGTATACGAGTAGAACCAGCTTTGATTGATAAAGTTAAAGCTGCTCAAGCTACGGATGCGGAGCTGATGAAGATGAAGAAGAAGGTGCAAGAAGGTGCTGTTCCAGAAGCAAGAATCGATGAAGAGGGAATACTTCGAGTCAACTCCAGACTTTGTGTTCCTAACGATTTTGACTTGAAGCATAGAATCATGATGGAGGCACACAGCACACCATTTGCAATCCATCTTGGGAGTACTAAAATGTATCGTAATCTTCGACATACATTTTGGTGGGGCAATATAAAAAGAGAGATCGCGGAGTTTATTTCGAGATGTTTAACTTGTCAACGTGTAAAGGCGGAGCATCAAGTACCGAAGGGTCCATTGTAACCACTGGAGATTCTAAAATGGAAGTGGGAACACATTACGATGGATTTCATTACGGGTCTTCCCAAGGTTTCTCAAGGCATAGATGCGATTTGGGTTATTGTTGATAGATTAACCAAGTCTGCTCATTTCTTGCCGATACGAGAGACTTTTTGAGTTTATCACTCAGCCTAAAGAGAGAGACTTGAAATTTATTCAAGATGAGTCCATTTCTAAGTCACTCAACCTGTTAAATTGTAAAACTTCTCAATTAAAATATTTAAAACAAGAGATTAAGTATAAGCAAGTTGAAGATCTCCTTCTACTTGAAACTTATGAGAATGCCATAACTTGCTAAAATGAAATATATTTAGTATTGATTGTAGTCTTATGTGATATTAATAATATGCGAGTATGTTTGCTAATTGTGATGGTCTCACATGATAGTAATGATGTATGAATATGATCAACTTGAGAAAAGAGGAAGTTAAGGATAGAAGTTATATTCTATATAACTGTGTAGCTAGGTTAAAACTTAGCTTATGTGTTGATCGTATATTCGAAGATAAAATGTGAAGTTAAATTATATGACTAATGAATATCATATATATACGTAATTGTATTACGATAGGAATCCGAAAGTGTTGGCTAGCTTTACGTGAGTAAACTACGCATAAGGCAAGTATCCTAAACCCTTGCATTACTTTATTCAACGGATATCGTAAGCGAGTATCTAAATCTTATCTCTTTGGATACAAGTATTTTATCTTTGTATATAGCGAACTAGTTTCCTACTTAATCGTTTGAATTGAATTAACATACTTGAACTCTTATTTCATTAAAGCTATTATTCATGTGGAACTTGGTATTGTTCTTGAATATTGTGAAAGTGTCTATGCCATTTGATTCGGCTAGACTTATATTATTGAAAAGCGACCCAAACTAATTGATTGGTGCGGGATATTGTATTTGACTGAGAAGAACAACATTCTTTGAAGGGAATATATAATTGTCGGAGAACCGACGTGCACACTTGAGTATGATTGATTGTTATGCATAACGATGGTACTTTAGGCTGATCACATGTTGTACATATTTTTGTTGGATATTCAGTTTATTACTGTCAATTCTTGTGGAAGTTCATAATCCTTAGTGACTGTTCAGTATTCAGTTATCTTGAAATCTTGAATTGATTTATTATTGAATCACATTGATATTATTCTGTCCTTAGCGATTGTTATTGAAAACTGTTGATATTCTTGTTATCCTTGAATTATCAAACTTTGTTATACCCTTTCGAGAATTAAGAATTATATCACTTACCCTTATTATATCATTTTAAATATTTTAATATTGTATTAAGATGATGTAGTAAGACTGGATTTGATTATGTTTAAGCTTAAGTTAGATTATGTAATAAGTCGTTAATTGATATTATTATGTAATCTATTAAGTACTATAGGTTGCGAGACTTGGGGGAATAATTATAATAAATCATTGTAAATTATTCTAGAATAGATTTTCCGCTGTGATTGTGTGATATTTAGTTATTATTATTGTGATGTATTACCATGAGCACGTGATGAACCGAATTTGAGCGACCCCGTGACGGTCCTGGAATTTGGGGGCGTCACAAGCCTTACCCGGATGGTATAAAATTTTGTAGTCATAGTCTTTAATTAGATCTAGCCACCTTCTCTGGTGCATATTCAAGTCCTTTTGTGTAAAAATATATTTCAGACTCTTGTGGTCTGTATATATTTCACACTTCTCCCCATAGAGATAGTGTCTCCAAATTTTCAAAGCAAATACCACTGCAGCTAACTCCAAGTCATGGGTCGGATACCCCTTCTCATAATCTTTTAATTGTCGTGACGCATACGCAATGACCCTGCCGTTTTGCATGAGCACACAGCCAAGTCCTTTGTGCGATGCATCACTATAAACCATAAAATTTCATGTGTCGTCCGGAAGAGATAACACTGGTGCTGAACTCAACCTCTTCTTATGCTCTTGGAAGCTTTCCTCACACTTCTCCATCAAAACGAACTTCACCGATTTCCTAGTCAAATTCGTCAGCGGAGTTGCGATCTTGGAAAAGTCCTGAATGAATCTTCTATAATAACTCGCCAATCCAAGAAAATTCCTCACTTTCGACGGTGTTTTCGGCAGATCCTAGTTCATCACAACTTCGACTTTAGAGAGATCTACCAAAATTCTGTCCTTATCAATCACATGTCCAAGAAATTGCACTCTTTCAATCCAGAATTCATATTTTGAAAATTTGGCGTACAACTTCTCTCTTTTTAATGCCTCTAAGGTTAACTTCAAATGTTCTATATGTTCTTCCTTGGTCTTCGAGTATACCAAAATGTCATCGATAAAGACCACCACGAATTTGTCCAAAAACGGCTTGAACACTCCATTCATTAAGCCCATGAATGCTGTAGGAGCATTCGTTAGACCAAATGACATCACCAAAAATTCGTAGTGACCATATCTAGTCCTAAATGTTATCTTTGGAACATCCTCTGGCCTCAGCTTCAGTTGATGATAACCACTCCTCAAGTCTATCTTCGAAAAGTACCTTGCTCCCTTCAATTGATCAAACAGATCGTCAATCCTCGGTAATGGATATCTATTCTTAATGGTAACCTTAATCAATTCTCTGTAGTCGATGCAAAGCCGCATCATCCTATCCTTCTTCTTCACAAACAACACCGGCGCTCCCCACGGTGATACGCTTGGTTCGATGTACTTCTTGTCTAATAACTCTTGCAGTTGTACCATTAATTCTTTCATCTCTACTGGAGCCATCCGGTATGGTGCTTTCGATATTGGAGCCATCCCTGGTGCCAAATCGATCACGAACTCAACCTCTCTGTCTGGTGGAAGTCTTAGAAGATCGTCCGAAAATACGTCTATGAAGTCCCTCACGACTGGTATATCTTCTACTTTTGGGTTTTCTTTACGACTATCGACTATGTAGGCTAAATATGCTACACAGCCTTGTCTCAACAACTTCCTGGCCTGCATCATCGTCAGACAACTCGCTTGTCTAGGTGATTTACTGTATTAAAGCACAACCTTTGACGGGTTCATAAGGTTGATACAGTTCCTCTGGCAATCAATTACAGCCCCATAATTGACTAGCCAATCCATTCCAAGAATAACATCGAATTCCCCAAGTCTAATCGGGATAAGATCTACGTTTATAATGTTACCCTTAATATCCACCCTACAGTTTTTGTGTACATACTTAACAGGGATTATTTCTCTATTCGCAATCTCTATGTTCATGGGGTATTCTAATTCGTCCATAGGCAATTCTAATTTTTTAGCAAAGTCATCGGATATAAATGAACAAGTAGCACCCGAATAAAATAGTACATCAGCATTAACTTTATTGATCGGAATGATACCTGACACCACATCGCGAGACTGTACAGCATCCTGCACGGTCATGTTGAAGGTCCTGGCGGTTGGTCGGTTGGTTGCTGTTGGTCCTGTGATAGTTAGAGCACTTCCACTGCTGTTTCCCTTGTTCCCACCTGATCCTGCCCCTCCAGATCCCTTCTTAGGAAAGTCCCTTGCCAGATGGTCCTTTGAGCCGCAAGTGAAGCAAGCGCCTTCTTTGGGTTCGGACAGTTAGGTGCTATGTGGCCTTCCGGACCACAATTGTAGCATACTCGTTTTCCCTTCATACAGACGCCCAGGTGAGCTTTCCCGCAGGTCGGTACATGCTTTGATCCTCTTTTTCTGACCTCCTTGTTAATTTCCAATTGATGAGTTATCATTCCACCTCCTCTTCTGATTATTACTCCCTCCTGTGTTGCTACCACTAACCTTGTTAATTCCTTCACCTTCACTCTTCTTCTTTTTCTGATCTTGGTTATACTTTGTAGCAACGTCACTCCCGCCTTCAGCGAGAATGGCCTTCTCTAGCACCCCAGCAAAAGTGTTCAATTAGAACATTGACACTTTGCTATACAACCAGGGCTTCAGGCCATGTTCAAACCTCCTTGCCTTCCTCTGATCGGTGTGCACTTGATACGTGGAAAACCTAGCCAACTCATTGAATTTTGCTGCATATTCTAGTACGGACATATTCCCCTATTTCAGTTCCAGGAACTGGACCTCCATTTGATTCTGCGAGCTAGTCGAAAAGTACATCTCAAAGAACATCTCTTTGAACCTCTCCCAGGTAATCACACCTTCTCTTCCCCGGACCTTATTTGCTTGCAACCAATAACTAGCTTCGGATTTCATCATGAACGTTGCGTAGGCGGTTTTCTGGTCTTCTCGGACTCTGGCGACGTCGAAAACTTTTTCCATCTCCATGACCCAGGTTTGAGCTTCTATCGAGTTCATGGTGCTTTTAAACTCTGGTTGTCCTAACGCCTTGAAGTCCTTGAACGTTGTGTTTGGTGGAGCTTGAGGTTGGTTGTTAAGTGCTCCAGCAAGTAAGTTCGCCAACTGCTAAACGGGGTTAGCATTGGCGTCGTTGTTGTTGTTTGTTGACCCTTCTTGGGCCTGTTGACGGTTAGGTCGTCTCCTTGGAGGAATTTTTCTGTTAAGAAATACGCTTATTAGATCTTTATTCAATTCTCTAAATATCTAAGGCTTAACTTAAACATTTATACACAATAAGTCAACACATAAGTTTTAACATAACACGGTAGCATCACTGCTATTTACATCAACTATCCAGAGATAAAGAATCTACAGGATTTAAAACATAAAATATTCCTCTGTTTATAAACACATTAAAATTTACATTATTAACTACCAGATAGGTTTCACAAAATCAAATGTTCCTATCACTGCCCATTAAGGTGACGAACAGCTTTGCCACGCTCTTCCTCCATAATTCGGGACATCGTCCTGCGATCTAGCATATATGACGGTAGTCCTTCGAACTGAATTGGGTACCTCATAACCCGATCCTGAGCCTCATTAATTACATACTGAAGCGTAGAGTACGTCTCCTCAAGCGTGGCCTTTTTCGCCCAACAGTTATCTTCTGCGAGATCTGCTCGTCGTGCTTCCCTTACCCAAGCCTCCTCTGCTATAGCCAGCCTTACTGATTTCTCTTTTAGTTCATTCTTCAATTCCTCCGTTTCCTCTGACTTCTGCTCGGTTTAGCCCTTCTCGTGAGCCAAGTCCTACTCTACATTTCCAACCGTGTGTGAAGAGCCTCAACCTCTCTATCCCTCAGCTCGATGGTAGACTGTTGAGTAACCGACCGCTCCCTCAGCTCCTGAACAGTCTCCCTCAGCTCCTGAACAGTATCACGTAACTCTATGTTATGGTCATACAGCTCGTCATACATCTCAGCACTGATAGAGCTCGGTGGGAACTCTTCAGGGTCTTCCTCCTCCTCTTCGGCTGCCTCAGCCTGAACCTCAATCTCCTCAGGGTCTTCCTCAAAGTCCTCCTTTGAATCAGACACCGGCACATGCTCCTGACCAATGACTGTGATCAAGGGTGATGGCTCTCGTCGGACTAACTGCTCCCAGACTACGTGTATGTCTCGGGGCTCCTCCTCTCTAGCCTCTAGGGGTACAAGGTCCCTGGACTGACTAGGTTCTCCAGCATCCATCATCCTGACAAATAAAATTTTAAGTCTTAGTTATTACGTGATGCTATTCGATACTCGAGTATATAAGTATAATCACATAGCACATAAGATAAGTTATTATCTTTCTTAGAACTCGATAAGGGTTATCATTACTATGTTCTCAATCTCTAAAAGGCTACTATCCTAAGGTTTTCCCCCACCTAAGGTTCATAACCTACAGCTCTGATACCAACCTGTGACACCCTCAAATTCGGGTACTTCAATTTCACGGGATTTGGTGTTCACTGTACAAATATCATCTATCTATCTACCCATAAAAAATGCAAACCATGCAACAGATAGGAATAAATTCTCCCCTTATGGGGTTACAACATCTGAATATAAATACATCAATCCCAGGTCATACTAACCTTAAATCTTAAATGCAGAAACGTAAATAAATAAACAGTCTTACACAACTTTAACATAAGTCTTAAACAATAACATATCAAATAAATAACAAGTCTTCATCACTTGTTGACCTTGCCCTTGCCTTTGCTAGTAGAAGGCTCGTCGAACCTTTCGTTCTTAACTGCAATGTTATTATTACGCAAGAGTAAGCACAATTTCCCACAAGTATAATAATATAACGACAATATAATAACATGCGAGTGAATCAAAGACATCTGAATAAAGAAACTCAACTTTTAACTCGAGGATAAATACCAGGAATCAAAAGAACATTTGAGGGTCATAAGACCTCGAACTATGTCCTAGGTTGTAAAGTGTTAAACTTCAAACCTTTAACAGTCATAAGACTATAGACTCTACTTCTCGTACTTAGGGGGATCAGCCCTTAGTACCATACTGTGCACAATATCTCAACGCTAAAGCGTAAATAATTCCCTTTACAGGGTTTTTCATCTCAGTTTTGACATCAGAGTCCGCACCAAAGGAAGTTTGGTTTGGATAAGCTCAATAAGTATTCTAGAATTTAGAACGTACATCAACTATGGACTAGTCGAATAAATAAGGGTTCACTAATCCTATAAGTTCAACAATAATATCGATATTCAACTTGAATGGTAAATCTCAAGAGTATACAATCGAATAAGTATTGTATAGCTGAATCATGCTTAAAAGAGTTATAGCATCAAATATGAAACCTTTGAACTTGAACAATTAAAACAAGAGCTCGCTCGATATAAAACACAACAAGTCTAAGACTTGATAAATGAATAACTTAGAATGTTAAGAAACTTGCTTAATAACAATAAGTTAAAGATAGGATACTTGCTCAATGTAAAAGTAAAGTTTGAGTTTAGAAAACCTGCCTCTTGCACAAACTACAATTTATAATTCACGTTCTTTATTAAATCCTACATATCAATACGTTCACAATACACATTAATCAATAACTCGATATACGTATCGAATCACACACATCGGTCTTGAGTACGTTATTGGACTATACAATTAACGATTCAAGTCATGTAATTAACTTATTAATTACTCACGTAATATAAGTTATTAATCTCTTATTATATGTTTAATCATGTCTTCATATTTATTACATTAGGTTACAGTTACATTTCCTAGACTTGAACAATTAAAATCTCATTTCTAGGAAAAATTGCCAAATGGCGCTGCAGCTTCACCATTTGAACTAAAAATGGCGCTGCAGCTCAGACTTTAAGCTTAAGTCTGGTGCTGCAGCTCCACTGGCGCTGCAGCCCTAATCTTAGGCTTAAAGCTGGCGTTGCAGCTCTACTGGCGCTGCAGCCCCAATCTTAGGCTTAAAGCTGGCGCTGCAGCTCTACTGGCACTGCAGCCCCACTCTTAGGCTTAAAGTTGGCGCTGCAGCTCCACACGCCAGTTTCAGAGTCTGCAGTTCATGAATAATAGAGAACCAGGCCCAGAATTCACCATTTAATGCTACCACAACAATTTAATTGCTACCCATGAAGTATGGACTTCACAGAAACACTATACAACATTTCTAGCATGATCTTAGGATTCTAAATCACGTAATTACACAAGTTATAGCAATCAAATTCACTGTTTTTCATACTTTATAGAGTTTTGAAATAAAAACAAGAAATTCAACGTTACGGATTCGTTATAACACCGAATCCGTTCGTTTAACTTCTGTTTTGTTCGTTTAAACGTATATAATTATATTACATCATCAATTTAAGTTAAATAAACGTGTAAGGTATGTAAATTTGGTACATAAGGGCCATATGGGCCATTCTTATGTTCTGAAACTTGGAAAATCTTAATTACCACATAATTACATGAAATTAACAACTGTAATTTATGCATATATGATATACAACATGTTATGAATATCAATTAATATATATATATATAGCCATATCATGAACAAATGTAAATTTTCCCATTCTCAGAGAATTTTAAAACACGTAAATGAAAAACTCTGTAACTTTTCAAACTCCAATTTAGACATGTATAAACATACTTTAATTGGTATAAACATGTTATGATCCTATATTAACTTGTATATATACATAATTCACCAATTCAAACTTTAAATCACAATTTCACACAACTTGTAAATATGCAGTGATGGAGAAATATAATACGTGAATAAGAATTGGGATGTAGGGATTACCCTTGCAGTCTCTGTTTAATAACAATTGCTTTAATTCTCCAACTTTCTCTCTAACTTTTCTCTCTGTGTTTTCTCTCTATTTTTGCTCTGATGAAATATATGTTATAGGAATATAGGAATACTGATATATAATATACGTATATGATATAAACTGTCGATATAATGGTCAGTTGATCCATCATGGGTGAACTGCCCTTAACTCCCATTAAGGCCATGTTTGGTTTCTCTCATTCCATCTCATTTCCCCTTAATTTAATAAAACTCTTTTTATATAGTTAATTAATGTCACACCCAATTTAATTAAATAATGTTATTTAAATTAATTAAATAAAATAGCATAAATCCACATTAAATCACATAATCACATAATTAAAATTCTTATTTATTAATTATGTCTAATCATAAATCTCTAATTAATTATTAAATTAATTAGAATAATAGTATGCTTATTAATTAATATATTAATCAAATAAGCTCAATTAAATACATACTTTGAATATAAAAATTCACCACATTAATTTAACTAATGTGACACATATAATTAAATTAATCTACCTTAATTTCATCAATTAATTATTTAACTCAATAATTAAATCATCAAAAAATATTTATTTAATTCAATAAATATTCAAATTAAATTACAAAAATCTCGTTCGTCACATCTTTCCCCCCTTAAAAGGATTCTGTCCTCAAAATCACGGTTCAATTACATATTTTGTCCCGTTACAGATGACACCTCAAAAGTGAATCTACCAACTAAAGCAATCTCATCATCACATTACTCTCCTTTGCCCACTCCTTCAAAAAACCGGTCATGTGCTTCTATCTACCACTTTTGTTTTTATTTATGCTCCACTAATGACTATACTACCCCTCCTTACATGGTTTGGGCCTCCTTTAATTCCTTTGGGCCTTCCTTTAAATTCCTAATTTTGCTTACTAATTAAATTGAACTTGGGCTTTCACCCATAAATAAATTGGGCCATCATAATATTTGTCCCATACTTGATATATTGAGCTAGCTTAATAACTTAATTGCTATTAAATCAATTAGCTACAAGCCCAATGATTAAATAAACAATTGGGCTACTAATTTAAATCTTTGGGCCATAATACCAACTTAGTTCCATACTCATTAATTTTTATTTTACCCTAATCATTTAGTTAGGGTTTCCACTATAATAACCCCAAAATTCTTACAATATAATTCTCATTCTCGATCGTTAACAATACAACTTTAATCTATCTTTACATCATTATTCGATATCAAAATCACTAAAAATGCAGAATATTTAAAATTTTTATAAACTTTCTTTCTATATTGCCCTGAATCGCAACCTTAACATTACAAATATTTGATTCAATTCTATTACATGAATTGCTACAACGAAGGGACTATACAAAGTCTTACATCACTAAGCAATATCCACTATACGTCGGATAGCTCAACTTACAACTTAACAATTAAGTTACAATGAAAACATCAACTATAATTTAAAATTTAACAAAATTAATATTCTTTAACATTGATATCTATAAATCACTTAACACGTATCTTTACCTTGCATCCTTGACATGTAAAAATGGTTATTTGCAAGAGTGAGCTCGACAGCTCAGCAAGATCTAACAGTTTTCATGCATCAAATAACATTTTCATACGGACTCGAATTGAGGTGATTCAAGATGATACGGAACGAGCACGAGTAGACCTACAACTTTTATTCTTTAAGTTTTTCAATTTGAGGTCGTTAGCTAGGGTCAAAATGGTCATTTGTGGGACTGATGTATTTTTGAAGGCAATCGGGAGGCGTCGGGCATGCACGTATGCACATGTAATGCTCCCGACCATGGAAAATGATGTTCTAACTTTTATAACATGACTATTAGGTATTATAATGATACTTAGCATTAACCCTTGAGTATTAGACAATTCGGTTGGGCGTGCTAAGCGTGCGCAAATGCGTGTCGTTTGGGCGTTCGAATAGGCAAGTTTCGCATACGGACGTGCAAGCGTTTCAATGCCGTAACGAGTGTGTATGACCTTGTTTAATATTATATTTTAATAAGAATGAAACATTATAGAGTAATATAACCCAATCTAGGAGCATGCAAAGCACATGCAAAAGAGGCGAGTTAGGCGTTTGACGTATTAACGTCGAAACTCCGTGTAATGTGGTAATACACTTAAATAGTATTTCGATTCTAATGAAATGAATATTATAAGATATAAAATGGGGTTAGTATAAAACCAATAATTAGTCCTAGCAAGACTTAAACACTTGAATAAATTTCGAATATTACGAAAAAGAAATATAGTGAAATATAAGTCGATAGTTAACACAATCAAGTTGAACATTGTGTATTGATAATAGGAAGGGTTATGAGATGTAGAGTAAAGTTTACATTACAACTAATATGCTTTGCTATGTGACTAATAGTTTATGTGAATGATTATATAATTGTGTAGGGCACGTGAAGTGCAGATATCTGTAAGCTGTTAAACTGTTATTGGTAAATAACGATCAAGGAAAGTCTTTCGGTTCTTATTTTCTATGTGAACTTGATGATATTATGAACTGTTTTAAATTGTATTACAAAGAGTATGCTATGTTGTATATGTTGCAAGCATGAAATGTTAAAGTCAATTTATGACTACATTGATTGATTTAATAATGTTGATTGAGTAAGGAACTCAATCTTTATATTTGTTATGTGATTAAAGCATGTATGCCATGTTACTTTAATGTTGAGCATGTTAAGTATGTGCTATGTGATGCATGAAAACTGTTAGATCTTGCTGAGCTGTCGAGCTCACTCATGCAAATAACCATTTTTACAGGTCAAGGATGCAAGGTAAAGATACGTGTTAAGTGATTTATAGAGATCAATGTTAAAGAATATTAATTTTGTTAAATTTCAAATTGTAGTTGATGTTTTCATTGTAACTTAATTGTTAAGTTGTAAGTTGAGCTATCCGACGTATAATGGATATTGCTTAGTGATGTAAGACTTTGTATAGTCCCTTCGTTGTAGCAATTCATGTAATAGAATTGAATCAAATATTTGTAATGTTAAGGTTGCGATTCAGGGCAATATAGAAAGAAAGTTTATAAAAATTTTAAATATTCCGCATTTTTAGTGTTTTTTAATATCGAATAATGATGTAAAGATAGATTAAAGATGTATTGCTAATGATCGAGGATGAGAATTATATTTTATGAAAAATGGGGTCGTTACTAGTTAGTATCAAAGCTGATAGGTTATACACCTTAGGTAAGAGTACCTTAGGCTATGACCTTAGAGAATGAGAAGTTAAGTTATGTATAACGAACAGGTGATTCCTTTCACATACGTAGAAGTGTAGGATGTGTGAAGTCTTAGTAATGTTATAAGAAGAAAGTGAGGATAACGAGGAATAAAACTCGAATGAAATATTGAGCTATATGAATGGAATTAGAAATTCTTAAAAGAAGAGTTAATAAATAAACAAGATTCAAAGAAGAATCTTGAAGAGATATGAAGATGAGAATCAGGAGTTACCTAACTCCAATAATAAAGATGACGAATAACTATGAATAGACGAAGTCTATAAGTTTAAAAGAATAATACAATCATGATATGTCATGATGGCAGGTAGAGATAAGAAGTTTTCAAACAAAACGATAATGAGATATGAAAGAATCATAAGTGAGATGATTATAGAATAATATCACAACGTGATCTTTTGAAGTTGTAAAAGACAGATGGTCTGTAATGATTGAATAGTTATAGTTTGATGCTATAACGAGAATGTACTATGATATAGTACGAGATTAACTAACGAGGAGTTATAAATGATGGGATACATGAAGTCTGTATCGAGTATAGAACGAGATGTTATAAGTAAGATAGAGTTAAGTGGGATTTCAATTGAGGACTCATGTGGTGGCTGAGTTGTACAAACTTCTGTATAGGCAGAGTTTTGTGCTTACACTTGGTTTATCATACTGATAATCGTTGGAAGGTTGGTGTCGCGCTATCGATATATATATGACGAGAAGGTGATACTTTTCTCATATTACATTTGATAGTTAGAGTCAATAAAATTTAGATTAGATGATATTAAGATTACATTAGATGATCTTAAGGTTAGGCGAGTTCTTAAAACTCATACTTATGGTAAGATCGTGACTCATAATCGTATGTATGTTTTGAACCCCTAAGCATATGGACAGTCTCTGATCAGTTCTTTGACTACGTATTGCTAGGACAAGTTCTTAAACTCATATTATTGTGGCAAGTTCCTGAACTTCCAAAGTGTGGTAAGTTCGATGAACTATACTGGGTATAGAAAGTTTATAATATAGAAAGCATTGATGTTGTTTAAGGTTGATAGAATGATTAAGTAATGATGGAGTAAAGATTTAATTGATAGAGAAGGTTTTTATATTCTAAATCTCCTAGCTTTGCTAGATTTTCAAAATTTATTGACTTCGTGCTGATGTTGCACTCATGTTTTCTTGAAAAGCATTGGATCAAATGATGGAACCAATGAATTTTTTAAAATAGTGTTATTATTCACATGTCTATGCTAATTGCTTCAGCTAGACAAAAATAATTTCAAAATTTCAAAATGTATTTTATGTGTTCTATGTATCATTTGATATGGTGTAGAGACAAAAATCGAGAAAGTTATCAATGCAGTTAAACCTAGTGTTGGATGTGATCGTATGATCGTCAGCCCATTATGGTATGATGTAGTATGACGACGTCATGTAATGACAAAATTCTCAACGTATCAGTAATACGATACGGTATCAGGATATTGTGAAAAGATTTATTATTATTTTAGTTTCCTTAAACTATATATATATATATAAAAGAGATTTATTTACTTTTAGTTTCTTTAAACGAAAAAATATATATTTTTGAGTTGGTTAAGAATATATATATATATATATATATATATATATTTCGATTGATGTCCGAATTATTGCTAGAAGTCTATGCTACTTGATTCAGCTAGACAAATATTGAAAGTTTTTTATGAAATTCGAGCGTTCTTGGTCAAACTATGCCAAACCAAATTGTTTTGGTGCAGATTCAGATGTTAAGAAGCTGAGGTGAACAATCCTATAAAAGAGGACATGTTATCGGAGACTATAGTTCCGAGTGTAACGCATAGAGTCGTTACGATGTACTACGTTTGGGCCCGACGTAGGGGTACGATAGGCTGGCCACCTAGAGTACTGATGCGATTTTATAGTGTGAAGTACTGGGGGTGAAGCACTAATAAACCTAAAAATAAGTTCAAGGTCTTGCGACCACTCAGCATGATTTGGAATCTTTTAAAAATTCCTGGCTTATTTATATCGCTTCCCAATTATTGAGCAATTGAGGAAATTCTTATTATTCTGAAGGAGAATGTAGCGAGAAGGATATTCCTTAGAAAGAAATAATTGTTAAACGCAACAAGTTAGTGAATAAGATTACCGTAAAATCTACTTTGATAGATTGAATGAATGAAGATTAATAAAAATTTCGAGGACGAAATTCTTAAAAGAATGGGTGAATGTGATAACCCGAATAATTATAGATGGTGAAGTACGAAATATATTAATTCGACGAGTAAAGTATGTAGTAATGATCCTTAGAAAGGAAATGAACGAGTTAGAGAATATATAATATTTGAAACATAATTGTGTTTAATTTAGGGTTACGAAATAAAATCTAGAATTTGTTGAAGAACTGAATGTAGTAGAAAATATAAAATCTATATTAATGTAATGTGTTGAAGTTATTCAACGATAAATGTTTTTAAAGAAATTTGATGAAAACATGAGTAAGGTAGGGTTTCGGTGATTCCGAGGACGGAATCCTTATAAGGAGGGAAGAATGTGACATCCCAGATTTTTAGAATTTATAAATGAGAATTTAATAAATAAAATTCTTATTATCTGATGTTTTGAGTTTAAGTATATGAATACGTGTCATATATGGTGAAATATGTGAATCTATGTGAAGATAATTTAAATATTTATTAGAGTAAATAAATATTTTAATTGAATTATTTATTGAGTTAAATAAATAATTATGTGATTATTATGGAGTAATGATATTAAGTGTAGTATATTAATTAAATGAATATTTAGTATTTAATTTAATTGATATAATGATTGTATGTTATAGTTCTAATTGAATTGAGATAATTAAATTAGATGAGTAATGTGATGAGTGTTACATGCAATTATAATTAGCAATTAATTGTAATTATGTGACAATTTTATGTGCTTCATTGATGTTAGACTTTTAATTAATTAAATTATAATGTTAAGATTTAATTAATTAAAGGGTAACATTAAAGTATGTGTTAAAAGGATTTATTAAAATAAAGAAAAGAGTTTTTAAATGATTTTTCCCAAACAAGGCCCTTACTTTTGTTTTAAAACTGTTTTACCCAAACATGGCCTTAACTACTAAAAATCTATTTTTAAAATAACTTGTTTTGCCGAACAAGCCTTAGGGCTTTTAAAATTCAAATTTGTAACTTCTTTATATTAATTGCAATTATGATATTAAATGGGGAGATTAAATATTGGGAGTTATATATTATATAATTATACATATAATATATATCATTTTAGTTATATGTTAAAACTACGCTAGTTAGAAAGACAAAAAGGGTTAGTCTGTGTTAGAAAGAAATACAGAGAACCTAGAGTTAGAGAGAAAAGAAGGAAGAAGAAGAGAGAAGAAGAAAAGAGAAGGAGGAAAGCCTTGAGAGAGTCATTGCTAAATCTCACCATCTTTTTCCTCACTAAGCATCAAGGGTATGATTTGAACCCTTGTATTTTAAAGAGTTTGTTTTATATTTTTCATTGTTAGTTCTATGTTAATTGAACTTCTATGAAAATTGGTATATACATGATTATATATACATAACATGTTCATGAGTTTTTATGAATGAATTGATAGATGTTGTAATCCCTTACATATATACTATAAACAATTTTTCAGAAATCAAAGTATTGTAAAAGCAAGTTTCTAATGGAGATTTTGTGTTCTTATGGGTTTATGTGTTTTGGTTGAATTTTAGAATGAACATTGATGATGTATCATGATAGTACTCGAAAAAATGAAAATAACCCAAGTTGAACGAGTCAAAACGGATGTAAAACGAATTCGTAGTGATTGAATTCGCTAAATATATGTAAAAACATGAAGAATTAGCATGAACACTAAATTGGAACTCTTAAAAGGAATTGTTAATGTTTTTGAAGTGTTATAATTATCATGTAGATGTGTAGTTCTATGAATTACGAATCCATATAGTCGAAAACAGACTCAATCGGATGTGTATAGCTTGATTTATGATGATTGGAAGGAGGAAAGGGTTAGAAAATTCGCCAGAACAACATACTGGAATAAAAAGTCGCGTAACACGCTGCCAGGGGCGCAGCTGCGCTGCCCCCAAGGCTATTTGGGGCGCAGCTGCTGTGACGAACAAGATTTTTGTAATTTAATGTGAATATTTATTGAATTAAATAAATATCAATGATTTAATTATTGAGTTAAATAATTAATTGATGAAATTATGGTAGATTAATTTAATTATATGTGTCACGTTAGTTAAATTAATGTGGTGAATTTTATATTCAAAGTATGTATTTAGTTGAGCTTATTTGATTAATATATTAATTAATAAGCATAATGTTATTCTAATTAATTTAATAATTAATTAGAGATTTAATGATTTGACATAATTAATAAATAAGAATTTTAATTATGTGACTATGTGAATTATTGTGGAATTATGCAATTTTATTTAATTGATTTAAATAGGATTATTGATTAATTAAAAGTGTGACATTATTAAACTATATTATAGTAAGTTAATTAAATTAATGGGAAAGGAAGAATAAAAGGGGCAAGCAAACAAAGCCTTAGTGGGGGTTGGAGCCAGTTAACCCATTGTGGGATTAACTGACGACCCATAACCCACGACTTCTAATTACACGTATATCATATTAGTAGTATATCATATATCATATATTACATTCATCAGTTAAGAAAGTTAGAGAACACAGAGAGAAAAAGAGAAAAATTTGAGAGAGAGTGAGATTGAAGAAGGTTTGGAGAATCAAAGAAGAGTTTCCTATCATCTAAACAAGAATCAAAGGGTAAGAATCCAAGTTATAATCTCTATTTCTCATGTTCTTGAGTTTTCATAGAAAATTTAGTTTCAGTTCTCTGTAAATGAATTTTGTGACTAATACATGAGAAAGTGATTGATATATGTTAGGTAGTATGTATAAATCATTATATGATGTTTATAAACTATTTTGGTTGAATTAATCCATTAGATTGTGTTTAAAAAGAAAGTTTTGAGTTTACAGTGAAAATATTCAAAAATGGCTTGTATGTATGAAATTTGATGCCTTAGTTGCATGTAAAACTGTAAATTGACAATTTAATATGTTTGTACATGTAAAAGCAAAAAGAACGAAACTTAAACGGACTGATTTGGTGTTATAACGAATCTGTATTTTTTGATTTCATGAAAATCGACGAAACTTTGAAAAATAGCAAAAACGTGGAATTTATGGGTTTAAATTTAGTTGTTTAAGTTGTTTAAGTTGTCAAAATCATGCTATAAGTGTTGGGTTATACTTCTGTAAAGTCTAGAATTGATGAGTATGATTAATTTATTGTTTGAGCAAAGTTTTGGGTGCTCTGTTCTATGTTATTCGCGAACTACAGATTCTGAAACTGGCGTGTGGAGCTGCAGCGCCAACTTTAAGCCTAAGAGTGGGGCTGCAGCGCCAGTGGAGCTGCAGCGCCAGATTTAAGCCTAAGAGTGGGGCTGCAGCGCCAGTGGAGCTGCAGCGCCAACTGTAAGCCTAAGAGTGGGGCTGCAGCGCTAGTGGAGCTGCAGCGCCAGACTTAAGCTTAAAGTCCGAGCTGCAGCGCCAGTGGAGCTGCAGCGCCATTTTTAGTTCAAATGGTGGAGCTGCAGCGCCACTTGGTAATTTTTCCCAAAAATGAGATTTTAATTATTCAAGTTCAAAAAATATAATTGGAACCTAATGTAATAAACATGAAGACATGATTAAACATATAATAAGAGGTTAATAACTTATATTACGTGAGTAATTAATAAGTTAATTACATGACTTGAATCGTTAATTGTATAGTCCAATAACGTGCTCAAGACCGATGTGTGTGATTCGATACGTATATCGAGTTATTGATTAATGTGTATTGTGAACGTATTGATATGTAGGATTTAATAAAGAACGTGAATTATAAATTGTAGCTTGTGCAAGAGGCAAGTTTCCTATCCTTAAACTTGTTTAATATTTTGCAAGTTTCCTAAACTCAAATCTTACTTTTACATTGAGCAAGTTCTTATCCTTGTTTATTCAAGTTGAGATTTTCATATGAGATATTACTATTTTCTTTAAGCATGATTCAGCTATACAATACTAATTTGATTGTATACTCTTGAGATTTACCATTCAAGTTGAATATCGATGATATTGTTGAACTTATAGGACTAGTGAACCCTTATTTATTCGACTAGTCCATAGTTGATGTACGTTCTAAATTCTAGAATACTTATTGAGCTTATCCAAACCAAACTTCCTTTGGTGCGGACTCTGATGTCAAAACTGAGATGAACAACCCTTTAATAGGGGATTATTTACGCTTTAGCGTTGAGATATTGTGCACAGTATGGTACTAAGGGCTGATCCCCCTAAGTACGAGAAGTAGAGTCCATAGTCTTATGACTGTTAAAGGTTTAAAGCATAAAAACTTTACAACCTAGGACATAGTTCAAGGTCTTATGACCCTCAGACGTTCTTTTGATTCCTGTTATTCATTCTTGAGTCAAAAGTTGAGTTTCTTTATTCAGATGTCTTTGATTCACTCGCATGTTATTATATTGTTGTCATATTATTATACTTGTGGACAATCGTGCTCACTCTTGCGTAATAATAACATTGCAGTTAAGAACGAAAGGCCCGACGAGCCTTCTACTAGCAAAGGCAAAGGCAAAGTCAACAAGTGATGAAGACTTGTTGTTTATTTTAATTGTTATGTTTCAGACTTATATTAGAGTTGTGTAAGACTTATTTATTTATTTATGTTCCGCACAGATGTTTAAGGTTAGTATTACCTGGGATTTATTTTATTTATTACTCAGATGTTGTAACCCCATAAGGGGAGGATTTAATTCTATTTATTGCATGGTTTGCATTTACTATGGGTAGATAGATAGATGATATTTGTACAGTGAACACCAAGTCCCGTGGAATTGAAGTACCCGGATTTGGGGGTGTCACAGGTTGGTATCAAAGCCGTAGGTTATGAACCTTAGGTTGGGGGAAAACCTTAGGATAGTAGCCTTTTTAGAGATCGAGAGCATAGTAATGATAACTCTTATCGAGTTCTAAGAAAGATAATAACTTACCTTATGTGTTATGTGCTTATACTTATATATTCGAGTATCGATTAGCATCACGTAATTACTAAAACTTAAAATTTTATTTACCAGGATGACAGATGCTGGAGAACCTAGTCAGTCCAGGGACCTTATACCCCTAGAGGCTAGAGAGGAGGAGCCCCGAGATATTCACGTAGTCTGGGAGCAGTTAGTCCAACGAGAGCCATCACCCTTGATCACAGTCATTGGTCAGGAGTATGTGCCGGTGTCTGATTCAGAGGAGGACTCTGAGGAAGACCCTGAGGAGATTGAGGTTCAGGCTGAGGCAGCCGAAGAGGAGGAGGAAGACCCTGAAGAGTTCCCACCGAGCTCCATCAGTGCTGAGATGTATGATGAGCTGTATGACCGTAACATAGAGTTACGTGATACTGTTCAGGAGCTGAATGATACTGTTCAGGAGCTGAGGGAGCGGTCGGTTACTCAACAGTCTACCATCAAGCTGAGGGATGGAGAGGTTGAGGCTCTTCACACACATTTGGGAAATGTAGAGTGGAATTTGGTTCACGAGAAAGGCCAAACTGAGCAGAAGTCAGAGGAAATAGAGGAATTGAAGAATGAACTGAAAGAGAAATCAGCAAGGCTGGCCATACCAGAGGAGGCTTGGGTAAGGGAATCACGACGAGCAGATCTCGCAGAAGATAATTGTCGGGCGAAGAAGGCCAAGCTTGAAGAGACGTACTCTACACTTCAGTATGCAATTGATGAGGCCCAGGATCGGGTTATTAGGTACCCAATTCAGTTCGAAGGACTACCGTCGTACATGCTAGATCGCAGGACGGTGTCCTGAATTATGGAAGAAGAGCGTGGCAAAGCTGTTCGTCGCCTTAATGGGCAGTGATAGGAACATTTGATTTTGTAAAACCTATCTGGTAGTTAATAATGTAAATTCCAATGTGTTTATAAACAGAGGAATATTTTATGTTTTAAATCATGTAGATTCCTTATCTCGGGATAGTTGATGTAAATAGCAGTGATGCTATCGTATTATGTTAAAACTTTTGATTTAGTAATATATTAGAGTTTAATTGAGATAATGTGTTGACTGATTGTGTCTAAATGTTTAAGTTAAGCCTTAAATATTTAAAAGATTGAATAAAGTTCTAATAAGTGTATATCTTAACAGAAATATGCCGCCAAGGAGAAGACCAAACCGTCGACAGGCCCAGGAAGGGTCAACTAACAACAACAACGACGCCAATGCTAACCCCGTTCAGCAGTTGGCAAACTTACTTGCTGGAGTGCTTAACAACCAACCTCAAGCTCCACCGAACACAACGTTCAAGGACTTCAAGGCGGTGGGACTGCCAGAGTTTAAAGGCACCATGAACCCGATAGAAGCTCAAACCTGGGTCATGGAGATGGAAAAAGTTTTCGACGTCGCCAGAGTCAGAGAAGACCAGAAAATCGCCTATGCAACGTTCATGCTGAAATCCGAGGCCAGCTATTGGTGGCAAGCGAATAAGGTCCGGGGAGGTGAAGGTGTGATTACCTGGGAGAGGTTTAAGGAGATGTTCTTCGAGATGTACTTTCCGACCAGTTCGCAGAATCAAATGGAAATTCAGTTTCTAGAGCTAAAACAGGGGAATATGTCCGTACCGGAATATGCGGCGAAATTCAATGAGTTGGCTAGGTTTGCCATGTATCAAGTGCACACCGATCAAAGGAAGGCAAGGAGGTTTGAGCAGGGCCTGAAGCCCTGGTTGTATAGCAAAGTGTCAATGTTCCAATTGAACACTTTTGCTGGGGTGTTGGAGAAGGCCATTCTCGCTGAAGGCGGGAGTGACGCTGTTACAAAGTACAATCAATACCAAAAGAAGAAAAAGAGTGAGGGTGAAGGAGTTAACAAGGCTAGTGGTAGCAACATGGGAGGGAGTAATAATCAGAAGAGGAGGTGGAATGATAACTCATCAACTGGGAATCAGCAAGGAGGTCAAAAGAAGAGGATCGAAGCTTGTTCGACCTGCGGAAAAGCTCACCTGGGGGTCTGTATGAAGGGAAAACGAGTATGCTACAATTGTGGTCAGGAAGGCCACATAGCACCTAACTGTCCGAACCCAAAGAAGGGCGCTTGTTTCACTTGCGGCTCAAAGGACCATCTGGCAAGGGACTGTCCCAAGAAGGGATCTGGAGGGGCAGGATCAGGAGGGAACAGGGGAAACAGCGGTGGAAGTGCTCTAACTATCACGGGACCAACCGCAACCAATCGACCAACCGCCAGGACCTTCAACATGACCGTGCAGGATGCTGTACAGTCTCGCGATGTGGTGTCAGGTATCATTCCGATCAATAAAGTTAATGCTTATGTACTATTTGATTCGGGTGCTACTTGTTCATTTATATCCGATGACTTTGCTAAGAACTTAGAACTTCCTATGGACGAGTTAGAATACCCCATGAACATAGAGATTGCGAATAGAGAAGTGATCCCTGTTAAGTATGTACACAAGAACTGTAGAGTAGATATTAAGGGTAACATTATGAACGTAGATCTTATCCCGATTAGACTTGGGGAATTCGATGTTATTCTGGGAATGGATTGGCTAGTCAATTATGGGGCTGTAATTGATTGCCAGAGAAAGTGTATTAACCTTATGACCCCGTCAATGGTTGTGTTTTATGGCAGCAAATCACCTAGACAAGCGAGTTGTCTGACGATGATGCAGGCCAGGAAGTTGTTAAGACAAGGCTGTGTAGGATATTTAGCCTACACAGTCGATAGTCGTAAAGAAAACCCGAAAGTGGAAGATATACCAGTCGTGAGGGACTTCATTGACGTATTTCCTGATGATCTACCAGGACTTCCGCCAGACAGAGAGGTTGAGTTTGTGATCGATTTGGCGCCAGGGACGGCCCCAATATCGAAGGCACCATACCGGATGGCTCCGGTAGAGATGAAAGAGTTGATGGTACAACTACAAGAGTTACTGGACAAGAAGTACATCCAACAGAGCGTATCGCCGTGGGGAGCGCCGGTGTTGTTTGTGAAGAAGAAGGACGGGACGATGCGGCTTTGCATCGACTACAGAGAACTGAATAAGGTCACAATTAAGAATAGATATCCATTACCAAGGATCGACGATCTGTTTGACCAATTGAAGGGTGCAAGGTACTTTTCAAAGATAGACTTGAGGAGTGGCTATCATCAACTGAAGGTGAGGCCAGAGGATGTCCCAAAGACAGCATTTAGGACTCGATATGGTCACTATGAATTTCTGGTGATGTCATTTGGTCTAACGAATGCTCCTGCAGCATTCATGGGCTTAATGAATGGAGTGTTCAAGCCGTTTTTGGACAAATTCGTGGTGGTCTTTATCGACGATATTTTGGTATACTCGAAGACCAAGGAAGAACATGTAGAACATCTGAAGTTAACATTAGAGGTGTTGAGAAGAGAGAAGTTGTACGCTAAATTTTTGAAATGTGAATTCTGGATTGAAAGAGTGCAATTTCTTGGACATGTGATCGACAAGGACGGAATTTCGGTAGATCCCTCTAAAGTCGAAGCTGTGATGAACTGGGATCAGCCGAAAACACCATCAGAAGTGAGGAGTTTTCTTGGATTGGCGGGTTATTATAGAAGATTCATTCAGGACTTTTCCAAGATCGCAACTCTGCTGACGAATTTGACTAGAAAATCGGTGAAATTCGTTTGGACGGAGAAGTGTGAGGAAAGTTTCCAAGAGCTTAAGAGGAGGTTGAGTTCAGCACCTGTGTTATCCCTTCCGAATGACACAGGAAATTTTGTGGTTTATAGTGATGCGTCGCATAAAGGACTTGGTTGTGTGCTTATGCAAAACGGCAGGGTCATTGCGTATGCGTCACGACAATTGAAAGACTATGAGAAAGGATATCCGACCCATGACTTGGAGTTAGCTGCAGTGGTATTTGCTTTGAAAATTTGGAGACACTATCTCTATGGGGAGAGGTGTGAAATATATACAGACCACAAGAGTCTGAAATATATTTTTACACAGAAGGACTTGAATATGCGCCAGAGAAGGTGGCTGGAGTTAATTAAGGACTATGACTGTGAAATCTTATACCATCCGGGTAAGGCTAATGTGGTTGCCGATGCCTTAAGCAGGAAGGGTCGGGAGAAATTGATGATGTTGACTGCTCAAGAGGAGTTAATTTCAGCAATGGAAAAGCTGGAATTGGAAGTGAAGTATCCGATGGAGATCGACGAGAAATTATTTCAGATGCAAGCTGGTACAACCCTATTGGATAAAGTTAAGGAAGCTCAACTTCAGGACAAAGAATGTGAGAAGGTTAAGAAAAAGATATCTGAAGGAACCGAACCGAGATTCAAGATAGACAGTGAGGGACTACTGAGATTTGAGAATAGAGTGTGGGTACCGTCAGTGCTAGAGATTAAGGAAGACATTTTGAGCGAGGCTCATAGCTCACGGTATTCGATTCACCCCGGTAGTACCAAGATGTACCAGGATCTTCGACAGCACTTCTGGTGGCCAAATTTGAAACGAGATGTTGCTGAGTGTGTTGCAAAGTGTCTGACCTGTCAGAAAGTAAAAGCAGAACATCAGAGGCCTAGTGGTTTGCTACAACCCCTGGAAATCCCAGAATGGAAATGGGAACACATTACGATGGATTTCGTGGTTGGCCTTCCGACGACTCAGAAAGGCTACGACGCAGTATGGGTTATCGTTGACCGACTGACGAAATCAGCACACTTCCTTCCGATCAAAATCAGGTTCAACTTAGACCAGTTGGCAAGGCTATATGTGAAAGAAATTGTTTCGAGGCACGGAGTTCCGGTGTCAATAGTTTCCGACAGAGATCCGCGCTTCACATCAAACTTTTGGAAACGACTACAGGAATGCATGGGGACACAGTTAAGAATGAGTACGGCTTATCACCCTCAGACAGACGGGCAGAGTGAAAGAACGATCCAGACATTGGAAGATATGTTGAGAGCATGCATCATGGATTTTAAAGAAAATTGGGATGATCACCTACCGCTTGTGGAATTCGGTTACAACAACAGTTACCACTCTAGTATTGGCATGCCGCCTTACGAAGCGTTGTACGGAAGAAAATGCAGAACTCCGCTATACTGGGATGAAGTTGGCGAGAGACAATTGCTAGGTCCAGAGTTGGTACAACAGACAGCAGAGATAGTCAAAGTGATCCGGACAAGACTGGTAGCCGCTCAGGATATGCAGAAGAATTACGCTGATCCACACCATAAGAATATTGAGTTTGAATCGGGTAGCTTTGTATTTTTGAAAGTCTCTCCCTGGAAAGGGAAGATCAGATTCGAAAAGAAGGGAAAATTGAGCCCGAGGTTCATTGGACACTTTGAGGTACTACGAAGGATTGGAGAAGTTGCGTATGAGGTAGCCTTACCTCCGGCGCTAGAAAATATCCACAGCGTCTTTCATGTTTCAATTTTACGCCCCTACAAACCCGATTACAAGCATGTGATTGAATATGAACCCTTATATTTTGAAAAAGACTTATCCTATGAAGAAATTCCTGTTCAAATTATTGACAGGAAAGAACAAGTCCTCAGAAACAAAGTTATACCTTCTGTTAAGGTAATTAGGAGGAACCACAATGCTGAAGAAGCTACGTGGGAA
This sequence comes from Panax stipuleanatus, assembly GCA_020205555.1. NCBI lineage: Eukaryota > Viridiplantae > Streptophyta > Magnoliopsida > Apiales > Araliaceae > Panax > Panax stipuleanatus. Next base: position 21,345,052 of record CM035122.1, read on the forward strand.
CTCGAAGAGCATGTGATGAAGAATTATCCACATTTATTTATTTAATTTATGTGTATGCGATTCTGGGGACAGAATCTTTGTAAGGGGGGAGAATGTAACGGGACGAATTTTTAATTGAACCGTGATTCTGAGGACAGAATCCTTTTAAGGGGGGAAAGATGTGACGAATAAGATTTTTGTAATTTAATGTGAATATTTATTGAATTAAATAAATATCAATGATTTAATTATTGAGTTAAATAATTAATTAATGAAATTATGGTAGATTAATTTAATTATATGTGTCACGTTAGTTAAATTAATGTGGTGAATTTTATATTCAAAGTATGTATTTAGTTGAGCTTATTTGATTAATATATTAATTAATAAGCATAATGTTATTCTAATTAATTTAATAATTAATTAGAGATTTAATGATTTGACATAATTAATAAATAAGAATTTTAATTATGTGACTATGTGAATTATTGTGGAATTATGCAATTTTATTTAATTGATTTAAATAGGATTATTGATTAATTAAAAGTGTGACATTATTAAACTATATTATAGTAAGTTAATTAAATTAATGGGAAAGGAAGAATAAAAGGGGCAAGCAAACAAAGCCTTAGTGGGGGTTGGAGCCAGTTAACCCATTGTGGGATTAACTGACGACCCATAACCCACGACTTCTAATTACACGTATATCATATTAGTAGTATATCATATATCATATATTACATTCATCAGTTAAGAAAGTTAGAGAACATAGAGAGAAAAAGAGAAAAATTTGAGAGAGTGTGAGATTGAAGAAGGTTTGGAGAATCAAAGAAGAGTTTCCTATCATCTAAACAAGAATCAAAGGGTAAGAATCCAAGTTATAATCTCTATTTCTCATGTTCTTGAGTTTTCATAGAAAATTTAGTTTCAGTTCTCTGTAAATGAATTTTGTGACTAATACATGAGAAAGTGATTGATATATGTTAGGTAGTATGTATAAATCATTATATGATGTTTATAAACTATTTTGGTTGAATTAATCCATTAGATTGTGTTTAAAAAGAAAGTTTTGAGTTTACAGTGAAAATATTCAAAAATGGCTTGTATGTATGAAATTTGATGCCTTAGTTGCATGTAAAACTGTAAATTGACAATTTAATATGTTTGTACATGTAAAAGCAAAAAGAACGAAACTTAAACGGACTGATTTGGTGTTATAACGAATCTGTATTTTTTGATTTCATGAAAATCGACGAAACTTTGAAAAATAGCAAAAACGTGGAATTTATGGGTTTAAATTTAGTTGTTTAAGTTGTTCAAGTTGTCAAAATCATGCTATAAGTGTTGGGTTATACTTCTGTAAAGTCTAGAATTGATGAGTATGATTAATTTATTGTTTGAGCAAAGTTTTGGGTGCTCTGTTCTATGTTATTCGCGAACTACAGATTCTGAAACTGGCGTGTGGAGCTGCAGCGCCAACTTTAAGCCTAAGAGTGGGGCTGCAGCGCCAGTGGAGCTGCAGCGCCAGATTTAAGCCTAAGAGTGGGGCTGCAGCGCCAGTGGAGCTGCAGCGCCAACTGTAAGCCTAAGAGCGGGGCTGCAGCGCCAGTGGAACTGCAGCGCCAGACTTAAGCTTAAAGTCCGAGCTGCAGCGCCAGTGGAGCTGCAGCGCCATTTTTAGTTCAAATGGTGGAGCTGCAGCGCCACTTGGTAATTTTTCCCAAAAATGAGATTTTAATTATTCAAGTTCAGAAAATATAATTGGAACCTAATGTAATAAACATGAAGACATGATTAAACATATAATAAGAGGTTAATAACTTATATTACGTGAGTAATTAATAAGTTAATTACATGACTTGAATCGTTAATTGTATAGTCCAATAACGTGCTCAAGACCGATGTGTGTGATTCGATACGTATATCGAGTTATTGATTAATGTGTATTGTGAACGTATTGATATGTAGGATTTAATAAAGAACGTGAATTATAAATTTTAGCTTGTGCAAGAGGCAAGTTTCCTATCCTTAAACTTGTTTAATATTTTGCAAGTTTCCTAAACTCAAATCTTACTTTTACATTGAGCAAGTTCTTATCCTTGTTTATTCAAGTTGAGATTTTCATATGAGATATTACTATTTTCTTTAAGCATGATTCAGCTATACAATACTTATTCGATTGTATACTCTTGAGATTTACCATTCAAGTTGAATATCGATGATATTGTTGAACTTATAGGACTAGTGAACCCTTATTTATTCGACTAGTCCATAGTTGATGTACGTTCTAAATTCTAGAATACTTATTGAGCTTATCCAAACCAAACTTCCTTTGGTGCGAACTCTGATGTCAAAACTGAGATGAACAACCCTTTAATAGGGGATTATTTACGCTTTAGCGTTGAGATATTGTGCACAGTATGGTACTAAGGGCTGATCCCCCTAAGTACGAGAAGTAGAGTCCATAGTCTTATGACTGTTAAAGGTTTAAAGCATAAAAACTTTACAACCTAGGACATAGTTCAAGGTCTTATGACCCTCAGACGTTCTTTTGATTCCTGTTATTCATTCTTGAGTCAAAAGTTGAGTTTCTTTATTCAGATGTCTTTGATTCACTCGCATGTTATTATATTGTTGTCATATTATTATACTTGTGGGCAATCGTACTCACTCTTGCGTAATAATAACATTGCAGTTAAGAACGAAAGGTCCGACGAGCCTTCTACTAGCAAAGGCAAAGGCAAAGTCAACAAGTGATGAAGACTTGTTGTTTATTTTAATTGTTATGTTTCAGACTTATATTAGAGTTTTGTAAGACTTATTTATTTGTTTATGTTCCGCACAGATGTTTAAGGTTAGTATTACATGGGATTTATTTGATTTATTACTCAGATGTTGTAACCCCATAAGGGGAGGATTTAATTCTATTTATTGCATGGTTTACATTTACTATGGATAGATAGATAGATGATATTTGTACAGTGAACACCAAGTCCCGTGGAATTGAAGTACCCGGATTTGGGGGTGTCACAGCTGCACCGGGAGGAAAAGTTAGTCTAGGACTATTTTGACCTCATGTGGTAAAACGGCCATACCTTTTTCATACAGACTCGGATTGAGGTGATTCAAGATGATACGGAACGACCACGAGTAGACCTACAACTTTTATTCTTTAAGTTTTTCAATTTGAGGTCGTTAGCTAGGGTTAAAATGGTCATTTGTGGGACTGATGTGTTTTTGAAGGCAATCGGGGGGCGTCGGGCATGCACGTATGCACATGTAATGCTCCCGACCATGGAAAATGATGTTATAACTTTCATAACATGACTATTAGGTATTATAATGATACTTAGCATTAACCCTTGAGTATTAGACAATTCGGTTGGGCGTGCTAAGCGTGCGCAAATGCGTGTCGTTTGGGCGTTCGAATAGGCAAGTTTGGCATACGGACGTGCAAGCGTTTCAATGCCGCAACGAGTGTGTATGACCTTGTTTAATATTATATTTTAATAAGAATGAAACATTATAGAGTAATGTAACCCAATCTAGGAGCATGCAAAGCACATGCAAAAGAGGCGAGTTAGGCGTGTGACGTATAAACGTCGAAACGCCGTGTAATGTGGTAATACACTTAAATAGTATTTCGATTCTAATGAAATGAAAATTATAAGATATAAAATGGGGTTAGTATAAAACCAATAAATAGTCCTAGCAAGACTTAAACACTTGAATAAATTTTGAATATTACGAAAAAGAAATATAGTGAAATATAAGTCGATAGTTAACACAATCAAGTTCAACATTGTGTATTGATATTAGGAAGGGTTATGAGATGTAGAGTAAAGTTTACATTACAACTAATATACTTTGCTATGTGACTAATAGTTTATGTGAATGATTATATAATTGTGTAGGGCACGTGAAGTGCAGATATCTGTAAGCTGTTAAACTGTTATTGGTAAATAACGATCAAGGCAAGTCTTTCGGTTCCTATTTTCTATGTGAACTTGATGATATTATGAACTGTTTTAAATTGTATTGCAAAGAGTATGCTATGTTGTATATGTTGCAAGCATGAAATGTTAAAGTCAATTTATGACTACATTGATTGATTTAATAATGTTGATTGAGTAAGGAACTCAATCTTTATATTTGTTATGTGATTAAAGCATGTATGCCATGTTATTTTAATGTTGAGCATGTTAATTATGTGCTATGTCATGCATGAAAACTGTTAGATCTTGCTAAGCTGTCGAGCTCACTCTTGCAAATAATCATTTTTACAGGTCAAGGATGCAAGGTAAAGATACGTGTTAAGTGATTTATAGAGATCAATGTTAAAGAATATTAATTTTGTTAAATTTCAAATTATAGTTGATGTTTTCATTGTAACTTAATTGTTAAGTTGTAAGTTGAGCTATCCGACGTATAGTGGATATTGCTTAGTGATGTAAGACTTTGTATAGTCCCTTCGTTGTAGCAATTCATGTAATAGAATTGAATCAAATATTTGTAATGTTAAGGTTGTGATTCAGGGCAATATAGAAAGAAAGTTTATAAAAATTTTAAATAATCCGTATTTTTAGTGTTTTTTTAATATCGAATAATGATGTAAAGATAGATTAAAGATGTATTGCTAACGATCGAGGATGAGAATTATATTGTATGAAAAATGGGGTCGTTACAATTACGGTTTATATTAATTAATTAAACTCCTTTAATTAATTTGGCTTCCCAATCCTATTGAGAATAATTAAACTCTTTTAATTAATTAGTCTCCTAATCTTATTAGAAATATATGAGAGAGAGAGAGAGTATCTTATTAATTAATTCCTAGACTTCTTTAGGAATTAAATAATAATAATAGTAATAATAATAATAAGACTCCTCTTATTAATTTATATTTAATATTTTTAAAATATTAAATAATAAATATTAAGCTATTTAATTTATTCTATCACCATAGATTAAATTAAATATACTTAATTTATTATTACGATTATGCCATTTGCTTCTTTAATAAATATTCTTCCTTTTATGGTGTGACCCTTTAGGTTATCCATATTAAACCGGTTGTGAATAAATCAATTAGAACAATTCTAATCCTATTTAAATAAATAAATTAAACTAATAATATATTTAAATAAATAACATTTATTCTACAATAAGGATAAGTCTCCTTAGCGATCAACGACTTTCTAGATAATATAGATTTCAACATTAATCATAAAAGAACATGTGAGTAAATAATTACCGTACAATTCAATCCTTCCACCGTACAATGTCCCAATTAAATATAAGATATGAAATTATTGTCAAGTCGTATTTTATTTAATTATATGTATTTCGATTCCAAAATGCATAACTCCAAATAATACAAATTAAAAACTCCTTTCTAATTTCATTCCACCTTGGCCAAGGATTCCTGGGTTGTAATTTATCGAATCACATAGGACATATCTCTTATTTTACTAGAAGCGGTAGATTTTTTATTAATCATTTATTATCTTTATATACAACATATTACACCCAATCATACCCTTTGATATACCCTAAGGGTCTTAAGGAATAAGTCAAAGTATAATTCATTATACATAAGATACTATGATGATCTTAAGTTTGAGGATCACTTGTACTACTATCACATTAGGAATTCCTATTGACAGGCAAAGTAAAACTCCATTAGGCATTTCATAGCGAGTCACGTTCAGTGAACTTATTCTCCAATAAGCACCTACATACTTGCTTTAGTGTCTCCACATAAATGATCATGAGATCAATCATCCTCATCCAATGAGCCAGCAACATATGTACCAATCTATCCGAATTCACTAATCCCATTTTTAGTAATCCAACGATTAGGAACAATTTTAATTTTTAAGTCATCTAAGAATTTAGATCTCATTAGCATGATCATCATCATGATTCTAAAAGCATTGCTTAAAACTATGGGTTTATCACATATTATAATAACAGCATCATGTAGATAATTAAATGTCTCTAATTAAATAATATTTTTATTAATAAATTAATAAGATTGTTACAAAGTATATGCTTTATCATCAAATATGATTGGCTTGTATGCATAATACTTTCAGGTAGTTTAGTCTTGATAGACCTGAACAGTGTATATGTTTTGCAATGTGTTAGGTTTAGGGGTTTTTTAATATTTTCCTGCAAAACAGAGGTCAGTTTCTTTGATGACAGGATATCATGACAGGATTTGATATTTTATAATAAATTTGCAAGAATTTACAATTTACAACATTTGACAGGATTTGATATTTACAACATTTGATATTTGACATGGAATTGAAAGGGAAAGGTACGAAGAACTTTCCCTTCGCGTTTGGTTTATCAGAGGCTGACCTATCTTAGGTTTACTCTCACGAGCTTTTCGGCATGGGGGTTCCCAGATCATCGTTGGTAGCTGTCGTCTAGCACTACAAAATTTACCTTACTTCTATTCCACTAACTCAAGAATTAGTATAGTAATAAGCAAGGATCGATCCCACAGAGAGTGTGTTGTTTTATAATTATCCAAATATTTTCCAATAAATTATGTATTTTAGTTTAAAAAGATGAATTAACAAAAATGAATTTAAATAAAATATCAATGAGTAAAAAGCTTCAATTCTTTAGTTCAGTATCCCCTTTTCACAATTATGGACTAATCAAGTGTTTACACTATTTATCTTTCAATGAGATTAATAATCCTAGATAACCGCAATCGTAAATTACTCGAAATTCTCCTTAAGTGTAAAGCTAATGCGACGATCACCAACAAAAGATCCTAACTTTTATATAACCTAGAACTATCAGTCTAGATTTAATATGACAGAAGCATGAAGAATGAGAATTAGACTATTCCGAGCAATAATTACACAATCAGGAACTATTTAACTTATCTTATGAAAACCTTAACAATATTCAAAAGCTTGACCACAATCAAATATCATTAATTGCTACTTATGATCAGATATACATCGTTTGCTTAATATATATCTTAATCTAGCAGATGATATTAATTTACTAATTTAATCCTGCAGAAACCAAATTAGTCAATTAGATAACATACATCAAAGTTTATGTAGATAATCAGAATAAATCTCACATACGAAAGAATAAATAATATAAACTTGATCAAACCATTAATTGTAAATAAGGTTCAACATCCCTTCAGAATTGAATGAGTAAATTAGCCTGACATGCCTTGAATATTCAAAACTAGGGTCTGAGTAGCCTCCAAGAATTCCAAGATAAAAGATTATCAAAACTAAGTAAAATAACTAATATTTATAGTCTATCAAAACCCTAGTATAATTAGGTAAGTCTGCAATCCTATTCCTCATCAACTTCTGCTCAAAAAGTCAATCAATCCACTTTTCCCGTCAGCCACGCGCGGTAAGCGCTTGGACTCTTCACACTAAGGCGCAGTCTGCACCTGGTATGCGGGAGCTTGCTCTTGCTCTTGCGCAGTCAGCGCTTGACTCCTTCTCTTTGCAGCGCAGTCAGCGCTTGGCTTACAGAATCCAATCATCACCCATGCGCGCTCAGCGCTTCGGTTACTACTGCCAAGGCGCGGTCAGCGCCTCTACTCTAGAATTGTCCACATTTCATCCTTTTTCACTCGAATCTAACTCTAACCCTCATACCTGCACCATAAACACAAAACACTAGAAGTAATACGAACACTACTTAAAAACTTACAATACGACAAGCTAAACGAGATTAAATCATAGGTTTTCAACCTTCTCATCAAATTCCGCCAAACTTGAACCTTTGCTTGTCCTCAAGCAAACACAATACTACTAATACTAAAACTACAATGAATGCAACTACAGATATCGAACAATAAACATTGTAATTAGATGAATCATATGCCTCAGAGATCAACAACTATTATGACATCAATATCGCATCATGCGTTACCTTAACTTCTCACATCCTCACCTCACAAACATAAGATTTGTATGTTTCTGTGTGTGTGTGTGTCCAACATGACTCCAACAATAACAAAGAGCAACACAGATAAATTCATACGCATGTAAAAAATCCAAAACCATACTTGTACTTCATCATAGCATACACATAAATACAAGGGAAATTAGCATTCGGAACCAAGCTCTTTATATCAAGTGAGTGCATGTTAATGCTCCATCTCACTACTTATTTCTTAAGTCTGACTCATACAATGCTCAATTTCCTTAAGCTTTTCAATGCTACCCGTGTAACGGACTTTCGGCCAACGACTCCCAAACCCAAAGGCTTTAGGGCGCTAGGTGTTAAGACATCCCCTAGGGTTTACTTGTCCGAGTAACAAAGGCCACGAAATTGAACTAAGTTAGTTTTTATTCCAGAACTATATTTTTTTTCCTTTTCTGATTTTTCTTTTCTTTTCTTTTGAGCCACAATTCCTCCAAACTTATGTGTAAGCCACTATTCAATTTAAATCTGTGATCAAATGAATACATGCCCATGTTTTATCTTGAATCTATTTCCTCGTTATTATTGAAAATCAGTTGGTGTGCTTGATTTTAGAAAACACAAAACTCATGTTATGAAGTTCCTATGGTCAAAATTAGTCAACACATGATAATTAATTTAGGCATGCAAGTCGTAAATCAGATTCCTCATTGGCTTTTATCACAACTATCAAGGCTTAATTGCTCAATCTCCATGCAAACTAACACAATTCCTATATGAATGCAAAATATTTTTTTTATATATATGCAGATATAATAAAACGTTAATGCAACTAGATTATATTCAACCTAAAAATGATATTAAACTTTAAATTACCCTCCCAAACTTATTACTAGTAATGTCCTCATTACGTGAAAATAAAAGAATTTAAACACGAGGACTTCCCTGCAAGACGAGTCAATGTTCGTCTTGAGGACCTTCATCATCCGAAGGAAGGTAAGCAGGTAGGACAAGAGGACTTGGAAGCTGGACTGGTTCATTTGGATTGCAACAGGAGAAGGCATCGGCCAACGCCGTGAATGCGCCAATGTTGTAAGCATACATTGAGTCTTGGGGTTGAGCACGCGCGGAGCATTTGCTTTAGACTCCTTGTTGTAGAAGTCGTAGATGGTCCTGCTTCTGCCTCATTTATCATTGGCACGTCCTTGGCTGGCGGTGGTGAGGGCGGTGTGGAAGCTGGTATCATGATGTAGCCCTCACCCCGAGGATGTGACAGTGCGCCCTCCCATGTTGTATAAGTGATGATCATTTTGTGATCGATCTCCCTCGTGGGTTTCTGTACTGCCTCCGATGCATCCCATTGTACCCCCACCATCCGGCATAAATCTGTGATGAGGAACCCATGTACTAAGCCGCCGGTGGTGCCTCTGTGCAACATCCTATCAATGGACTGTTGGATACACATGCCGACATCCACTTGGAAGATTTCCACTTGATTTGGCCTTTCAAACCAATGATGTACGATCCCATAGAGAAGGCATGACCTTTCTTTCATGACCTCGGTCTGATGGCTTAAGGGCATTAGCCTAGCACAGATGAATGTGTACCATACTTTTCCATATTTCTTTAACACCGAGTGTGGAAACGTGACTTTAATGTCTGTCCCAGGCTTGGTTGCCCATTGTGTTCTGGGCTTGCATAAGCAAGCAATAATTTCGTCCAAGCTTGGGGGGCTGTCTTCGTATCGGTCCCCCATTGGTGTCTCTAGCCCAAAGTACTCATTGATTGTCGTGTGGTGGAATGAGACTGGTTTGCCTCTGACTTGCACAACCCGCCCTTCATGTTCTATGGTGTTAGCATAGAATTCCTTTACAATGTTGATCACCATGGCTTGTGGTTGTTCCACTAGTTAAAACCATTGCCTTTCCACGATCATCAGAGCCATATCATCGTCCAATTTAGCATCGGGCTTCAACCCCCGTTCTTGAACAAGCGAATTTTTGGCTAAGTACGATATTATAACGAGTCGCCGCTGCCTCGTTCACAAACTTTGATGGATCAAGCGTTGGCTGAGCACCAGAGGATGACGTTCGTGGTCTCTTTGATGTCATGATGGGATATGTTGCACACAATTCTGACCTTGGCAATTTATCAAGCAGTTGGAGTGCACCCTTTTTGGTTCCCCGAAACCTAACTTCCTTGCTATCACAATCTAATCCACAAATTAGCAATAAAAACCTTGGGTCTTCAGTAACCCAAGGTATTCAATCACATTTATAGCACAAAAACTAACAAAATTGATTATGAGATGAATGTTAAGAAGTAACAATAAATCAATTTGTTACCTTTATACTTTGAATCTTTGTTTGTGCTCCTTACCCTTAGTGAGGGTGAGATGGATAGGAAGAGAATCCGCTGAAAGTGGGCTATGTGATGGGAGAATAGTTTGTGGTGATGGTTAACTTGGATGTGGATTGGGGTGGAGAGAGGATTTGAGTATAGAGAATTTGTGATTTGGGTATGTATTTAGTGAGTGGGTGTTTGTTGAATTAGGTCTTAAATAGGAGAGAAGGTGGAGATTTAGGGTAGAAATAGAATATGAGAAAGGGATTTGGAGTAGAAGAGGAAACTAAATGGGACTGTGACGCCCCCAAATTCCAGGACCGTCACGGGGTCGCTCGAATTCTGTTCATCACGTGCTCATGGTAATACATCACAATAATAATAACTAAATATCACACAATCACAGCGGAAAATCTATTCTAGAATAATTTACAATGATTTATTACAATTATTCCCCCAAGTCTCGCAACCTACAGTACTTAATAGATTACATAATAATATCAATTAACGACTTATTACATAATCTAACTTAAGCTTAAACATAATCAAATCCAGTCTTAATACATCATCTTAATACAACATTAAAATATTTAAAACATAAAAAAATAAGCTAGTTGGTAGCCTTGCCCTTGCCCTTATCAATGCCCGAAGGTTCGCCATGCTCTGCCTTAACTAAAGTGTTTTAGGAAAAGAAAGAATGAGCACAAATTGCTCAGCAAGTAATATACAATAAGGGTAAGTGATATAATTCTTAATTCTCGAAAGGGTATAACAAGGTTTGATAATTCAAGGATAACAAGAATATCAACAGTTTTTAATAATAGTCGCTAAGGACAGAATAATATCAATGTGATTCAATAATAAATCAATTCAAGATTTCAAGATAACTGAATACTGAGCATTCACTAAGGACTATGAACTTCTACTAGAATTAACAGTAATAAATTGAAAATCCAACAAAAAAATAGGTACAACAGGTGATCAGCCTAAAGCACCATCGTTATGCATAACAATCAATCATACTCAAGTGTGCATGTCGGTTCTCCGACAATTATATATTCCCTTCAAAGAAGGTTGTTCTTCTCAGTCAAATACAAGATCCCGCACCAATCAATTGATTTTGGGTCGCTTTTCAATAACATAAGTCTAGCCGAATCAAATGGCATAGACACTTTCACTGTGACGCCCCCAGAATAGGTCCAGTCAACCCAACCCATTCTGAGTCGCCAAATACATGGTACAGAATTCAAATACAACTTTATATCATACGGTCGTGCAAAATACGACCACACAACTGTGATTCTCAATACAAATATGTAGAAAATATTAAGATTCAAACTAAGTCCTCATTACAATTATTATCACACTATTTATCAGAAATAGTGAGGACTACTACTGCTCTAATTCGGACCATCACTCTGTCCCCCGACTAGTTCCCGCAACATTCTCATTTCCTGAAGAGGACAACAGATGAAAAGAGTGAGCTCAACTAGCTCAGTAAAGAAAATTATGACTAAGATAATGGAAAATAAATTATCATTAGTCTTCAACAAATCAGATAAAATATAATGGACAACCAACTTTAGATCAATATTCGCAGCGGAAATAACAATTCATTAGAAGAGTTAAGTAGAGAATGAAGTCTACTATCTTCTATGATTTAAAAGTCCATCATCAATATTTTATCCCTGTAACATCAATCAATATATATCTCGAATCAATATTCATCTTTGCACTACAGGCCAAAGATATTCATTTGTATCATCAGTGGTTATATTCATCTCAACACCTGTCATCTTTGCACTACAGGCCAAAGATATTCATCAGGTAATCATTCATCTTTGCTCTACAGGCCAAAGATATTCATCAAGTAATCATTCATCTTTGCTCTACAGGCCAAAGATATTCAGTTACATCACCTTTTAGGACTGAGAATGATGAAAAACATTTAAAAAAAACGAATCCACTGAGATAAAAGACAAAGACTAAGGATTCGTATTTTAGTATATCCAATTCAAAAATACCTCGTAATAATCAATTATGGAGCAAAATTCAAGAATAAAGCTCAAAACTTGGATACAATCAAAGATAGTAACCTTAACAAGCAATTTGGACAAATAGAAGAAAATTTAATTTTTCCGTGAATAGTGCCGTATACGTGAATAGTGCCGTATACGTGAATAGTAACTTCGACGGAAAAAATAAGAATTTTACCATAAAATCCATGACAATATTTCTGTATAATGATATTGAAAAGAATAACATCATTTACGAAAGAAAATAACATCCCTTACCTCAAAAAGATAGTACCTCTGACTGGAATATCGGATATAATACCGACGGAAGCTTGTACTGAATAGTAATACTCAAAGTATTGAAATACTCACAAAAATACGCTCGATATTATAGAGAGAGAAAACTTCTGATTCTGGTGTGATTTTCAATTCTAACCTAAGCACCCTATTTATAGGAAAAGCTTAGGATGCCAAAGGAGACTTAAAATAATAAAATATTATTATTTTCAAAATAATTTCAGCCGCCTGGCGGCTTTTCAAAAATTTGAATTTTCAACAAAAGTGGGGCCCACCCATTAAATAATATATATATTTTCTTAAACTTCAATAATTCATAACAAATAGCCCCTTTGTCAGAAAAATACAAATTCTATATCCTTCCATAGGAAATTTAATTCTCTACAACTTTGTAGAAGGAAGTTTTTCCAAATTCCAAACATAAATTATCCGAAATCCAAAAACAGATGATTTCTCACACCAAAATATTGATAAAAACTCACCAGCGCCAATTCCTTCTTTAATATCCACAAAATAAATATTTCATTATCATATAAATCAATAATTAATTATTCACAAATAATATTATAGAACTACAATATTAACAACCAGGTCGTTCCCAGGACAGAGGGGGCCTTCCGATAAGGACTTCTCCTTACTGGCGCGCAATTAAATAACCCCTCCTAGACAGAACTTCCTTAGACATTGTCAATAATGCTATCTAATAATATTATTCAAATAATATGAATTATTGAGTTGATAACGTGAAATACTGTGCAGTGACAATTATTGAATCAATAATACCAAAATATCAACTACAGCCTTTATTGAATCAATCATAAAAAATAGCAACGTAGCAATTATTGAGTCAATAAAATATCAATGTAACAATTATTGAGTCAATAATATAAAATATCAACATAGCAATTATTGAGTCAATAATATAAAATATTAAACAGTAATTACTGTAACAATAATTGAAGAAGTTCCTTCTCACGTAAGACTCAATAATTCGAAATACTGTGCAATACCGTGTGCTACTGTGCAACACCTTGTATCACTGTATTTTAACCACCGGGTATTTCAACAGTACTAACGGTAACAACCACGCCGTTATTTTGTAAAAAGTTATTTCTGTCGCTTTCTATATCCGACAGTTATTCCGTTGTGGGGGCCCACAAATAGCTGCGCCGTCGTACGAATATTCCCCGACAACAAGAATATTCCACGACCAAACGAATATTCCCCGACAACAAGAATATTTTATAACCACTTGCTCATTTTAAAAAATGTTTGCACATTTCACACATAACTTTCATATTTATCAAATCAACACCTTACTATTTCGAAATAATATATAAAGAAAATTAAATCTTTATTCATAAAAGTTGGGGTCTTACATTCACAATATTTAAGAACAATACTAAGTTCAACATGAATAATAGCTTTAATGAAATAAGAGTTCAAGTATGCTAATTCAATTCAAACGATTAAGTAGGAAACTAGTTCGCAATATACAATGATAGAATACTTGTATCTAAAGAGATAATGTTTAGATACTCGCTTACGATATCCGTTGAATAAAGTAATGCAAGGGTTTAGGATACTTGCCTTTAGCGTAGTTTACTCACTTAAAGCTAGCCAACACTTTCGAATTCCTATCGTAATACAATTACGTATATATATGATATTCATTAGTCATATAATTTAACTCCACATTTTATCTAGCTACACATTTATATAGAGTATAATTTCCATCATTAACTTCCTTTTTTCTCAAGTTGATCATATTTATACATCATTACTATCATGTGAGACTATCACAATTAGCAAACATACTCGCATATTATTAATATCACATAAGACCACAATCAATACTAAATATATTTTATTTTAGCAAGTTATGTTATTCCCCTAAGTTAACCGTCAAAATTGGATTCACATATATCACATAGTATATATACATGTTAAAGAGTCTTTTTATATTCGTATAACCTTCCCTTGTTCCAAACATATGTGATATAGGTTCTAGGTCGACACTTGCGGTCATTCAAGGTCATGAAATTTACAAATCCTATCATGCTTGCTTTCAAAACACTTAAGGTATTTATATTAACTTGTATTAGGCATGCTCATGAGTACTCGTATCGCATATATATAGCTAGCATTGTTATTATCTTGAAAACATGCTTCATTTACGCTAAACTTGAATCATGGCAACTAATAATGGTATATATACATGCATGACACATGAATGAGTCTAAGAGTACTATCATATGTGTCTATAAATATCAGAATATGAAACTTACAATAATATGTTAAGATTTATGTTCAAAACTTGTACTTTCACTAGTAAAGTTCATTAAACACGATCCACGTGCTCACGTTACCTTATAAAATCTATATATGCAAGTTAACATGTATTACATGTGATGTAAACATGTTTGCAAAATCAGTACCTCAATGTGTCACACATATGTCAAAGTTTATTTCATAAAACTTCCATTTTCGTTCGAAATATTTACTAATCGAGGTTTAGCATGCTCATGTTATACTATGAAACATGTATACACAAGTCATCATTCATTTAATGCATTTCTAAGCCGCTCTACCATGTATCAAAAATCAGAATATACTCATGCTTTATAATGTTAATGATTGTTTATGAAACTTTAAGTTCGTTTCCAAACTTCATGTCGTTTTGTTAACCATGCATGCTAATATACTACAACATGCTTACATTTCCTCATTAGGTTTATATATATGTATTAATCATGCTTCTATGCTTGTTTAAACAAAATCAAACAATTAGTACATAATAGTTTTGTTGCAAGGTGCAGAAAATTGCAGCAGGGTGCCGGCGCTGCGGCGCGACAACAACAGCCACAATCTGGAGCTGCGGCGCGGGAGGCGCTACGGCGCGGCAACATCAGCATCAAGCTGACGCTGCGGCGCTAGTGGCACTACGGCGCGGGCAATGGCGCTGCGGCGTGGGGATAGTTTCTGCTCACTGCCAAAACCGACACAACACCTCCCATTTCATCGATTTCAACATACCCAGATGCTATTAGACTTCTTTAACTTACACACACACACACACACACACACATATATATATATATATATATATATATATATGCTTATATAACAGTCAATCGCCATTTATCAATTCCCAATTTCATGAACTCCAACCAAATTCACGAATTTGATGTTTTACAGAAATTGTAAAGCAAAAATGGAAATGAAAGTCAAGAGAGATATATAGTGGTTCCATCATGTATGTATGTTCATATAACAACAATATAAGGGTTCTACAAACCAATTATGAACCAATTTGGCATAATCAAGAATTTGAAGGAAACTTCAGAAACAGAAAACGAAAATGAAGAACAAAGGAACTGTATTATACCTTCTGCTAGAATCTGAACTTGCTGCTACTCAAGGACACTGATATATATATATATATAACTCTTAACTTACGTAGCCAAAATTCTCAGCAAATGAATTGGGAAGAGGATGGGTTATATTTATAGAAGAACTTATAATCCAGACAATGTTATTGCCTACCATTTCAAACTAACGGAAATTTGAATTGCAGGGAGGTTATTAGGGGGTTAGTAATGGTGGTTGAAATCCATCATGATAGCCACACCCTTCTTCATCATTTGCTAGCCTATGTTACTGAGTTTAAGGAAGAATAGGGGAGTAGGATAGCTTGTGTATTTCACGTGAAGGAGATAGTGACTCTACCAGCAAAACAAACTCAGCCTTCTATACTACACTTAAATCATTATACACATGTATTAAATACTTAGGCTATCTACACATATATATATATTTTATACGTATGTCTTTAATTGAAATGTCACACTATAATTTACATAATGTAGTAAGTGTCACTTGTACACATATAATCTAGGTATATTTTTATCATACTGGTATAATTTTCTCGGATATAATCACATCACATTATTTCTTTTATTATTAAATTGTATTAATCAACAATTATTTATAATATATCCATGAAACATTATTTTAATGTCCACACACTCACATAGTCACATGGGAATTATCATGTACCTCTCATAATTCAATAAACTTTACTATATAGTTTATATATATAATATAGTCACATAAATGTTGCACCACATTATATAGTTGTATTCCATATACTTTATATTTAATTCTTGCACATTTGCACATAACATTCAATATAATCTTATTATATTAATAACTCACTTGTTTATTTTATTATTCATAATGTCAAATAAATAAATTATTCATTTCATTGATTAATTAATAATATTATTAATTAATCCATTCCTCATTGATTATTAATTTCCATAATAATCGATTAACACTTATATGATTAAATATCACATTAAATGAATATAAATCTTATTATATTTATAAACACGTTGCTCATTATTATTATTATATTTTTTACAATAATAATAATCACATATGATTAATCAATCACAGTTAATATTCCACAACAATTAATTAATATTCTACGATAACAATTAATTAATATTCTACAATAGCAATTAACAATTAATATAGATTAATTGTTTACTTAATAATTCATTCGTTAATTAATATAATCATTAATAATCCTCATCACTGTGCCACACAAGGCTATCAACGAGTTTATCGCAAACTCCATCAATTTCTCAATTATTATAATTATTCAAAAAAAAATTATATAATTGAATTAATTCATTCTCATAACACAAAATCATTTATATTCAAATAAATTCTCATTTCTATTAATATATTTATTTAATAATATATGAAAATTCTCGGGTATTACATCCTCCCCCCCCCCCCCTTATAAAAATTCCGTCCCGGAATTGCTACAAGGTTACACAAATAAATGGGGATAATCTCTCATTATCCTATCTTCTAACTCCCACGTTGCCTCCTCGACATCGTGGTTACGCCAAAGTACTTTTACAGAAGATATAATTTTATTTCTCAAAGTTTGTTCTTTCCTATCTAATATTTGGACAGGAATTTCTTCATACGCCAAGTACTTCTCCACTTGAATGGGCTCGTAAGAAATCACGTGCTTGTAGTCGGCCTTGTACGGTCGCAACACGGAAATGTGGAAAACGTTGTGGATGTGCTCCAACTCGGGTGGTAAAGCAACTTTGTATGCCACTTCGCCCACTCGCTTCAGTATCTCGAACGGTCCTATGAATCTTGGACTCAATTTTCTTTACTTGCCGAAACGGATTTTTCCCTTCCATGGAGATACCTTCAAGAAAACAAAACTGTCGACTTTATAGTCTCGGTCCTGACAATGCAAATCTGCGTATTTCTTCTGGCGATCTTGAGCTGCTACAAGTCTGGCTCTTATCACTGTCACCACGTCTGCGGTTTGTTGTACTAGCTCTGGTCCGAGTATTCGTCGCTCTCCGACTTCGTCCCAACATAATGGCGTTCTGCACTTTCTTCCGTAAAGAGCTTCGTACGGTGGCATGCCGATACTCGTATGGTAACTATTATTATATGCAAATTCGACTAAGGGTAGGTGGTCGTCCCAATTTCCCTTAAAATCCATCACGCAAGTCCTAAGCATGTCCTCCAGCGTTTGTATCGTTCGCTCACTCTGTCCGTCGGTCTGAGGATGGTAAGCAGTACTCAACCTCAACTGCGTTCCCATTCTTTCTTGCAAACTCTTCCAAAAATTAGACGTGAAGCGCGGATCTCGATCAGAGACAATTGACACCGGCACTCCATGTCGTGAGACAATTTCTTTTACGTATAGGCTCGCTAACTGATTCAAACTGTAGCGGATCTTGATTGGTAGAAAATGTGCGGTCTTCGTTAGTCGATCCACGATAACCCAAATGGCATCATAACCTTTATGTGTAACTGGAAGTCCTACCACGAAGTCCATCGTAATATGCTCCCATTTCCACTCTGGTATTTCTAACGGTTGTAGTAAACCACTCGGCCGTTGATGTTCTACTTTAACGCGTTGGCAAGTCAAACATCTACTGACGCACTCTGCGACTTCCCGTTTCAAATTGGGCCACCAAAAATGTTGCCTTAGATCTCGGTACATCTTTGTGCCTCCCGGATGAACGGAATATATCGTATTGTGTGCCTCGTGCAAAATCTCTTCCCTTAACTCGGTTACCGCTGGTACCCACACTTTTCCTTCGAATCTTAAGATACTATCTTTATCCATTCGAAATTTCTCTTCCTCATTTTCTGTGATCCTCTTTTGGATTTTCTCACACTCTTCATCCTTTTCCTGGGCTTCCTTCACTCTATCCAACAATGTCGGATGAGCTTCTATTACAAATAACTTCTCACCAGACTTTTCTGGTCCTTTCACTTCTATCTCCAATTTCTCCATCTCTCTTATCAATTCTTCCTGAGTCGTTAAATTAAACAACTTTTCCCTTCCTTTTCTGCTCAGAGCGTCGGCAACCACGTTTGCCTTTCCCGGGTGATAAAGAATATCACAGTCATAATCCTTGATCAATTCTAACCACCTTCTCTGTCGCATGTTCAACTCCTTCTGTGTGAAGATATATTTCAGACTTTTATGGTCCGTGTATATTTCACATTTTTCTCCGTACAAATAATGCCTCCATATCTTTAACGCAAAAACTACTGTCGCTAACTCTAAGTCGTGAGTAGGGTATCATTTTTCGTAATCCTTCAATTATCGTGATGCATATGCAATGACCTTGATGTGCTGCATAAGCACACAGCCAAGTCCCTTGTGCGATGCATCACTATACACCACAAAATTTCCCGCATCATCTGGTAATGATAACACAGGTGCTTCGCTCAATCTCTTCTTCAACTCTTGAAAACTCTCTTCACATTTGTCGGTCCATCAAATTTCACCGTCTTTCTAGTCAAATTGGTCAGCGGGGTTGCTATCTTAGAAAAATCTTGGATGAATCTTAGATAGTACCCGACTAACCCTAAAAAGCTTCTCACCTCCGTCGGTGTTCTCGGTTGTTCCCAATTACTCACTTCTTCTACCTTCGCAGGGTCTACAGTGATTCCATTCTTATCCACCACGTGGCCTAAGAATTGAACCTTCTCCATCCAAAATTCGCACTTAGAAAATTTCGCATACATCTTCTCCTTCCTTAGTGCCTCCAAGACAATCTTCAAATGTTCGGCGTGTTCTTCCTCTGTCTTCGAGTAGATTAAAATGTCGTCGATAAAAACCACTACAAATTTATCCAAGTATGGCTTGAAAACTCGGTTCATCAAGTCCATAAATGCTGCCGGAGCATTAGTTAATCCGAATAACATTACCAAAAACTCGTAGTGTCCATAACGGGTTCGAAACGCAGTCTTTGGTATGTCCTTATCCCTCACTTTCAGTTGATGATATCCTGTTAGTAGGTCAATTTTTGAGAAACACTTTGCTCCCTTCAGTTGATCAAACAGGTCGTCTATCCTTGGTAGCGGATATCGGTTCTTGATCGTTACTCTGCTCAATTCTCGATTATCGATACAGAGCCTCATCGATCCGTCCTTCTTCTTAATGAATAGTTCTGGTGCTCCCCAAGGAGAAATACTCAGTCGAATGTAACCCTTATCCAACAATTCTTGCAATTGTATCATCAATTCCTTCATTTCTACTAGCGCCATACGATATGGAGCTTTCGAAATCGATGCCGTTCCCGGTGCTAAGTCTATTACGAATTCAATTTCTCTGTCTGGCGGAACACCAGGCAGATCGTTCGAAAACACATCTTGAAATTTATTAACTACAGATATATCCTTAATTTTTACTCCCTTTTTCCGAGTATCAACGATGTAAGCTAAATAACCAACATATCCTTTCCTTAACAATTTCTTGGCCTGCATCATCGTAATACAACACAATTGCTTAAGCGATGAGCTACCATAAAACACTACCTTAGACTTGCTCGGAGTCTGAAGGTTCACACATTTATTCTGACAGTCAATTATCGCAGCATGGTTATACAACCAATCCATTCCCAGTATTACGTCAAATTCTCCCAATCTAATAGGAATCAAGTCTACGCTCAGTTCATGTTCTCTAATGTTTGCGCGATAATTTCGATAAACGTATTCTACAGGGATCACTTCCTTATTAGTAACTTCTATGATCAAAGGATTTTCTAATTGTTCTCGGCGTGTACTAATAAGTCTACTAGCAAATTCTTCAGATACAAAAGAACAAGTGGCACCCGAATCAAATAATACATAAGAATTTATATCATTGATTGGGATTATACCTGACACCATGTCCTTTGCAGCCACGGCGTCCTGACGATCAATGTTAAAGGTTCTAGAGGTTGGGCGGTTGGATTGTGACGGCCCGCTGATCATCAGCTTGTTGCCTCCTTGCTGATTGCTACCCCCGCCACTTCCCCTCTTTGGGCAATCCTTAATACGGTGCTCAGTTGAGCCGCAAGCAAAACACCTTTGGATCTTCTTTGGTTTCGGACAGTTGGGCGAGATGTGCCCTTCCTGTTCGCAGTTGTAGCAAGTGCCACGTCCCTTCCAGCACTCGCCTTGGTGATTCTTCCCACACTTTGGGCATCCTTCAGCCCTCTTCTTGAAACCTCCACGAAAATTTCCTGATTGATTATTGTTATTTTTGTTGTTGTTGTTGTTCTCCCACTTTCTCTTTCCCAAATTACTTCCTCCACTGCTGCTTGCTCCAGTACGATTCTCTCCTCCAACATTCTTTCCTTTCTTCTCTTTGTTATACAGACTTAAGGCCTCACTGCCACCTTCCGCAATGATTGCCTTTTCCAGCAATGTCGCAAAGGAATCAATTTGAAGAACTGATACCTTATTGAACAGCCACGACTTCAACCCTTGTTCGAAGCGTCTAGCCTTTCTCTCTTCATCACCAACTTGGTGCTCCGCAAATTGCGCTAGTTCGTTAAACCTAGCCGCATACTGCGCCACTGTCATCTCACCTTGTTTTAACTCTAGGAATTTCACCTCCATCCTATTCTTCATACTCTTCGGGAAGTAATTCTCGAAGAACAGCGTCTTAAACTTATCCCAAGCTATTATCCCTTCTCCAGCTCTTTGTTGATTAGCCTCCCACCAGTAGTTCACTTCTCCCCTCATCATGTTCGTGGCAAACACTGTCTTCTGATCTTCGCCTACGCTAGCTATAGTGAAAGCTTTTTCGATCTCTTTGATCCAGGTTTGTGCGACGATTGGGTCAGTAGTTCCCTCGAACTCCAGGGGTCCTACACTCTTAAAGTCTTTAAAGGTGGTTACTGGCACAGTCTGAGGGTTTGAGCGAACGGGTTCATTGTTCCTTCCCCTTAATGCTTCTCCTAACAAGTCTACCAGTTTCTGGATTGGGTCTACTTGTTCCCTCTCATTGTTTACTGACTCCTCAGGTGCAGTCAATCTACGTCTGGGCGGCATTATCTGCATCACAAGTTTTCATTTTATTATTATTCAAGTATATTACTTAAGTATTTCTTTTAATACTAAAGGGAAAAAAATTTGTAACATATTTCTGAAATAAACTTCATTTATATTCATATACCAAATCGTTTCAGTACATGATTTCCCTAGCATACTGCTATAAATGTTATCACATATATCCCTTAATATCACAAAAGATGGGGAATATACCAACCTACTACCAAACTACCCCTCTAACAAAAGCTAACTCGGGGTTCACATCACTATCCCACATCTAACACAAAAGATTGGGATTACAACATAGTATATACAATACATAAAGAGAATACCACTAGACTATCTAAGGAAATCTCATCACATCATCCCGCGCTCTACTGCGTTATTGTACTCCATCTGCGCTATATAAGCAACCAGCTCTCGGCTCATAGTATGTAGGGTCTGTCCCTGCTCTGCCGGGTAGTGGTACACACCATCAAGCACTCTCTCAAATGCCGAACGGAATACGTACCCCATCTTGTTCATTTTCCTCTTCTTACATTTGACCTCATCTTCCAGGTCATCTGCTCTCTCATGGGCAGCCCCCCACTTCTCCTCGAAGTGTATCCTATCCATCACCTCTAATTCCAACTGAGTGTGGAGTGCTTCCTTCTCTGTCTTCTCACTCAGCTCCCTCTACTCAACCTCTTCTAGCTTCTCTGCCAAATCTATATTCCTAGCCACTGACCTGTGAAACAGAGTCCCCATCTGGATCCCTGCCTCCTTATGGTAGGCGATCTCCACCTCTAACTCCTGCAAGGCCAGCTTCCTCTGGTGGTCCTCGTCCCTCAGTTTCTGGAACTCGGACTCTCTCTCTTGGGCCTCTGCCTCCAGCTCCTGAACCCTGCAGTCTAACTCGAGGATCCGCTCCTCATACTCTCCTAGCATCTGCTCCTCTATAGTAGCCTCATCAGAGTCCTCTCCTGGCTCATCCTCCATCGGCTCGTCCTCTGGATCAGACTCTATCTCAATCTCGTCCTCGTCATCAGACTCGAACAGTGCAATAGCCTGCACTGGTGTAGCCTCTAGAGGTGCCTCGTATACTACATGTATATCCCTGGGCTCCTCCTCTGCCACTCTACTAGGTATAACTGTGTCTGTCATCCTACAATCACAAACAAACAGCAATTCCATTAGAATGTTAAATAAAATATAAGTTCATTGTATAGAATGAAGTTACATTTCATAACATGCTAAGTCTCTCAAGGAAAACTCTACCAGAGTTTTATCTCCTTCCTAACTTCTAAGTTCTCCTAAGTTATAGTCTAAGGACACTCGTTCCTAAGGTTTATAACTACAGCTTTGATACCAACCTGTGACGCCCCCAAATTCCAGGACAGTCACGGGGTCGCTCAAATTCGGTTCATCACGTGCTCATGGTAATACATCACAATAATAATAACTAAATATTACACAATCACAGTGGAAAATCTATTCTAGAATAATTTACAATGATTTATTATAATTATTCCCCCAAGTCTCGCAACCTATAGTACTTAATAGATTACATAATAATATCAATTAACGACTCATTACATAATCTAACTTAAGCTTAAACATAATCAAATCTAGTCTTACTACATCATCTTAATACAACATTAAAATATTTAAAACATAAAAAAGACAAGCTAGTTGGTAGCCTTGCCCTTGCCCTTATCAATGCCCGAAGGTTCGCCATGCTCTGCCTTAACTAAAGTGTTTTAGGGAAAGAAAGAATGAGCACAAATTGCTCAGCAAGTAATATACAATAAAGGTAAGTGATATAATTCTTAATTCTAGAAAGGGTGTAACAAGGTTTGATAATTCAAGGATAACAAGAATATCAACAGTTTTTAATAATAGTCGCTAAGGACAGAATAATATCAATGTGATTCAATAATAAATCAATTCAAGATTTCAAGATAACTGAATACTGAGCAGTCACTAAGGACTATAAACTTCTACTAGAATTAACAGTAATAAACTGAAAATCCAACAAAAAAATAGGTACAACAGGTGATCAGCCTAAAGCACCATCGTTATGCATAACAATCAATCATACTCAAGTGTGCACGTCGGTTCTCCGACAATTATATATTCCCTTCAAAGAAGGTTGTTCTTCTCAGTCAAATACAAGATCCCGCACCAATCAATTGGTTTTGGGTCGCTTTTCAATAACATAAGTCGAGCCGAATCAAATGACATAGACACTTTCACAATATTTAAGAATAATACTAAGTTCAACATGAATAATAGCTTTAATGAAATAAGAGTTCAAGTATGCTAATTCAATTCAAACGATTAAGTAGGAAACTAGTTCTCAATATACAAAGATAGAATACTTGTATCCAAAGAGATAAGGTTTAGATACTTGCTTACGATATCCGTTGAATAAAGTAATGCAAGGGTTTAGGATACTTGCCTTTAGCGTAGTTTACTCACGTAAAGCTAGCCAACACTTTCGAATTCCTATCGTAATACAATTACGTATATATATGATATTCATTAGTCATATAATTTAACTCCATATTTTATCTAGCTACACAGTTATATAGAGTATAATTTTCATCATTAACTTCCCCTTTTCTCAAGTTGATCATATTTATACAACATTACTATCTTGTGAGACTATCACAATTAGCAAACATACTCGCATATTATTAATATCACATAAGACCACAATCAATACTAAATATATTTCATTTTAGCAAGTTATGGCATTCCCCTAAGTTAACAGTCAAAATCGGATTCACATATATCACATAGTATATATACATGTTAAAGAGTCTTTTTATATTCGTATAACCTTCCCTTGTTCCAAACATATGTGATATAGGCTCTAGGTCGACACTTGAGGTCATTCAAGGTCATGAAATTTACAAAGCCTATCATGCTTGCTTTCAAAACACTTAAGGTATTTATATTAACTTGTATTAGGCATGCTCATGAGTACTCGTATCGCATATATGTAGCTAGCATTATTATTATCTTGAAAACACGCTAAACTTGAATCATGGCAACTAATCATGGTATATATACATGCATGACACATGAATGAGTCTAAGAGTACTATCACATGTGTCCATAAATATTAGAATATGAAACTTACAATAACATGTTAAGATTTACGTTCAAAACTTGTACTTTCACTAGTAAAGTTCATTTAACGCGATCCACATGCTCATGTTACCTTATAAAATCTATATATGCAAGTTAACATGTATTACATGTGATGTAAGCATGTTTGCAAAATCAGTACCTCAATGTGTCACACATATGTCAAAGTTTGTTTCATAAAACTTCCATTTTCGTTCGAAATGTTTACTAATCGAGGTTTAGCATGCTCACGTTATACTATGAAAAATGTATACACAAGTCATCATTCATTTCATGCATTTCTAAGCCGCTCTACCACGTATCAAAAATCAGAATATACTCATGCTTTATAATGTTAATGATTGTTTATGAAACTTTAAGTTCGTTTCCAAACTTCATGTCGTTTTGTTAACCATGCATGCTAATATACTAAAACATGCTTACATTTCCTCATTAGGTTTATATATATGTATTAATCATGCTTCCATGCTTGTTTAAACAAAATCAAACAATTAGTGCATAACAGTTTTGTTGCAGGGTGCAGAAAATTGTAGCAGGGTGACGGCGCTGCGGTGAGAAAACATCAGCATCAAGTTGACGATGCGGCGCGGACAATGGCGCTGCGACGTGGGGACAGTTTTTGCACGCTGCCAAAACCGACCCAAAACCTCCCATTTCATCGATTTCAACATACCCAGATGCTATTAGACTTCTTTAACTTACTAACACACACACATATATATATATATATATGCTTATATAACAGTCAATCGCCATTTATCAATTCCCAATTTCATGAACTCCAACCAAATTCACGAATTTGATGTTTTACAGAAATTATAGAGCAAAAATGGAAATGAAAGTCAAGAGAGCTATATAGTGGTTCCATCATGTATGTATGTTCATATAACAACAATATAAGGGTTCTACAAACCAATTATGAACCAATTTGGCATAATCAAGAATTTGAAGGAAACTTCAGAAACAGAAAACGAAAATGAAGAAGAAAGGAACTGTATTATACCTTCTGCTAGAATCTGAACTTGCTGCTACTCAAGGACACTGATATATATATATATAACTCTTAACTTACTTAGCCAAAATTCTCAGCAAATGAATTGGGAAGAGGATGGGTTATATTTATAGAAGAACTTATAATCCAGACAATGTTATTGCCTACCATTTCAAACTAACGGAAATTTGAATTGCAGGGAGGTTATTAGGGTGTTGGTAATGGTGGTTGAAATCCATCATAATAGCCACACCCTTCTTCATCATTTGCTAGCCTATATTACTGAGTTTAAGGAAGAATAGGGGAGTAGGATAGCTTGTGTATTTCACGTGAAGGAGATAGTGACTCTCCCAGCAAAACAAATTCAGCCTTCTATACTACACTTAAATCATTATACACATATGTATTAAATACTTAGGCTATCTACACAAAGATATATTTTATACATATGCCTTTAATTGAAATGTCACACTATAATTTACATAATGTAGTAAGTGTCACTTGTACACATATAATCCAGGTATATTTTTATCATACTGGTATAATTTTCTTGGATATAATCACATCACATTATTTTCTTTATTATTAAATTGTATTAATCAACAATTATTTATAATATATCTATGATACATTATTTTAATGTCCACACACTCACATAGTCACATGGGGATTATCATGTAGCTCTCATAATTCAATAAACTTTACTATATAGTTTATATATATAATATAGTCACATAAATATTGCACCACATTATATAGTTGTATTCCATATACTTTATATTTAATTCTTGCACATTTGCACATAACATTCATTATAATCTTATTATATTAATAACTCACTTGCTTATTTTATTATTCATAATGTCAAATAAATAAATTATTCATTTCATTGATTAATTAATAATAATATTAAGTAATCCATTCCTCATTGATTATTAATTTCCATAATAATCGATTAACACTTATATGATTAAATATCACATTAAATGAATATAAATCTTATTATATTTATAAACACGTTGCTCATTATTATTATTATATTTCTTGCAATAATAATAATCACTTATGATTAATCAATCACAGTTAATATTTCACAACAATTAATTAATATTCTACGATAATAATTAATTAATATTCTACAATAGCAATTAACAATTAATATAGATTAATTGTTTACTTAATAATTCATTCGTTAATTAATATAATCATTAATAATCCTCATCACTGTGCCACACAAGGCTATCAACGAGTTTATCGCAAACTCCATCAATTTCTCAATTATTATAATTATTTAATTTTTTTTATATAATTGAATTAGTTCATTCTCATAACACAAAATCATTTATATTCAAATAAATTCTTATTTCCATTAATATATTTATTTAATAATATATGAAAATTCTCAGGTATTACAGGGACAAGTGAGGTATGGGTGCAACGAACCACCTGAAAAATATTCAATTTAGGTCGACTCAGTCGTTTGGCGCGATCAGCTCCTGTAGAAGCGCACTCAGTGCGTGTATGTTGCAGAACGTGTGATTTTACTGTATGCTTATTGCGCTCAGCGCCTTACCGAGCGCGGTCCGCACTCTTCTACGGTGAATGTTGGTTAATTTGCTGCATGCTGCGCGCGCTCAGCGCCTAATAGAGCACTCTCTGCGCTTTCCTAGGCTTCAACCTGTTACTTTCTGCATAAGCAGCGCGCCCAGCGCTTGAGGCTGTGCGGTCCGCGCGTTACTAGAACAAGTTCCTTTACTTTTCTTCTACTTTCCTGCACAATTATAGAGCACCTTTCAGAATCCTAATACGCTAAATGTTAGAAAATCAATTAACAAACTAATATATGTAATTAAAATAATACTAATATCAAAAAATCTTAAAAAAATTATGGGTTGCCTCCCACAGAGTTGCCCGTGTTTAATGACGTTAACTCGACTAGACTTTCTTCAATTATACTGAAACCGGCTCCATTAGCGTCAATGTGTCAACCTCCTCAACCTGACTGTTTTCCAGAAATGGTTTCAACCTATGGCCGTTCACCTTGAATACATTTCATGTCTTTGGATTTTGGATATCTATTGCACCATGAGGAAATACATTAGTGACTACGAACGGGCCCTCCCAAAGAGAACGAAACTTACATAGAAATAATTTCAAACGTGAATTAAAAAGGAGAACTTTTTGTCCAACAGTGAAATTCTTTTGCAAAATCTGTTTATCATGGAAAGCTTTCGTATTAGCCTTGTACAGTTTAGAACTCTCATATGATTCAGTACGCAACTCCTCGAGGTCTTGTAACTGCAACTTCCTACAGAGGCCAGCTTGATCCAAGTTCATATTGCAATGTTTGATCACCCTAGAAAGCCTTATGCTCTAGCTCCATAGGTAGGTGGCATGGTTTCCCGAACACCAGCCTACAAGACGACATACCAATTGGAGTTTTGTATGTCGTCCTGTGATAACACAAGATTTTAGAAGTATAGTTGTCAGGATATGTATCATCTGACAATGATAACAAGATAATGATCCGTGGGGGGAATGATGTAGAAGAGAAAATGAGAAGGAATGACTAGGTAAATACCAAACTGAATTATATGTTGATATTTTTCAACATAAATAAGAAGAAGTGAGGTTAACTCTTCGTTGAAGGGTTGTAAAAATAACACATCCGGGTATGGATGTAGTCTGTGAAATTCCGATGACGAAATTTTTATAAGGAGGGAAGAATGTGACAACCCAGAAAATCGGATTGTCCAGAAATTAAGATTAAAGAATTAATAATTAATAAATGAAATTTTATTGATTATATTTTGTGTTATGTGTTTATTAATTCTTCTATGACATAGGATGATTAGAAATGGGGAGGATTCTGTAACGAATGAGAAATTTATATATTAATTTTAAATATTTATTGAATGAAATAAATATTTTAATTAATTTATTTATTGAGTTAAATAAATTAATTATGTGATTGGGTGGAGTAATTTAATTAAGTGCTATGTATTAATTAAATGAATATTTAATATTTAAGTTAGTTGATATGTAATGATTTTATGGTATGATTCTAATTTAATTGAGATAACTAAATTAGACGAAGTTTATGTGATAATTGTTTCATAAAATTATAATTAGCGAGTAATTATAATTATTATGTGATAATTTTTATGTGGATAATTGATGTTTGCTTTTATTTAATTAAATTAGAAGGTTGGAATTTAATTAAATAAAGTGTAACATTAAACTATGTGTTAAAGGATTTATTAAAATAAAGAAAGGGTTTTAATTTAGTTTTACCAAACAGGGCCATTACACTTGTTTTAAACTCGTTTTACCAAACAATGCCTTAACTGCTAATAATCTGTTTTTAAAAATAAAGTTGTTTTGTCTAACAAACCTTATGGCTTTTAAAATTCAAATAGTGTAACATATATATTTATTACAATTATTAATAGGGTCATTATGTTTGTAAGTTATATATTTTATATTTATGTTTTATACATATAATATATGTAAGTTATATGTATATACGTTAGTTTAGAAAAATAAAGAGTTAGTCAGTTAGAGAAAACAAAGAAGAAAGAACAGAGAAAGAAAAAAGAGAAAAGAGAAAAGAAGGAGAGAGAAGAAGGAGAGAAAAAAAGGGAAAGCTTGATAAATCAAAGCAACAATCAACTTCATCTTCTTTTTATCACTAAGCAAAGGGTATAACTTCTAACTTAGAGTTTTAAAATTTGTTTTACGTTCTTCAAGTTATTCTCTGTAAATATGAGTTTTTCTATGGAATTGTATAACATGATGTATGTATATAAATTTGTGTTTATAACATGCTCATATATGATTTATATGTTTAATTAAGTTGTTAATTCATGCATATATGATGAAAATGAGGAATTCATATTCATCAAAAGTTACAGTGAAGTATTTTAAAAATATATATAGTTTTCTTTTAAAATCAAAATTTCATGTTTGATTGTTAATTGGTGTTTAAATTAATTGTAGATAATGATAGCATGTTTAGAAACTAATTGACTATGCTTGAAATTGTGTGAATTGGTTTAAAAACAAATTCACAATGTTTAATTTCATCAAGAACACTTAATAGTGGTTTTCTTCAAAAAAATCATGAAATTGGAGTTTTGATTATGTGCTTTAATGATTTAATATGTTAAAACATGTTAGAAGTTGTAAATTTTATTTTCTGTAAAGTTTTATATGAATTATGTTGGCTGAATTTAGAACTTGATGTAGAGGAATAAGCTAAATTGGCTTTTTCTCTGCACAGTTCGCGAATTAGTCTGCTGTCGCTGCAAGGTGCCTGCCCCGGCGGGCCTACCAAGGCCAAAACACCCGCCCCTGTGACAACCCAAAAATTATAAAATCTTGAATGATTAAAATAAAGGTTAAAAAATAAAACCTAGATGAGAATTTGAGGATTTATTTAAAATTTTTAAGTAAAACCTATATGGTTTGCTATTCGAATGAGAATAAAGAAAATATGGGTTATAAAATTCCAAACCTTAGAAAGGAGTTATATGTATTTGAAGGAGTGTTAAGAATAAGGTATTGTGATACCTATAAATTCAATGTGAATTGAATAGTGTTAGAAATGTTATAATGATATACGTGGACATTTATTAAGGAAATAAAATTTTTCATGAAGAGATAGTATGAGGTTAAACTAAGGTGAGTATATGTATAGAAATATATATATATACTTAGTAAGGTGTTATATATTTTAGTAAGAGAAATGATGAATTCAGTTAAGGATATGAGAATCAAGATAAAACTATGTCAGTAATTAACATAGTTTGAATGTTGGCCTTGATTGGCAAATAAGAAGAGGAATAAGTGAAAAGTTATTAGCTAATTTAATTAGCAATAAAAATGGAGTAGGTTAAAACTCAAAATTTGAGTTAGAAATAAAATTTTGAAGCACGGACTTCTCGGTTACATCCGGAACGTCAAGTTTAGTTAGAAAGGACAATAAACACAAAATGTGTAAGGGTTTGACTTTTTGGTCAAAGTCAACAGTTGACTTTTATAGAGAAAAGTCTAATTGGGTTATGTAAGTTAATTGATATTATTGATATATGAGAATGTGTTTATATTAATAATAATGTATAAGAGTCCAAATGATAATTTATTTCATAGACTAAGGAGAATAAATAGTTTAAACAAGCCCAATTATTTTATTAAGCATGGGACTTGTAGATAAAGTGAATTAAGGGCAATTAAATTATTAATCTAACCCATTATATTATGTATGGAGCAATATAGTGATGGCTCAATTTGACTATGGGAGGAAGCCCAAGCTTATTTTAACTAGTAAGCAAAATAAAATTTATTCGCAAGCCCAAAATGAATTAATCAAAGCCCAAACTCTTAGCCCAATTAAGAGATGGCTTATTGGACTTCTAGTAAGCTAAATGAAGAATAAAAAACAAACCAAATGGGCCAAATAAGGACATCATGACCGAAATTTTGAGGGTATTATGGGGAGAAAAAGAGCAACTTTGTAGCTTGTCCAAAATCTTGGTTAAAATATCTTAAATCTACCAACTAAGCCATGTGTCACTCTCTTAGCATGTACAACACTTATGGTTAAGTGAACAAGCAACTATTAGAATGATTAAGAGAGAGAAGTAGTGGAAGAGAATACTTACATACTTAATCATACTTACTCCACTTACTTTATTTTATTCCTTACACTTCTAAACTCTTTAGCTAGAGAAAAAGAAAATATAGAGAGAGAAGGAGAGCCATTTTCTGCCACTACAAGGAAGAAAATAAGAGCTTTGATCTTCATGATGCTAAGTATCTAAGCTACTTTGGAAGAATAAGAAGAATAGCAAGAAGAACTAGGTAATGATTCTCAAAAATCTCAAGTTTAGATTACTTATTTTGTTAGATTTTGATGAAACAAGGAGCCTTATATTTGATCTTTAAAAACTCTTCATCTATATGAGTATAAGTGTTTTATATGAGGATCAAAACATTTTTAAAGTTAAAAGTTAGATCAAAAGAGAGATTTGTACAAAAATGGGTAAAAAAAAGCTTATGTATGCATGCACTAGGTAACTTTATGTTAGATTCTTGAGATGCATGTTGTATATAGTTAATATCATGTTAGAATGTTAGATCTTGATTTTATTAAGTGAAACTTGTTGATTTATATGAGTTGATATGATAATGTTTGGAAAAAGGAAGTTAGATGGATTCTTATGGAAATTTTATTTAACTAGTGTGCTATAACATGTACATCTTGAAATATACAAGTGATATTTGAGGTTTTCTTTCTTGGTATGCTAGATACATGAGTTAAGGGCAAAACCCCTTTGGAATCACTCAAATATGTTTAAAAATGAGCATGTTATGAATTTAATCCCAAACTACCCAACTGTTGTAATCATGCTACTAATTAGTCACTTCTGGGCTGTTTTCAGCAACCAAAACAGACTCAAATTTGGTGTTTGATATATGAAAAATGTAGTTCGAAAAAATACGAATCCAACGATATCAAATGGACCAAAATCTGAGATGTAGATCTCTGGATACAAGCGTTTCCGTAAAGGACCCCAAATCTGAAAAACAAACCAACTGTTGTAAACATACTTGCTGATCAATCACTTTAACCCTGATTTTTGGGACCTAGATAGATCAGAATTTGATATTTGATAAATGAAAATTATATTTCAGGAAGATATGAATCCAACGCCTCCGACGGAGCCTAATTCCGAATTGTAGACTTCATTCTACAAGCGTTTTTGTAAAGTACCCCAAATCTGAAATTTGGGCAAAAATTATAGTGATAATATGAAGTGAATGAAAAATGAGCTATTATAATAAATAACTTTTAAGCCACCAATGGGCTAGTAAGTTAATTACATATAAAGTGAAATGTAATTAACTACTTAATTATTATTTAAATGTTGTTAAGTAATAATTAAATAGAGTTAGTGTTAATAGAATAACTAGTTATTATTTAATTAAGATTAAATAATAATTAGAGTTAAATAATTAATTAACTATTATTTAATTAATATTAAATAATGATTAAATAATATTTAAGTAAGATTAAGTAATAATAAATTAATTACTTACTTACATTGACATTAAAGTTTATAGAATTAATTATTTATTATTTAAATAATAAATAAGGACGAATATTAATTAATTATTCTTTCAATAATAATAAGGATTAATTAAAGACTAATGAAAAGAATAAATTAATTATTTATTTATTCAAGGATAAAGAATTAATCAATAATTTAATTATCCATTAGTTAATTAACATTAAATAATGAGGAGATATAATTGGTTATTATTGATTATTAATAATAACTAAAGGTAATTAATTAATTACTATTTAATTAATATTAAATAGTAATCAAATGAAGAGGGAGTTAACAATTAAAGAAAATTTAAATAACTCCTTAATTAAACAATTATAATAAATTGTTTAAGGATCTAATAAGTGTTTATCACTTAAGAAAAGCCTTATTAATTATTAAATCATTAACCTAAGATCAATTAAATATCTTATAGGATTAATGATAGTACATTATATATATGTACCTTGTGATTGTATTATTGCTTAGATAATAATACGAGTAAGCGTATTGATGAACAAGTTATACGCAGTACTAATTGATAGATCTACATTATTAATGTTAGGTCATTCAAAGAGTTTTAATTAATGCTAGTAAGTCGTAGCTCGTCGAACAGGCAAGTTCTCTAACTCAAATTCGAGTTGTTATTATAAAGCATGTTCGTGATTAATCATTGTTGATTATATCACATCTATGATTTATTGATTCGCACGTTGTGCATGTTGTATATGTTCACCAGGTATGAAAGGCTGATCACCTTCATTACCATATTGTTCAGTTGAATTTATTTATGTTCATTATTGGCTATTCAGTATTATTGATTCAGTCATTCAGTTATGGAAATTGATTCATGTTCTTTAACAATTCTTATATTGTTGAAAGTTTGTCAGCTTATTATTCCTTTTCAATCATTATATATCATCTTTTGAACTTAAACTTGCTGAGCAAAATTGTTGCTCACCGTTGCTATATCATGATAACACGTTTCAGATTAAGATGAGTGTTCCAAGATTAAAGACAGAGACACAAGCAAATGACAAGATTAGAGTGTTATGCAAAATAACTTTTTAGTTATCTTAAGTAAACCTTTTGTAATATTGAAGGTATGTATTCAGTTAAGTTTAATAAACCTGGGGAAATGATATAGAATCATGTGAAATAAATAATATATGTTTATTAGTTCCACATTAGATGATAGAATATGTATGAGAATGAAGTACCGTAACGTACCAGATCCGAGGTTCAAGGGACCCGGATTTGGGAGCGTCACAGGTTGGTATCAGAGCTGATAGGTTACAAACCTTAGGTAGGTGTACCTTAGGCTATAACCATAGAGATAAGGATAAGTAATAAACTCAAATAGAGTTTAAATGATAAGAGATGAATTCAAAAAAATCATCATTAAAGCGAAGAAGAAGATGATAACTAAGATTCAAAGAAGAATCTTGAAGATTTATAAAAACAAGAATTCGGAGTTGCCTGACTCTAGTAATAAAGCTGAAAAATGATAATAAATAGACAAAGTCTATAAGATAAAAAGTGTAAAATCATAATATAATATGATTAAAGGAAAGAAGATCGTAAAATAAAACGATCATGAGATAGAAAAGAATCGTAATATAACACGATTGTAAGATAAGATCACAACGTGATCCGATGAGGTCATAGGAGGACAGATAATCAACTATTGATTGAAGACTTTATAGCAGAATGGCTATACGAATATGGTACTATGAAATAGTACGAGTTAAACTCAAAAGAGTTGAAAAGGATGATATACGGATTAAATGAAATTCGTATTAAGCAAATAAGAGAATGTACTATGATATAGTACGAGATAAACTCACGAGGAGTTATAAATGATGAGATACAAAAAAATCTGTATCAAGCATAGAGCGAGAAGTTATGAGCAAAATAGAGTTATGTGGGATTTAATTGAAGACTCATGTTAGCAGCTAAGTTGTATGATTCCTTGTATGGGCGGGGAATTTATGCTTGGTTTTAGAACCACTTAGCTTACTATATTTATATAGTGGTTGAGTTGAACAATTTCTTGTATGGGCAGGGATTTGTCCTTGGTTTAACAAACCACTTAGCTTCCTATATTGATTAGTGGCTGAGTTGACTAATTCCTTGTATGGGCAGGGGATTGTGTTTGGTTCGACAACCACTTAGCTTCTTAGAATGATAATCATTGAAATGTTAACGTCGCGCTATTCGCTATATGTATGCTGAGAAGGTGATTGTTTTCTCATGTGTATAACGGATAGGTAGAGAATATAAGAATAGGTGCGAGTTCTTAAAACTCATACTTATGGTAAGTTCGTGACTCATAATTGTATGGTATATTTTTGAACCCCTAAGCGTATGGACAGTTCCTGATTGGTTCTTGAACTACGTATTGCTAGGACAAGTTCCTAAAACTCATATTATTGTGGAAAGTTCCTGAACTCATAACGTGTGGTATATTTGATGAACTATACTGGGGTATAGAAAAGTGATGGATGAAAAATGAAGGATTGTTAAATTCTAATGGTGATAGAATAGATAGAATGATTAAGCAATTGATCATTAGAGGAATTGAAGTTGATGATGGAAGCATAGGTATTCCAAATCTTCTAGCTATGCTAGACTTCAAATTTTTGACATCAAGCTAAATTTGCACTGATGTGCCTTTAGAAATAAAATAATATTTTGTTATCAGCAACACATGTTTACAATTGTGTAGAAGTGGGATTCGTACCACTAACACATCGTTACCAATTGCGGCATGATAACATCAAAAATGATTTTTTCAACGATTTTGAGCTGTTTAAAGAAGAGTCTATGCTAATTATTTCGGCTAGACAAAAATAATTTGAGATGTCAAAATGTATTTTATATATCATCAATGCATCATGGAACCTGATGCAGAAATGATAAAAAAAATGATGGAGTTATCAATGCAAAATTACCTAGTGTTGGATGTGATCTAAGGATCGTCAGGCCACTATGGTAAGATGTAGTATGACAAAATCATAAAATGACAAAATCCTGAAACGGACTGTAAATAAAGTGCGGTATCATGACGTCATAAAATAATTTTCTAAATTTTAAAAGAAAAGTTAAGTGTCAATTAAATTTGGTCAGACACATGTTTCGATTGATATTCAAATTATTGGTATACGTCTAAGCTAGTTTATCCAGCTAGACAAATGTTTATGAAGATTCAAGTATCTCTTTGAAAATTTATCTTGAACCAAGTTATTTTGGGACGGACTCTGATGTTAAGACCGAGGTGAACAATATCGAAAAAATGGGGATATATGGGTTGGATAATATATTTCAATTTAAGAACGCATATAGTCGTTTTGAAAAACTAAGGTACGATGGACTGTACCCGCCTAGGTAGTTTACCTTCTTCGTGATTGTAAACATACCTAAAAGTGATTAAGAACGCATATAATCATTCCGACGAAACTAAGGTACGATGAACTGTACCCGCCAAGGTAGTTTACCTTCGTCGTGATTGTAAACATACCTAGTAGAGAATGTTTATGGTATGAATTTTAATAAGTGGAGGAATTATTATTCTTGAATAATAATATTACCTTATATGTTTTTGTGTGAGGTAATAGGTATGATT
Source organism: Panax stipuleanatus (assembly GCA_020205555.1). Lineage (NCBI taxonomy): Eukaryota > Viridiplantae > Streptophyta > Magnoliopsida > Apiales > Araliaceae > Panax > Panax stipuleanatus. The sequence continues at coordinate 21,381,856 of CM035122.1, forward strand.
AATTAATATGGTAAATATATTAAAATATATTTGCTATATGTAAATAAATTGATAGAAATAATTTATTATAATAAACTTATTATCTATTTTCTATATATAATATATGTACATGTGTCGTACATGTAATTACTTTTAATAGATATTATATTAAGAATAATATCTTGAGACAATAAGTAAATTATTTTCTAATAATGAATGTCTTTATTTGGAGAAAACATAATATTTTATGTTATTGCAAAATACATAATTTCTAATGTATTTTCAAGAGAGTTAATTAATGAAAGAAAACTAAGTTATTTTAATTAAATAACTTAAGTTATTATTTTATCGTGGATATTATTATTTAAATAATTAATTGAGTAAATCTTAAATTATTCTAAGTGTAAAGGTTATACAAATTATAAGTGTATAATTAATTGAGGTAGCTTAGCATTAAAATGCTTGAGTCACACGAACCTTATATTAAAAGAATATTAAGTGTGGTAGAAGTTATAGTAAGCTTAAGATTTAGCTTGTGAGAAATGCCTTGTGTGGCACGATAATAGATTCGATGATGAATGAATTAATTCAAGGATGGAGGAATTATTAATTAAACAATTAATATATATTAATTGTTAATTGTTATTATAATAGTATGTTGATTTACTATTATGGCCAGTGATAGTATAATAATAAGAAAATTAGTTATAACTATAATCGGAATTGTATTTATTAAATTGATGAGGAATGAGATAAATTGTCTTATAATATTAATTATTGTTATGGGCAATATACTATTATCAAATAATTATTTGATAATATGTTGATTAATGAGTAAATAATTTATAAATATAATAAGATTTATATTTATTTAATGTAATAATTAACCATATAAATGTTAATTAATTGTTATGGAGATTTATAATTTCATTGATTGATGAAGAATGGATTAATTAATATTATTATTAATTAATTGATAAGATAAGTCATTAATTAATAATAATAAACGAGTAGATTATATTTGCTCAACTAGTTGATATGTGCAAAGGATGTGATAATTTAAAAGTATAACATAAAGTAATGACACATGTGTTATATAAAATGTAGTGCAACACTTAAGTGTGACCCTACAATTATATATAAACTATATTATATAACACAATGTGACGCATTGATGTGGCTATATATGGTATATATAGACTATATAGTAAGATTAATTGCATTATGTGAGCTACATAATAGTAAGCGTTTATGTGGCAATATGGGTGAACATTGATGTATACTAATATCAATTATCATTGTTAATTGATAATGTAGGCAATAAGTTATTATAACTGTAAAAATAACCGTTATGATAATAATAACTGTTATGATAATGAGTAATACCCAATTGATTTATATTCGATGTTAGTAAAATGTACATGGATTATATGTTGGTGTATATGTACTTATTTGTTACATTGTATTTAGAAGTGGAATTGTGACTTAAGTATATACTATATGTATATATATGTAGAACATAAGCATTGTATTTGCAAGATGCTGAGTTATTTTCTGTCCCACATTATGTGCCCATCTCATTTCTCCTCACGCATTATGCCAAAAGGCTAGCTACCCTACCTTCCTTCTCACTTTCAACAATATAGAACTAATGATCATGAGGGAAGTGGGATTCATGATTGAATTCACCAACTCCTCACCAACGTCTTGTTACCCATTATACAATCATGTATTCCTTTGGTTTAAATTGGGAGTTAAGAGCTTTGTCTGGGTATCCCATTTGCCTATATATATAACTTCTCTTCTTCATTGTTAACAATTACTTAGAATTTCGTCCAAATACAAGAATGGAGAGTGAGTTTATATACATTAGTGATAGACATTCTGAGAATTGAGGGAATTGATATAGCAGCATTAGCAGCAAACAGTTACCAGAGTATATTTCCCATTCTTGATTCTTCAATGTCAACTTCTTAATTTTGCTAGATAAGATGTTAAGTTGATTCGGAATATGTTGTTAAATGCTATATAAGATTATAAACATGTTAGAATTATGTTATAGCATGGCTGGAATGAAATTCATATGAAATTCTGAGGTTGGCTAAAGTTTCTGCCGAAGCAGAACAATTCCATCTCTGGCCGGCCATATGCGTAGCTGCGCCAGTTTTGTACTGGCCAGCGGCGCAGCTGCGCCAGGTACTGAGATAAAATTTTGTTTTCTATTTTTAATATGATGATGCTAGCTAAGTTGTACCACTTTGGACAGGCATGACTACTGGTTTAAACCTTGTGTATGTATTTCTTGATGCTACATGAATAATTTTGACCATGTTGATAAATAGGAAGCCTTATGGTTCTAAAATGGACCTAGACTAGTTAAAGTGAACTTTGTCATAAACATACCATATGTGTATTCTGATTTTTAGAGCATGATCGTATGGTCTATATTGACATGAGAACTAAGTCTAAAGTGTTGAACACACTAGCATATATGATTGAAGGTTAAAATATTTCAAAGGATAAACTTAGATGTTTTGGAAAGCTAAAGTGCATGAACATGGTAGGATAACATTCTGATATTTCTGGACATATATGATAATGTCTTTAACATCACTTAGTTGGCCTACATGCATTCATCTTATGTTAGAAATCATGAAAGTTAGTAAGCATGAATGAGACATGATTTAAGCTTGTTTAAAAAGATTAACGATGCTAGTTATGCATACATGATGAACATAGTAGCCTTGCATGACTAGTTTAAGTATGACAAGGATTTTGAAAGGTGAAACTTAGGATGTTTTGAATGTAATAGTTATATAAAACCCGGGAATTATAATTTCGATAAGGTTTGAGAAACGTAAGAGTAATAAAGATCATGTATCTATGAGTTTTAAATATATGTCGAACACCTTTAGTTAAGTGTGTGATACATGTATATGAAGGATGATAGTAAGTATGTATGGTTAAGGTATACCTATACGTACATAGTTATTCTAAGAATACAATGAGAAAGTAAAACGAAGGTTCTAAGAATCAAGTTAGGCAATAATGTATCAATTGTTACTATGTTGAGAATGTATGGATGCATGTAACTAATAAGTATGAATCCATAATTGTATGATTATGTACGAATACACGAAGTGCAGATATCTTTAAGTATTAAGTCGTAGTTGTTAAACTACGAATCAGGCATGTCTTTCAGTTCCTATTTGATACATGAATTCAATAACTGTTAGTTGAATTATATTATACTGTGATGATGTGAACTTATATATGAACTGTATTTGAGATATTATGAGATTGAAAGTTGATCTTTGATGATATACTTGTTATGTGAGAGGTAACATGCTTAGTAAATATAAATTGATTATAAATGCATGAACTAAGTATGATGTTATATACTATGTGATGCATAAAAACTGTTAGAATTGCTGAGCTGTCGAGCTCACTCTTGCAAATAACCACTTTTGCAGGTCAAGGACTCACGGTAAAGACTATGTGTTTCTTGATTGATAAAGTTAAATAGTATCGCAACGAAGAGTACTATTTAGATTATTGCTTGAACCATGTTTAGGTTCTAGGAGTTGTACTTGATAGTTGTTTACGATGTTTAATACTTTTCATATTGTAAAGATGTATTAGTTAATACATAGATGATATCAAGTTGACATGTAAACATTTATACAGTAATTCGAATAAAGTGAATCATAATATAGTTTGATTCAAGGATATGTAATTGATTCAAGTTATGAAATCAATAAAAGATTTTATTCAAAGAAGATTGAAAAAGTTTAAGTTATTTCGCATTTTTATAATATCGAACATGATATAAGACAGGAATGGTAAATGACCAAGATTGTAACTTGTAAAAGTTTGAAGTCATTATACGAGATCCTGATAATGAAAATAAATTATATTCTAGATTGTAATAATCAAAGTTATATTCATTAAGTTATGAATAAAAGATGTAATAGTTTGACGATAGTAGTATCGTGACTACACCGGATTCGAGGTAATAAAGGGACCCGAATTTGGGGGCGTCACAGGTTGGTATCAAAGCTGTAGGTTATAAACCTTAGGTAAGTGTACCTTAGACTATAACATGAGAGAAGGAAAGATAAAGATTAAAATATATATGTGAAGATTCAAAAAAGAATCTTGAAGTATCTAGAGAATGAGAATCAGGAGTTTCCTAACTTCGGTAATAAAAATGTTAAGATGATGTCTATAAGATGTATATGATAAAGATAATGAGAATGAACTCAAATGGAGTTTAGTTGATAATAGGGAAAGAACCCTAAGATAAATCGATGATCACGACGTGATCAGATTGAACTGTGAAATAATAGATAGTTTGTAACGACTAAGTGGTTATAGCTTGATGCTATGAGAGAATGTACTATGAAATAGTACGAGATGAACTCATAAGGAGTTGTATGTGATGAAACATAGAAACTTCGTAATGAGCAAAGAGCAAGTGAAGAGTAAGATAGAGTTAAGTGATGAATTTTCACTAAGGACTCATGTGATGGCTTAGTTGTACAAACTTTTGTATGGGCAGAGGTTTTGTGCTTACGCTAAGTGCATCACATTGATAATCATTGGAATGTTTGTGTCACGCTATCATTATACATATGGCGAAAAGGTGATTCTTTTCTCATGTTTATTTTGATAGATAGAGATTTCTAAGATTAAATTAGATAATATTAAGATTAGATGCGAGTTCTTAAGACTCATGCCTATGACAAGTTTGTGACTCATAATCATATGAATTTTTTAGCCCCTAAGCGTATGGACAGTCTCTGATTAGTTCTTGGACTACGTACTGCTAGGACAGGTTCCTAAAATCGTATTATTGTGGTAAGTTCCTGAACTTTCATGGTGTGGTAAGTTCAACGAACTATACTGGGAATAGATATATTATATATCTAGTATTAAGAGTTTTGATATAGTAAGCATTGATGGTATAAAAGATTGATAGAATGATGAAGCAATGGAGTAAGAGATTGTAGTTGATGGAGAAATTTAGATTTTTCTAAATCTTCTAGCTATGCTAGATTTTCAAAATTTATTGACTTCGTGCTAGTGTTTGCATTTCGGTTTCCTTGAAAAAACATTGGGTCAAATGACTGAACCAATGAGTTTTAAAAAAAAAACAACATCGTTATTCATATGTCTAAGCTATTTGTATCGGCTAAGACAAAAATAATTTGAAAATCTTTCAAAATGTATTTTGACCATGTGCATCATTCGATATGGTGTAGGATGGTAAACGATGGAGTCATCAATGTAATCGAACATAGTGTCGAAAGTGATCGTAAGATCGTCAGCCCATTATGGTACGATGTAATATGACAAAGTCACAAAATAACGGAATCTTCAACGTACTATTAAGTTGGTGCGGCATTTTGACGTCATAAAATGATTTTTGGTTTTCTTTCGAATTATGAAAAGTTGACTAAATTATTTCGATTGATGTCTGAATTGTTGATAAGAGTCTAAGCTATTTGATTTAGCTAGGCGACTGTTGAAAAGTGATTATAGAATTCAAGCATTCCTGTATATTTATGTTAAACCAGATTGCTCTGGTGCGGATTTAGATGTTGAAAAGCTGAGGTGAACAACCCTATAAAGGGGACATATTTTCGGGGACAATGGTTTCGAACGTAACGCATATAGTCGTTACAAAACACTACGTTGTGGCTCAACGTAGTGGTACAATAGGCTAGCCACCTAGAGTACGCGTGGAGGGTGTTTTCAGTCTTTGTGATTGATAAACACTCTGATTTACAGTGTGGAGACTCGTGTTGAGGCATTTTTAAACGTGGAGAAAAGTTCACGGTCTTGTGACCCCTCGGCATAATTTGGAATCTGAGTTATTCATACTACTTTTCGATTATTGAAAGATCGTGGAAGGTTCTTATTCTTCTGAAGAATGAATGTAGTAAGTAGATGTTCGTTAGAAAGGAGAAAGTGATAGAATGCGATTTAGAAAGTTATAATAGTAAAACTTTCGAAGAGAGAATGGATAAAATTATTCAAGAGAATGTGTAATATTCGGAGTAGCACCGAGTAAAGGAGGTTTTCGGTGATTCCGAGGACAGAATCATTATAAGGGGGAGAGGATGTAAGAACCCGAATTTTCAGAAATTATTAAATAAGAATTTAATAAATAAAATTCTTAAGGCATGTATTGGGTTCGTGTATATATATATATATATGTGTGTGTGTTATGATGAAGGAAATATTGTATTACATAAGGTAATATGAACTATGTAATATGTGATTTTGTGATTAATAAATATATTATTAATATATATTTGTTATTTATAGTAGAGACAATTTAATTGAGATAAAGGAGATGGATAAAACTATCTATCAATATTAAATAATTTATAAAATTATTTTATCATAGTAAGTTGGTGATATTAAATATATTTAATGAATAGTCACCTTCTTCTTGAGTATATATATATATACTAGTGACTAGTATGATGATAATATAGGTTATTATTATTGCTTAAGCTATCCATAGATGAATTGAGATAGTAAGGCATGAATTAGTTACGAGAATTAATTAATAAGCATAAATATTGATTAATTTAAATTAGAGGTTATATTATGGAATAATATAATTTGAATATTAAAACCTAAATCAACTATGGTGATTTAGTAAAGGGGTGAATTAATAAATGTGTTGAAAATGTAAGTATAGTTAGTACTTTCTATATATTACTTGGATGGTAATATGTGAGAGAGTCTAATGTGCGAATAACATTAATAAATATTGATTAAAAAATTAATTAATATTTGAGATATGGTTAAATGTATAGATTTAAAGAAATTATTTTGGGGCAATTTATAAAAAGGAAAGAGAATAGTTATTATATATTTCTAATAAAGGATATTAAAATAATTTTTAATATTAAATTATTTTAATAAAAAGAGGAAATGTTATTCTTGAATAATAATATTACCTTATATGTTTTTGTGTGAGGTAATAGGTATGATTAATTCATATGGTAAATATATTAAAACATATTTGCTATATGTAAATAAATTGATAAAAATAATTTATTATAATAAACTTATTCTCTATTTTATATATATATATATATATATATATATATATATATATATGTACATGTGCCGTACATGTAATTACTTTTAATAGATATTATATTAAGAATAATATCTTGAGACAATAAATAAATTATTTTCTAATAAGGAATGTCTTTATTTGGAGCAAACATAATATTTTATGTTATGACAAAATACATAATTTTTAATGTATTTTCAAGAGAGTTAATTAATGAAAGAAAACTAAGTTATTTTAATTAAATAACTTAAGTTATTATTTTATCGTGGATATTATTATTTAAATAATTAATTGAGTAAATCTTAAATTATTCTAAGTGTAAAGGTTATACAAATTATAAGTGTATAATTAATTGAGGTAGCTTAGCATTAAAATGCTTGAGTCACACAAACCTTATATTAAAAGAATATTAAGTGTGGTGGAAGTGATAGTAAACTTAAGATTTAGCTTGTGAGAAATGCCTTGTTTGGCACGATAATAGATTCGATGATGAATGAATTAATTCAAGGTTAGAGAAATTATTAATTAAACAATTAATCTATATTAATTGTTAATTGTTATTATAATAGTATGATGATTTACTATTATGGCCAGTGATAGTATAATAATAAGAAAATTGGTTATAAATATAATCGAAATTGTATTTATTAAATTGATGAGGAATGAGATAAATTATCTTATAATATTAATTATTGTTATGGGCAATATACTATTATCAAGTAATTATTTGATAATATGTTGATTAATGAGTAAATAATTTATAAATATAATAAGATTTATATCTATTTAATGTGATAATTAATCATATAAATGTTAATTAATTGTTATGGAGATTAATAATTTCATTGATTGATGAAGAATGGATTAATTAATATTATTATTAATTAATTGATAAGATAAGTCATTAATTAATAATATTAAACGAGTAGATTATATTTGCTCAACTAGTTGATATGTGCAAATGATGTGATAATTTAAAAGTATAACATAAAGTAATGGCACATGTGTTATATAATATGTAGTGCAACACTTAAGTGTGACCCTACAATTATATATAAACTATATTATATAACGCAATGTGACGCATTAATGTGGCTATATATGGTATATATAGACTATATGTGACAACCCGGATTTTTAGAAATTGTTAAAATAAGAATTTAATGAATGAAATTCTTATTATGACGTGTTTTGCGTGTAAGTATATATATATATATATATATATATATATATATATATATTCATATTGGGATGATGATGTTTAATAGTTAATTTAACTATTGAAGAAATTAAATAAAATTATTAGGAAAAGGATATTAACTGAATATTATTAGTTAATTTAATTAAGTTAAAGATTATATTATGAAATAATATAATTTGGTTATTATTCCTTGTTGGCAGTGGAATTATTATGAATTAAATCTCATAAATAATGTGAGTATTCACTTAATTAAAATAGTGAATTAATATAAATATAATTGTTTAAATAAAATATGAAGGTAATATATTACATGTAAGAGTAATACGTTTATGTAATGGCATAATATATTATATTTAGCCAAGTGAATGTAAATGGGTATGAGAATGAGAAGAACCAATATAATTATAAATAAATATTGGTGTTAGGATTAATGAATAAAATAAATATTCAGTGGAAATTATTATGGAATAATTTATTTAAGTATGATGGTATTAAATAAATTGATTAATATTTAAGTAGTGATTAGATGTGTGGATTAAATAAATTGTATTGAGACAATTTGTGCGAGAAAAGGAATTAAATAATTTTATATTATAATTATATAATTCATGTGAGTTAATTAAAATAAAGGGAATAAATATTAATTATTTTAATAAAAAGGGTTATTTTAAGTTGAGGGTTATGTATATAATTTCGTAATGTATGGAGTAATAGTTATACATATTATAATTGTATAATTATTCAATGTAGTTAGCTAAATAATTTAGCAACATAGTTAAAGTGTGACATTTAGAGGATTAATGGTTGTTAAATAAAATTATAATTATATTGGCTAAATAGAAGTTATAATTTTATTAGTAAGGTTTACTTGGATTTATTAATGAATTGAGATTAATTCAATTCAATTGGTTAGTGGGTTTGACAAGGGTATATTATATGATAAGGAAATATTTAAACAAATTAGAAGATGATAATTGGGTTCCAGCCAAACATGACCTTGAGACCCTTGGGCTTTTGTAACTGAGAAAACTATATTGATGTACATATTATGTTTATATCAGTTATATGAATTTTACGTATTTTGTTCCTAAAGCTTAAAAAATAAAGAAGAACAAATACAGAAAAGAGAGGAAGAGAGAAATTGAGAAGATGGAGCTTAGAGAAGAAATTCTCTGTAATTGAAGAGGAGTTTCAGAATCAAAGGAGGGAGAAACAAGAAATTGTTCAAGCTTTATAGTAAATCAAAGGTAAAAATTCTAGGTTCTAGTTTATGGTTTTGTTTTCTAAGTTCTCTGTAATTGAGTTTTGGTGGTTGAGTTTGTTGAGGTATAGTTTGTATATGTTTTTAGATGGATATAATTTGTTAATGGTTATCTAGAAGCAATTTTGGAGTGTTTAAACTCATGAAAACATGTTAAAGATGTAGAATTGAATTTTGGTTGAATATGTACATTTTGGTCATTTTTGAGACTAAAATTAGTATGAAATCATGATGGAAACCTTAAATTGTTGATGGATGTTGTAAGAACGTTGAAAAATAAAAAAAAAACGCAAGTTGAATGAATCAATTTGGTTAAGAAACGAATTCGTTGTGAATGAATTCGCTAAACATGTTAAAACATGAAAGTTTAGTATGAACACGAGTTTTGAGTCAAGATTTAGGTTAGATAATGGTTATGTAAATTATGGATTTCCTTGCTAAGTTGTAGTTCTATGAATTACGAATCCATAGAGTCGAAAACGGACTCAATCAGGTGTGTATAGCTTGAGTTATGAAGATTAGAAGGAGAAAAGGGTCAGAAATTCGCCAGAACAGCAAAACTGTAGAAAAATCACGTAGCACTCTGCTAGGGGGCGCAGCTGCGCTGCCCCCAAGGCTGTTTGGGGAGCAGCTGCGCCAGGAACAGTGTCAGTCCGGGACTAGTTTGACCTCCTATGGTAAAACAGCCATAACGTTTTCATATGAACTTCGATTGAGGCAATTCAAGAGGATTCGGAACGAGCACGAGTAGACCTACAACTTTAGTTCTTTAAGTTTTTGAATTTGAGGTCAGTAGAAAGGGTCAAAATGGTCATTTTTGGGACTGATGTGTATTCGGAGGCAATCGGAGGGCGTCGGGCATGCACGTATGCAAGTGTAGTGCTTCTGGCGGTGAAAGATGTTGTCCTAAGTTATAAAAAATGAATGTTAGTATATATAATGATGCTTAACATTAATAAATAATGTATTAGATTAGTTGTATAAGCACACTAAGCAAACACAAGAGAGACAATTCAGGCGGCTGACGAATGAACGTCGAAACGCCGTGACAAGTGTTAATGAATGTAAAAAGTGTTTTAAGTCAAATGAAATGAACATTATAAGATATGAAATGAGGTTAGTATAAAACCAATAAGTAGTCCTAGCAAGACTTAAACACTTGAATGAATTTCAAATATTACGAAAAAGAAATATAATGAAATATAAGTCGATAGTTAACACAATCAAATTGAACATTGTGTATTGATAATAGGAAAGGTTATGAGATGTAGAGTAAAGTTTACATTATAACTAATATGCTTTGCTATGTTACTAATAGTTAATGTGCATGATTATATAATTGTGTAGGGCACGTGAAGTGCAGATATCTGTAAGCTGTTGAACTGTACATTATTGGTAAACAACGATCAAGGAAAGTCTTTCATTTCCTATTTTTTACGTGCACTTGATGATAAACTGTTTTAAATTATTTTGCAAAGAAGCATGATATGTTGTATATATGTTATAAGCATGAAATGTTAAAGTCAATTTATGACTACATTAATTGATTAAAGAATATTGATTGAGTAAGGAACTCAATCTTTATATTTGTTATGTGATGTAAAGCATGTATGCCATGTTACTTTAATTATTATGAGATGTATGTTGAGCATGTATTTATGTGCTATGTGATGCATGAAAGCTGTTAGATCTTGCTGAGCTGTCGAGCTCATTCTTGCAAATAATCACTTTTGCAGGTTATAATTCAAGGTAACGCTATGTGCTACTTGAAAGAAATGAATCAGATGTAATGCATGAAGATTTATATACTTTGGCTAAATTGTTATTATTTTGGACCCTGTTTAAGGTTTCAGATAATGTATTTGATAATGTATGATGCTTAACAGATGTTGAGTTGTAAAGTTTAAATTTTACCCGATGTATAAGGGTTATTGAACGTGGTTGTAAGTTTTAGTTTATAATAACTTTGACGAAGCGATTCATGAAATAAAGTTGAATCAAAGTTATGTAATGATAAAGGTTGAGATTCAGGGATAATAAAGAAGGAATAATATAAAAGTTTTAAATATTCTGTATTTTTAGTGATTGTATCATTGATTAATGATGTAAAGTCTGAATAAGGATGTATTGTTAACGACCGATGTCGAGAGTTGTATTGTATGAATTTTGGGGTCGTTACACTATTTAGTAAGATTAATTGCATTATGTGAGCTACATAATAGTAAGCATTTATGTGACAATAAGTGTATGGGTGAACATTGATGTATAATAATATCAATTACCATTGTTAATTTATAATGTAGGCAATAAGTTATTATAACTGTAATAATAACCTTAATGATAATAATAACTGTTATGATAATGAGTAATACCCAATTGATTTATATTCGATGTTAGTAAAATGTACATGGATTATATGTTGGTGTATATGTACCTATTTGTTACATTGTACTTAGAAGTGGAATTGTGACTGAAGTATATACTATATGTATATATATGTAGAACATAAGCATTGTATTTGCAAGATGCTGAGTTATTTCTTGTCCCACATTATGTGCCCATCTCATTTCTCCTCACGTATTATGCCAAAAGGCTAGCTACCCTACCTTCCTTCTCAATTTCAACAATGTATAACTAATGATCATGGGGGGAGTGGGATTCATGATTGAATTCACCAACTCCTCACCAACTTCTTGTTACCCATTATGCAATCATGTATTCCTTTGGTTTGAATTGGGAGTTAAGAGCTTTGTCTGGGAATCCCATTTGCCTATATATATAACTTCTCTTCTTCATTGTTAACAATTGCTGAGAATTCTGTCCAAATACAAGATTTGGGGGCGTCACAAAGGAGTTATATGTATTTGAAGGAATGTTAAGAATAAGGTATTGTGATACCTATAAATTCAATGTGAATTGAATAGTGTTAGAAATGTTATAATGATATACATGGACATTTATTAAGGAAATAAAATTTTTCATGAAGAGATACTATGAGGTTAAACGAAGATGAGTATATGTATAGAAATATATATATATATATATATATACTTAGTCTAAAATGTTGTCTTTTCACATGCAGAATTTTAAAAATGTCAAAATCACTTATTTCACTACATAGCATACTTGATGCTAATAAACTTACTCGGCCGAATTATACAAACTGGTTAAGAAATCTGAGAATAGTTCTTGCTGCTGAAAAGATTTCTTATATCCTAAATTCACCTGTCCTTGAAACTGTTTCAGAAACAGCCTCTGAGGAAGAGATTGCCACATTTGCAAAGTGGCAAGATGATGCATCTGTGGCTCAATACATCATGCCCGCATTCATGAATAACGAGCTTCAGCGTCAGCACGAAAACATGGACGATCCTACTATGTTGCTTTACCTCAAGGAGTTATATGATGAACAAAGTAGGACTGCTAGATATGAGATATCTAAGGAGCTCTTCCGATCTCGGATGACCGAGGGCTCCGCCGTCGAGACTTATGTCCTTAGGGTGATCAATCTGATTAAACGCCTTGGACAACTTGGGTTTGTCATGGATGGGGAGTTGAGTTAAGAAATTGGTCTTGCAGTCACTCCCTGAGACCTTCTCGCAGTTCATTGTTAATTTCCACATGAATAAGTTAGATGTGAGTTTGCCTGAGCTACTTAACATGTTGAAAACTGCAGAAGGTCACTTCCCATCCAAGAAGAACCATGTTTTAATGGTGGATTCTTCCAATAAAAGGAAGAGGCCCAAGGTGTCTTCTGAAAAGAAGAAATCTAAGAAGGCTAAGGGAAATGGGAAAGAAAAGGAACAAAAGAAACCTGATCCAGCTGGCAAAGGAATGTGCTTCCATTGCAACGAGCCGGGACATTGGAAAAGGAAGTGCAAAAAGTTTTTAGCAGAGAAGAAGCTTGGAGAAGCTTCGACTTCTAATCAAGGTTTGTTCGTTCATGATTGAAATTAATTTTATAGAAAGTTAAAATTCTACTTGGGTATAGGATACCGGCTGTGCTTCTCACATATGTAATACTATGCAGAGACTGGTCAGAAGTAAAAAGCTAAACAAGAATGAGGTTGTCCTACGAGTGGGAAATGGAGCAAAGGTTGTTGCATTAGCTGTAGGAACTTATTGTTTAGCACTGCCTACGGGCAAGTCCATTTATTTAAATAATTGTTATTTTTCGAATATCATTAAAAACATTATTTATTTTTCCGTATTAAATATGGATGGATTTAACATTATAATAAAGAACAACAGTTGTTCTATTTATAATAACAATGTTTTATATGGTGTTGGTAATTTGCGAAATGGACTTTATATACTTGACTTATATGAAAATATATTTCAAATTAAACAAACTAAGAAAGAGAAAAGAGATGATGTTAATTATACCTTTATGTGGCACTGTAGACTCGGTTATATCAATGAAACAAGATTATCCAAGTTGCATAAGGATGGGCTCTTAGAGCTATCTGATTTTTAATCATATCCAACTTGTGAATCTTGTCTTATGGGTAAAATGACTAAATCTCCCTTTAGTGGAAAAGGAGAAAGAGTTACAGAGTTGTTAGCGTTAGTTCACACAGATGTTTGTGGACCTATGACAACGAATGCACGGGGTGGGTATTTTTATTTCATTACTTTCATTGATGATCACTCAAGATTTGGATATGTGCATTTAATGAAATATAAATCAGAATCATTTGAAAGGTTCAAAGAGTTCAGAAGTGAAGTAGAGAAACAAACGGGAAAGAGTATTAAGATTCTTCGATCAGATCAAGGTGGAGAATACTTAAGTGATGAGTTTCTCAATTGTCTCAAAGATAATGGTATAATCTCACAATGGACTCCACCAGGTACACCACAGTTGAATGGAGTATCTGAAAGGAGAAATTGAACATTGTTGGACATGGTTCGTTGCATGATGAGTTTTATCGATCTTCCAATTTCATTCTGGGGTTATGCCCCAAAAATGGCTGCATAACTACTAAATAAAGTCCCCTTGAAATACGTCCCCAAGACTCCATATGAGATGTGGACAAGGAGGAAACCTGGTCTTAAGCATGTTAAGATTTGGGAATGTCCAGCTTATGTGAAAATATTTTAAAATAATAAGCTTGGGACAAGATCTGATAAGTGTACGTTTGTGGGATATCCTAAAGAAAGTTTGGGATACTATTTCTGCAATCTTACTGAGCAAACGGTGTTTGTTGCGAAAAATGCAGCCTTCTTGGAAAAGGAGTTCATCCATGAAGGGGATAGTGGGAGGAAAAATAGATCTTAAAGAAATTCAAGAATCACAAACCACTATAGATCAATTGGATGAACCTGTCCAAGTGGAGACACCTACTATACAACACCCTATTCGTAAATTTGGAAGAGTACCGAAGATATCTGAGAGGAATCGATTCGTCATAGAGGATGACAATGAGGTACACATCATGGATGATGATGATCCATTGAATTATAAACAGGCTATGAGTAATAAAGACTCAGAGAAATGGTAAATGACCATGTGTGTACAAGAAGGTTAGTGGGAGCGCTGTTTCATTCCTTGTATTATATGTTGATGATATATTTTTGATAAAAATGACATTCCTATGCTACAATCGATCAAAATAAAGTTGTCCAAACATTCCTCCATGAATGATTTGGGTAGAACATCCTAAATTGGGGATATAAACCTACATAGATATATTTAAAAGGATGTTCGGCTTAACCCAAGGAACGTATATTCATTCGATGCTAAAGGCATTTAGCATGGCAAACTCCATAAGATGTCTCATAATGATGAGCCATGGAGTGAATCTCTCTAAAATTGTTCTCAATAAAAGAGAGATCGCATGAGTTACTATCATGTATGCAATAAAATATACGAGACTTGATGTTGATCAGTCAGATTCTGGAAAAGATCATTGTAGGACAGTGATAAACATCCTAAAGTACTTAACTGACACTAAGGATGTCATCATGACATATGATGGGTCTGAATTAAACTAGAGGACTAAACAGACTCAAGTTTTCAGACTGACCAAGACGATAGCAAATCCATTTTAGGGTAAGTCGTTACCTTGAAAAGGTGGTACAGTGAATTGAAAAAGTTCCAAACAGCAAAAGGTTGCTGGTTTAGTGACAAAGACAAACTATATATAACTGTAAGTGAAGCTACAAGTTGATGTTTCGGATGAAAAGTTTATTACTGAACTAGGAATAGTTCCTATGTCTCATCTTGAATCTAAACATGTGTTGCAGCACTTTGATTAAAGAAATCATTGAAAGAGGAGACATCACCTTAGAGCGTGTAGACTCTCAAGACAACTTTTCAGATCCATTCATTAAAGTTTTAACACAACAGTAGTTTGATCGTCACTTAGAGAAGATGGGTATGAGATACTGTAAGAACCGTAAATTTTATGGATAATTTTTATTTATTATTGATACAATAAGAAAACGGATATTTAATGAAACATAAATGTTTATGATGAGTTATGAGAAAAGTAATTCGATTATATTAAATTGAATTTAGAAGAAAATAGGGAGGAATTCAACGAACTTGTAGAATGCCTTGTGTGGCATGAGAAGGGAAATGGTGGTGAATTAATTAATTAAATGATGAAGGAATTAATAAGTGAAGGATTAATTAATATTACATTATTAATTAATTGTCGTAATTAGTAATAGCATATTAATAAGTAATTATTTATAATATGTTATTATGAGTAACAAAACATTTGCAAGTAAATAATTGATGTGTATAATAAGAATTATATTTGATTATTGTTGAGTGCAATACATGTTATAGTTAAAATAATGTTGTTAAGAATAATAACCGGTTAAAGAATAAATAAAGATATTAATGAAAATGAGAATTTATTTGAATATAAATGATTTTATGAGTTAACTCAATTATATTAAACTAAGTAATTATAATAATTGAGGAAAACGTGGAGTTTATAATAAACTCGTGAAAGCCTTGTGTGACATAGTGATGAAGAATATTAATGATGATATTAATTGACGAAGGACTTAATAAGTGAACAATTAATCTATATTAACTGTTAATTGTTATTGTAGAATATTAATTAATTGTTATAGAATATTAGTAGCGATTAATAATACGTTAATTATTATTATTTCAAGCGATGAAATAATAATAAACCACCTGTTTATAAATATGCTGAGATTTATATTTGTGATAATTAATCCTATGATTATGAATTAAGTGTTATTAATAATTACGAGGAATGGATTAATTAATATTATTAATTAATTGATAAGATAAGTAAATTATTTACTTCTATGTGCAAGCATGTGAATTAAATGTATAGCGTATAGTAGTTAACTATATAATATATAAAGTTTAAAGTGTGGTGTGACTCTATTATATAGAAATCATATAGTAAGATTTACTAAGTTACATGATAATGCCTATGTGACTATGTGAGTGTGTGGACATTAAAATAATGTATCATGAATATAAATAATAATTGATGATTAATTATATATATAATGGAATAATAGAATTTAATAAAGGAGATAATGTGATGTGATTATATCCGAGTAAATTATATCCGGTATTAATAAATGTACATGGATTATATGTATGTTACATTGTCATATCACATCTACTACTTGAAATATTAAGCATGTGACTTACATTATAATGTTAATTATAATCTAAATATATAGTATGAATATATATGTAATAGCCTAAGTGTATGATATATGTTATAACATTTCATTGTACAATTGCTAGAATGCTGAGATTGAAATTGGCTTGTCCCATTATATGAGACTCATTCTCCTTCACGTGTGTAGCATACAAGCTACTCTACTCTATATTCTCAATTTCAGCAAATAATTCATAGCTCTCTATTCCTCAAACTCAGCAATCATAGCTCATGATTATGGGGGGGAGTGGGCACCATGATTTGATTCACCAACCATTCCATAACCTTCATGCAATTTGTCAATCCGTTGGTTTGATTCATGGGAAGATAGCATTGTCTGTATATTAGTTTCTCTATAAATATAACCCATCTCCTTCAATTTGATTTGCTGATAAATTTCTTGAGTTAAGAGTAATACACATATTAGTATAATAGCATTGTGAAGTAGCAGCAAGTTCAGATTGTAATCAGAGAGTTGGGAATCCAGTTGGAGCTAGTTTAATTTATAGCAGAGGTATAAAACTCTTCATTCATGTTCTTCATTTTTGCTTCTCTGAGATTTGCTAATTCTTGAATTAAGCATGGTTATCATGATAAATTGATTGGGTTGTAATTGTTGGTTGTTATATAGACTTAGTAACATCTTAGAATGCAATGTGGCTTACTAGCAATCGAATTCATACAACAATTTCCATGTTCTTCATTTTGTCTCTGAGATTTCTTAGATTTTGAATGTTACATGGAATTCATGATTCTGCAATTTGATAATGTTAAATTGTTGCTATATTAGCTTGTAAATATATTGGTAATACAGTGTTGCTAGTTATAAATGAATTAGTGAAGAATTTCTGTGAATTAGGATAAAGTCTGCCGAAGTAGACTATGTCTTGAACTGAACCAGGCACGGCGCAGCTGCGCCGGCATTACACTGCGGCGCAGCGCAGCTGCGCGGGGCCTTGATCCCAGTTTTTGCAGATTTTATTCCTGCTTGATGTCTGCTAAGTGATAGATATTGAAAGGAATTAGGACAAGCATGTTGGTATGATTAATACATATATATGGACTTGTTAAACTAGTATGAGCATATTATATTCGGATCGCTTACGTGAACGATGAGGTTATAGATTTCCGAAATGAACTTAGAATTTCAAAAAGGGATATTGACTCGTTTTATCCGTTTTAGACATTCTGACTTTTGAGATATGTTTGTACCACCTAAAAACACATGAAATGCATATTAACTTAAGTATATATGTATTGTAATATAATATGAACATGTGAACCTAACTAGTGCACCTTCCTAACGAAAATGGAAGTTTTGAAAACGAACTTTGACATGTGTGTAACACATTAAAGTATTGATTTTGCAAGCATGTTAGAATGGTTTAGAAATGCATGAATAAACCGTTAACTTGTGTTTATATGGTTCGCAAGGAAGCATGAACATGTTAGGCCCTATTAGTGAGATTTACTAATGAAAATACAAGCTTTGCACTTGAGCATTGACATGATACGTGGAGATTTTAATTCTGATGTTTATGGACATATGAGATAGTACTTTTAGACTTACTCACGCATCATACGTGTATACATACCATGACTAGATGTCGTGATTCAAATTTAGCACAAACGAAGCATGTTTTTAACTAATAACTGTGATAGTTACTTGTATGAAATATGAATGCTCATAAGAATGCTTAGTACAAGGTATATATGAATACCATATGTGTTTAAAAAGCGAGCATGGTAGGATTTGTGAAATCTATGACCTTGAATGGCCGTAAGTGTTGACTTAGAATCTATATCACATATGTTTAGAATAAGGGAATGTTATATAAACATAGAAGTATCCTTTAAAAATGTATATATGCTATATGATA
Source organism: Panax stipuleanatus (assembly GCA_020205555.1). Taxonomy (NCBI): domain Eukaryota; kingdom Viridiplantae; phylum Streptophyta; class Magnoliopsida; order Apiales; family Araliaceae; genus Panax; species Panax stipuleanatus. The sequence goes on from CM035122.1 coordinate 21,400,940, forward strand.
TCATATGTTGTTACTTGAATCCGATTTGACGGTTAGCTTATAATAATGCTATAAAGTGCTAGAAAGATTATGGTTGCCATTTCTTGTGATTTTATGTGATATTAATGATATGAGAATATGTTAAACTCAAAAGGAGGAACGTTGAGAATAAAAGTTATAATTATATGACACTATATAACTGTGTAGCTAGGTTAAAACTTAGCTTAGGTGTTGATCGTATATCCGAAGATAAGATATGATGTTAAATTATATGACTAATGAATATCATATATATACGTAATTACGATAGGAATTCAAAAGTGTCGATTTGCTTTTCGTGGATAAACTACGCTAAAGGCAAGTTTCCTGACTTAAACTCATTTATAGTGCAAGTATCTGAACCCTACTTTTATTGTGTTTCAAGTATCCTATCCTTGTGGTTACTTAATCGAGGAACGTCATAAGCAAGTTCCCTAACTTATACTCTTTCATTGTGCAAGTTTCCTTGAAACCATTTTTGTATATTAATTGCAAGTATCTGACTACTCTTTTATTGAGCAAGTATTTGATTCATACTCTTTATTGGACACATATTCGAGCTTGTACTAACTTTGGTCGTACGAGTAAATAGGTGCTAGAATAATTCTTGCCTTACAAACTTATATTTCATAGTTTGATTTAAATCACAATTATATTCTTTGAATTATTGTTGCGAGTATTGAACTCATAAATTGTTCTTATATACATTTTTGAAATTGTCTACGCCATTTAATTCGGCTAGACCAATATTATGGATTAGAAAGCAATCCACACCAATTGCCTTGGTGCGGACTCTTATAAATTGACTGAGTTGAACAACTCTTATAAAAAGGGGAACTATATAGTCGGGGTACCGACAGTGGTGTGACAGGTTATGCATAACTCTAGGTACGACAGGCTAATCCCCTAATTGTACTTGGTTGGGTTACTAGAAATATTTTTGGTGATTCTAGTAGAAGTTCGTGGTTCTTAGCGACCACTCAGTATCCAGTATTTATTAACTTGAAACTTTGAATTCATTGGATTCTTTATTAATCTTTGGTCCGCAGCGACACTCAGTGATATCTATTCATTCACTTGAAATTGTTGAAACTTTTGAAACTTTTAATAACTTCTCGACCCATTGTGGTCCTTATTCAACTTCACGGAGTAGATTTGGAAGTCATTGCTATTTATTTTGTTCACAACATTCTTATTTGAAATCTTGAGCGATTAATTATCGTTTTACCCTTGAGATTTAGAACTGTATATATTCCTGTTCACATTTATTGGCATATTACTTGCTGAGCAAATTTGTTGCTCACTCTTGCTTCCCATAAACAATTCAGTTAGGGCAGGGCAAGGTGGAACCCTAGGACAGGACAAGTACGAAGGCAAGGCTATGGAGTAGCTGTGCTTTTCTATATTAGGATGTTTCCGTTATGTTGTATTAAGACTTATTTAAATATTATGTATTAAGAAATGTTTGGTTTAAGTTATGAAGTGTATTAGTAATAGTTTCGAGACTTTTGACGAGAATATTTATGTTATATCAATGTAAATTATTATGTTATTTCATTGTTTGAGATTTTAGTTGTTATTAGAATTAGTACGTGATGGACCGAATTCGAGATCAGTGATGGCCTGAATTTGGGGGCGTCAAAGATACCAAGGCGATTGGCTTTAGTGCAAGTGGGAGATTGATAGTAGTGTGCATACAAGTCAATCATGTATAATGATAAAGCACATACTTTGTAAACAATCTTATTTATTTATTAATAAAAGTATTCATTAAAGGCATTTAATTATCTATATGATGCTGTTTTTATAATATGTAAATAACCCATAGTTTTAAGCAATGCTTTTAGAATCATGATATTGATCATGCTAATGAGATTTAAATTCTTAGAAATCTTAAAACTAAAATAGTTCCTAATCGTGGGATTACTAAAAAGAGGATTAGTAAATCTGAATAGATTGGTACATATGTTGATTGCTCATTGGATGAGGATGATTGATCTCATGATCATTTGTGTGGAGACACTAAAGCAAGTATGTAGGTGCTTATTGGAGAATAAGTTCACTAAACGTGACTCGCTATGGAATATCTAATGGATTTTTCTCGTCTGTTAATAGGAATTCCTAATGTGATAGTAGTACAAGTGACCCTTAGACTTGAGATCATCATAGTATATTGTATGTAATGAATTATAATTTGACTTATTCCTTAAGACCCTTTAGGGTATATAAAAAGGCATGCTTGGGTATAATGAGTTACATATGGAAATAATGAATGATCAATAAAGAATCTACCACCTCTAGTAAAAGAGGAGATATGTCCTATGTGATTCGTTAAATGATAACCCAGGAATCCTTGGCTAATGTGGAATGAAATTATAAAGGAGTTTTTAATTTGCATTATTTGAAGTTGTGCATTTCCTAATCGAAATACATATAATTAAATAACATAAGACTTGACAGTAAATCTAAGTCTTATATTTAATTGGGATATTGTATAGTGGAAGGATTGAATTATACGATAACTATTAACTCACAGGTTCTTTTATGATTAATGTTGAAATCTATATTATCTGAAAAGTCGTTGATCGCTAGGGAGGCTTATCCCTATTGTAGAATAAATATTATTTAATTAAATAGATTATTAGTTTAAATTATTTATTTAAATAAGATTAGAATTGTTCTAAATGATTTATTCACAATCGATTTAATATAGAGAACCTAAAGGGTCACACAATAAAAGGAAGAATAATTATTTAAGAAGATAATGACATAATCGTAATAATGCATCAAGTGTAATTAATTTAATCTGTGGTGATAGAATAAATTAAATAGCTTAATTTTTATTATTTCATATTTTAGAAATATTAAATATAAATTAATAAGAGTAGTCTTGTTAATATTATTATAATTATTATTATTTTAATTCTAAAGGAGTTTAGGAATTAATTTAATATTAGTACTCTCACTCAATCCTAATGAGATTAGGAGGTAAATTAATTAAAGAGTTTAATTAATTAATCCCAATATGTTAGGAAGCCAAATTAATTAAAAGAGTTTAATTAATTAATTAAATAAAACCTAATTCTAATTAGATTAGTAGGTTTAACCTAATATCTATATAAGAGAGTCTTATATCGATACAAGGTACGTGAATTCCAAAAGTTGGGAGTACACCAGATTTCTACAGAGAATAAAAAAAGGGTTTAGCCAACCACCCATCTTCCTGACTAATTCATCTTCCTTGGTGGATCACCTCTAGAGGCCAAACACTTGGGTGGCTAGCGTTGATCAAAGGAAGGAGCCACTACAGGATATTCAAGGAGATTAAAGGAGAGCAGGGAGTAGAACTCGTACCTATGGAAGCTTGATTCTACAACGGTATGATTCTGATCTTCCTACTTTTTTGTTATTGATAATTGAGCACAAAGTATGATCATGGCATGGGTTTGTTTGAAAATTTTTAAAACCATAATTATCACGCTTCCGCCCTTATTTATGCAATTTTATTGCATGTATACGTTATGTATAAACCCAACATCTCTTTGATAGACCGGAGAGTTTCTTCCATCTGCTGTACTTTCTTCAGGATGTCACCAGCTTCCTGTTCTTTGTTAAGGATGGTGATTTTAGGAGTTTTGTTGGTTGTGTCCTGGTTTTGTGGTCCAAGAATTTGCGTCTTGGCTTTTTTAGTCTCTTGATTGCCACCACTACCACCAGGTGTTCCCAATTCTGTGTGAGTTTGGGTTTGCTTCCCTTTAAGGGCCTTACTTTGTTCTCTCAGGAAATTGGCCAATTCGGCTATCCGATTCTTCAGTCCTTCAAACTCTTTCCTAGAGACAGGGGTGGATTCTGGCTGAGCACTGGAAGTCATGTTCGTAGATCGACTTAGTGCCTTTTTAGACTTAGATCTAGTGACAGGACCAGTTTTTCACCTACAATAAAATGTAGGCGTGTCAATTTCCTGATGTAGGTAGAGATAGGATGCATGCCATGATGTGTTTTTTGTGGTTTTTTTAATCTTATCTTGCAAAAATAGAGGTCTGTTATTTTTGATGACAGGATGACAAAATGTATATGACAGGAAATGTAAATCTTTCATTATGATATTTATATTGTGCTCTTTTACATTGGAATTGAATAACTTGACATTGAACTGAAAGAGGAAGGCATGAAGAAGCTTTCCATCGAATTTGGTTAATCAGAAGCAGACTTATCTTATACTACTCTCTCGGCTTTTTGGCATGAAGGTCCCCAGATTATCACAATCTACTAGAGGAGAAATTAATCCGATCTTTCAACTGGAGCGAATCTGGGTGGTGCATTTTCATGAGCCCCTAGAGACATAGCCGTCCCCAGAGCCATTACTTATCACCGGCGGGTTTTGCCTCCCGGAGGACGAATCACACAACATACATTCACATACATCGCGTCTCACCGTTATGCATATGATGACATGGGTGCGAAGCACTAATATGGGTGCGAAGCACTAAAATAGGAAAACATTCATTCATATTCATTTAATGTAAATACGCAGCATTCACGCATTCATTCAATGTAAAGACGCAGCATTCACACGTACGTAGATTTTAAAAAGGGAAATGTTTGAAAAGATTTGAATGTGGCCTAAGCCCTCTACTGTCCCCAGTGAAGTCGCCACCTGCCGACGTCCGGGAAAAAAATTTGTGGGTCAGGTCACAACCCAAATCTTTCTCTCTTCCTAAGTTATCTCTACCCTTACTCTTTTTATTGCGAAAAAGGTTTTGAAGGGTTTTTTTAGAAAAAGGCCAACATGTATCATGTCGACGGTTGAACGTTTTACAGAGTTGCCAGTTGGTAGATTTGAAATGGTTGTACCAACTCAACTGAATTTTGTTAGAAAGAGGCCCAATTGCTAGACACTGTCGAAACTTGATCTTTGAAAACAAAGTTTGAGTTAGGGGCTTGGTTAAGTGTGGGGAAGGTGTTAGGTGTGACGCCCCCAAATCCGGGACCGCCACTTGGTCGCTCGAATTCGGTTCATCACGTGCTCATGGTACTACAATGATAACTAAAATCACACATTCACAACGGAATATCTAATTTAGAATAATATACAATGATTTATTATAATTATTTCCCCCAAGTCTCGCAACCTACAGTATTTAATAGATTACATAATAATATCAATTAACGACACATTACATAATCTAACTTAAGCTTAAACATAAACAAATCCAGTGTTACTACATCATCTTAATACAATATTAAAATATTTAAAAACATAAAAGAGACAAGCTAGTTGGTAGCCTTGCCCTTGCCCTTGCCCATATGAACGCCCGAAGGTTCGCCATGCTCTGTCTTAACTGAAATATTTGTAGGGAAAGCAAGAATGAGCACAAATTGCTCAGCAAGTAATATACAATAAGGGTGATGAGTATTATATCACGAGTTTGAAATATCAAATTATAATCTCTAAGATAACTCAGAGTTTCAGAATAATATCATGAACAACGAATATCAATAATTCTTGAATCAAATCTTTGGAATATGAAATTCAATATAGATCAACAGATATATATGAGTTCAAAGGCTATCAATGTATGCAACTGGATAAAATAATTTATACTGAGTAGTCACTAAGGACTATCGAACATCTACAAGATTCATCAATATTAAACTGACAACCCAAAAAAAATAAGTACGATAGATGATTAGTCTATAATACTCTATGTTATGCACAACACCACAGTAATAATCACCCGTGTGTTTGGGCTTCCAACAATAAACACTCCCCTTACCATAATGGTTGTTCAAATCAGTTTTCAGATTTTCGCACCAATAAAAAGGTTTGGACAGTTTTCTTATAAACATGCATATAGTCTAGCCGAATCGAATGGCATAGACACTTTCACAATATTCAAGAACAATACCAAGTTCAACATGAATAATAGCTTTCACAAGAGTTTTAAATGTACTAGCTCAATGAACGAGTAAGTAAGATAACTTGAATTGTACAATGATAGAATACTTGCACCGTAAAAGAGTATAAGTTAGAAAACTTGCCTTAAGCGTAGTTTATCCCCGAAATTTAATCAACACTTTTAGAATTCCTATCGTAATACAGTTACGTATATATATGATATTCATTAATCATATAATTTAACTTCACATTTTGTCTTCGAATATACGATCAACACAATAGCTAAGTTTTAACCTAGCTATACAGTTATATAGAATATAATTTCTATCCTTAACGTTCCTCCTTTAGAGTTTAAACACATTCTCATACCATATAAGATCGCAACAATTAGCAAACATGCTCTCATATTATTAATATCACATAAAACTACAAGCAATACTAAAATATATTTCATTTTAGCAAGTTATGGCATTCTCATAAGTTAACCGTCAAAATCGGATTCACATATATCACATAGTGTATATACATGTCAAAGAGTCTTTTTATATTCGTATAACCTTCCCTTATCCCAAACATATGTGATATAGATTCTAGGTCGACACTTACGGTCATTCAATGTCATAAAATTTACAAAATCTAGCATGCTCACCTTGTAAACATATAAGGTAGTCATATAACTCATATTAGGCATGCTTATGGGTATTCACATTGCATATACGTATCTATCACATTTATTAGTTTGAAAATATATTTCATTTAGACCTAACTTGATTTCATGATATCTAGCATGGTAGGCATATATGCATGATACATGAGTGAGTCTACGTGTGCTATCTATCATGTCCATAAATTTTAGAATCCAACTTTCAAGGTAGTATGTTAACATTCACGTTCGAGTTCGTATTTTCATTAGTAAAGCTTACTAATAGGTCCAACATGTTCATACTTCCTTACGAATCATATATAAGCAAGTCAACATGCCTTCCATGCATTTCAAAGTCATCTAAAGATGCTCATAACATCAGAACGTATATATGGCATTTACATGTCCATATCCATTTTCAAAACTTATATATTCGTTAGGAAGGCGCACTAGTTAGGTTCACATGTTCATATTATATCATGGAACCCTTATAGGTTAGCTAACATGCACTTCATGTGTTTCTAATTCATACTAGCATGTCTCAAAAGTCAGAATGTATTCATGGTCTATATATGTTAAAGTTTGTTTAAGAAACTTGAGATTTATTTCAACGCTATTAGTCATTCCATTAATCTTGCATAACATTATAGCAACACACGTGCACATCATGTTAATATACTCATGTATAGGTAATACTCATGCTAACATGTTCATTTAAATCAATGCAAGAACTATCACGTAGCAGAAAGCAAGCAGAAAGTAGGGAACTGCTGCAGGCTGATGGCGCAGCTGCGCAGCTGCCCAGTGTAAAACTGGCGCAGCTGCGCCGGCTCCCATCCAGCGGCAGACAGTTCCAGAAAACGGCAAACCCAAAACCCAAACACAGAAAATTCCTATGAAATTACTATCAATCCCACTATATTACCTCATGATCACTTACATTAGCTTATATAACAATCATTTAACATTACTGAATCACCAATTCATGAATTCCAACTTAATGTCAATAATTGAAGTTTTCACAGAGTTTGCAGAACATAAACTGAAAATAAAAATAAAGGACAAGGAACATGTATGTATGTCCATATAACAGTTAATCAAGCTTTCTACAATTCATTTATACTTCAATTCCTCATGATCAAGAACTTAGATTTTGACAGAAACAAGCAATGGAGTTTTGACAGAGAATAAAATGAAGAATAAGGATTCTGAAATTATACCTCTGTAATGCAATCTCAACTTCTCAGAATACTTAACACTGATTTATATGTATATGCTCTCCTTCTCAACACTTAGCAAAATCTCAGCAAAGAAGAATGGAGAAAAAGAGCTCAATATATAGAACAACCAATACCCAGACAATGCTATTGTTCTTCAATTTAAACCAACGTAAATGTAGGATTGCATGGTGGTTAATAGAGAGTAGGTAATTTGTGACGCCCCCAGAATAGGTTCAGTCAACCCAACCCATTCTGAGTCGCCAAATACATGGTACAGAATTCAAATACAAACTTTTATATCACACGGTCGTGCAAAATACGACCACACAATTGTGAGTGTCAATACAAATATATACAAAATATTAACATTCAAACTAAGTCCTCATTACAATTATTATCACACTATTTATCAGAAATAGTGAGGACTACTACTGCTCTAACTCGGACCATCACTCTGTCCCCCGACTAGTTCCCGCAACATTCTCTTTTCCTGAAGAGGACAATAGATAAAAAGGGTGAGCTCAACTAGCCCAGTAAAGAATATTATGACTAAGATAATGAAAAATAAATTATCGTTAGCCTTCAATAAATCAGATAAAATATAATGGACAACAAATTTTAGATCAATATTCGCAGCGAAAATAACAATTCATTAGAAGAGTTAAGTAGAGAATGAAGTCTACTATCTTCTATGATTTAAAAGTCCATCATCAATATTTTATCCCTGTAACATCAATCAATATATATCTCAAATCAAATATTCATCTTTGCACTACGGGTCAAAGATATTCATTTGTATCACCAGTGGTTCATGTTCATCTCAACACCTGTCCATCTTTGCACTACGACCAAAGATATTCATCAGTTAATCATTCATCTTTGCTCTACAGGCCAAAGATATTCAGTTGTATCACCACTTAGAACTAAGGATGATGAAAAATAATATAAATAACGAATCTAGTGAAATAAAGGATAAGATTAAATATTCGTATTTTAGTTTATTCAAGTTCAAGAATATTCCATAATAATACTTTGTGGAGCAAAATTCAAGAATGAAGCTCAAAACTTAGATCCAATTAAAGATAGTAACTATAACAGACAATTTGGACAAATAGAAGAAAATTTAGTTTTTCCGTGAATAGTGCCGTATACGTGAATAGTAACCCCGACGAAAAAAGTAAGAATTTCATAATAAAATCCATGCCAATATTTTGGTATAATGATATTGAAAAGATTAACATCATTTATGAAAGAAAATAACATCCCTTACTTCAAAAGAATAGTACCTCTGACTGAAATATCGGATATAAGGCTGAAAAAAACTTGCACTGAATAGTAACACTCAAAGTATCTAAATACTCACAAAAATACGCTCGATATTATAGAGAGAGAAAACTTCTGATTCTGGTGTGATTTTCAATTCTAACCTAAGCACCCTATTTATAGAAAAAGCTTAGGATGCCAAAGTAGACTTTTGAATAAAATAATATTTTTTTAAAAAAAATTCCAGCCGCCTCCAAAGAAAGCCATCAGCATTCACCAACCAAAGGTGGGGCTCGCCATTTTATAAAAAACATTTATTTTTTGAAACTTCAATAATTCATAATAATTAGCCCATTTGTCAGAAAAATACAAATTCTATGTTTTTTCCATAGGAAATTTAATTCTCTACAACTTTGTAGAAAGAAGTTTTTCCAAATTCCAAACAGAAATTATCTGAAATCCATAAACGGATGATTTTCCACACCAAAATACTGATAAAAACACATCAGCGCTAATTCCTTCTTTTATATCCACAAAATAAATATTTTCTTATCATATAAATCAATAATTAATTATTCACAATTAATCAATAATTAATTATTCATAATTAATTAATAATTAATTAAGTAATGATGGAGTAAAGATTTATATTGATGGAGAAAGTTTTTATATTCTAAATCTCCTAGCTTTGCTAGTTTTTCAAAATTTATTGACTTCGTGCTGATGTTGCACTTCTGTTTTCTTGAAAAACATTGGATCAATGATGGAACTAATGAATTTTTAAAATAGTGCTATTATTCACATGTCTATGCTAATTGCTTCAGCTGGACAAAATGATTTTAAATCTTCAAAATGTATTTTATATGCATCATTTGATATGATGTACAAACAATAATCGAGGAAGTTATCAATGCAGTTAAACCTAGTGTTGGATGTGATCATATGATCGTCAGCCCACTATGGTATGGTGTAGTATGACGACGTCATGTAATGACGAAATCCTCAACGTATCATTACTACGGTACGGTATCAGAATATTATGAAAAGATTTACTTATTATTTTACTTTCCTTAAAAAAAAAGATTTATTTACTTTTAGTTTCCTTAAACGAAAAAAAAAATATATATTATTTTATTGAGTTGGTTAAAAATATATATATATATACAATAAGGCTCTTAAACGGACTGTTCGTAAACGAACAATCCTTTTGCGTACACTTTTAAATTGAATAAGTGGGCCCAATTATGTACTATCTCAATTATGTAGGATAAGTAGAAAAAGGATGTACGCAAAAGGATTGTTCGATTACGAACAGTCCGTTTAAGAGCTTTATCCTATATATATATATATATATATATTTTGATTGATGTCCGAGTTATTGCTAGAAGTCTATGCTACTTGATTCAGCTAGACGAAAATTGAAAGATGTTCATGAAATTCAAGCGTTCTTTGTCAAACTATACCAAACCAAATTGTTTTGGTGAGAATTCAAATGTTAAGAAGCTGAGGTGAACAACCCTGTAAAAGGGGACATATTATCGGAGACAATGGTTCCGAGAGTAACGCATATAGTCGTTACGATGTTAAGATGTAATACGTTGTGCACGACGTAGGGGTACAATAGGCTGATCACCTAGAGTACTTGCAGAGAGTGTTTTCAGTCTGTGTGATTGCTAAACATTCTATTAAAGATGGTTTACAGTGGTGATGCACTATTAAACCTAGAAAGAAGTTCATGGTCTTGTGACCACTCAGCATTATTGGAATCTTTTATATTCTTGGGTTATTTATATCGCTTCCCAATTATTGAGCAATTGAGGAAGATTCTTATTATTCTGAAGGAGAATGTAGCGAGAAGGATATTCCTTGGAAAGAAATAATTGTTAAACGCAACAAGTTAGTGAATAAGATTAACGTAAAATCTACTTTGATAGATTGAATGAATGAAGATTAATAAAAATTTCGAGGACGAAATTCTTAGAATAATGGGTGAATGTGATAACCTGAATAATTATAGATGGTGAATTATGTAGTATATGAATTCTATGAGTAGAGTATGTAGTAATGAACGAGTTAGAGAATATATAATATTTGAAACAGAATTGTGTTTAATTTAGGGTTACAAAATAAAACCTAGAATTTGTTGAAGAACTTAATGTAGTAGGAAATATAAAACCTATATTAATGTAATGTGTTGAATTTATTCAACGATAAATGTTTGTAAAGAAATTTGATGAAAACCTGAGTAAGGTAGGGTTTCGGTGATTCCGAGGACGGAATCCTTATAAGGAGGGAAGAATGTGACATCCCAGATTTTTAAATTTATAAATGAGAATTTAATAAATAAAATTCTTATTATCTGATGTTTTGAGTTTAAGTATGTGAATACGTGTCATATATGGTGAAATATGTGAATCTATGTGAAGATAATTTAAATATTAATTTTAATATTTATTGGAGTAAATAAATATTTTAATTGAATTATTTATTGAGTTAAATAAATAATTATGTGATTATTATTGAGTAATGATATTAAGTGTAGTATATTAATTAAATGAATATTTAGTATTTAATTTAATTGATATAATGATTGTATGTTATAGTTCTAATTGAATTGAGATAATTAAATTAGATGAGTAATGTGATGAGTGTTACATGCAATTATAATTAGCAATTAATTGTAATTATGTGACAATTTTATGTGCTTAATTGATGTTAGACTTTTAATTAATTAAATTAGAATGTTAAGATTTAATTAATTAAAGAGTAACATTAAAGTATGTGTTAAAAGAATTTATTAAAATAAAGAGAAGAGTTTTTAAATGATTTTTTCCAAACAAGACCCTTACTTTTGTTTTAAAACTGTTTTACCCAAACATGACCTTAACTACTAAAAATTTGTTTTTAAAATAACTTGTTTTGCCAAACAAGCCTTAGGGCTTTTTAAATTCCAAATGTTGTAACTTATATATATTAAATGCAATTATGGTATTAAAGGATGATTTAATTGGGAGTTAAATATATATTATATAGTTATACATATAATATATATGATATCAGTTTACGTTTTGTAAAAAAAACTACGTTAATTCTTATTCTAAACCTAAGTCTAAAACAAAGAAAAAGGTTAGTCTGTGTTAGAGAGAAAACACAGAGAAAGATGGAGTGAAAAGAGAAGAAGAAGAGAGAAAAAGAAGAGGAAAGGAGGAAGGCCTTGAGAGAGTCCTTGCTAAACCTCACCCTCTTCTTCCTCACTAAGCATCAAGGGTATGATTTGAACCCTTGTATTTTAAAGAGTTTGTTTTATATTTTTCATTGTTAGTTCTATGTAAATTGAACTTCTATGAAAATTGGTATATACATGATTATATATACATAACGTGTTCATGAGTTTTTATGAATGAATTGATAGATGTTGTAATCCCTTACATATATACTATAAACGATTTTTTTTCAGAAATCAAAGTATTGTAAAAACAAGTTTCTAATGGAGAAATTGTGTTCTTATGGGTTTATGTGTTTTGGTTGAATTTTAGAATGAAAATTGATGATAAATTCTTGATAGAAATCTGAAATTGATGATATATTATGATAGTACTCGAAAAAAAATAAAAACAACCCAAGTTGAACGAGTCCAAACGGATGTAAAATGAATTCGTAGTGATTGAATTCGCTAAATATGTGTAAAATATGAAAAATTAGCATGAACACTGAATTGGAATCCTTAAAAAGAATTGTTAATGTTTTTGAAGTGTTATAATTATCATGCAGATGTGTAGTTCTATGAATTACGAATCCATAGAGTCAAAAACGGACTCAATCGGATGTGTATAGCTTGATTTATGATGATTGGAAGGAGAAAAGGGTTAGAAAATTCGCCAGAACAACATACTGGAGGAAACTTTCGAGTAGCACCCTTCCAGGGGCGCAGCTGCGCTGCCCCCAAGGCTATTTGGGGTGCAGCTGCGCCGGGAGGAAAAGTTCGTCCGGGACTATTTTGACCTCCTCTGGTAAAACAGCCATAACCTTTTCGTACGAACTCCTATTGAGGCGATTCAAGATGATATGAAACGAGAACGAGCAGAACTACAAATTTTGTTCTTTAAGTTTTTCAATTTGAGGTCGTTAGCTAGGGTCAAAATTGTCATTTTTGAGACTGATGTGTTTTTGGAGGCAATCGGGGGGCGTCGGGCATGCACGTATGCACATGTAATGCTCCCAACCATGTAAAATGATGTTCTAGCTTCTATAACATGACTATTAGGTATTATAATGATACTTAGCATTAACCCTTGAGTATTAGACAATTCAATTGGGCGTGCTAAGCGTGCGCAAATGCGTGTCGTTTGGGCGTTCGAATAGGCAAGTTTGGCATACGGACGTGTAAGCGTTTCAACGCCGCAACGAGTGTGTATGACCTTGTTTAATATTATGTTTTTAATAAGAATAAAACATTATAGAGTAATGTAACCCAATCTAGGAGCATGCAAAGCACATGCAAAAGAGGCGAGTTAGGCGTGTAACGTATAAACGTCGAAACGCCGTGTAATGTGGTAATAAACTTAAATAGTGTTTCGATTCTAATGAAATGAATATTATAAGATATAAAATGGGGTTAGTATAAAATCAATAATTAGTCCTAACAAGACTTAAACACTTGAATAAATTTTGAATATTACAAAAAGGAAATATAGTGAAATATAAGTCGATAGTTAACACAATCTAGTTGAACATTGTGTATTGATAATAGGAAGGGTTATGAGATGTAGAGTAAAGTTTACATTACAACTAATATGCTTTGCTATGTGACTAATAGTTTATGTGAATGATTATATAATTGTGTAGGGCACGTGAAGTGCAGATATCTGTAAGCTGTTAAACTGTTATTGGTAAATAACGATCAAGGCAAGTCTTTTGGTTCCTATTTTCTGTGTGAACTTGATGATATTATGAACTGTTTTAAATTATATTGCAAAGAGTATGCTATGTTGTATATGTTGCAAGCATGAAATGTTAAAGTCAATTTATGACTACATTGATTGATTTAATAATGTTGATTGAGTAAGGAACTCAATCTTTATATTTGTTATGTGATTAAAGCATGTATGCCATGTTACTTTAATATTGAGCATGTTAATTATGTGCTATGTGATGCATGAAAACTGTTAGATTTTGCTGAGCTGTCGAGCTCACTCTTGCAAATAACCATTTTTGCAGGTCAAGGATGCAAGGTAAAGATACGTGTTAAGTGATTTATAGAGATCAATGTTCTGTTAAATTTTAAATTATAGTTGATGTTTTCATTGTAACTTAATTGTTAAGTTGTAAGTTGAGCTATCCGACGTATAATAGATATTGCTTAGTGATGTAAGACTTTGTATAGTCCTTTCGTTGTAGCGATTCATGTAATAGAATTGAATCAAATATTTGTAATGTTAAGGTTGTGATTCAGGGCAATATAGAAAGAAAGTTTATAAAAATTTTAAATATTCCGCATTTTTAATGATTTTAATATCGAATAATGATGTAAAGATAGATTAAAGATGTATTGCTAACGATCGAGGATGAGAATTATATTGTATGAATTTTGGGGTCGTTACAGGGATTACTTCCTTATTCGCAACTTCTATGTTCAAAGGATTTTTTAATCGTTCTCGGGGTGTACTATGTTTTCTAGCAAATTCTTCAGATATAAAAGAACAGGTGGCACCCGAATCAAATAATACATAAGCATTTATATCATTGATTGGGATTATAACTGACACCACGTCCTTTGCAGCCACGGCGTCCTGGACGGTCATATTAAAAGTTCTGGCGGTTGGGCGGTTGGATTGTGCCGGCCCGCTGATCATCAGCTTGTTGCCTCCTTGCTGATTGCTACCCCCGCCACTTCCCTTCTTTGGGCAGTCCTTAATTCGGTGTTTCGTCTAGCCACACGCAAAGCATCCTTGTATCTTCTTTGGTTTCGAAAAGTTGGGTGAGATGTGCCCTTCCTGCCCGCAGTTGTAGCAAGTGCCACGTCCCTTCCAACACTCGCCCTGGTGATTCTTCCCACACTTTGAGCATCCTTCAGCCCTCTTCTTGAAACCTCCACGAAAATTCCCTGATTGATTATTGTTATTTTTGTTGTTGTTATTATTCTCCCATTTTCTCTTTCCCAAGTTGCTTCCTCCGCTACTGCTTCCTCCCGTACGGTTCTCTCCTCCAGTATTCTTTCCTTTCTTCTCCTTGTCATACACACTTAAGGCCTCACTACCACCTTCTGCAATGATTGTCTTCTCTAGTAATGTTGCAAAGGTATCAATTTGAAGAACTGATACCTTATTGAACAACCATGGCTTCAACCCTTGTTCGAAGCGTCTAGCCTTCCTCTCTTCATCACCAACTTGGTGCTCTGCAAATTGCGTTAGTTTGTTAAACTTAGCTGCGTATTGCGCCACTGTCATGTCACCTTATTTTAGTTCTAAGAACTTCACCTCCATCCGATTCTTCATACTCTTCGGGAAGTAATTCTCGAAGAACATTGTCTTAAACTCATCCCAAGCTATTATCCCTTCTCCAGCTCTTTGTTGATTAGCCTCCCACCAATAGTTCACTTCTCCCCTCATCATGTATATGGAAAATACCGTCTTCTGATCTTCGCCTACGCGAGCTATAGTGAAAGATTTTTCGATCTCCTTGATCCACGTTTGTGCGACGATTGGGTCGGTAATTCCCTCGAACTCCGGGGGTCCTACACTCTTAAAGTCTTTAAAGGTTATTAATGGCACAACTTGAGGGTTTGGGCGAACGGGTTCATTGTTCCTTCCCCTTAAGGCTTCTCCTAACAAGTCTACCAGTTTCTGGATCTGGTCAACTTGTTCCCTCTCGTTATTAATAGATTCTTCGGGTGCAGTCAATCTACGTCTAGGCGGCATTATCTGCATCACAAATTTTCATTTTATTATTATTCAAGTATATTACTTAAGTATTTCTTTTAATACTAAAGGAATAAATTTATAACACATTTCTGAAATAAACTCCATTTATATTCATATGCCATTTCATTTCATTACATGATTATCTTAGCATACTGCTATAAATGTTATCACATATATCCCCTAATATCACAAAAGACGGGGAATAAACCAACCTACTACCATACTACCCCTCTAACAAAAGCTTATAGGGGGTTTACATCACTATCCCATACTTTACACAAAAAGTTGGGATTACAACATAGTATATACAACACATAAAGGTAAATTCTACTAAACTATCACTAGACCATCTAAGGAAATTTCATCACATCATCCCGCGTTCCACTGCGCTCTTGTACTCCATCTACGCTATATAAGCAACCAGCTCTCGACTCAAGGTATATAGAGTCTGTCCCTGCTCTGCCAGGGTAGTGGTACACACCATCAATCACCCTCTCAAAAGCTGAACGGAACACATACTCCATCTTGTTCATCTTCCTCTTCTTGCACCTGACCTCGTCCTCTAGGTCATCTGCTCTGCCATTGGCCGCTTCCCACTTCTCCTCGAAGTGTATCCTATCCATCACCTCCAACTCTAGCTGAGTATGGAGTGCTTCTTTCTCAGTTTTCTCACTCAATTCTCTCTGTTCTACTTCTTCCAGCTTTCCTGCTATATTCACGTTCCTAGCCACTGACCTGTGAAACAGAGTCCCCATCTGGATCCCTACCTCCCTACGGTAGGCAATCTCCACCTCTAACTCCTGCATGGCCAGCTTCATCTGGTGGTCCTCGTCCCTCAGTTTCTGGAACTTGGACTCTCTCTCTTTGGCCTCTTCCCCTAGCTCCTGGACCCTGCAGTCTAACTCCAGAATCCTCTCCTCATACTCGCCTAACATCTGCTCCTCTACAGTAGCCTCATCAGAGTCCTCTACTGGCTCATCCCCCACCGGCTCGTCCTCTATCGGCTCCTCCTATGGATCAAACTCTATCTCAATCTCGTCCTCGTTTTCAGACTCAAACGGTGCAACAGCCTGTACTGGTGTAGCCTCTAGAGGTGTCTCGTATACTACATGTATATCCCTGGGCTCATCCTCAGCCACTCTAGCGGGTACTCCCAAATCTGCCATCTACAATCACAAACACAAGACAAACAAACAGCAACTCCATTAGAATGTTAAATAAAACATAAGTTCATTGTATAAAATGAAGTTACATTTCATAACAGACTAAGTCTCTCAAGAAAAAACTCTACATGAGTTTTATTTCCTTCCTAACTTCTAAGTTCGCCTAAGTTATAGTCTAAGGACACTCGTTCCTAAGGTTTATAACTAAAGCTTTGATACCAACCTGTGACGCCCCCAAATCCAGGACCGCCACTTGGTCGCTCGAATTCGGTTCGTCACATGCTCATGGTACTACAATGATAACTAAAATCACACATTCACAGCGGAATATCTAATTTAGAATAATATACAATGATTTATTATAATTATTTTCCCCAAGTCTCGCAACCTACAATACTTAATAGATTACATAATAATATCAATTAACGACTCATTACATAATCCAACTTAAGCTTAAATATAAACAAATCCAGTCTTACTACATCATCTTAATACAACATTAAAATATTTAAAAACACAAAAGAGACAAGCTAGTTGGTAGCCTTGCCCTTGCCCTTATCAATGCCCGAAGGTTCGCCATGCTCTGCCTTAACTGAAATATTTTTAGGGAAAGCAAGAATGAGCACAAATTGCTCAGCAAGAGTAATATACAATAAGGGTGATGAGTATTATATCACGAGTTTGAAATATCAAATTATAATCTCTAAGATAACTCAGAGTTTCAGAATAATATCATGAACAACGACTATCAACAATTCTTAAATCAAATCTTTGGAATATGAAATTCAATATAGATCAACAGATATATATGAGTCCAAAGGCTATCAACGTATCCAACTGGATAAAATAATTTATACTGAGCAGTCACTAAGGACTATCGAACATCTACAAGAATAATCAATATTAAACTGACAACCCAAAAGAAATAAGTATGATAGATGACCAGTCTACAATACTCTATGTTATGCATAACACCACAGTAATAATCACGCGTGTGTTGGGGCTTCCAACAATAAACACTCCCCTTACCATAAGGGTTGTTCAACTCAGTTTTCAGATTTCCGCACCAATAAAAAGGTTTGGACAGTTTTCTTATAAACATGCATATAATCTAGCCGAGGTTGCTGTTATAACTGAAACTAGAAAAATGCTAGATTTAAATAAATCTCAGCCATTCTAGCTTCCCAGTTCTGTCTGGACCTATTTTGAACCGTTTGAAAGCTAGAGTTGGCGAGATTTAAATAAATCTAGTTCGTCCGCAGAAATGTCAGTGTCGATTCATATCAAATTAATATTTAAAGCAACAATTTAATAGAAGCGAGTAAAGCAATATATACAATTATATATACAAAAGCTGTAAAGGGCGATGGGTTTTCACACTAGTGTCCGGATTGGAATTAATATATATATATATATATATATATATATAAAAGCTGTATAAAAGCCACGGAATGATCCAGGCTTAACAGAATTGAAATATATATAGAAAAACAATAAAAAGGGCGATGGGTTTTCACGCCTGTGCCCGGACTGAAATTAAAATATATATAAATTTAAATATAGAGAGAAAAGTAATCAACCAAGACTGGAAAGATAACCTAGTGTGGTGAATGTTGCAGATATATATAAAAATAGTAAAAAGGCTATAGAATAATCCAGGCTGAACTGGAATGTAAATGTATAGAAAAGTAGTCAACCAATACTGGGAAGATAACCCAGTGTGGTGAATGTTACTTATATGTATATGCATAAATATATATAAAAGCAGTAAAAAAGCCACAGAATGATCCAGGCCGAACTGAAATATATATATATATATGGACAGAAAAGTAGTCAACCAAGACTGGGAAGATAACCCAGTATGGTGAATGTTGCTTATATATGCATATATATATATATATATATATAAAAGCAGTAACCTACCGTAGATTTGACATCCGGGCTTGACAGAATTGAAAAGTTAGTACATATACAGTTAAATATATACGAAAAAAAGCCAAACCCGAATTGGGAAGATTACCCAGTCCGTCAAAGTTGCTCAGTATGAAGATACAAGTATGTGAAAGTTGCTGGAAGCAACGAATCATCAATTCGAGTTGTAGAAATTCCAGAAAATGCATTTAAGCACTAAAATATACCAAAAGTTGACAAAAACGGTCACAGAAATAAGTTCTAGGCATATTTAGAAAACAAAACTTGATATGCTAGTGTATAAAAGTGCGAAGAAGTAATATAAACTTGCTGATCGTAAAAATACTCACAATGGACTGCTACACGGGCTTTTTGCCAAATCGTAGGCCTTAAATGTCCAAATCTACCGGTTATTTTTTGATATGTGGTAGTATGTGGGTATATCTACATGTTAGAGTGAAAAATATTGGGTTTAGAAGACATGAAAATAGCTGGAAAACCAAACAGGCAGAGGTTCACAGTGTTACTAAATTCTTAAAATGAGAGGGGGTGCACCTCTATATATATGCCAGGGAGCCTCCACTCTACCTGCTGATGCCACAGGTATAGGTGCGGCTCCATGTGGTGGGGCCCATATGGCAGGTATTGGGTCCAAGAAGACGGGTTCATAACCAGGTCTTCAATTCCTTGCAGTTTATTCGTTGAGCTGTCTTGCGCTGTTTGCACTCGGGATCATCGTTATGGTTTGTTTTGACCTTGGTGGTATCAATTAAGCTTGAGTTTGACTGAATCATCTTAAAGTTTGTAAAATGACTGTTTTGCCCCTCTTGGGGTTGCCTTTAGTGTCGGCATGGCCTTAAGGTGACTTCCTAGGGTTGTTTCCAAGATTTGGATCACATTCGAGTCTATTTGTCTTCAGTGTTGTCTCTGAGGCTAACTTGGTCACTCCAGGTTTTCCCCTGGAGACGTTGTGATGCTTCGGGATTATTTTTGAAATTGACATGACCTCCCGAGTTGAGACCGAGGCTGACCTGCACCTCCCGGGTTAAGACCGGGGCTAATCTGTACCTTCTGAATTGAGACCGGGGCTGACCTGTACTTTTCGAGTTGAGACCGGGACTGAAATGTACCTTCTGGGTTGAGACTGGGGCTATCCTATACTTCCCGGGTTTAGACCGGGGCTAACTCGTACCTCTCGGGTTGAGACCAGGAATGACGTGTACTTCCCGGGTTGAGATCGAAGATGATCTGTATATCCCGGGTTGAGATCGGGGCTGACTTGTATCTCCCAGGTTGAGAACGAGGCTGACCTGTACCTCCCGGGTTGAGACCGGGGCTGAACTGATTGCCTGGTATTGAGATCGGGGTTGAGTTGATGGCCCGATATTGAGATCGGGGTTAAACTGATGGCCCGATATTGAGACCGGGATTGATTTGACGGCCTGGTATAGAGATTGGGGTTGAACTGATGGCCCGGTATTGAGACCAGGGTTGTTTTGATTGCCCGGTATTGAGACCGGGGTTGATTTGATTGCCCGGTATTGAGACCAGGGTTGAACTGACGGCCCGATATTGAGATCGGGGTTGAACTGATGGCCCGGTATTGAGACCGGGGTTGAGTTAACGACCCGGTATTGAGACCGGGGTTGAACTGATGGCCCGGTATTGAGACTGAGGTTGAGTTGATGGCCCAGTATTGAGACCGGGGTTGAACTGATTGCCCTGTATTGAGACCGGGGTTGATTTGATTGTCCGATATTGAGACCGGGGTTGAACTGATGGCCCGGTATTGAGATCGGGGTTGATTTGATTGCCCGGTATTGAGATCGGAGTTGAACTGATGGCCCGGTATTGAGATCGGGGTTGATTTGATTGCCCGGTATTGAGATCATGGTTGATTTGATTGCCCGGTATTGAGACCGGGGTTGATTTGATTGCCCAGTATTGAGATCGAGATTGAGTTGATGGCCTGGTATTGAGACCGGGGTTGAACTGATAGCCCGGTATTGAGACCGGGTTAATTTAATTTCCTAGTATTGAGATCGGGGTTGATTTTATTGCCCGGTATTGAGATCGGGGTTGAACTGATGGCCCAGTATTGGGACCGGGGTTGAGTTAATGGCCCGGTATTGAGACCGGGGTTGAGTTGATGGCCCGGTATTGAGACTGGGGTTGATTTGATATCCCGGTATTGAGACCAGGGTTGAACTGATGACCCGGTATTGAGATCGGGGTTGAGTTGATTACAGTTTTGCCCTCCTACAATGTTAGTAATAGAGAAAGGAAATTTTGAGTGTCTACAAGTTGGTCGCGTAAACTTTAATTTACAAGAACGCGAACCATAGGAAGTAAAGAGAAGTAAAGTGAAAGTTAAACCAATGCATAAATCAAGTATTTGACTAATTGGTATTTGTTATTCCTTATGTGCTACATAGGAATTTCAATGAGCATCTTAGCGTAAACCTTAAGCGGTAGCTGTGCCTAAGGAAAGTTTTTAATCTTGCTCAAGTTCTACTTGATGCAAGTTCCTAACTTAATCCATTTTTATATGAATGTTAGTTCTTAAATTTCTCAGATGTTGAACATGAGAAAGTATTTCGTATGTGAAAATGTGCAATATTTATACAAGCTATTGGTATGAATGAGACTCTGTACCACAATATTAACACTTCGGTGTTTCAGTGAAATAAACTGTTCTGTGATTGAACTAATAAGTGTGAAAGAGTTCGATTTATTCATGATCCGTTCTTGTTAAGTCTGTGCTAAGAATTCTAGCCAGACAGAAAGTGTATGAAAGAAGTAGAATGATGAAAGTATGACAAAGTATATATGATGTATGTGTTAAAATGATAGGAATCGGAACATATTCCTATTATTCGAGCTTCTTTATAACCATTGTTCGGTTATTGAAGTCTTAAAAGAACTTTGATTCTTGAGTTGATTAATATGCAACTTCTATGACTTGCTGAGCAATTGAATGCTCACACTTGCTTTAAATAAAAATATTTTCAGCGAACGACGGTAGTATGTATTAAAGGACCTGATGAAGATCAAGATGATCGATGTCCTGCTTTGATGAGAAACTATGGTTGCAAATACCATTAGCGTCGTAAGATGAAGTGTTGTTCATGCTATGAACAAGCGTAAAGAACAAACCAAGACTTGGAGAATAGTTTGATTAAACTATTCTGTAGATATGGTGACTAGATAAGTCACAGTTGTAATGTGATAAGAATAATGTAATTATCATTATTCTTAATGAATTAGCGTTTTAAGGTAATAGAACCTGGGAATGGAATGATATATCATTAATCTTCAGGATTTAATGATGTATGTATGGAATGAGAAGTACTCGTACTACACGAAATTTGGGTGTGAAAAATAGGCCGGATTTCGGGGCGTCACAGGTTGGTATCAGAGCTGATAGGTTATAAATCTTAGGTATGAGTACCTAAGACTATAGCATGAGAGAGAAGGGTAAGAAAATAGTTGAGTTAAACGATTAAGGAAGAATATCACTACGTGATCATATTGCATCATAAGAACAAGTTTCCTGTTAAATGATGGATGTATTATAGCTAAGGCTATAATGGACAGGTACTATGAATAGTACAAGAAGAGGAACTCAGAAGAGTTGAAAGCTATACGAGTTAAAGAAAATTCGTATTAAGTCAAGAGAAGGTTAGAAGGTTGTAAATTTCAATTGAGGACTCATGTGATAGTTGAGTTGTATGAACTTTTGTTAAGGGCAAAGGTTTATGCTTTGGTGTAACAACCACTCAATCTATTAAAGTGATACACATTGGAATAGTAATGTCACGCTGTCGATGTGTAAATGACGGGAGGGTGAATCTTTTCTCATGCATATATTGGATAGTAGAATGTATTAAGTAGGTGCGAGTTTTTAAAACTCATACTTATGAAAAGTTTGTGACTCATAGTTATATGCTATGTTTCTGAGCTCTGAGCATATGGACTGTCCTTGATTTGTTCTTGGATTACATATTGCGAGGATAAGTTCTTAAACACATATGGTTCTGGAAAGTTCATTGTAATGACCGTGAATTTTAAACTATATTATTAATTAAATATGTGATTTAATTTTAATAAGTTAGTTTTATGAGTTTATTTAAACCTTAAGTGGTTATGTGATTATAGCCTATGCGAATAAATGTTAGGAATATTAAAGGGGATTACTAATGGTTTATTAAATTAGTGAACTAACTCTGAGACTTTTATATCAAAAGAATTGATAAGATGAGTAGTAATTAAATATTCAATTACTTGAATATAGCATAGAGATTTAAACGTGATTGATTAATTTATATTTTGCGTAATTGATCGATAATGTATGAATTTATTATTGTTGAGAATAATATACTAATAAGCAAAGGATTAATAAATATAACAAGATTATATTTACTTGATTAATTAATTTGTGCAAGCATACGATATATTAAACTTTTAATATATGGTAGTTAACTATATATTATATATAGTACAAGATGACACATTAATATGTCTATATATTCTATATATAGACTATATAGTAAGATTAATTGCATTAATAGAGTTACCTAATAATATTGTGACATGAAGTGTGTGGGTAAACATTCATGTATACCCTATTAACATGTAGTAATATCAATAATCAATTGTGATTTGATAATGATTTCATTAAGTTATTATGATTATAATAATAACAGTTACGGTAATGAATAATGATAATACCCAATTAAATTATAATTGGTATTAAGGAACATGTACATGGATTATATGTTGATATATCTATGTGTACCTATTTGATACATTGCATTATAGATTCCTTATTAAAAATGACATTGTGACTTAAGTGTATATATATAACCTAAGTGTATTTATAACTAAGTGTTGGACATATATGATATATACTTGCTAGTTGCTATATTGCTGAGAATTATTTGTCCCAATATGAGTGCCCATCCTCAAATTCCTCTTCACGTGAGAAGCTAGCCTACTCTATCTCCTTCTCAATTTCATCAAAGTGTAGCCAATGATTTCAAAGGGAGTGGGCAAAATAGTGTTCTTCAACTACTCCTCACCAACTTCTTGTTAACCTCCATATTATTGTACAATCCATTGGTTTGAATTAGTGGGAGATAACAATGTATGGGCAATCAAAACTCTATAAGTATAGGTTCTCTTCCTCTTATTTTCTTTTGCTAAGTTATTGTTAAGTAGAGCTTACATTCTGAGTTCTATTGAATTAAGAGAGTGAGAGATAGCAGCAAGTCCATATAACAGAGGTACAATTCCTATAGATTCCCATTCTTGTTCTTCAATGTCAATTTCTTGATTATACTATTTAGATGTTAATTAAATTGTGGAGTATGCTTGTTAAGTGTTAATTTAGTTAGTAGCGTGTTGGAACTGGTTTATGGCTGGTACAGGAATGAATTTCGTAAGTAATTTTGATTTGGGTTTATAGTTCTGTCGAGCAGAAGGTAGTTACTGGTTTGGCCGGACACCGGCGCAGCTACGCCGGGTTTATACCTGGGAGCTGCGCAGCTGCGCAGGGTCCTGTAAACTGTTGTTGCTTTCTATTAAGGTCTGTTATGTGTTAACCTATGATATCAGTTTGAGCAAGCATGAGAACTGATATTAACTCGTGGTATATGCTACTACATGTATGTTCATGGCCATGTTGGTATGTGTTATGGGACGAAATGCTTTATAGTTTTAAAAATGAACTTAGACTTGTTAAAGTAAACTTTGTCATAAACATACCATATGTGTATTCTAATTTTTAGAGCATAATCATATAGTCTATATTGACATGAAATGTACTTTTAAAGTGTTAAATACACTAGCATACGTGATTGCAAGATTCAAACGATTTCAAAGAAAAACTTAAAGACTTTTGAAATAAATTTGACCAAGACTTATATCTTTTAGATTCTGACCATATGAGAGCGTTTATATGGCTTAGTAATGTGTTTTAATACATGAGAGTCATGGTTACAAAACACTTTGTTTATACTAAACCACCTTTGTGGGCTTAGTATACTTTTTAATAAAAACTTAGAATATAAAAGGTAATAACATCAAGTACTAAGTGGATTATGTTATGATCATACTAGCATGAGTAATAAGATCTCATTATGCCTATAGATAGGTTGACATGAGCATCATATATGAAGATCCCCTATGCACGCATATTAATAGAAAATGAATTTCATGGCGAACTATGTGATTAATGGATACATATGACATATAAGTACAAGCATGCATACTTAGTATGGTTTAGTCTCCTTATGAGATAATATGACCGTAGTAGCGAACCTTTGAAGCATGAACTTGTATTGCTTAAAGTATGTAAATGTCCGACATGAAAACATATGATTTTGAATTAGAATTGAATGAACATGCTAAGTCTCGAACTTGAGTTAATAATCTGATAAGCATGTGTATTTGTTAATGTCAGTAGTTTGCATGCTAGAGAGTTGGCACAGATTGGTGCAGCCTGCTAGTTTCCTGACTATGTTAGTTGACTTATATGATGTTTAAACTGCAAAGTAGAATCTGACCCTACTGATATGTGTTTACTTGAGATAACTACATACTATGACAATGTGATATGATAAGTTGATGCTTGTTAAGTATAAACTCTTACCAGTTTACACAATACTAATTGGGAGACCGACTTGTTAATGTTAGGTCATTTCAACGCTATTTAATTAAAGCTAGAACTTATTTGTAGCTGAGCAAACAGGCAAGTATCCTATCCTATGCAATTACTTTATGCAAGGAATCTATGATTTGAATGCAAGTTCTCTAACTTACACAAACTCGTATAATGTGCAAGTTTTTCCTAACTTCATTTGATTGTTATATTGAATGCAAGTTCCCGAACTTCACTCTTTGGTTGTGCAAGTTCTCTGACTTACACTCTTTATTTGTGCAAGTCTTCTGAAACTCATTTTTTATTGTGCAAGTTTCTTATCCTTCTCATATTGTATTGAGCAGGTTATTATTATGTTTCAAGTTATTTTATTTAAGCTTGAATCTTATTTCCAAGCATGCTATTAGGTGGTTTAATTACTTTACAGTTATTCCACATCGATCTTATTGATATTCGCACTTGGTGAACTTGAGTTCGTACAGTCTTGGACTTTTACATTATTTAAAGTTCTATAATTCTTGAACTGCGTTAGATAGAGTCTGAACCCTTGTTCGGTCAGACAATTGTATGAAGTTTTATAAAAGCTATCCATACCAATTGTGGTATGGATTCTTAGACTGAAAAGAACAACCCTTATATATAGGGGAGTACCCCAGGTATCTAGTATAAAGATACAAACAGCAGAGTTGAATGTTATGCATATACATGGCGTACGCGAGGCTGATCTCCTCAAGTACATATTCTATAGCCAGTAACCAAAGGGTAATCAGCTATTGATTCTGTTGGAGTTTAATAGTTCAAAGTCTACTTGATTATCAGTTATTCTAAAAGCAATTATTATTCTTGCTTCCGATATTCATATTGTTGAATTTATTATCAGAAATATTCCTTTCATCATGATATATCCGATATTGTTGTATTTAAACTTGTTGAGCAAACTTGTTGCTCATTCTTGCTATATCATGACTTCTATTTCAGTTAAACCCGAGACTTTAGGGAAGGAAAAGGGTAAAGGAAAGATGTAGGAATAGTTTGCAAGGAGCAGACTTTATCTTTATGTTTAATTAAATTACTATTATGTAATATGAACCTTAATGATTATTCTAGGGCATGTTTGTATATTGTATTAAGATTATCGAATCTTGGAACTAGTAACACCTTTTGAATGAACGACATACGTTTATTATATTCTTCATTTAGTTATTGTATATTGTTTAGAGGTGGATATTTGTATTGTATCGTGACGATCGAATTGGGGTTAGAGAACCCGAATTTGGGGGAGTCACAGGTTGGTATCAAAGCTGTAGGTTATAAACATTAGGAATGCGAAACCTAGGATATAACCTTAGTAGAAAACTCAAGAAGAGTATGTAAGTGATGGGTTGAGGAGATCCATCGGGTTTTATTGTGATATTGAAGTTGTTTATTTAAATCAAATATGATTGATAGACGTCCTAACTTCTTAATGCTAACGTGAATAGCATATCACGTAAAGCCTAAAGTTTTCTTCCTTTCCTCAGATCATGCCGCCTAGGAGACTACCACAAAACCAGAGGGAGGAAGGATCCGTTAACAACGAAGGGGGAAATGCTGACCCAATGCAGAACTTCGTTGACTTGTTAACAGAAGCAATGAAAAATAGACCCCAGCCAGCAGCAAAGCAAGTAGGACATCACTTGGCTAGCTTCAAGGATTTTAAGTTGGTAGGACCTCCGAAATTCTGAAGAACCTTAGACCCAATCGAAGCCCAAACATGGGTAGAAGAGATGGAGAAAGTGTTTGAGGTCGCACGGGTGGCCGAAGCACAGAAAAAGAGTTTTGCCAGTTTCATGATGAAGGGAGAAGCTAATTGTTGGTGGAAAGCCAATAAAGGACGAGCAGGCGAAGGAGTTATTCCTAGGGACAAATTTAAGGAGCTATTCCTCGAGAATTACTTCTCGGAGAATACACAATAGGATATGGAAGTTAAGTTTCTGGAATTGAAACAAGGAAGTATGTCTGTCACAGAATACGGGGCAAAATTTAACAAGTTGGCCCGATTCGCTTCACATCAGGTTGACACGGAGGCTAGGAAGGCAAGGAGGTTCGAATTAGGACTGAAACCATGAGTGCAGAAAGTAGTCGCGGTATTGAAGATTAAGACTTACTCTGATCTACTGGAAAGGGCTATCATTGTAGAGGGAGGCAATGAAGCCATTGCTCAATTTAAACAAGAAAAGAAGGCCGGACATGAAGGATAGAAAGGGGGGAAACAGCAGAGGCAGCAACCCCAACAAGCGTAAATGGATGGAGAGCCAATCCTCTGGAGATAACAAGTCCGGGGGAGAGGCCAAGAAAAGTGTGAAGTGCAATAACTGCAGGAGGAATCTCTCGGGGGAGTGCATGAAGGGAAAGAGTGTTTGTTATCATTGTGGACAACCGGGGCACGTGGCTCCTCAGTGTCCAAACAAGCAAAAAGGAGGATGTTTCTCATGTGGAGTCCCAGATCACCAGATTAGGGACTGCCGGAAGAGAAAGGGCGATGCAGCTAGCGGCAACCGCAACAACAACAACAATTGGCTGAGCATCGGAGGGCCAGCCAGCCAAGCCAACAGACCAACGGCACACACGTTCAACATGACCGTACAGGATGCGGTGGAGTCCAAGGACGTGGTGTCAGGTATCATCCCAATCAACAATATAGATGCCTATGTGTTATTTGATTCGGGTGCTACCTGCTCTTTTGTTTTCGAAGAATTTGCTAAACAATTATACTTACCCCGTGAAAGATTAGAACACCCTATGAACGTAGAAGTAGTAAACAAGGAAATTATTCCCGTAGAATACATTCATAGGAACTGTTATACCGAATTAAGAGGATTTAAGCTAAATGTGGATTTGATACCGATACATTTGGGGTAGTTCGATGTAATCCTTGTAATGGATTGGTTATCGAATCACGGAGCAGTTATCGACTGTAAGAAGAAGTGTGTACACCTTAAGACTTCGAATAGGTCGAAGGTGGTATTTTATGGTAGTAAATCGCTGAGACAATCTCATTGTCTAACGATGATGCAAGCACAGAGATTGCTTAGGAAGGGTTGTATAGGTTATTAGGCTCACGTGGTTGATACTCGACGAGTCGAGGGTGAACTGGGTCAGATACCTATTGTAAGGGAATTCGTTGATGTCTTCCCAGATGAAATTTTGGGATTGCCACCGGATAGAGAGAAAGAGTTTGTTGTTGATTTGGCACTAGGGACAGCACTGGTATACAAAGCGCCGTATCGTATGGCTCCTATAGAGATGAAAGAACTGATGGCCCAATTACAAGAGTTGTTAGATAAGGGATATATTCGACCAAGTGTATCACCGTGGGGAGCACCAGTCTTATTCGTAAAGAAGAAAGATGGGTTGTTAAGGCTTTGTATAGACTACCGAGAGTTAAACAAGGTCACCATTAAGAACAAGTACCCGTTGCCCAGGATCGATGATTTGTTTGATCAGTTGAAGGGGGTGAAGTACTTTTCAAAGATTGACTTGAGTATCGGTTATCACCAACTAAAGGTGAGGTTGGAGGACATTCCAAAGACGACATTCAGTACTCGATATGGACACTTTGAGTTTCTGGTAATGTCATTTGGATTGACGAACGCGCCGGCAGCATTTATGGACTTAATGGACAGAGTGTTCAAATAGTATTTAGATAAGTTCGTTGTAGTATTCATCGATGACATTCTGGTGTATTCAGAGACGGAGGAAGAACACGCCGAGCATCTTCGAATAGTGTTGGAGACATTAAAGAGGGAGAAGTTGTATGCAAAATTCTCCAAGTGTGAGTTTTGGTAGCAGAGAGTGAAGTTTTTATGGCACGTTATCGACAAGAATGGTGTTTCGTTGGATCCAGCAAAGGTAGAAGCGGTTATCAATTGGGAGCAGCCAAAGATGCCGACAGAAATCAGGAGTTTCTTAGGATTAACGGGATGCTATCGAAGAATTATTCAAAAAATTTTGAAGATATTGTCGCCGTTGACCAATCTTACCAGAAAAACAATTAAATTTATTTGAACGGAGAAATGAGATGAGAGTTTTCTGGAATTGAAGAAGAGGCTTAGTCAAGCACCTGTGTTAGCTTTACCGGACAACACGGGAGGGTTTGTAGTGTATAGGGATGCGTTACACAAGGGTCTTAGTTGTGTACTTATGTAACACGGCAGTGTCATTGCGTACGCTTCACGTCAGCTGAAAGATTATGAGAAGGGCTATCCGACTCATGACCTGGAGTTAGCAGCGGTAGTTTTTGCCTTAAAGATTTGGAGGCATTATTTATATGGCAAGAAGTGTGAGATATATACGGATCACAAGAGTCTGAAGTATATCTTCACGCAGAAGGAGCTAAACATGAGGCAGCGCCGATGACTAGAATTAATCAAAGATTATGATTGTGAGATTCTGTATCATCCATGCAAAGCAAATGTAGTGGCAGATGCCTTGAGCAGAAAAGGCAAAGAGAAGTTACTGAGGTTAACCATTCAAGAGGAGTTGATGAAAGATTTCGAACGAATAGACTTGGAGGTTAAGTATCCGATGGAGACCAGCGAGAAATTATTTACAGCGACAGCGAGCCTGACTTTATTGGATTAGGTTAAAGAGGCACAAGAGATGGACCAAGATTGCGATAACATAAAGAAGCGAATTGCCGAAGGCGAGGAGCTTAAGTATAAGATTGATAGAACTGGACTACTAAGATTCGAAGGACGAATTTGGGTACCGTTAGTACCAGAATTAAGGGAGGAGATTTTACAAGAAGCGCACAGTATGAGATACTCGATACACCCAGGAAGCACGAAGATGTACTAAGATTTGCGTCACCACTTCTGGTGGCCAAACATGAAGAGAGAGGTTGCAGAATACGTAAGCAGATGTCTAACTTGTCAGAGGGTCAAGGAAGAGCACCAACGACCAAGCGGGTTATTACAACCGTTAAAGATTCCAAAATGGAAGTGGGAGCACATCACGATGGACTTTGTGGTCGGACTTCCGGCAATGCAGAAAGGGCACGACGCCATATGTGTGATTGTAGATCATCTTACCAAGTCGGCTCACTTTTTACCGATTAAGATTAAGTATAGTTTGGACCAGCTAGCCAAATTAAATGTCAAGGAAATTATCTCGAGACATGGGGTGCCGGTATCTATTGTATCGGATAGAGATCCGCGATTTAAATTAAACTTCTGGAAGAGTCTTCAAGAAAGAATGGGGACACAACTACGAATGAGTACCGCGTATCATCCGCAGACCGATGGGCAAAGCGAGAGAACAATTTAAACACTTGAAGGCATGCTCTGAGCTTGTGTGATGGACTTCAAGGGTAGTTGGGAGGATCACCTTCCATTAGTAGAGTTCGCGTACAACAATAGTTATCACGCTAGTATTGGAATGCCGCCATACGAAGCGCTATATGGGAGAAAATGTCAAACGCCCTTATGTTGGGACGAAGTGGGTGAACATCGACTGCTGGGACCAGAACTGGTACAACAGACAGTAGAGATCATCAAGGTGATAAGAGCACGACTAGTAGCAGCTCAAGATCGCTAGAAGAAGTATGCGAACTTACATCACAAGAAGAGAGATTTTGAATTAGGAAGTTGTGCATTCATGAAAATATCTCCCTAGAAAGGGAAGATTCATTTTGGGAAGAAGGGCAAGTTGAGCCCTAGGTTCATAGGACCATTCGAGATTCTGAGGCGAGTCGGTGAAATGGCGTACGAGGTAGCGTTCCTTCTTGAACTTGAGCACATTCACAACGTGTTTCATGTGTCGGTGTTGCGACCGTATAAATCGGACTACTAGCACGTTATCTCCTATGAACCGATCTAAGTCGAGAAAGACTTATCATACGAGGAAGTTCTTGTCCAGATACTAGATAGGAAGGAACAGAAGCTGAGGAATAAGATCATCCATTCCGTTAAGATTCTCTAGAGGAATCACGCAGTCGAAGAAACTACGTGGGAACTAGAAGAGAAGATGAAAGCGAATTATCCGTTTTTATTTGAGTAACCTTATTTTTACAATTTCGAGGACAGAATTTTTATAAGGGGGGAGGGATGTAATGACCGTGAATTTTAAACTTCATTATTAATTAAATATGTGATTTAATTTTAATAAGTTAATTTTGTGAGTTTATTTAAACCTTATGTGGTTATGTGATTATAGCCTATGCGAATAAATGCTAGGAATATTCAAGGGAATCACTAATGGTTTATTAAATTAGTGAACTAGCCCTGAGACTTTTATATCAAAAGAATTGATAAGATGATTAGTAATTAAATATTTAATTACTTGAATATAGTGTAGAGATTTAAACGTGATTGATTAATTTATATTTTGGGTAATTAATCGATAACGTATGAATTTATTATTGTTGAGAATAATATACTAATAAGCAAAGGATTAATAAATATAACGAGATTCTATTTACTTGATTAATTAATTTGTGCAAACATGCGACATATTAAACCTTTAATATATGGTACTACCTCCGTCCCATAATAAGTGCTTTTTTAGCTTAAATCACACAATCCAATACACAAGCTAAAATGACAAAAATACCCTTAATATACTTTATTTGTTTTATTTGAGACTTTTTTTATTGCATTTTGATCTCTCTTTCTCTTTCTTCACCCATTCAACTTCCCAATAAATATGCAATAAATACCATTGGTTGCATAAGGGCACATATGGGAAAATATTATAAAAATTGTATTGGAATTCTAACACATCACTTATTTTGGAAAAAAATGTTAAGCCTAAAAAAGCACTTATTGTGGGACGGTGGTAGTAGTTAACTATATATTATATATATTACAAGGTGACACATTAATATTTCTATATATTCTATATATAGACTATATAGTAAGATTAATTGCATTAATAGAGTTACCTAATAATATTGTGACATGAAGTGTGTGGGTAAACATTAATGTATACCCTATTAACATGTAGTAACATCAATAATCAATTGTGATTTGATAATGATTTCATTAAGTTATTATGATTATAATAATAACAGTTACGGTAATGAATAATGATAATACCCAATTAAATTATAATTGGTATTAAGGAACATGTACATAGAATATATGTTTTTATATCTATGTGTACCTATTTGATATATTGCATTATAGATTCCTTATTAAAAATGAAATTGCGACTTAAGTGTATATATATAACCTAAGTGTATTTATAACTAAGTGTTGGACATATATGATATATACTTGCTAGTTGCTATATTGCTGAGAATTATTTGTCCCAATATGAGTGCCCATCCTCAAATTCCTCTTCACGTGAGAAGCTAGCCTACTCTATCTCCTTCTCAATTTCATCAAAGTGTAGCCAATGATTTCAAGGGGAGTGGGCAAAATAGTGTTCTTCAACTACTCCTCACCAACTTCTTGTTAACCTCCATGTTATTGTACAATCCATTGGTTTGAATTAGTGGGAGATAACATTGTATGGGAAATCAAAACTTTATAAGTATAGCCTCTTTTCCTCTCATTTTCTTTTGCTGAGTTATTGTTAAGTAGAGCTTAATTCTGAGTTCTATTGAATTGAGAGGGTGAGAGATAGCAGCAAGTCCATATAACAGAGGTACAATTCCTATAGATTCCCATTCTTGTTCTTCAATGTCAATTTCTTGATTATACTATTTAGAAGTTAATTGAATTGTGGAGTATACTTATGAAGTGTTAATTTAGTTAGTAGCATGTTGGAACTGGTTTATGGCTGGTACAGGAATGAATTTCATAAGTAATCTTGATTTGGGTTCACAGTTCTGCCGAGCAGAAGGTAGTTACTGGTTTGGCCGGACACCGGCGCAGCTGCGCCGAGATTATACCTGGGAGATATGCAGGATCCTGTAAACTGTTGTTGCTTTCTATTAAGGTCTGTTATGTGTTAACCTATGATATCACTTTGAGCAAGCATGAGAACTAATATTAACTTATGGTATATGCTAACTACATGTATGTTCATGGCCATGTTGGTATGTGTTATGGGACGAAATGCTTTATAGTTTTAAAAATGAACTTAGACTTGTTAAAGTAAACTTTGTCATAAACATACCATATGTGTATTCTAATTTTTAGAGCATAATCATATAGTCTATATTGACATGAAATGTACGTTTAAAGTGTTAAATACACTAGCATACATGATTGCAAGATTCAAACGATTTCAAAGAAAAACTTAAAGACTTTTAAAATAAACTTGACCAAGACTTATGTCTTTTAGATTCTGACCATATGAGAGCGTTTATATGGCTTAGTAATGTGTTTTAATACATGAGAGTCATGGTTACAAAACACTTTGTTTATACTAAACGACCTTTGTGGACTTAGTATACTTTTCAATGAAAACTTAGAATATAAAAGGTAATAACATCAAGTACTAAGTGGATTATGTTATGATCATGCAAGCATGAGTATTAAGATCTCATTATGCCTATAAATAGGTTGACACGAGCATCATACATGAATATCACTTATGCACGCATATTAATAGAAAATGAATTTCATGGTGAACTATGTGATTAATGGATACATATGACATATAAGTACAAGCATGCATACTTAGTATGGTTTAGTCTCCTTATGAGATAATATGATCGTAGTAGCGAACCTTTGAAGCATGAACTTGTATTGCTTAAAGTATGTAAATGTCCGATATGAAAACATATAATTTTAAATTGGAATTGAATGAACATGCTAAGTCTCGAACTTGAGTTAATAATCTGATAAGCATGTGTATTTGTTAATTTCAGTAGTTTGCATGCTAGAGAGTTGGCACGGATTGGTGCAGCCTGCTAGTTTCCTGACTATGCTAGTTGACCTATATGATGTTTAAACTACAAACTAGAATCTGACCCTACTGATATGTGTTTACTTGAGATTACTGCATACTATGACAATGTGACATGATAATTAGATGCTTGTTAAGTATAAACTCTTACCAGTTTACACAATACTAATTGAGAGACCGACTTGTTAATGTTAGGTCATTTGAACGCTATTTAATTGAAGCTAGAACTTATTTGTAACTGAGCAAACAGGCAAGTATCCTATCATATGCATTTACTTTATGCAAGAAATCTATGATTTGAATGCAAGTTCTCTAACTTCCACAAACTCGTATAATGTGCAAGTTTTTCCTAACTTCATTTGATTGTTATATTGAATGCAAGTTCCCGAACTTCACTCTTTGGTTGTGCAAGTTCTCTGACTTACACTCTTTATTTGTGCAAGTCTTCTAAAACTCATTCTATATTATGCAAGTTTCTTATCCTTCTCATATTGTATTGAGTAGGTTATATTGTGTTGTAAGTTATTTTATTTAAGCTTGAATCTTATTTCCAAGCATGCTATTAGGTGGTTTAATTACTTTACAATTATTCAACATCGATCTTATTGATATTCGCACTTGGTGAACTTGAGTTCGTATAGTCTTGGACTTGTACAATATTTAAAGTTCTATAATTCTTGAACTGCGTCAGATAGAGTCTGAACCCTTGTTCGGTCAGACAATTGTATGAAGTTTTATAAAAGCTATCCAGACTAATTGTGGTATGGATTCTTAGACTGAAAAGAACAACCCTTATATATAGGGGAGTACCCCAGGTATCTAGTATAAAGATACAAACAGCCGAGTTGAATGTTATGCATATACATGGCGTACGCGAGGCTGATCCCCTCAAGTACATATTCTGTGGCCAATAACCAAAGGGTCAATCAGCTATTGATTCCGTTGGAGTTTTACAGTTCAAAGTCTACTTGACTATCACTTATTCTAAAAGAAATTATTATTCTTGCTTCCGATATTTATATTGTTGAATTCATTATAAGATATATTTCTTTCATCATGATATATCCGTTATTGTTGTATTTAAACTTACTGAGCAAACTTGTTGCTCATTCTTGCTATATCATGACTTCTATTACAGTTAAACCCGAGACTTCAAGGAAGGACAAGGGTAAAGGAAAGATGTAGGAATAGTTTGCAAGGAGCAGACTTTATCTTTATGTTTAATTAAATTACTGTTATGTAATACGAACCCTAATGATTATTCTAGGGCATGTTTATATGTTGTATTAAGGTTATCGAATCTTGGGACTAGTAACACATTTTGAATGAACGACATACGTTTATTATATTTCGCATTTAGTTATTGTATGTTGTTTAGAGGTGGATATTTGTATTGTATCGTAACGACCGAATCGGGGTTAGAGAACCCAGATTTGGGGGTGTCACATTCATGAACACATAAAGTGTGGAAAGTTTGATGAACTATACTACGGTATATTGTGTTTAGACTAGAAATAATTTATTTTCAGTATAGATGGCACTTAAGGTGCTAGAAGAGGTTAATATTGTTGCAAGTATGACAATAAAAGAAGCAGAAGTAGAAAATTCCAAGTCTTCTAGCTATGCTAGATTTCAAAATTATTGACATCGTGCTGATGTGTATGTCTTGGGATCGAAAATATTGGTTTCAACTTTTGGAAACCAATGGATTTTTAAAAGAACTATTCTTTGGATGTCTATGCTAATCGTTTTGGCTAGATAGAATTTAATTTGAAAAATCAAAATGAATTTTATATCATCAGTGCATTTGATGCATAGATGGTAAAAAGACGAAGTTAATATTACATCTGAGCATACCTTGAAGTGTATGACGGTATGTAGTATGACAAAGTCATAAAATGATGAAGTCCTCAACGTATATGAAAGTAGTACGGTATCATAACGTTATTAAACATTTTGAGTTATGATGAAAGAATTTAAAGAAGCAGTCGATGTTAATTGATTTGACTAGATGAATGGTTCAAGTTAATGTCCAATTTATCGGATGGTCTGAGCTATTTGATTTGGCCAGACAAATGGTATGTCATGTTTGAAAAGAAATTGAGCTTTCTTTGAGAAGCTATGCCAAACTAAATTATTTTCGTGCGAAATCTGAATACATAAGTCTGAGGAGAACATACCTATAAATGAGGTTGTACAATAGGTTGATCACCTAACGTACTAGAAATGGTAGTTTACTTTCTTTATGATTGTAAACAGGCTGACAAAGAGGTAGTTTACTTTCTTTGTGATTGTAAACAGGCTGGAAAAGGAATTTGTGACTCCCCCAAATTCGGGTCCCCAGAACCTCGGACCTGGTACGTTACGATACATCATTTCTATAACTATTGCGGAAGATATAAACATAAATAGTTTATACAATAACTTTTATAATATAATTCCCAAGGTTTGTAACCTTAACTTAATACCTGCATTCAATATCCTACACGACATACAATGTCATTTGTATCCTATACTATTACCATTTTAACCGTATAATAATTCCATCATGGAACTTGTCTTTGCCTTTGACTGTGTCCGAAGTTTCTTCTTTAATCTGAAATATTTATCATAATATAGTAAGAGTGAGCAACAAGTTTGCCCAACAAGTTTAAGTTCAAATGAAGATATATCATGATTGAAAAGAATAATAAGCTGATAAACTTTCAACAATTTAAGAATTGTGAAAGAATATAAATAAATTTTTATAACTGAATGACTGAGTCAATAATGATGAACGTCCAACAATGAACATGAACAAATTTAATTTGAACAAATGGTAATGAAGGTGATTAGCCTTTCATACCTGATGAACATATACAATATGCACAACGTGCAAATCAATAAATCATAGATGTGATATAATCAACAATGATTAACCACGGACATGTTTTACAATAACAACTCGAGTTCGAGTTAGAAAAATTTATCAATAAAAGAGTATAGGAACTTGCTTAATAAAAGTATAGTTCAGGAACTTGCCTGTACCGTCGATTACTGCTACACAATCTAATTAAGTTTCAGTTGAAAGACCTATGATTAATAATATCGATCTCTCAATTAGAATAACATCATAACATATATCACTGCTAAATACAGTCATAGTATAACTTAAACACTTATCACATATCCCTAACAGTCACTAAAACACATAAGATCCGGTATCAAGTCAAACTATTTCAGTCCGGTTTGATTTTGGTACTATTCCGACGTCCCGATTGCCTTATCAGATAATTATCGAGTCTATTTTAAATAAAACTCTGCTTAAACGCTTCAATATTATTTTAGATAATTTATTTATCAGTCATAACATTTTTTAGATAATTATTATCATTTATAATGATTTTTCAATCATTAATATTATTTTTAAATAATTTAAATAATAAATAATTCCATCATCATTAATATTTAATAAAGTTCACATATTAATGAAATACATTTCACAATATTAAAAGTTATTTATTATAACTCAGAGTATTTTTAATACCTTAATAACACTTTTAAATAATTTTTAAAATATTAAAACTATTTTTACATAATTTATTTAATATAATTATTAAATTAATTTATTATCATCAATATTAATTTATTAATGAAATTCCATCCCAAAATATTAAAAGTTATTCAATATAACTTAAAATATTTTCTAATACTTTAATATCATTTTAAATAATTTTTAAAATATTAAAATCATTTTAAAGTAATTTATTTAATATAATTATTAAATAAATTTAAAATCATTAATATTTAAATAAATTGAGCATTATAAATGCTTGTAAAAATGAATATTCGTGTACTATATTTGAAATAAATCGAGCATTATAACTGCTTTATAAAATGAATAATCTACTATTCTATTTGAGATAATTTCAGCATTATTACTGTATATGACATGAGTATTCTTACTAAATACTTGAAGAAAATAGGACATAGCAACTGCTTATAAAAGTATATTTTCTACTTTATAAGAGAAATAAATCGGACATTATAATTGCTTGTAAATAAGACTTTTGTACTATTTACTTAAAATAATTTGGGCATTATAACTGCTTGTAAAAGTATATTTTTTTACTAATTATATAAAGAATAATGAACATAATAACCACAAGAGTAAATACCTCTTGGAGTTGCAAGCTTTAACTAATCCTTTGAAATCTTGAAACTCACCAAAAACTTTCCCCTCTCTCTCTCTACCGAAATTCTCCTCTCTCTAACCATATTTTTGGTTTTAAAAAAAATGAAGAGAAATGGCTCCTATTTATAGGAAAATATAGTTTCAATAATTGCACGTTAGGGGCTCGACTTTTTACAGTTTTCCCTCGACTTATTAAGTTTGGTACCCTGGTTAATTACACTTTAGTACCTCATTAATTGCACCTTAGTTTCTGGGTGACATCATGATGACATAAGTTCAAATGAAGATATATCATGATTGAAAAAAATAATAAGCTGACAAACTTTCAATAATTTAAGAATTGTGAAAAAATATAAATCAATTTTAATAACTGAATGACCGAGTCAATAATAATGAATGACCAACAATGAACATGAACAAAATTAACTGGACCAAATGGTGATGAAGGTGATCAGCCTTTCATACCTGATGAACATATACAATATGCACAACGTGCAAATCAATAAATCATAGATGTGATATAATCAACAATGATTAACCACGGACATGTTTTACAATAACAACTCGAGTTCGAGTTAGGAAAATTTCTCAATAACAGAGTATAGGAACTTGCTTAATAAAAGTATAGTTCAGGAACTTGCCTGTACCGTCGATTACTGCTACACAATCTAATTAAGTTTAAGTTGAAAGACCTATGATTAATAATATCGATCTCTCAATTAGAATAATATCATAACATATATCACTGCTAAATACAGTCATAGTATAACTTAAACACTTATCACATATCCCTAACAGTCACTAAAACACATAAGATCCGGTATCAAGTCAAACTATTTCAGTCCGGTTTGATTTTGGTACTATTCCGACGTCCCGATTGCCTTATCAAATAATTATCGAGTCTATTTTAAATAAAACTCTGCTTAAACGCTTCAATATTATTTTAGATAATTTATTTATCAGTCATAACATTTTTTAGATAATTATTATCATTTATAATGATTTTTCAATCATTAATATTATTTTTAAATAATTTAAATACCAAATAATTCCATCATCATTAATATTTAATTAAGTTCATATATTAATGAAATACATGTCACAATATTAAAAGTTATTTATTATAACTCAGAGTATTTTTTAATACCTTAATAACACTTTTAAATGATTTTTAAAACATTAAAACTATTTTTACATAAATTACTTAATATAATTATTAAATAAATTTATTGTCATTAATATTAATTTATTAATGAAATTCCATCCCAAAATATTAAAAGTTATTCAATATAACTTAAAAATATTTTCTAATACTTTAATATCATTTTAAATGATTTTTAAAATATTAAAATCATTTTTAAGTAATTTATTTAATATAATTATTAAATAAATTTAAAATCATTAATATTTAAATAAATTGAGCATTATAAATGCTTGTAAAAATGAATATTCGTGTACTATATTTGAAATAAATCGAGCATTATACCTGCTTTATAAAATGAATATTCTACTATTCTATTTAAGATAATTTCAGCATTATAATTGCGTATAACATGAGTATTCTTACTAAATACTTGAAGAAAATCGGACATAGCAACTGCTTATAAAAGTATATTTTCTACTTTATAAGAGAAATAAATCGGACATTATAACTGCTTGTAAATAGGACTTTTGTACTATTTACTTAAAATAATTTGGGCATTATAACTGCTTGTAAAAGTATATATTTTTACTAAATATATATAGAATAATGAACATAATAACCACAAGAGTAAATACCTCTTGGAGTTGCAAGCTTTGACTAATTCTTTGAAATCTTGAAACTCACCAAAAACTTTCCTCTCTCTCTCTCTCGAAATTCTCCTCTCTCTCTCTCTAACCATATTTTTGGTTTTGAAAAAAATGAAGAGAAATGGCTCTTATTTATAGGAAAACATAGTTTCAATAATTGCACGTTAGGGGCTCGGCTTTTTACAGTTTTTCCCTGGCTTATTATAGTTTGGTACCCTGGTTAATTACACTTTAGTACCTCATTAATTGCACCTTAGTCCCTGGGTGACATCATGATGACATCATCATGATGACATCATCTTTTGTGCTTCTTTAATGCTGATGTCATGCTTGCATCATGCTTGCATCATCTCTTCTCTGATTGGTTGATTTAAGTTCACATGGATTGGAGGGTATTTTGGTCATTTCCCAGATAAGTTTAAAGGTAATTTGGTCATTTTCGCCTCCAAAAAGGGTATTATAATAATTTCCCACATAATTTTAAGGGTAGTTCGATCATTACGCCGGTATTCTAATAATTTCCCACACAATTTTAAGGGTAGTTCGGTCATTTCCTATATTTCTCTTAAAATTTAACCCTTAGGGTTTGATAAATAATATTAGGATTTGCTAATTACCATTAAGGTTTACATATTAAGGTTTAAGAATTTTGAATAATAAATTAGGGTTTCTAATCTACCATTAGGGTTTACTAAGGTTATACCTTATCTGATCAACTTTTGATCATTAATACCTTACTATACAAACACACAATCATAGATACAATTATAATAACTGTATTAACTATCAAATCCCTATTCCTAATTAGGGTTAGGGTTTTTATCAACTGAATTAGGATTTATCAATTTAAAATTAGGGTTTTTCCATGTTACCCTTTACCTGATTCATACTCAACCCTTAACCACATACTGTACACATATAATCACAAAATCATATAAGTCTTTCGCAAAATTTTTAAATCCATGCTCTATTTCTAGTCTAGGCCTTTTTATTTAACCTTAATTTAATCATTTAAGATTTTATTAATCTTATAAATTCTCAGGTTGTCACAGAATTAGTTTTCGGTAGATACCGATAAATCAAGTTCAAGGAGTTCATGGTCTTTATGACCCCTCAGCAACTTATGAAATGTTTTAAAGGAATCTTTATATTCATGGTCCTTTGTTTCACTTCGTAATCTAGGTGTAGTTGTGAAAATTCTTGAATAAAGGGAAGATGGGAACTTCTTAGGAGAGAAGTTTAGAAGAAAAGTATGTTAATGGAATCTTTATATTCCTCGCTATTCATTCTCCTTCATAATTTTTCATAAGTTGTGAAGACTTTGGAATGTTTGAAGGATAAGAACTTCCTCGAATAGGAGGTGAGAAATGGTTATGTTAACAATTGCGAGCATACGGCCTTGGTGTCAGGATGTTCCTTATGAATGAAATGCTCTTGAATGGGCGTAGGATGATGACTTCTGTGACGAGAAGTTGAAAAAAGGCTATGTTAACAATTTCGAGGGGGAAATTATTTGAAGAAGGGGTGAATGTGATAACCCGAGATTTTAGAAGTATAGTTGTCAGGATATGTATCATCTGACAATTATAGCAAGATAATGATCCTTGGGGGGAGGATGTAGAAGAGAAAATGAGAAGGAATGACTAAGTTAATACCTAACTGAATTGTATGTTGAGATTTTTCAACATAAATAAGAAGAAGTGAGATTAACTCTTCGTCGAAGGGTTGTAAAGATAACGCATCCGGGTATGGATGTGGTTTGTGAAATTCCGAGGACGAAATTTTTATAAAGAGGAAAGAATGTGACAACTCGGAAAATCAGATTGTCCAGAAATTAAGATTAAAGAATTAATAATTAATAAATGGAATTTTATTGATTGTATTCTGTGTTATGTGTTTATTAATCCTTCTATGACATAGGATGATTAGAAATGGGGAGGATTCTGGCTACGAGCTAGAATGAACGAGTATGAATTTTCAAGACGAAAATAAAAGATTTTCGTGAATAAAAATATTTTTGAGAAAAAGACGAAATAAGCACTATTCATGAAACCTTAAGGGTTAGGATTTAACCCTAAGCTTTTTCAGGAGATTGGAATGTCGGAATGACATTTTGTCAAAAGATTTGACGATAATATGTCGTGAAAAATTAAGTTAGTCGAGAAAAGTTTTCTCGTAAGAGAAGGACAAAAATCACTATTCATCCATTTTTGCACGAGAATTTATATTGAAATTCCGAGAAACGCGTAATGATAGGATTTTGAGACGAGATGAAATATGTAATAATATTTCATTTATGGCTCGCGAAATTTTCGCTTGCGAACTTAAAACCCGAAGGGTTAGGGAAAGTGGAATTAAAGAAGGAAATGATTATGTGTAATAATAAATAATTATTATACATAACGAATACGCGTATAATACTAATTATTATACGAGTATAATACGAGGAGGATACGAGAATTAATACGAAGTATAATACAAATTTTATATGA
Source organism: Panax stipuleanatus (assembly GCA_020205555.1). Taxonomy (NCBI): domain Eukaryota; kingdom Viridiplantae; phylum Streptophyta; class Magnoliopsida; order Apiales; family Araliaceae; genus Panax; species Panax stipuleanatus. The sequence goes on from CM035122.1 coordinate 21,443,933, forward strand.
AGTCAATGTATTTAATTTGAATTAAATACTAAGAATTAAACCCGTGGGTCGAACAGGCAGGTAAATGGGTGGGTAAAACCCATGGGGCAACCCATGAGCATGTCATTGCACAAGGTGGCCATGTGCTAGCATGTGCTAGCACATGGAGAGATATAGGTTGCATGTGGGAGGACATGGTGGTGATGTGGAGAGGAGGTGGGAGTTGAGGAGGTTTGGTCTAATGACCAAACTACCCCAACTCTTGCAATCCCTATAAATAAAGGGCTTGGACCTTCATTTTCATTGTTTGAAATTTCCACCAACATCTTTGGGAGAGAGAGAAGAGAAGAGGAAGTGCTCTTGTGATGAGCAACTAAGAAGAAAGAGAAGCTAGCTTAAGACTTTGATCAAGAACACAAAGTCACAAGCTCAAGAACACTTATAAGGTATAAGTGTTTACTTTGAATTTTCATCTTCTTTCAATTCCAAAATTGATAGAGAAGCGAAAATGAATAGACCATGAATGGTGAGAGATGATGAGATTGATATTAGTGGACCTTAGAATCACTAATACTCAAGAACAACTAAAACCATAAGTGAAATGGTTAAGAAGTTAATGGAAAATGAGTTAAAATCATATGAAATGGTTAAGTGAATTAATGAAGTGAAACCATGAAAACTTAAATGGTTAATATGGTTAGAATCATAAATGAACAACCAATGGATTGATTCCATTTGGTTTGACGTAAAAATAACAAGAATTAAAGATTCGACGGAAGTTAAGCGATTAGACGTTAATCGTCGAATCGTAAATTTTCCCGGAATAGAAGTCAAAAGTCGCCATTTGATTTGAAAATGATGGTTTTTGATGACGTCACGTATGATTAGGTAAACAAGACTTGCGAGAGCAAGAACGAACGAATTCAGAGTTAAAACGAAGAAACGAGCATCGAACGTTCGATGAACGCATAAAAATGGATGAAACGGTCAATTTTTCGCCAACGGATTCAGAAATGAATTTCGACTGGAATGAATCGTAGAACATGGTATAGGTGAACTATTGGCTTTGGAACGAGCCAATTCTGAGTTATAACGATCACGTTACGAGCTCGGGTGTAATACCCGAGAATTTTCTAATATTATTAAATAAATATATTAATGGAAATGAGAATTTATTTGAATATTAATGATTTTGTGTTATGAGATAAGTTAGCTCAATTATATTAAATTGAATAATTATAATAATTGAGAAAATGTGGAGTTTACGATAAACTCGTTGAAAGCCTTGTGTGGTACAGCGATGAGGAATATTAATGATGATATTAAGTAATGAAGGAATTATTAAGTGAACAATTAATCTATATTAATTGTTAATTGTTATTATAGAATATTAATTAATTGTTATAGAATATTTATGATGATTAATTATGATATGTGATTATTATTATGGCAAAAAAAATATAATAATAATAATCGACGTGTTTATAAATATAATAAGATTTACATTTATTTACTGTGATAATTAAATCATATAAATGTTAATCAATTATTGTGGAAATTATAATTTCCTTGATTAATGATAAATAGATTAATTAATATTATTATTAATTAATTGATAAGATAAGTAAATTATTAACTTCTATGTGCGAGCATGCGAATTAAATGTATAACGTATAGTAACTAACTATATATGATATGAAGAGTGAAGTGTAGTGCAACTATATTATATAGTGCAACAATTATGTGACTATACTATATATAGGGACCATATATTAAGATTTATTAAACTATATTACATGGAGCAATGTGATTAGACATATTGAAACTATATGTTATGAATACATCATGAAATGCCTATGTGACAATATGTATGCAAGTATACATTAAATTAATACATCTTGAGAGTATTGTAAACAACTATTAAATTATGAATACTTCAATAAATTAATATAAATTGAATAATAGAATTGGAATGATGTAGTTGAATGATACCCAATTGAAGTACATTCGTTAGTGATAAAATGTACATGGATTATATGTGTGCCAATTTACACTTACTACACTATGTGGATTATATTGTGAGATTTCAATTATAACCTAAAGTATATATTATATAACCTAAGTGGACTTATATATATGTAACCTTAGCATGTATAGCATAACTAAGTGTTGCAAGAGTGCTGAGTTATTTGGTTTGTCCCAAGTTGGAAGACCCATTTGTTCTTCACGTGCTTGACAAAAGGCTAAGGCCTATTCCTACTCCTCCTTCTCCCAATTCTCAGCAACATAGCTTCTCAGCTCATGATCATTGGGGGAGTGGCTCCAACAGTGGAATTTAACAACCAATTACCAACTCTCCATTAACCTCTATACAGTACAAAATCTCGTTGGTTTGATTTAGGAGAGAATAGCATTGCCTAGTTACTAATTGTTCTATAAATTGAGCTCTCCTTCTCCATTTTCAACTTGCTGAGATTTTTCTTGAGTTATATTGAGAGTATATAAGTATCCTAGCCGCACGTCTCCCTAGTACAACTAGCACGCGGCCGCGCCAATCTGCAGTTTCTGTTTCCTGCTTAAATCTGCTAAGTGTTAGGTTATTTGCATGGCTTAGATGAGCATGCTAATGGGTCTAACATACTTATATGAGTATATGAAGATAGCGTAAACACGCTTTGGCTATGATTACATGCAAGAATTATGAAACGACATATAGTGTTGAAGTAAACTTAAAGTTTCATGAACGAACATTAACATATATGAAGCATGTTAGTATTCTGACTTCCGAGACATGTTTGTATGACCTAGAAACATATGAAATACGTGTTAAATTGAATACATAAGCTTCATGATGGAATGTGAACATGCAAACCCCACTATTAAACGTTTCTAACGAAAATATAAGTTTTTAAGGTGGATATTGTCATGTAAATGCCATATATACATTCTGATTTTATGAGCATGTTAAGATGACTTAGAAATCCATGTCGGACAGGTTAACATATGTATATAGATAGTATGAACATGTTAAAACTTAGTAGTGAGCTTTACTAATGAAAATACGAGTTTTGAACGTGAACATTTACATGCTACTTTGAGATTTAAATTCTGAAATTTATAGTTATATGTGATAGCACTTTTAGACTCACTCATGTATCATACATGTATATATACCATAGTAAGGTGTCGTGAAACCAAGTTTAGCGTAAACGAAGCATGTTTTCAAACTAATAACTAAGATAGTTGTGACGCCCCTAAATCCACGTTCCTTCGAAACCTCGGATTTGGTGCAGTCACGATACTACTAACGCGAAACTATTACATCTTTTAATCATTTGTAAAAGAATACAATTTGCTTTATTATAATTTAGAATATAAATTCTATTCATATCCAAGATCTCATCTTTACATCATATTCGATGCTACTAAAATGCGAAATAATTTAAACTTTTCAATATCCTTTGAATAAATTCTTCTTATTGATTCCATAACTTTGAATCAATTACAATTCTTGAATCAACTATATAATATGATTCACTATATTTGATCTACCGTATAGAGGTTTACAACTCAACTCGATATCCTCTATGTATTAACTAATACATCTTTACAGTACGACAAGTTTTAAACAACGTATACAATTATGAAGTACAACTCTTAGAACCTAAACAAGGTTCAAATGATAATCTAAATAGTATTCTTCGTTGCGATACTATCTATCTTTATCAATCAAGAAGCACGAAATCTTTACCATGAATCCTTAACCTGTAAAAGTGGTTATTTGCAAGAGTGAGCTCGACAGCTCAACAATTCTAACAGTTTTCATGCATCACATAGCATATAATGTGACGCCCCCAAAAATAAGTACTTAAAACCTGCATTTGGTGCTACACGATTCTAAATATTAACAAACTTAAAGCATTATTAAATTAAAGTTATTACATCAAAGTGCTTCTATCCCAAGTACAAAAACCTTAAATAATTCTTAACATGATAGGTATGTAGTAATGTCACCCAAAAACCTATCTATTACATAAGATACTTCTAGCTATGCTGATATTTTTCCTTTGCCCTTATCCTTTCCAGAACTCTCACCTTCATCTTTCTTAACTGAAAACATTTATAATAAAGCAAGAATGAGCATTTAATTACTCAGCAAGTATAATAATCAATAATTAACATATAAAAGAAATAAATGTTTTCAGCTGATTTCGCTTTCACAGTAAACAAATCTGTAAAGCAATTAACATAAACTGTGACAATAATCTCAATTTTTGAAAGGACGTAGTGATTTAAATATGCTAAGTCGTTTAATAACTCAAGAACTTGCTTCTTCTTTTTTTTAAAAGGGTTCAATCAGAAATTTTATCTATGAACCGACATGGTCTTACGAGCACGATGGGTGATCAGCCCTTTATGCCCTGCATTGATCAGCCCTTTATGCCCTGCATTGATCAATACTATCTAAATGGAACAAATTCTTTCAGTTCCTCTTTGCCGTCCCCAGGACGCAATATAAAAATAACCCCAAGTTAGGGAAGTTCTTGCTCATTATAATCCATTTAGAAGAATAAAATAAATGGATAGCTTAATTAAACAATTATATTTCAAGACTTAATATGAAAGAATTTGAAATATATCAATTGTACATGTATACTGAGTTTTATTCAATGTATACATCGTTATCTCATGCAATTTTCGAAGCTGACTAGAATAAAAATTCCATCTCTATAGCATTATATATAAACAAGAAGAATTAATTGATTATATATAATTAAACTGAAAATATTACCCCGAAGGAGTAAATTATGAATAATAACTGTTGCATACAATAACCGCAAAAGTTTAAGAAACTTACTCAATTTAAGTATGAGAAAAGTTAAGAAACTTGCCTTATAAGGAGATTATCACACAATTCTAATTACAGTCCCCTCACAATCTCTACATAATTATATTCACATGCATACTTACGTTAGATCATAATATATATCATCAACATGCATGTATATTTATTAATAATTTTTAGTTCATAAACCAACATTATTTACACAAATCATAAATTTCAACTTGTTTCATTTAGGAATTTATTCCATTTTAACCATTCATTAATGTGTAATGGTCCCTTACAATATTAATATGTAAATATTTTACATATTTGAACTTAAACCTTAAATATTCTTTTTCACGAATATTTCACAATTTATTATGCGAGTTCGATTCATAAATAGCTTATATTTAGCTTTTATAGCAAAATTTAACTTGCTATATTATTTCTAAAATAATAACAATTTTTTTAATATTATTTTACTCCTTCACAAGTCGCTCGGCTCAAAAAGGTCATTTCGGGCCTCAAAAATCACAAAATATCACTTTTATGACTTATGGGAATTTTTAAAGGTCTCTCGATTTATTTTGTCTCACAAAATAATTTTATAGGCCATGCGAGTTTCTATTTTGTCAAAATAAGAAATTTTATATTTATTACATATTTATATTGCTTAAATTATGCCCGAAAGTTAGTTTCTGGGCATAAAATCTCATTTTCTGTCAAAACTCGCCTCGTAAGGCTTTATTAACTTTAATAAGTCTTAAAATGTTGACGGAACGCGAATCGAACGTCGAACGTCAAAATCGCTTGACGCGTCGACGTTCGTCGTCGCCCAATTTTATGATCCGACATGCCTATTCGCCTATTTTTAATTCTCAAACCACAAGTCGGATAATAGTGAATTTTTGATATGTTATAGACCTCATGGCGTAGTATTTTTACCAAAAATTAGCTCGCTAAAATAGTTCGTGGAAGCCCCTCAAAAACTGCCTCAAAATAGCCTGCAGCCAACTGCACAGCAGCGCCCCCGCGCTGCGCTGTGCGGCGCCCGCGCGCGCCCGCGTGCGGAGTGCGGCTGGCAGCGGCCTGCTGCTCTGCAGCACGACTTAGCGAGGTGCCTACTTTGCGATTTTCTCCTACGCTACCCGTAACTCCGTTTAAGCTGATTTTTGGATATGTTGTACATGGTATGGCAAAGTATTTTTAAAAAATATTAGAACTAAAATTTAAGGATGTTAGACTGACCAAACAATGTGCTCAAAATGGCTGCCCGCAACAGTTTTCAACTTTGCGATTTTTGTTCAAAACTCGCCTCGACCCATACCAGCCCGACTATCTTAACAACTGACCTTAGTTAATCATATATTGACCCGTTTAAGGTTTCAACTCCTTAAAATTATTTGTTCTTGCTCGGGTTTATTCTTTATGGCTTTAATACGAACATATAACATGCATTCATAGTTTCGTTTGATTTTCTAGCCGTTTATTAACGATTTCTCCCATATTTAATCCTTATATCTTCTCACAACACCAATACACCACCCAACATTATTATTATCATGAATTCATAAATAATTCACGTGCAAAATTCGATAAAATCAACGGACTTAAATAACTAGCGTTTATTAACAAACTTAGTTTCATTCTTTGGATTTAGAATCCATACAACACCCATAATACCCTTACATGAATCAAAATAGATGGATTACAAAGAAAGTTCATGAGAAATCACATCATACACTACTAACTTCCATAAATGAAGTTTAGCAATTAATATTACATTATTACATAACTTTGAGAAAATTCAAATTAAATAAGTATTTATACCTTAAACTCCTTATCTTCTAGTAATCCAAGCTTTGATATCCTACTACTAATCCTATCCTTTGTCTTCCACTTGCCCAAGCTCACACATACACACACTTCTCTTACTTAATCATTTTTGGAAAATCAAAATTCAAGCATATTGAGAGAGAAAGAGGCCACGGTTTTTGGAAAAGGAGAAGAAGACTTTTTGATAATTTGATCTAGTCAAATTTCCTTGGGCTCTAAGTCTTGCAATGGTGTAGCCTTTACACTTCTTCCTCTTCTCTCTATACACGGCAACAAGGAGGAGAATTGGACTTTTATTTACTTGCCCACAAAGCTTGGAATAGTAACCAATTAAAAATAAAATTAATCTAATTAGCTTTGGTTAATTAATTACCCAATCACCCCCTTTTATTCCCTTATTGAGTAATTATTCTACCAATATTAGTAACTAGGTTTTGACATCCTAATTACTAATTTATTAACTTAATACATTACCCACTTGGAATCATATAAAATATATATTCCACTCTTAATACACATTAAGTATATATTCCAAAAATATACCCTAACATATATTAGATTCTTATTACATATTTATTTTATAATACAAAAATAAATATGCCACCTATAATAACCAATGCAAATCTGAATTAGTTGCTCACATAAGATATTATAAGAGAATATATAATATCCTTTTTTCCATTCTCATAAATTCAAACAAGAATTTATTTATCTCATTGAGATATTATAATATACATATCACTCTTTCTTGATTAAAATAATTTCCTATAAGAACTTATTTTAATATCTCTAGTTAAGGTATATAGTTATTATACATAAACCACCTCTTCCTTTCTTTTTTCACAATTGCTCACAGCAATGATCATTTCATTGGGCAATAATTAAATACATATGCAGAACATATAGTTATTAAATCTCATTTACATGCTACATTAAACATGCACAATTCACATATAGTAAATAAATAAATAAAAAAAATTATTCACTATTTTAATATTATTATTATAACAGAAATATAAGAAAGTTCCAGGTTCTTACATATAACATCATACTCAGTTCATGCATTTATAAACAATTTATATTTACTACGCATGTTATTTTCACATAAGAAGTATATCATCAAAGATCGACTTTCAATCTCATTTATATCTCATATACAGTTCATATATAAGTTCACATTATCTCAGCATAATATAATTCAACTAACAGTTATTGAATTCATATATCAAATAGGAACTGAAAGATTTGCCTGATGCGTAGTTTAACAACTATGACTTAACTGCTTATAGATATCTGCACTTCGTGTAATCCTACACAGTTATATTAATCATAGAGATCACACTCATCAGTTATATGTATCCACACATTCTCAATGTAATAATAAAGATTACATTGTTGTCTAATTTGGTTCTTAGAACCTTCGTCTCACCTTTTTATCGTATTCTTAGAATAACTATGTAAGTATAAGTATACTTTAACCATACGTACTTACTACAATGCTTCACATACACATGCCCGTCTACCACTAATCTATTTACATATAGCTAGTGTAGTCCATCTTTTGAGTTAATCATTCTCATATATCATTACTAACACATAAGGCCATAATAAATAGCAAACATACTCTTTTTAGCATTTTATAGCATTATTGTAAGTTAACCGTCAAATCGGATTCAAGTATCAACATGTGATCTTATATAGCACGTATACATATTAAAGGATACTTTCATGCTCGTTCAACCTTTTCACGTTTAATTTACATGATATAGGTTCTAAGTTAATACCCGTAAAAACTTAAGTCCATTCAAGGCTATAAAGTCATAAAGTTTAACATGCTCGCCTTTTAAACACATGGGGTATTCATATACTTTGTACTAGGCATACTCATGAATAATTATATCACATTCATGCAACTAACACCGTTTTGTTTTGAAAACATGCTTCGTTTATGCTTCACTTGAATCACAACACCTAATAATGGTATACATACATGTAGGATACATGATCGAGTCTACGAGTACTATCAAACATGTTTACAAATATCAGAATTCAAATCTCAATATACATGTCAAGACTCACGTGCAAAACGTATACTTTCACTAGTAAATCTCACTAATAGGGTCTAATACGTCCATGCTATCTAGATTCATGTGTTAACATGTTTGACATGCATTTCTAAGTCATCTAAACATGCTTGCAAAATTAGAATGTGGATATGGTACTAACGTGTCAAAGTTTGCTTTCAAAACGTACACTTTGGTTAGAAATATGCACTAGTGAGGTATGCATGCTCATGTTACATTATGAAACCCATATACGTAAGTCAATATGCCTTTCATGCATTCTTAAACCATACTAATGTGTCTCAAAAGTCAGAATATAAACATGACTTATATACGCCCAAATTCGTTTATAAAACCTTAAGTTTATTTTCAAACTATAAGCTTCTTCATCAAGTTTGTATCTCGTCATGGTCAAACTTACTCATGCTATGTCAATATACTTGCTTATACATGTTACTCATGCTTGCAAGCTGGTTTGAGAAATCAGTTAACCTACTATCACTCACGGCTTTAACAGAAAATTAGAATCTGGTGCAGGGGACCGGTGCAGCTGCGCTGCGCCTCAGTTATAAATCGACGCAGATGCGCCGTGTCTGGTTCATGCCAGAGAGTAGCCTGCTTCGGCAGGTTCCAGCCCAAACTCAGAATTTCTTCAATAATTCGAATTTAAACATGCTACGTAATATTTCTAACATGTTTATAAGCTATCATAGCAACTAATAACATTCTTTAATTAACTTAACCTCCAATTCATGGTTAATCAAGGAATCAAGAATATAGAAAATTTACAGAGAATGAAGGACAAGGAAATAAGTGTTATACCTCTGCAATGGGAAATGAACTTGCTGCTATAACAATTCTCTCCTACACTGATAACTCTCTTAATTCTTTGTATTCTCACCACTGATATATATATTCACTCCCCATTCTCCCTTACTCAGAATTCTCAGCAAATTGAATATGTGAAGGAGAGAGTCTTATTTATAGAAAATTAAAAACCCAGACAATGCAATTCTACTCAATTTCAATCCATTGGTATGAGCAAAAATATGAAGGTTAAGAGAGAGTTGTTGATTAGTTGTTGAACTCCACTATTTGGCCCACTCCCCTTGTGATGATTTGCTATGAAGCTAGTGTGACGTCCCCAAATTCGGGTTCCTCTCTTTTCCTCAGATTCGGTGCAGTCACGATACTACTATCGTCAAACTATTACATCTTTTATTCATTAGTAAAAGAATACAACTTTGCTTATTACAATTTAGAATATAAATTCTATTTATATCCAAGATCTCGTCTTTACATCATATTCGATATTACTAAAATGTGAAATAATTTAAACTTTTTTAGTCTTCCTTGTACAAAATCTTTTATTGATTCCATAACTTAAATTCATTACATTTTCCTGAATCAAACTATATCATAATTCACTCTATTCAAATTTTTGTATAATCGCATACATCTTAACTTAATATCCTCTATGTATTATCTAATACATCTTTACAGTACGACAAGCATTAAACCTCATAAACAAATATTAGTACAACGACTAGAACGTAAACATGGTTCGAGTAATAATCTAAACAGTATTCTTCATTACGATACTATCTATCTTTATCAATCAAGAAGCACAAAGTCTTTATCGTAAGTCCTTAACCTGCAAAAGTGGTTATTTTCAAGAGTGAGCTCGACAGCTCAACAATTCTAACAGTTTTCATGAATCTCATAGCATACAATATCATACTCAGTTCATGCATTTATAAACAATCTATAATTACTACGCATGTTACTTTTCACATAACAAGTATATCATTAAAGATCAACTTCCAATCTCATTTATATCTCATATACAATTCATATATAAGTTCACATTATCACAACATAATATAATTCAACTAACAATTAATGAATTCATATATCAAATAGGAACTGAAAGACTTGCCTGATTCGTAGTTTAACTACGACTTAACTTCTTAAGAATATATGCACTTCGTGTAAAACTACATAGTTATATTAACCATAGAGATCACACTCATTAGTTATATGTATCCACACATTCTAAATGTAATAATAAAGGTTACATTGTTGTCTAACTTGGTTCTTAGAACCTTCGTCTCACTTTCTTATCGTATTCTTAGAATAACTATGTACGTATAAGTATACTTTAATCATACGTACTTACTACCATTCTCTACATACATATGCCCGTCTACCACTAATCTATTTACATATAGCTAGTGTAGTCCATCTTTTGAGTTAATCATTCTCAAATATCATTACTAACGCATAAGACCATAACAAAGTAAATATACTCTATTAACCGTCAAAGTCGGATTCAAGTATTAACATATGGTCCTACATAGCATGTATACATATTAAAGGATACTTTCATGCTCGTTCAACCTTTTCATGTTCAATTTACACGATATAGGTTCTAAGTCAACATTTCAACAATTTAAGGCCACTCGAGGTCATGAACATCTCAAAGTTCATCATGCTAGCTCTTTAAACACATAAAGTATTCATGTAACTCATGTTGGGCATGTTCATGAATATTCATATTTCATACATGTAACTATCACAATTATTAGTTTGAAAACATGCTTCGTTTACGCTAAACATGGTTTCACGACATGTAGTCATGGTATATATACATGTATGATACATGAGAGAGTCCAAGAGCGCTATCACATATGTCCATAAACATCAAAATCCAAATCTTAAGGTAACATGTTAACGTTCACGTTCAAGACTCGTATTTTCATTAGTGAAGCTCACTAACAAGACCTAACATGTTTATGCTTCATTATAAAATCCATATCTGTAAGTTAATTTGTCCGACAAGCATTTCAAGGCCATATAAACATGCCAAAAAAAATCAGAATACATATATGATCTTTACATGTCAAATTTCACTTTTAAAACTTACATTTTCGTTAAAAATGTTCACTAGTGAGGTTCATCATGCTCGTGCTATACTATGAAACATATGTAAGCAAATCAACATGCCTTTCATGCATTCTTAAACCATACTAATGTGTCTCAAAAGTCAGAATATAAACATGACTTATATACGCCAAAATTCGTTTATAAAACATTAAGTTTATTTTCAAAACTATAACTTTATCATTATTGCATGAAATCTTAATAAAACATGGTCTCATTGTCTTAACGTACTTATATAGTCATGTCAATTATGTTCCCATGTCTGTCTAAGTAGTGTTATTAATCTAGCACATAACAGCCTTTAGCAGAAAACAGGAAACTGGTTCAGGGTGCCGACGCAGCTGCGCGACATCCCAGTTCTAAATCGGCGCAGCTGCGCCACCACTGATCTACACCAGATAGGCAGCTACGACAGTTTCTAGACCAATTACCAAAATTCTTATCAAATTTTATTCCAGACAAGCTACGTAGCCATACTAACATATATATCATCCCACATATCAACTAACAAACAATTCTTGATCACATTATCATGAATTTCATACTAAATTCAAGAATTAGAAATTATCATAAAACAAAGATGAAGAACAAGAAAGGAGTTATACCACTGCTATATCCACTTCCTCAATTAACTGACTCCTTGCCAATACAATGAACTACCTCTATATCTTATACTTATTAAGATTTCTCAGCAAATGAAAACATGAAGGGGAGAGCTATATTTATAGACCAATTGATACACAGATAATGCTCTTACCTTCCAAACCAAACCAAAGGATTTCAAGATTGCACAATGGTTAAGGGAGAGTGGTTGAGAGTTGTTGGAACTCATCATGAATTCCTCACCCTTGCTCATCATTTGCTATGGAATGCTGAGTTTGAGAGCAATAGGGAGTAGACTAGCAATTTAGTTATTCACGTGAGAAGGAATTGTGCCTCTCATTATGGGACAAGGCTTAATAGACTCAGCATTGTATTCCTTTGTGCAACATACATATGTATATTACATATATTCCTACATCAACGTATAATTATTCACTTAAATTAATACCTCCATATACATAATATATATACTATAGTGTATGTTCACATAGTATATTTTTAAGTCACAATGTCCCTTCTAAATACAATGTAACAAATAGGTATATACACCAACATATAATCCATTTACTTTTCATTCTACCGGATATAATTCTTTCGGGTACCATCACATGGTATTGTCTCTTAAATTTTATTAATTCAATAATTATTTACAATATATCCATGATATATTATTTTATTGTACACTCATATACACATTATCACACACATTTCATGTACCTCTTATAACTCAATAAACTTTACTATATAGTTTATCTTCATAAATAACATAGTCACATTGCACTTTACGCTTCGCATAACATATAGTTAACTATCATACGTTATACTTTTAATATCGCATGGTTGCATATTAATAAATTACTTATCTCATCAATTAATTAATAATAATATTAATTAATCCATTTCTCATTAATCAATGGAATTATAATTTCTACACTAATTGATTAACACTTTATATGATTTATTATCACGTTAAATAAATATAAATCTTATTATATTTGTAAATCATTTACTCATTAATCAACATATTATCACATAATTACTTGATAATATTATATTATCCAAAATAATAATATAATAGGATAATATACCTCATTCCTTATCAATACAATTTTCGATTATAATCATAATCAATATCTTTATTATTATATTACCACTAGCCATAATAATAAAGCAATATACTATTATAATAACAATTAATAGAGATTAATTATTTAATTAAAAATTCTTCCATCCTTGAATTAATTAATTCATTACCGAATCTATTATCGTGCCACACAAGGCATTTTTCACAAGCTTAATCTCAAGATTATTATTATTCCCATCACTTACTCATCTCCCACCACATTACTACTTATAACATGTTCAATATAATTAGAACTATTAAGTCACAAGTTCACATATAAATATATTACGAATAGAAATATTCAAATATTATTTATAACACTTACGGTACTATAGCAACTGAAGTTATTAAAATAACTTAGTTTCCTTTTATAAATTAAACTCCCTTGAAAAATACCTTAGAAATTATGTATTTTGCCATAACATAAAATATTATATTTTCTCCCAATAAGGACATTCATTATTAGAAAATAATTTACTTATTATCTCAAGACAATAAGTTTATTTTCTATTATAATAAATTATTTCCATCAATTTATTTTCATATAGCAAATACGTTTTAATATATTTACTATATTAATCAATCATATATATTACCTCATACAAAAACATGTAAGGAAATATTATTATTCAAAAATAACATTTCCTCCTTTTATTAAAATAATTCAATATTAGAAATTATCCTTTATTAGAAATATATAATAATTATTTCTCTTTCTTTTCTATAAATTGTCCCCAAAACAATTTCTTCAAATATTAATTATTCATTTAAAGATATAAGAATTTCCATCTCCCTTTAATAACGTATATATTTTTATTAATGTTATTCGCACGTCAAACTTTCTCACATATTACCACTCTATAGTAATATATATAAAAAGTATCAACTATAATTATATATTCAACACACATATTAATTCACTCCTTTACTTAAGTAAATTAAACACTTTACTATATCATCATAGTTAATTAAGGTTCAATACTCACATTATATTATTCCCTAATATAACTCCCAACTTAAATTAACTAATATTTATTCTTATTAGTTAATTCCTTAACTAACTCATGCTTCACTATCCAAACATATTCACGGATAGCTTAAGTGCTATTAATAACCTATATTATAAACATACTAGTTATTAATACACATACACAAGAATATGGTGATTATACATTAAGAATATTTAATGTCACCAACTTACTATGATAAAATAATTCTATAAATTATTTAATATCGATAGGAATTTATCCACCTCCTTTACCTCAATTGAATATTCTCTAAAATAAATAACAAATATATATTAATAATATATTTATAAATCACAAAAACACATGTTACATAGCCCATATTACTCTATGTAATATAATACCACATACCTCATATCACATATATATATACTCTTATTCGAACCCATCTCACAGTTTAAGAATTTTATTTATTAAATCCTTATTTAATAATATCTGAAAATTCAGGTTCTGACATCCTCTCCCCCTTATAAGGATTCCGTCCTCGGAATCACCGAAACCTCCTCTACTTGGTGCCATTCCGAATATTACCTATTCTTTTGAATAATTTTTTATCCATTCTCTTTTCGGAAGTTTTATTATTATAACATTCTCCATTGCATTCTGCCACTTTTTCCTTTCTAAGGAGCATTCTACTTACTGCCTTCATCCTTCAGAAGAATAAGAATCTTTCACGATTTTTCAATAATCGGGAAGTAGTATGAATAACTCAGATTTCAGATTATGCTGAGGGGTCACACAAGACCGTGAACTCTTCCACATTTACAAATGTCTCAACATGAGTCTCCACACTGTAAACTAGAATGTTTATCAATCACAAGAACTGAAAACACCCTCCACACGTACACTAGGTGGCTACCTTATTGTACTACTACGTTGGGCCGCAACGTAGCGTGTTGTAATGACTATATGAGTCATGTTCGTGACCACTGTCTCGAAAAGTAGGTTCCCGTTATAGGATTGTTCAACTCAGCTTCTCAACTTCTACATCCACACCAGAGCAATCTGGTTTGGCGCAAATACACAAAAATGCTTGAATTCTATAATCACTTTTCAACAGTCGCCTAGCCGAATCAATTAGCTTAGACTCTTATCAATAACTCG
This sequence comes from Panax stipuleanatus, assembly GCA_020205555.1. Classification (NCBI taxonomy): domain Eukaryota; kingdom Viridiplantae; phylum Streptophyta; class Magnoliopsida; order Apiales; family Araliaceae; genus Panax; species Panax stipuleanatus. The sequence continues at coordinate 21,459,434 of CM035122.1, forward strand.
GACATCAATCGAAATAATTTAGTCAACTTTTCATAATTTGAACGAAAACCAAAAATTATTTTATGACGTCAAAATGTCGCACCCACTTAATAGTACGTTGAAGATTCCGTCATTTTGCGACTTTGCCATACTACATTATACCATAGTGGGCTGACTATCTTACGATCACATCCGGCACTAGGTTCGATTGCATTGATGATGTAACGACCATGAATTTTAAACTCTTTATTTATTAAATATGTGATTTAATTTTAACGAGTTAGTTCTGTGAGTTTATTTAAACCTTATGTGATGGTGAGAATTTGTAAAATGATTAAAGGAAATCACTAATGAGTTATTTAACTTAGTGGACTAGCCCTGAGACCTTAATATCAGAGAATTGATAAAATTATTAATAATTAAATATTCAACTTATTTGAATATAGTGACAGGATTTGAACGTGTTTGATTAATTTTAATTATGATTAATTATTTGATAATGTGTTGATTAATAATTATTATGAATAAATAATTAATAAGTAAGAGATTAATAAATATAATAATATTATATTTAATTGATTTATACAAGCATGTGATATATAAACCTATAATATATGGTGGATAACCTTATATTATATATAATGTTAGGTGGCACATCAATATGATTATACGTTATATATATTGACTATATGGTAAGAGTAATTACATTATGTGAGTGACATAATAGTATGACTTATGTAACATGATATGTGTGGGTAAACATTCATGTATCCCCTATTGACATATAATAAGATCAATAATTAATTAATAATGATTTCATTAAGTTATTATAATTATTATAATAATAGTCATGATAATAATTAATAATAAATGCCTAATTAATTTATATTTGGTGTTAATAGAAAATGTACATGGATTATATGTTGATGTATCTATGTGTACCCCTACTTGTTACCTTGTAATTTGAAAATGCATTGTATACCCTTTAATTCATTATAACCTAAGTTATATAAAATGTGTAAACTAAGTGTTGTGTACCTTAATGATGTATGAATGCTGAGTTCTTGTCCCATTTTGAGTGTCCATTCCTTCCATATTTCTCATTCACGTGTAAGGCCAAAGGCCTAAGCTACTCCCTCATATCAACTTCCTAGCTAGCCAATGATGCTCATGATGAAGAAGGATGTGGGTGATGGGGGTGGTTGGCAACTATTTCACCTAATGCTTGTTGCCCATCATCTCTTCTCCTTCTCCAATGGTTTGATTTCATGGACAATGGCTTGGCATGGTTATTCATTTCCCTATAAATTGAGTGCTCCCCTTCTCATTTCATTTTTGCTAGACTAATTGCTAAGTATTATAGAAAGAGTGAAGTGAGAGTAATCTGATTTTGGGAAGCAAGCTTACCTAATTCAAGGTATAATCTCTAAACCCATTTGAAATTCAATTCATAGAATTAGCATGTTTAGTTGGAATTGGTGATATGAAATGATGATTAACATGCTAGGACAGTATATAGAGGTGTTATATGTACAATGTGATAACTAGCAAGCATGTTTCATGTAGTGTATTGGGTTTGGCCTGAAGCTCTGCTTTAGCAGAAGACTCTCTAGACTGGAACGGGAGCCGCGCGGCCGCGCGTCTCCCTAGTACAATTTGGACGCGGCCGCGCCCCTCTGCAAAATTTGTTTTTTGTTTCGTTTTCTGTCTATGCTATCTTGATGATACCCTTTGGCCAAGCATGTAAACTAATATTAAACCACACTATAAGCTTCTTAATACTACATATATGCCATGACCATGATAGTATGTGTGATGAAAGGAAAACATATGTTTTAAAAGGGAAACTTATAGTTTCAATTATGAACTTAGACACGTACGTAGCACGTGCATCTTCTGATTCTGAAAGCATGACCGTATAGTCTATATTGACATGAAAGGTACGTTTAAAGTGTCGAACACACTAGCATGAACGATTGCAAGATTTCAACGACTTTAACGAGAAATTTAAGCCTTTTGAAAACGAACTTGACCAAGATTAGTATCTTTTAGATTCTGACCATATGAGAACATTTATAAGGTTTAGATATGTGTTTCAATTGCATACGAATTATATGTTGAGACGCTTTACATGTACTATGTTACCTTTGTGGACTTAGTATACTTTTCAAAGGAAACTTAAGATTTGAAAGTTAATAACATCAATTACCATGTGGGTTATATTATGAGCATGCAAGCATGAAGATTAGGAGCTCACTATGCCTATAGACATATTAACATGAACATCATTTGTTTATATATAGATTTCACCTATGCACGCATATTCATAGAAAATGAATTTCTAAAGTATAGCCTATGTGATAGGAATATACATGAGTAGTATAAGCACAAGCATACTTACTAAGTATTGTTAGTCTCGTGAGGTGTAATATGGCGATGTAAATAATCTTTGAAACATGAATATGTATTAGTTAAAGTATGTGAATTACTGGCATGAAAACACGACTTCGAATTGAATATAGAAAAAGCATGCTAGTTTCGAACGAGAAGTTAATAACTTGATAAAGTATGTGTGTTGATTAGATATAAGTAACTTGAAGTATTATGTGTTCAAGCCTATATTGATGCATAGAAACTAGATAATCTAAAGTTATTAAATCTATGACATGATTAGATTGACTTACGTGAATTATGGATAGATTAATATGATAAGCAGATTCTTGTAAGTGTAGACTCGTATTAGTTTACACATGCTAATTGGAATACCGACTTATTAATGTTAGGTTATTTCAGCGAGATTTAATTAAAGCTAGAACTTAATTGTAGCTGAGCAATCAGGCAAGTCTCCGAACTTCACTATTTGGTTGTGCAAGTTCTTTAATTCTTATTTGTACAAGTTCCTATCCTTCTCATATTGTATTGAGCAGGTTATTATCGTATTGACAATTAATTATTTAAAGCTTGAACTTTATTTCCGAGCATGCTAATAGGTGGTTTAATTACTTTACAATTATTCCACATCGATATTATTGTTATTCGCACTTGGTGCACTTGATTTCGTACAATCTTGGACTTGTACATTATTTAAATTTCTATAATTCTTGAACTGCGTTAGATAGAGTCTGAACCCTTGTTCGGTGAGACAATTGTATACAATTTTTATAAAAGCTATCCAAACCAATTGATTGTATGGATTCTTAGACTGAAAGAACACCCCTTGTATATATAGAGGAGTACCCCAGGTATCTAGTATAAAGATACAAACAGCAGAGTTGAATGTTATGCATATACATGGCGTACGCGAGGCTGATCCCCTCAAGTACTTATTCTGTAGCCAGTAACCAAAGGGTCAATCAGCTATTGATTCTGTTGGAGTTTTATAGTTCAAAAGTCTACTTGACTATCAGTTATTCTAAAAGTAATCATTATTCTTGCTTTCGATATTCATATTGTTGAATTCATCATGATATATCCTTTATTGTTGTACTTAAACTTGCTGAGCAAACTTGTTGCTCATCCTTGCTATATCATGACTTATATTGCAGTTAAGCCCGAGACTTCAGGAAAGGACAAGGGTAAAGGGAAGATGTAGGATTAGTTTGCAAGGAGCAGACTTTATCTTTATGTTTAATTAATTTACTGTTGTGTAATATGAACCCTATTGACTATTCTAGGGTATGTTTGTATGTTTTGTATTTAAGGTTATCGAATCTTGGGACTAGTAACACCTTTTGAATGAACGACATACGTTTATTATATTCCGCATTTAGTTATTGTATGTTGTTTAGAGGTGGATGTTTATGTTAGATCGTGACGACCGGACCAGGGTCAGAGGACCCGGATTCGGGGGTGTCACAGGTTGGTATCAAAGCTTTAGGTTATAAACGTTAGGAATGCGAAACCTATGCTATAACCTTAGTAGAAAACTCAAGTAGAGTATGTAAGTGATGGGTTGAGGAGATCCATCGAGTCTTATTGTGATACTAAAGTTGTTTATTTAAAACAGCTATGATTAATAGACATCCTAAACTTCTTAATGCTAACATAAATAGCATATCACATAAAGTCTAATGTTTTCTTCCTTTCCTCAGGATCATGCCGCCCAGGAGACTACCGCAGAACCAGAGGGAGGAAGGATCAGTTAATAATGGCGGAGGGGAAAATATCGACCCTATGCAGAACTTCGTTAACTTATTAACGGAGGCAACGCAGAACAGACCCCAGCCAGCAGCAGGGCAGCCAGGACATCACTTGGCAAGCTTCAAAGATTTTAAATTGGTAGGACCGCCAGAGTTCTGGGGAACCTTGGACCCAATCGAAGCCCAAACCTGGATAGAAGAGATGGAGAAAGTGTTTGAGGTCGCACGAGTGGCCGAATCACAGAAGACGAGTTTTGCCACTTTCATGATGAAGGGCGAAGCTAACTATTGGTGGAAAGCCAATAAGGGACGAGTGGACGAAGGAGTTATTCCTTGGGATAAATTTAAGGAGCTATTTCTCAAGAATTACTTCTCAGAGAATATGCAACAGGATATGGAAGTTAAGTTTCTGGAATTGAAACAAGGTAGTATGTCTGTCGCAGAGTACGCGGCAAGATTTAACGAGTTGGCCCGATTTGCTTCACATCAGGTTGACACGGAAGCCAGGAAGGCAAGGAGGTTCGAATTAGGACTGAAACCATGGGTGCAGAAAGCAGTCGCGGTATTGAAGATTAAGACTTACTCTGACCTACTAGAAAGGGCTATCATTGTCGAAGGAGGTAATGAAGTGCTCGATTCAAGCAAGAAAAGAAGACTGGTCAGGAGGGACAGAAAGGGGGAAGCAGCGGAGGCAGCAACCCCAACAAGCGTAAATGGACAGAGAGCCAATCCTCTGGAGGCAACAAGTCCGGGGGAGAGGCCAAGAAAAGTGTAAAGTGCAACAACTGTGGGAAGAATCACTCGGGGGAGTGCATGAAGGGAAAGAACGCTTGTTACCGTTGTGGACAACCGGGGCACATGGCTCCTCAGTGTCCGAATAAGCAGAAAGAAGGGTGTTTCTCGTGTGGAGCCCTAGACCATCAAATTAAGGACTGCCCGAAGAGAAAGGGCGACGCAGCTAGCGGCAATCGCAACAACAACAACAACGGACTGAGCATCGGAGGGCCAGCCAGTCAAGCCAACAGACCAACGGCACGCGCGTTCAACATGACCTTTCAGGATGCGGTGGAGTCTAAGGACGTGGTGTCAGGTATCATCCCAATCAACAATATAGATGCATATGTGTTATTTGATTCGGGTGCTACCTGCTCTTTTGTTTTCGAAGAATTTACTAAACAGTTAGACTCACCCTGTGAAAGATTAGAACACCCTATGAACGTAGAAGTAGCAAACAAGGAAATTATTCCCGTAGAATACATTCATAGGAACTGTTATACTGAATTACGAGGATTTAAGCTCAGAGTGGATTTGATACCGATTCGTTTGGGGGAGTTTGATGTAATCCTTGGAATGGATTGGTTATCGGTTCACGGAGCAGTTATTGATTGTAAGAAGAAATGTGTAAGCCTTAAGACTCCGAATAAGTCGAAGGTGGTATTTTATGGTAGTAAATCGCTAAGACAATCTCATTGTCTGATGATGGTGCAAGCGCAGAGATTGCTTAGGAAGGGTTGTGTAGGTTATTTGGCTCACGTGGTTGATACTCGACAAGTCGAGGATGAACTAGGTCAGATACCTATTGTAAGGGAATTCATCGATGTCTTCCCATACGAGATTCTGGGATTGCCACCGGATAGAGAAATTGAGTTTGTCAATGATTTGGCACCGGGGACAGCACCGGTATACAAAGCGCCGTATTGTATGGCACCGGTAGAGATGAAGGAACTGATGGCTCAATTACAAGAGTTGTTGGAAAAGGGATACATTCGACCGAGCGTATCACCGTGGGGAGCGCCAGTCTTATTCGTGAAGAAGAAAGATGGATCGCTCAGACTTTGTATCGACTATCGTGATTTGAACAAGGTTACCATTAAGAACAAGTACCCATTGCCTAGGATCGACGATTTGTTTGATCAGTTGAAGGGGGCGAAGTACTTTTCAAAGATTGACTTGAGGACCGATTATCATCAATTGAAGGTGAGGCCGGAGGATATTCCAAAGACGGCATTCAGAACTCAGTATGGACACTTTGAGTTTTTGGTAATGTCATTCGGATTGACGAACGCGCCGACAGCATTTATGGACTTGATGAACAGAGTGTTCAAGCAATATTTAGATAAGTTTGTTGTCGTGTTCATCTATGACATTCTGTGTATTCAGAGACAGAGGAAGAACACGCCGAGCATCTTCGAATAGTGTTGGAGATATTAAGGAGAGAGAAGTTGTATGCAAAATTCTCCAAGTGTGAGTTTTGGTTGCAAAGAGTGCAATTTTTGGGGCACGTTATCGACAAGAATGGTGTTTCGGTGGATCCAGCAAAGGTAGAAGCGGTTATCAACTGGGAGCAGCCGAAGACGCCAACAGAAATAAGGAGTTTCTTAGGATTAGCGGGATACTATCGAAAATTCATCCAAAATTTTTTGAAATTAGCATCGCCGTTGACCAATCTTACTAGAAATATAGTTAAGTTCATTTGGACGGAGAAGTGTGAAGAGAGCTTCCTAGAATTGAAGAAGAGGCTTAGTCAAGCACCTGTGTTAGCTTTACCGGATAACACGGGAGGATTTGTAGTGTATAGCGATGCGTCACACAAGGGTCTTGGCTGTGTACTGATGCAACACGGTAGGGTCATTGCGTACGCTTCGCGTTAGCTGAAAGATTATGAGAAGGGCTATCCGACTCATGACCTGGAATTAGTAGCAGTAGTTTTTGCCTTGAAGATTTGGAGGCATTATTTGTATGGTGAGAAGTGTGAGATATATACGGACCACAAGAGTCTGTAGTATATCTTCACACAGAAAGAATTAAACATGAGGCAGCGCCGATGGCTAGAATTGATCAAAGATTATGATTGTGAGATTCTGTACCATCCAGGCAAAGCAAATGTAGTGGCAGATGCCTTGAGCAGAAACGGCAGAGAGAAGTTATCGAAGCTAACCGTTCAAGAAGAGTTAGTGAAAGATTTCGAACGACTAGGTTTGGAGGTTAAGTATCCGACGGAGACCATCGAGAAATTATTTTCAGTGACAGCGAGTCCGACTTTATTAGATAAGGTTAAGGAGGCACAAGAGAAGGACAAAGATTGTAATATTATCAAGAAACGGATTGTTGAAGGTGATTATTTGAAATTCAAGATTGATAGCACTGGACTGCTAAGGTTTGAAGGACGAATTTGGGTACCGTTAGTACCGGAACTGAGAGAAGAAATTTTGCAAGAAGCGCACAGTACGAAATACTCGATACACCCATGAAGCACGAAGATGTACCAAGATTTGCGTCATCACTTTTGGTGGCCAACTATGAAGAGGGAGGTTGCAGAATGCGTAAGTAGGTGTTTAACTTGTCAGAGAGTCAAGGCAGAGCACCAACGACCAAGCGGGTTATTACAACCGTTAGAGATTCCAGAATGGAAATGGGAGCACATCACGATGGATTTTGTGGTAGGACTTCCGGCAACGCAGAAAGGGCACGACGCCATATGGGTAATTGTAGATCGTCTTACGAAGTCAGCTCACTTTTTGCCGATTAAGATTAAGTATAGTTTGGACCAATTCGCCAGATTGTATGTCAAGGAAATTATCTCGAGACATAGGGTGCCGGTATCTATTGTATCTGATAGAGATCCACGTTTCACATCAAATTTCTGGAAGAGTCTTCAAGAGAGATTGGGGACACAATTACGAATGAGTACCGTGTATCATCCACAGATCGATGGGCAAAGCGAAAGAACAATTCAAACACTTGAAGACATGCTCCGACCTTGTGTAATGGACTTCAAGGGTAGCTGGGAGGATCACCTTCCATTAGTAGAATTTGCGTACAACAATAGTTATCACGCTAGTATCGGAATGCCACCGTAAGAAGCGCTATATGGGAGAAAATGTCGAACACCCTTATGTTGGGACGAAGTTGGAGAACGTCGACTGTTGGGACCAGAATTGGTACAGCAGACTGTAGAGATTATCAAGGTGATAAGAGCACGGCTGGTAGAGGCTCAAGATCGCCAGAAGAAGTATGCAGACTTGCATCACAAGAAGAAAGAATTTGAATTAGGAAACTATGCTTTTCTGAAAGTATCTCCTTGGAAGGGGAAGATTCGTTTTGGGAAGAAGGGAAAGTTGAGCCCTAGGTTTATAGGACCGTTTGAAATTCTGAGGCGAGTCGGTGAAGTGGCGTTACCTCCTGAACTTGAGCATATTCACAATGTGTTTCATGTGTCAGTGTTGCGACCGTATAAACCGGACTACAAGCACGTTATCTCCTATGAACTTATTCAAGTCGAGAAAGACTTATCATAAGAGGAAGTTCCTGTCCAGATACTAGATAAGAAGGAACAAAAGCTGAGGAATAAGATCATTCATTCCGTCAAGATTCTCTGGAGGAATCACGCAGTCGAAGAAGCTACGTGGGAGCTAGAAGAGAAAATAAGAGCGAATTATCCGTTATTATTTGAGTAACCTTATTTATACAATTCCGAGGGCGGAATTTTTATAAGGGGGGAGGGATGTAACGACCATGAATTTTAAACTCTTTATTTATTAAATATGTGATTTAATTTTAACGAGTTAGTTTTGTGAGTTTATTTAAACCTTATGTGATGGTGAGAATTTGTAAAATGATTAAAGGAAGTAACTAATGAGTTATTTAACTTAGTGGACTAGCCCTAAGACCTTAATATCAGAGAATTGATAAGATTATTAATAATTAAATATTCAACTTATTTGAATATAGTGACAGGATTTGAACGTGTTTGATTAATTTTAATTATGATTAATTATTTGATAATGTGTTGATTAATAATTATTATGAATAAATAATTAATAAGTAAGAGATTAATAAATATAATAATATTATATTTAATTGATTTATACAAGCATGTGATATATAAACCTATAATATATGGTGGATTACCTTATATTATATATAATGCAAGGTGGCACATCAATATGATTATACATTATATATATTGACTATATGGTAAGAGTAATTACATTATGTGAGTGACATAATAGTATGACTTATGTAACATGATATGTGTGGGTAAACATTCATGTATCCCCTATTGACATATAATAAGATCAATAATTAATTAATAATGATTTCATTAAGTTATTATAATTATTATAATAACAGTCATGATAATAATTAATAATAAATGCCTAATTAATTTATATTTGGTGTTAATAGAAAATGTACATGGATTATATGTTGATGTATCTATGTGTACCCCTACTTGTTACCTTGTAATTTGAAAATGCATTGTATACCCTTTAATTCATTATAACCTAAGTTATATAAAATGTGTAAACTAAGTGTTGTGTACCTTAATGATGTATGAATGCTGAGTTCTTGTCCCATTTTGAGTGTCCATTCCTTCCATATTTCTCATTCACGTGTAAGGCCAAAGGCCTAAGCTACTCCCTCATATCAACTTCCTAGCTAGCCAATGATGCTCATGATGAAGAAGGATGGGGGTGATGGGGGTGGTTGGCAACTATTTCACCTAATGCTTGTTGCCCATCATCTCTTCTCCTTCTCCAATGGTTTGATTTCATGGACAATGGCTTGGCATGGTTATTCATTTCTCTATAAATTGAGTGCTCCCCTTCTCATTTCATTTTTGCTAGACTAATTGCTAAGTATTATAGAAAGAGTGAAGTGAGAGTAATCTGATTTTGGGAAGCAAGCTTACCTAATTCAAGGTATAATCTCTAAACCTATTTGAAATTCAATTCATAGAATTAACATGTTTAGTTGGAATTGGTGATATGAAATGATGATTAACATGCTAGGACAGTATATAGAGGTGTTATATGTACAATGTGATAACTAGCAAGCATGTTTCATATAGTGTATTGGGTTTGGCCTGAAGCTCTGCTTTAGCAGAAGACTCTCTAGACTGGAACGGGAGCCGCGCGGCCGCGCGTCTCCCTAGTACAATTTGGGCGCGGCCGCGCCCCTCTGCAAAATTTGTTTTTTGTTTCATTTTCTGTCCATGCTATCTTGATGATACCCTTTGGCCAAGCATGTAAACTAATATTAAACCACACTATAAGCTTCTTAATACTACATATATGCCATGACCATGATAGTATGTGTGATGAAAGGAAAACATATGTTTTAAAAGGGAAACTTATAGTTTCAATTATGAACTTAGACACGTACGTAGCACGTGCATCTTCTGATTCTGAAAGCATGACCGTATAGTCTATATTGACATGAAAGGTACGTTTAAAGTGTCGAACACACTAGCATGAACGATTGCAAGATTTCAACGACTTTAACGAGAAATTTAAGCCTTTTGAAAACAAACTTGACCAAGATTAGTATCTTTCAGATTCTGACCATATGAGAACATTTATAAGGTTTAGATATGTGTTTCAATTGCATACGAATTATATGTTGAGACGCTTTACATGTACTATGTTACCTTTGTGGACTTAGTATACTTTTCAAAGGAAACTTAAGATTTGAAAGTTAATAACATCAATTACCATGTGGGTTATATTATGAGCATGAAAGCATGAAGATTAGGAGCTCACTATGCCTATAGACATATTAACATGAACATCATTTGTTTATATATAGATTTCACCTATGCACGCATATTCATAGAAAATGAATTTCTAAAGTATAGCCTATGTGATAGGAATATACATGAGTAGTATAAGCACAAGCATACTTACTAAGTATTGTTAGTCTCGTGAGGTGTAATATGGCGATGTAAATAATCTTTGAAACATGAATATGTATTAGTTAAAGTATGTGAATTACTGGCATGAAAACACGACTTCGAATTGAATATAGAAAAAGCATGCTAGTTTCGAACGAGAAGTTAATAACTTGATAAAGTATGTGTGTTGATTAGATATAAGTAACTTGAAGTATTATGTGTTCAAGCCTATATTGATGCATAGAAACTAGATAATCTAAAGTTATTAAATCTATGACATGATTAGATTGACTTACGTGAATTATGGATAGATTAATATGATAAGCAGATTCTTGTAAGTGTAGACTCGTATTAGTTTACACATGCTAATTGGAATACCGACTTATTAATGTTAGGTTATTTCAGCGAGATTTAATTAAAGCTAGAACTTAATTGTAGCTGAGCAATCAGGCAAGTCTCCGAACTTCACTATTTGGTTGTGCAAGTTCTTTAATTCTTATTTGTACAAGTTCATATCCTTCTCATATTGTATTGAGCAGGTTATTATCGTATTGACAGTTAATTATTTAAAGCTTGAACTTTATTTCCGAGCATGCTAATAGGTGGTTTAATTACTTTACAATTATTCCACATCGATATTATTGTTATTCGCACTTGGTGCACTTAATTTCGTACAGTCTTGGACTTGTACATTATTTAAAGTTCTATAATTCTTGAACTGCGTCAGATAGCCCTTGTTCGGTCAGACAATTGTATAAAATTTTTATAAAAGCTATCCAAACTAATTGATGGTAAGGATTCTTAGACTGAAAGAACACCCCTTGTATATATAGAGGAGTACCCCAGGTATCTAGTATAAAGATACAAACAGCAGAGTTGAATGTTATGCATATACATGGCGTACGCGAGGCTGATCCCCTCAAGTACTTATTCTGTAGCCAGTAACCAAAGGGTTAATCAGCTATTGATTCTGTTGGAGTTTTATAGTTCAAAAGTCTACTTGACTATCAGTTATTCTAAAAGTAATCATTATTCTTGCTTTCGATATTCATATTGTTGAATTCATCATGATATATCCTTTATTGTTGTACTTAAACTTGCTGAGCAAACTTGTTGCTCATCCTTGCTATATCATGACTTATATTGCAGTTAAGCCCGAGACTTCAGGAAAGGACAAGGGTAAAGGGAAGATGTAGGATTAGTTTGCAAGGAGCAGACTTTATCTTTATGTTTAATTAATTTACTGTTGTGTAATATGAACCCTATTGACTATTCTAGGGTATGTTTGTATGTTTTGTATTTAAGGTTATCGAATCTTGGGACTAGTAACACCTTTTGAATGAACGACATACGTTTATTATATTCCGCATTTAGTTATTGTATGTTGTTTAGAGGTGGATGTTTATGTTAGATCGTGACGACCGGACCAGGGTCAGAGGACCCGGATTCGGGGGTGTCACAGATGACTCCATCGTTTACCATCCTACACCATTTCAAATGATGCACATGGTCAAAATACATTTTGAAAGATTTTCAAATTATTCTTGTCTTAGCTGAAACAAATAGTTCAGACATACGAATAACGGTGTTGTTTTTAAAACTCATTGGTTCAGTCACTTGACCAAATGTTTTTCTCATGAAAACCGAAGTGCAAACACTAGATAGAAATTATGTATTTTTCCATAACATAAAATATTATATTTTCTCCCAATATGGACATTCATTATTAGAAAATAATTTACTTATTGTCTCAAGACAATATTCTTAATATAATATCTATTAAAAATAATTACATGTACGGCACATGTACATATATAGAAATTAGATAATAAGTTTATTTTCTATTATAATAAATTATTTCCATCAATTTATTTTCATATAGCAAATACGTTTTAATATATTTACTATATTAATCAATCATACATATTACCTCATACAAAAACATGTAAGAAAATATTATTATTCAAAAATAACATTTCCTCCTTTTATTAAAATAATTCAATATTAGAAATTATCCTTTATTAGAAATATATAATAATTATTTCTCTTTCTTTTCTATAAATTGTCCCCAAAATAATTTCTTCAAATATTAATTATTCATTTAAAGATATAAGAATTTTCAACTCCCTTTAATAACGTATATATTTTTATTAACGTTATTCGCACGTCAAACTTTCTCACATATTACCACTCTATAGTAATATATATAAAAAGTATCAACTATAATTATATATTCAACACACATATTAATTCACTCCTTTACTTAAGTAAATTAAACACTTTACTATATCATCATAGTTAATTAAGGTTCAATACTCACATTATATTATTCCCTAATATAACTCCCAACTTAAATTAACTAATATTTATTCTTATTAGTTAATTCCTTAACTAACTCATGCTTCACTATCCAAACATATTCACGGATAACTTAAGTGCTATTAATAACCTATATTATAAACATACTAGTTATTAATACACATACACAAGAATATGGTGATTATACATTAAGGATATTTAATGTCACCAACTTACTATGATAAAATAATTTTATAAATTATTTAATATCGATAAAAATTTATCCACCTCCTTTACCTCAATTGAATCGTCTCTAAAATAAATAACAAATATATATTAATAATATATTTATAAATCATAAAAACACATATTACATTGCCCATATTACCCTATGTAATATAATATCACATATCTCATATCACATATATATACTCTTATTCGAACCTATCTCACAGTTTAAGAATTTTATTTATTAAATTTTTATTTAATAATATTTGAAAATTCGGGTTCTTACAGCTAGAGTTACTGAGTTTGAGAGCAATAGTAGGCTTAGCCTTTTGCTTGAACACGTGAGGGAGAAAAGTGACCATCATATTGGGACAAGGCTTGATAAAACTCAGTAATTGGGCAACATAAGTTATATACAACACTTATGTTATCATATATATCCCTACTATGTATACTCAGGTATTAAATTAGAGTCACAATGTATTTCTAATGAGGAAACAACATTATAATGTAGTAAGTTGGGGTACATATCCATATATAATCCATGTACATTTCACCATATCGAATTTAATCGGGTATTATAATCTCATCTCTATTATTTCAGTTATATTAAACTACTAAAGTAATCACTAAGTAACAACTGTTTATTATAATATTTGTGAGGTACATATATAATGTAACCACACATCACATAATGTCACCTATGTATTATTTACTTAACTCACACAATTCATTTAATCATAATATATAGTTCATCCAACCGGATATAATTCTTTCGGGTACCATCACAGTGTATTGTCTCCTTTATTATTAAATTTCATTAATTCAATAATTATTTACCATATATTCATGATATATTATTTTATTATATACTTAATATACACATTGTCACACCCACATTTCATGTAACTCACATAGTTTAATTAGTCTTGATACATGGTCCCTATATATAGTATAGTCACATAATTGTTGCACTACACTATATAATATAGTTGCACTACACTTCACACTTCATATAATATATAGTTAGTTACTATACGCTATACATTTTATTCGCATGCTTGCATATAGAAGTAAATAATTTACTTATCTCATCGATTAATTAATAATAATAATAATTAATCCATTTCTCATTAATCAATGGAATTATAATTTCCACACTAATTGATTAACACTTTATATGATTTATTATCACGTTAAATAAATATAAATCTTATTATATTTATAACAAATATACTTATTATCATGCTATCACTCGCAATAATAATAATTCAACATACCATCAAATAATTACTAGATACTAGTATATTGTCCATAATAATAATTAATATTATAAGACAATATATCTCATTCTTCATCAATACAATTCCGATTATATCTATAATCAATTTCTTTATTATTATACTATCACTAGTTATAATAATAAATCAACATATTATTATAATAACAATTAATATAGACTAATTGTTTAATTAATAATTCCTCCATCCTTGAATTAATTAATTCATCATCGAATCTATTATCGTGCCACATAAGACATTTCTCTCAAGCTCAATCTTAAGCTTATCATTATTTTCACCACACTTAATATTCTTTTAATATAATATTTGTGTGACTCCAGTACTTAAATGCTAAATTATCTCAATTAATTATACTTATAATAAGTACAACCTTTACGCTTACTCTATTAATTATTCAAATAATAATATTCACGATCAAATAATAACTTAAGTTATTTAATATATTAAAATAACTTAGTTTTCTTTTATTAATTAAACTCCCTTGAAAATACATTAAAAATTATGTATTTAGCCATAACATAAAATATTATGTTTTCTCCAAATAAGCACATTCATTATTCGAAAATAATTTACTTATTGTCTCAAGATATTATAATTAATATAATATCTATTAGAAATAATCACATGTACGGCACATGAACATTATATATAGAAAATAGGTAATAAGTTTATTTTATATTATAATAATTTGTTTCCATCAATTTATTTACATATAGCAAATATGTTTTAATATATTTACCATATTAATTAATCATACCTATTACCTCATACAAAAATATATAAGGTAAAATAACATTCTCTTTTTTATTAAAATAATTCAATATTAGAAATTATTTTAATATCCTTTATCAGAAATATACAATATTTATTTCTCTGCCCTTTCAATAAATTGTCTCTAAAATAATTTCTTTAATCTTTTCTCTTAGCCATATTATATATAACACCTCCAGTCTCTAACCAATATTTATTTATAAATATATTGGTTCCCTTTCTTGATTACTCACTTATCTTCCATATATTAACCTTATTATATATTACAATACTATGTAATATATTAATAATATCAAAATATTCATTTTATTTTTCTTTGGTTAAACACAAATATTAATCCACCATATTATGTAAGTGAACTAATTCTTTCTCATTCCTTTCCATTGCCACACAAGACTATATATTATTCCATAACATAATTTGATTAACCCACATTTATCCTAGGTTAATTAATTTCTCATTCAAATCATGCTTTGCTAACTTAACCCATTCATGACCCACAACTCTCAGAATTTTCTACAGACCGGGGCAGCTGCGCTGGTCATAAGCTTGGAAGTGGCGCAGCTGTGCCACCTCAAGTTCATAGGCAGACAAGTTCTGCTATAGCAGAACCAAAATCTCAATTCTTAAATACTTGAACATGCTTTTTAATGGGCTATCTTGCTACATCGGTTGACCAACATCTTTTATTACCTCCTTCAATGATTCAAAGTTTAAACTATAAGTTCAAACTCTATTCCCCTATAAGATTCTCATATATATATATATATATATATATATATATATATATAACACACATATGTATATTCCGTTAATGTTCACTTCTTGCAGTATATTAAATCAACTAGTAATTCACTAACCAATGTTTATGTAAAGATATATTGGTTCTATTCTCTCTCTCCTCAACAACGTACATATGCTCTAGAAGATGGTGATTATCAAATATATTTAATATCACCAATCTTACCATGATAAATAATTATATAAATTATTTAATACCGATAGATAAATCTTATCCACTTCCTTTATCTCCACTGAACTGTCTCCAAAATAAATAACGAATATATTTTAATAATATATTTATTAACCACAAAAATCACATAAATGTTCTTATTCAAACACATCTCATACTTTAAGAATTTTATTCATTAAATCCTTACTTAATAATATCTGAAAATTTGGGTTCTTACAATAGTTACATGTATGCAATATGAATACTCATAAGCATGCCTAATATGAGTTATATGATTTCCTTATGTGTTTAAAATAACAAGCGTGATAGCTTACATGATTTCATGATATTGTAAAGCCTTACTTTGTTCAAATATAGATCTAGAACCTATATCATGTAAATTGAACGTGAGTAGGTTGAGCGAGCATGAACGCAGCCTTTAATATGAATACATGCTATGTGATATCATATGTTATGTGATACTTGAATCCAATTTGACGGTTAACTTACAATAATGCTATAACGTGCTAAAAAAAGTATGTTTGCTATTTGTTGTGATCTTATGTGATGTTAATGATATGAGAATATGTTTAAACTCAAAAGAGGAACGTTAAGGATAAAAGTCTATATAACTGTGTAGCTAGGTTAAAACTTAGCTTATGTGTTGATCATATATACAAGATGAGATATAATGTTGAACTATATGACTAATGGATATCGTATATACATAACTATATTACGATAGGAGTCGAAAAGTGTTGAATTACTTTATGTGGATAGACTACGCTAAAGGCAAGTATCCTAAACCCTTGCATTACTTTATTCAACGGATATCGTAAGCAAGTTTCCTAACTTACACTCTTTTACAATGCAAGTTATCTTACATACTCGTTTATTGAGCTAGTACTCTTGTGAAAACTATTATTCATGTTGAACTTGGTATTGTTCTTGAATATTATGAAAGTGTTTATGCCATTCGATTCGGCTAGACAATATGCATGTTTATAAAACTGTCCAAACCGTTTTATTGGTGCAAAAATCTTGAAAACTGAGTTGAACAACCCTTATGGTAAGGGGAGTGTATATTGTTGGAAGCCCCAACACACGCGTGAATATTACTGTGGTTATGCATAACATAGAGTATTGTAGACTGATCATCTATCGTACTTATTTTTGGGTTATCAGCTTAATATTGATGATTCTAGTAGATGTTCAATAGTCCTTAGTGACTACTCAGTATAAAATTGTTTTATCCAGTTGGATACGTTGATAGCCTTTGAATTCCTATATATCTGTTGATCTATATTTAATTATCGTTTCATATTCCAAAGATTCGATTCAAGAATTGTTGATATTCGTTATTCATGATATTATTCTAAAACCCTGAACTATCTTAGAGATGATACTTCGATATTTCAAACTCGTGTTATAAAACTCTTTACCCTTGTTATATATTACTTGATGGGCAAATTGTGCTCATTCTTGCTTATTTAAAACCTTTCAGTTAAGGTGGGACAAGGAAGTGTCTCTGGGAAAGACAAGGGCAAGGGCAAGGCTACCGACTAGCTTGTTCCTTTATGTTTAAAATTGTTATGTTGTATTAAGACTGTCTTCAAACTATGTTTAAGCTTAAGTAGGATTATGTAATAAGCCTTTATTCGATATTATTTTATAATCTATTAAGTACTGTAGGTTGCGAGACTTGGGGGAATAATTATAATAAATCATTGTATATTATTTTAGATTAGATCTTCCGTTGTAAATGTGTGATTTTAGTTATTACTGTATTACCATGAGCACGTAATGAACCGAATTCGAGTGACCATGTGGCGGTCCGAATTTGGGGGTGTCACAGGTTGGTATCAAAGCTGTAGTTATAAACCTTAGGAACGAGTGTCCTTAGACTATAACTTAGGAGAACTTAGAAGTTAGAAAGGAGATAAAACTTATGTAGAGTTTTCCTTGAGACACTTAGTGTGTTATGAAATGTAACTTCATTCTATACAATGAACTTATGTTTTATTTAACATTCTAATAGAGTTGCTGTTTGATTGTCTTGTGTTTGTGATTGTAGGATGGCAGACACATGAGTACCTAGTAGAGTGGCTGAGGAGGAGCCCAAAGATATACACATAGTATACGAGGTGCCTTTAGAGGCTGTGCCAGTGCAGGCTATTGCACCATCCGAGTTTGACGACGAGGATGAGATCGAGGTGAATTCTGACCTCGAGGAGGAGCCTATGGAGGATGAGCCAGTGATGGACTCTGACGAGGCTACTGTAGAGGAGAAGATGCTAGGCAAATATGAGGAGCGGATCCTAGAGTTGGACTGCAGAGTCCAGGAGTTGGAGGCTGAGGCCCAAGAGAGAGAGTCAGAGTTTTAAAAACTGAGGGACGAAGACCATCAGAGGAAGCTGGCCATGCAGGAGTTAAAGGTAGAGATTACTTACCGCAAGGAGGCAATGTGACACCCCCAAATCCGGTATCTTAATTTCTACAGGATTTGGTGTTCACTGTTCCAATATCATACAACTATCTACCCATAAATAATGAAATTCATTTATTAGATAAATAAATCATCATCTTACATCATCTGAAATAAAAATACATCATAAATCCCAGGTTATACTTAACCCTAAATCTATTTTGCGAAAACGTAAATAAATAAGTCTTAAATCATCACACATAAATCTTAAACTTTAACATTATTCATGACAACACAAATCTTCATCACTTGTTAGCTTTTTCTTTGCCCTTGCTACTAGAAGGTACATCACTTCGTTCATTATTAGCTGCAATGTTATTATGCAAGAGTGAGCACAGATGCCCGCAAGTATAAAAATATGACATAATAATAACATGCGAGTGAAAGAATTCTGAATAACAGAAAGCTCGACATTTGAATCAAGAATATTAATCAAGAGTTAAATTACTTCCCAACTTTTGAATCAAGAAAATTAGTCAAGAGTCAAATTACTTCTGAGGGTCATTAAGACCTTGAACCGAGTCTTAGGTTGTCAAGTATATTAACCTTTCCAACCTTTAACAGTCATAAGACTATAGACTTTACTTCTCGTACTTAGGGAGATCAGCCCTTCATACTGATACTGTGCACATTATAACGCTTAAAGCATCTTCATTAATCCCCTACATTAGGGTTGTTCATCTCAATTTGACATCAGAATCCGTACCAAATAAAGTTGGTTTGGATAATTCAATAAATGATATTCATATTGAATATTAACTTCTCAAGGTATACAATCGAATAAGTATTGTACACTTAAATGATACTTTTTAAAAGAATCATGACATCTCATGTGAAATTCTAAACTTGGATATTCAAGAGTAAGAATTTTCTCAACAATAGTAATTAAGCATAGCAATTGCTTAATTAAAAGAGTTTAGTTTAGGAAACTTGTCAAACAATAATAATAAGTTAGGGATAGAAAACTTGCTCAAATATAAAGATTTGAGTTTAGGAAACTTGCTCAAATATAAAGATTTGAGTTTAGGAAACTTGCCTCGTGCGCAAGCTACAATTATTACTCACTTCTTTAATTACTCTTACCTATCAATACATTCACAATATCAATTAATCACAAGTTCGATATGATTATTGATTTACAATAGTATTCTTCAAACTCATTATTAGGTTTTCAAATAATGGTTTACGTTGATTAATTAACTTGTTAATTAATCACGTAACTTAAGTTATTAACTTGTATTAATAACTCATTACATACATAACATGTCATCATGTTAATTAGATTTAAAATAATGTCTTAATGTTTATAACACATTATTTAACCTTTACAAATGATAATTTAAATCACGTAATTAATTTATTAATTAATCACATAACATAAATTATTAAACTCATATCAATATTTTATTATATTTATATAACATGTGTTCATGTCCATTAGACTCAAAACACATTTCAAAATTTTCCAACACTTAGCAATTTTTTTCAAAATTTTCGGACAGGCGCGGCCGCGCGCCATTTTGCCTTGCAGCCGGCGCGGCCGCGCGGCTGCGGAATTTCAGAATCTGAAGTTCGCGAACGAACACAGATTTTCTCCCATTTTCTCCCAATTCACATTATTACACTGATTTATAATGTTACCCATGAAGTATAAACTTCACAGGAACATTATATATCACTTATAACATGTTCTTAACATTCCAAGTTATGTAATTATACAAATCAAAATATTAATTTTCACTGTTCTTCAAAACTTTCAAGAGTTTAATGAAAAACATAAAAATCTCCTTACGGATTCGTTACTACACCGAATCCATTCATTTCAATTCCATTTTCTTTGTTTTAACATATACAATCATATTCATGTATCAATTTAAATATAAACATATGATTCAATCATTAATTTAACCCATATGGGTTATTCACCCATATTCAATACTCTGTAATTTCATCAAACCCATTTATTAACAAAGTTATTTGGTGTGATCAATGTAAATCATGGATACATGATCCAACACATAATACTAACATATACGGTCACATATATAATAACCTCACACTTTAATTTCCCAAAAATAAGTACTGACAGAGAAATTTTACAACAATGTAGAAAACTCTGTGACTTTTTGAAAAAACCAATTAAGGCCAAATTATATAAAATTGATTACTTTAAAACATGTATATACGTTAGAAAACATGTTATAATTACATACCCATATAGATAAAGCCATATCATAACCCAATTGGAAAACCCAATTTTCACAGAAAACTTAAAAATACGTATTTAAGAAATCTTAATTTTGAAAACTTAAAAGAAGAATTACCCTTTTGTATGTAGATAACACAATCACAGACAATACTTAGGATTTCTCAAATTTCTTTCTCTCAATCTCTTCTCAATTCCTTCTTCTTTTTCTCTCTGAAGATTTCTAAGTTTTTTTTTATTTCTTTCTCTGACTTTGAACAAAATGAAAACGATTCCGTTTAACAGGATAATATACGTATATATAATATATCCGTTGTATAACAAACGGACTAACTCCCCTTAAGGCCTTGTTTGGCTACACCCTTAATTCCTTTTTCATTTATTTTAATTAACTAGTTTAGTATATAGTTAATTGTAACACTTTAATTAATCAATCAATTTTATTTAAATCAATTAAATAAAATATAATAAATTTTACATTAAATTATATTGTCACATAATTAATATTTTTATTTATTAATTATGTTAATTCACTAATTCTTTAATTAATTATTAAATTAATTAAAGTAACATATGCTTATTTAATTAATTCAATTAATCAAATAAACTTAATTAATTAAATACTTTGAACTATTAAATCACTACACATTAATTTAATTAATGTAACACATAATTAAATTAATCTACCATAAATTCACGAATTAATTATTTAACTCAATAATTAAATCATTAAAAATATTTATTTATTTCAATAAATATTCAAATATCTTTACAAAATTCTCGTTCGTCACATCTTTCCCCTCTTAAAAGGATTCTGTCCTCAGAATCGCTGTTCGATTAATAATTTCGTCCCATCACATTCTCATAACCAAAATATTTATTTATTTCAATAAATATTCAAAACAACTTTGCAAAACTCTCGTTTGTCACATCTTTCCCCCCTTAAAAGGATTCTGTCCCCAGAATCACGTTCACCTATTCAAGAAAATAAGTGTGGATAATTCTTCATCATATTCTCTTCGAGTTCCCACGTAGCTTCTTCAGCGTTGTGGTTCCTCCAAATTACCTTAACAGAAGGTATTACTTTGTTCCTGAGAACTTGCTCTTTCCTGTCAACTATCTGAACAGGAACTTCTTGGTATGATAAATCTTTCTCAAATTGTAGGGGTTCATATTCTATCACATGTTTGTAATCGGGTTTATAACGTCGTAATACCGACACATGGAAAATGTTGTGGACATGCTCCAGTGCCGGAGGTAAAGCTACCTCATAGGCTACTTCTCCAATTCTTCGGAGTACCTCAAAGGGTCCAATGAACCTTGGGCTCAATTTTCCCTTCTTACCAAATCTGATCTTTCCCTTCCAAGGAGAGACCTTCAAAAATACAAAACTACCCGATTCAAACTCTACATTCTTGCGGTGTGGATCGGCGTATTTCTTCTGCCTATCCTGAGCCGCTACTAATCTTGTCCGAATTACTTTAACTATTTCTGCCGTTTGTTGGACTAACTCTGGTCCTAGCAATTGTCTTTCACCAACTTCATCCCAATACAGTGGAGTTCTGCACTTTCTACCGTACAACGCTTCGTAAGGCGGCATACCAATACTAGCGTGGTAACTATTATTATAACCAAATTCTACAAGCGGCAAATGATCATCCCAATTGCCTTTAAAATCCATTATGCATGCTCTAAGCATATCCTCTAATGTTTGGATTGTTCTTTCACTTTGCCCGTCAGTCTGAGGGTGATAAGCGGTGCTCATCCTCAACTGTGTTCCCATGCATTCTTGTAGTCGCTTCCAGAAATTCGATGTGAAGCGCGGATCACGGTCAGAAATAATTGACACTGGCACCCCGTGCCTCGAAACAATCTCTTTTACATATAACTTCGCCAATTATTCTAGGTTAAAGCTGATTTTGATCGGAAGAAAGTGTGCGGATTTAGTTAATCGGTCGACGATAACCCATACTGCGTCATAGCCTTTCTGGGTCGTCGGAAGGCCAACAACAAAATCCATTGTAATATGTTCCCATTTCCATTCTGGGATTTCTAAAGGTTGTAACAAACCACTTGGTCTTTGGTGTTCTGCCTTGACCCTTTGGCAAGTCAGACACTTGGCAACACAATCGGCAACGTCTTTCTTCATATGTGGCCACCAAAAGTGTTGTCGTAAATCCTGATACATCTTGGTACTTCCGGGGTGAATGGAATACCTCGAACTATGAGCCTCGCTCAGAATGTCCTCCTTGATTTCTGGCATTGACGGTACCCAAACCCTACTTTCAAATCTCAACAATCCTTCGTTGTCTATTTTAAATCTAAGTTCAGTCCCTTCAGATATCTTTTTCTTTACTTCCTCACATTCGTTATCCAGGATTTGTGCTTCCTTAATCTTATCCAATAAAGTTGTACCAGCTTGCATCTGGAACAGTTTCTCGTCAGTCTCCATTGGACATCCTACTTCCAATTCCAGCTTTTCCATTGCTGAAATCAATTCTTCCTGTGCTGTCAGCATCATCAACTTTTCTCGACCCTTTCTGCTTAAGGCGTCGGCTACAACATTCGCTTTTCCTGGGTGGTATAAGATATCACAATCATAATCCTTTATTAACTCCAGCCACCTTCTTTGGAGCATATTCAAGTCTTTCTGTGTGAAAATATACTTCAGACTCTTATGGTCTGTATATATTTCACACTTTTCCCCATAGAGATAGTGTCTCCAAATCTTTAAAGCGAATACCACCGCAGCCAATTCCAAATCATGGGTTGGATATCCCTTCTCATAATCTTTTAGTTGTCGTGACGCATACGCAATGACTCTGCCGTTTTGCATAAGCACACAGCCTAGCCCTTTATGCGACGCATCACTATATACCACAAAATATCCTGTGTCATCCGGAAGGGACAACACAGGTGCTGTACTTAACCTTCTCTTAAGTTCTTGAAAACTTTCCTCACACTTCTCCGTCCAAACGAATTTCACAACTTTCCTAGTCAAATTCGTTATTGGAGTGGCGATCTTGGAAAAATCCTGAATAAATCTTCTATAGTAACCAGCTAATCCAAGAAAACTTCTTACTTCCGACGGTGATTTCGGCTGATCCCAATTCATCACCGCTTCGACTTTGGAGGGATCCACCGAAATTCCGTCCTTATCAATCACATGTCCGAGAAATTGCACCCTTTCAATCCAGAATTCACACTTTGAGAATTTGGCATACAACTTCTCTCTTCTTAATACTTCTAACGTCAACTTCAAATGCTCAACATGTTCTTCCTTGGTCTTAGAATAGACCAATATATCATCAATAAAAACCACTACGAATTTGTCCAGAAACAGGCTTGAACACTCCATTCATTAGGCCCATAAATGCTGCAGGCGCATTTGTTAGACCAAATGACATAACCAAAAATTCGTAGTGACCATATCGTGTCCTAAACGTTGTCTTTGGGACATCTTCGGGCCTCACCTTCAACTGATGATAACCACTTCTCAGGTCTATCTTCGAGAAATATCTCGCTCCTTTTAATTGATCAAACAGATCATCAATCCTTGGCAACGGATACCTATTCTTAATGGTAACCTTGTTCAATTCTCTATAGTCAATGTAGAGTCGCATCGTTCCATCCTTCTTCTTAACAAATAATACCGGCGCTCCCCACGGTGATACGCTCGGTTGAATATATTTCTTGTCCAACAGCTCTTGTAGCTGTACCATCAATTCCTTCATTTCTACCGGAGCCATCCGGTACGGTGCTTTCGATATTGGAGCCGTTCCTGGCACCAAATCGATAACAAAATCTACTTCCCTGTCAGGCGGAAGTCCTGGAAGATCATCCGGGAAAACATCCACGAAGTCTCTTACGACTGGTATTTCTTCTAACTTTGAATTCTCTTTACGACTATCGACTATGTAGGCTAAATACCCCACACAGCCTTGTCTTAATAACTTCCTGGCCTGCATCATCGTCAGACAACTCGCTTGTCTAGGCGATTTGCTGCCATAAAACACAACCTTTGATGGAGTCATAAGGTTAATACATTTCTTCTGGCAATCAATTACGGCTCCATAATTGAATAGCCAATCCATTCCCAGGATAACGTCAAATTCCCCAAGTTTAATCGGGATAAGATCTACATTCATAACGTTACCCTTAATATCCACTCTACAGTTCTTGTGTATATACTTAACAGGAATTACTTCCTTGTTCGCAATCTCTACGTTCATAGGGATTTCTAATTCGTCTTTAAGCAATTCTAAATTCTTTGCAAAGTCATCGGATATAAATGAACAAGTAGCACCCGAATCAAATAAAACATAAGCATTGACTTTATTGATCGGAATGATACCTGACACCACATCACGAGACTGCACAACGTCTTGTACGGTCATGTTAAATGTCCTTGCAGTTGGTCGGTTTGTTGAAGTCGGTCCGGTAATGGTAAGAGGATTTCCACTATTATTTCCCTTATGTCCACCTGACCCTGCCCCTCCAGATGCCTTCTTTAGACAGTCTCTAGCCAAGTGATCCTTTGACCCACATGTGTAGCAGGCGCTCTTCTTAGGGTTAGGGCAGTTAGGTGCTATGTGGCCTTCCTGACCACAGTTGTAACAAACTCTTTTTCCTTTCATGCAGACTCCCAAGTGAGTCTTCCCACAGGTTGGGCATGGTTCTAACTTTTTCTTCTGACTACCTTGCTGACTTACAGACGACGGGTTGTCATTCCATTTTCGTTTATGATTATTAATTCCCCCTGTGTGATTGCCACTAGCCTTATTGTTTCCTTCACTATCATTCTTCTTCTTCTTTTGATCCTGATTGTACTTAGACACCGCTTCGCTTCCACCTTCAGTGAGAATTGCCTTCTCCAGAACTCCAGCAAAAGTGTTCAATTGAAACATCGACACCTTGCTATACAACCAGGGTTTCAGTCCCTGTTCAAAACGCCTAGCCTTTCTTTCGTCAGTATGCACCTGATATTGGGCAAACCTAGACAATTCGTTAAACTTTTTCGCGTAGTCGGGCACAGACATATTCCCCTGCTTCAACTCCAGAAACTGCACCTCCATTTGATTCTGGGAGCTGGTCGGGAAATACATCTCGAAAAACATTTCTTTAAACCTTTCCCAGGTTATTACACCTTCTCCTCCCCTGATCTTATTTGCCTACCACCAATAGCTGGCTTCTGATTTTAACATAAATGTCGCGTAGGCGGTCTTCTGGTCCTCCCTAACACGGGCGACCTCAAAAATTTTCTCCATTTCCATAACCCAAGTCTGAGCTTCTATCGGGTTCGTGGAACCCTTAAAATCTGGCGGTCTCACTGCCTTAAAGTCTTTAAATGAGGTGTTTGGTGGAGCTTGAGGCTGATTGTTCATCGCTCCAGCCAACAGATTTACCAACTGCTGAACGGGGTTCGCATTGGCATCATTGTTGTTATTAGTTGACCCTTCTTGGGCTTGTCGACGATTTTGTCTCCTTCTTGGCGACATATTTCTGTTAAGAATATATGCTCATTAGATCTTTATTAAATCACTTAAATATTTAAGAATTAACTCAAATATTTAACATAACCACTTTAACTCTTTTTTTTTCAAATAACTTTTGATATTTTATTTAAATCAAAAGTTTTAAACATAGTACTATAGCATCTCTGCCATTTACTTCAACTATCCCAAGATAAAGAATCTTCAGGATTTAGTTTCTCAAAATATTCCTTTGTTTTTAATCACATCGGAATTTACATTAACTAGTCCAAAGTGATAGTAGTGTGCATACAAGCCAATCATGTATGATGATAAAGCACGTACTTTGTAAACAATCTTATTTATTTATTAATGAAATATTCATTTATTACAGGCATTTAATTATCTACATGTTGCTGTTTTTATAATATGTAAATAACCCATAGTTTTAAGCAATGCTTTTAGAATCATGATGATGATCATGCTAATGAGATCTAAATTCTTAGAAAGTTTTAAAACTTAAATAGTTCCCAATCGTGGGATTACTAAAAAGGGGATTAGTAAATCCGGATAGATTGGTACATATGTTGCTTGCTCATTGGATGAGGATGATTGATCTCATGATCATTTGTGTGGAGACACTAAAGCAAGTATGTAGGTGCTTATTGAAGAATAAGTTCACTGAATGTGATTCGCTATGGAATACCTAATGGAGTTTTACTCGCAT
Organism: Panax stipuleanatus; assembly: GCA_020205555.1. NCBI lineage: Eukaryota > Viridiplantae > Streptophyta > Magnoliopsida > Apiales > Araliaceae > Panax > Panax stipuleanatus. The sequence continues at coordinate 21,486,664 of CM035122.1, forward strand.
GTCAATAGGAATTCCTAATGTGATAGTAGTACAAGTGATCCTTGGACTTGAGATCATCATAGTATCTTGTATGTAACAAATTATACTTTGACTTATTCCTTAAGACCTTTTAAGGCATATAGGGTATGCTTGGGTATAATGAGTTACATATGGAGATAATGAATGATCAATAAAGAATCTACCACCTCTAGTAAAAGAGGAGATATGTCCCATGTGATTCGTTAAATGACAACCCAGGAATCCTTGGCCAAGGTGAAGTGAAATTAGAAAGGAGTTTTTAATTTGCATTATTTGGAGTTGTGCATTTTCTAATCGAAATACATATAATTAAATAAAATAAGACTTGACAGTAAATCCATGTCTTATATTTAATTGGGACATTGTATGGTGGAAGGATTGAATTGTATGGTAACTATTAACTCACAGGTTCTTTTATGATTAATGTTGAAATCTATATTATCTGGAAAGTCGTTGATCGCTAGGGAGGCTTATCCCTATTGTAGAATAAATATTATTTATTTAAATAAATTATTAGTTTAATTTATTTATTTAAATAAGATTAAAATTGTTTTAATTGATTTATTCACAACCGGTTTAATATGGAGAACCTAAAGGGTCACACCAGTAAAAGGAAGAATAATTATTTAAGAAGGTAATGGCATAATCGTAATAATGCATTAAGTATAATTAATTTAATCTATGGTGATAGAATAAATTAAATAGCTTAATGTTTATTATTTAATATTTTGAAAATATTAAATATAAATTAATAAGAGGAGTCTTATTAATATTATTACAATTATTATTATTTTAATTTCTAAAGGAGTTTAGTAATTAATTTAATATTTAGTACTCTCATTTATTCCTAATAAGATTAGGAGACAAATTAATTAAATGAATTTAATTAATTATTCCCATGTGGTGGGAAGCCTAAATTAATTAAAAGAGTTTAATTAATTAAAAGAAATCCCATGTCTAATAGGATTAGAAGGGTTGACTAATATCTATATAAGAGGAGTCTTATAATAGATATTAGATTGATGCAATTCCAATTGTTGGAGAGTACTCCTTTTCTATAGAGGATAGAAAACTAAGGTTAAGCCAAACACCCTCCTTCTTGATAATTCATCTTCCTTGGTGGATCACCTCTAGAGGCCAAACACTTGGGTGGCTAACGTTGATCAAAGGAAGAAATCTAACCCGGAAATTCAAGGAGATCACGAAGAACAAGGAGTTGAACTAGTACCTGTGGAAGCTTCGTTCTACAAGGGTATGATTCCATAACTTCTTATTTATCGTTTTAAATTAATAATTTGCATAAAGGATGATCCGGGTAATGGTTTTGTAGAAATTTTTTAAACTCTGATATACCATGCTTCCGCTAATTTTTGCAATTTGATTGCGTCACGATTTCGTACAAACCCAACAGTGGCATCAGAGCCAAATCTTTATGCAATTATTAATTTAATTTTGATTTCATATACATATGGGTATGTATTTAAAATAATTTATTGGGCATAATTTTATTGTATAAAATTATATTTTTTAAGGAAAAAAAAAAAGACTTTTTTTGGGACGAATCACAATTTTTTTGTGTGCTAATCTTGAATTCTGCAAAGAAAAGGTGTTGTCTCTTTCTTACTCCAAAAAGAAGGTGACCCATCAGGAAAGGACTTTTTTTAATAAACCTGCAGGACTCTTTTAATAAAAGAAGGTGACTTTTTAAAAAAAATAAATAAATATGATATATTTATATATTATATTCTAAATAATTTTATAATTAAAATAAAGAGTTTATTTTAATCTTGAAATTGGATTTCATGCAATTTAAAATTGCCCATTAAATGATACTCATATATATATGGAATGTTTTAATTCATGAGATGAATATTTATTTATTGATATATATGGTGATATGTATGAAAATAAATGGGGATTGATTATGGACTATTTGACCAATGTGATTGGATTTTATTTTAGTTGAATGCTTGAATGAATGGGTTTTATTAAATGGGGTCTGCGTACCTCGTCTTCTCTAATTTTTTTTTTCTTGATGTAAAATTCTATCTCCCTCCTATGTACTTCCCCTTGACTGTTGATCAAGGTTTCTATTTAAATTAAATAGTTTAATGTAATAGAAATAGTTAGAATTATCTTTAAAAATTAGAGACCAAGGAGCAAGGAGCGCGTGAAGACCCGTTTGTATGGAGCCCGGGTTTAAATGTAATAGTTACGTTTAAATTTAAATTCTTGCACCCCTAGGTTTGACCTTTTGGTTCACTTGGTGGCTCTAGTGAACCAAACTAGAATAAAAGTCCATAATCAATCCGGGTAGAATATAGTATTCTATATTGCATGCTAAATATTATATATATTATATTTTATGCAAACATGCTTCGCATGTTTAATAAAATGACGCGTATTTTATATATATATGTGCATGCGCGCTAAACAAAGATGAGACTAATAATAACAAACCCCTCAAAGAAATAATATTAAGTCCGAAGTGTTCAAATGATATTTGGAATATCGAACGTCGCCTTCTAGCATGATAAATTAATAGAGTATTAGATATTTAATATGAGCTTGTTGTGCTATCCACAAGGCGAGTATTGCGTATTTAAGATGTTAATTAATCACATTTGATGCTTATCAAGAAAATTGAACGATCTAGTCTTGTTGTGCTATCCACAAGGACGAACATTTTTCTTTTTTGAATTTATGAAAGTGCTAGGCTGGACTTAACTTAAATTATTTTAGTTCGGATGTGCACACACTTGACCATTATGATTTAAGAGGCAAAATAAAAGGAATTACATGGTGATGTAATTGACAAGAGTTGTCTACCTATTTATTTGTATATCGCTTGTTGTGCTATCCACAAGGTTATATACATTTGAAATGGGATCCTTATTCTCACTAGCAAATTTTTAATTAGATGTTGCCGAACTATATAAGTGAGGGTAATATAGTTTGATAAAAATAGTGGGAGATACCAATTTAAAATAAAGACCTAAATTTATTTTGGTATGCAAAATTAATAAAATGAATGTTTGCTAAAATGTTGTTTTTCACATGCAGAATTTTAAAAATGTCAAAATCACTAATTTCACTGCGAAGCATACTTGATGCTAATAAGCTTACCAGGCCGAATTATACGGACTGGCTAAGAAATCTGAGAATAGTTCTCACTGCTGAAAAGATTTCTTATGTCCTAAACTCACATGTCCCTGGAACTGTTCCAGAAACAACCTCTGAGGAAGAGATTGCCACCATTGTAAAGTGGCAAGATGATGCATCTGTAGCTCAATGCATCATGCTCGCATCCATGAATAACGAGCTTCAGCGTCAGCAAGAAAACATGGATGCTCCTACTATGTTGATTCACCTCAAGGAGTTGTATGGTGAACAAAGTAGGACTGCTAGATATGAGATATCTAAGGAGCTCTTCCGATCTCGGATGACCAAGGGCAAGGTGAACATAAAGGAACAAAAGAAATCTGATCCAGCTAGCAAAGTAATGTGCTTCCATTGCAACGAGCCGGGTCATTGGAAGAAAAACTGCAAGAAGTTTCTGGCAGACAAGAAGCTTGGAGAAGCTTCGACTTCCAATCAAGGTTTGTTCATGATTGAAATTAATTTTTCAGAAAGTCAAAATTCTACTTGGGTATTGGATACCGGCTGTGGTTCTCACATATGTAATAATGTGAAGGGACTGGTCAGAAGTAGAAAGCTGAACAATGATGAGGTGATCCTACGAGTAGGGAATGGAGCAAAGGTTGCTGCATTAGCTGTAGGAACTTATTATTTAGCAATGCCTTCGGGCAAGTCCATTTATCTTAATAATTGTTATTATGTTCCGAATATTATTAAAAACATTATTTCAATTTCTGTATTGGATATGGAAGGATTTAACGTTGTTATAAAGAACAATAGTTGTTCTATTTATAAAGACGATGTTTTATATGGTATTGGAAATTTGCGAAATGGACTTTATACACTTGACTTACAAGAAAATATATTTCAAATTGAACAAACTAAGAAAAGGAAAAGAGATGATATTAATTATACCTACATGTGGCACTGTAGACTCGGTCATATCAATGAAACAAGATTATCCAAGTTGCATAAAGATGGGCTCCTCGAGCTATCCGATTATGAATCATATCCAACTTGTGAATCTTGTCTCATGGGTAAAATGACTAAATCTCCTTTTAGTGGAAGAGGAGAAAGAGTTACAGAGTTGTTGACATTGATTCACACAGACGTTTGTGGGCCTATGACAACAAGTGCACGGGGTGGGTATTCTTATTTTATTACTTTCACTGATGATCACTCAAGATTTGGATATGTGTATTTAATGAAATACAAGTCGGAATCATTTGAAAAGTTCAAAGAATTCAGAAGTGAAGTAGAGAAACAAACGGGCAAGAGTATAAAGATACTTCGATCAGATCGAGGCGGAGAATACTTAAGCGGTGAGTTTCTCAATTGTCTCAAAGAAAATGGTATAATCTCACAATGGACTCCTCCAGGTACACCACAGTTAAATGGAGTATCTGAAAGGAGAAATCGAACACTGTTAGACATGGTTCGATCCATGATGAGTTTTACCGACCTTCCAATTTCCTTCTGGGGATATGCCCTAGAAATGGCTGCATACCTACTTAACAAGGTACCTACCAAATCCGCCCCAAAGACTCCATATGAGATGTGGAAGGGGAGGAAACCAAATCTTAAGCATGTTAAGACTTGGGGTTGTCCAGCTTATGTCAAAAAGTTTGAACATGATAAGCTACAAACTAAATCCGAAAAGTGTAGATTTGTGGGATACCCTAAAGAAACTGTAGGGTATTATTTCTATCATCCAACTGATCAAAAGGTGTTTGTTGCGAAATATGCTGCCTTCTTGGAAAAGGAGTTTATCCATGAAGGGGTCAGTGGGAGTAAGATATATCTTGAAGAAGTTCAAGAACCACAAATTACCACGGATCAAAGTCAGGTACCTGACCAAGTAGAAGAACCTACTATACCACACCCTGTTCGTAAATCTGGAAGAGTACCTAAGATACCTGAGAGGTATGGATTCGTTTTAGGGGATGACGATGAGGTACACATCATGAATGATGATGATCCATTGAATTATGAACAGGCTATGAGTAATAAAGACTCAGAGAAATGGCTTGAAGCCATAAAATCCGAAATGGACTCCATGTATGAAAACAAAGTATGGACTTTGGTTTCACCACCTGAAGGCATTAAGCCTATTGGGTGTAAATGGGTCTTTAAAAGAAAGACTGGAGCGGACGGCAAGGTGGAGACCTATAAGGCCCGACTGGTTGCAAAAGGTTTCAAACAAAGACAAGGAGTTGACTATGATGAAACCTTTTCACCAGTAGCTATGCTCAAGTCCATTCGAATTTTGCTTGCGATTGCAGCTTATAACGACTATGAGATCTGGCAGATGGACGTGAAAACGGCCTTCCTCAATGAGAAACTTGAGGAGGATGTGTATATGACACAGCCAGAGGGATTTGTTTCAAAGGTTGGAATAAATCAAGTCTGTAAGCTGCAACGATCCATTTATGGATTGAAGCAAGCTTCTCGTAGATGGAACATTCGTTTTGATGAGACAATCAAAGAGTTTGATTTTATCAAAAATGACGATGAGCCATGTGTGTACAAGAAGGTTAGTGGGAGCGCAGTTTCATTCCTTGTATTATATGTTGATGATATATTACTGATAGGGAATGACATTCCTATGCTACAATCAATTAAAATCTGGTTATCTAAACACTTCTCCATGAAGGACTTGGGAGAAGCATCCTATATTTTGGGGATAAAGATCTATAGAGATAGATCTAAAAGGATGCTTGGTTTATCCCAAGGAACGTACATTGATGCAATGCTAAAGAGATTTAGCATGGAAGATTCCAAGAGAGGACTCATGCCGATGAGCCATGGAATACATCTCTCCAAGAAACAGGCCCCAAAGACACCTGAGGAGAGAGACCGAATGAGTAAGATCCCTTATGCTTCTGCAATAGGATCTATTATGTACGGTATGATATGTACTAGACCGGATGTTGCTCATTCACTTAGTGTAATGAGCAGATACCAGTCGAATCCAGGAGAAGAGCACTAGAAGGCAGTGAAGAATATCCTAAAATACTTGAGAAGGACTAAGGATATTTTTCTTGTCTACGGTGGGTCTGAATTAAAACTCGAGGGCTTCACAGACTCAAGTTTTCAAACGGACCAAGATGACAGTAAATCTGTTTCGGGGTATGTTTTTACCTTGAACGGAGGCGCAGTGAGTTGGAAGAGTTTCAAGCAGCAAACAGTTGCTGATTCAGTGACAGAGGCAGAGTATATAGCTGCAAGTGAAGCTGCAAAGGAAGCTGTTTGGATGAAGAAGTTCATAACTGAACTTGGTGTGGTTCCTAGCATTGGAGAAGCAGTTCCCATTTACTGTGACAACACAGGAGCAGTTGCACAGGCTAAGGAACCGAGGTCTCATCAGAAATCTAAACACGTGTTGCGGCGATTTCATTTGATCAGGGAGATCATTGAAAGAGGAGACGTCACCTTGGAGCGTGTAGACTCTCAAGACAACATTGCAGATCCATTTACTAAAGCTTTAACACAACAGCAGTTTGATCATCACTTAGAGAAGATGGGTATGAGATACCATGGCGATTGGCTTTAGTGCAAGTGGGAGATTGATAGTAGTGTGCATACAAGCCAATCATGTATGATGATAAAGCACGTACTTTGTAAACAATCTTATTTATTTATTAATGAAATATTCATTTATTACAGGCATTTAATTATCTACATGTTGCTGTTTTTATAATATGTAAATAACCCATAGTTTTAAGCAATGCTTTTAGAATCATGATGATGATCATGCTAATGAGATCTAAATTCTTAGAAAGTTTTAAAACTTAAATAGTTCCCAATCGTGGGATTACTAAAAAGGGGATTAGTAAATCCGGATAGATTGGTACATATGTTGCTTGCTCATTGGATGAGGATGATTGATCTCATGATCATTTGTGTGGAGACACTAAAGCAAGTATGTAGGTGCTTATTGAAGAATAAGTTCACTGAATGTGATTCGCTATGGAATACCTAATGGAGTTTTACTCGCATGTCAATAGGAATTCCTAATGTGATAGTAGTACAAGTGATCCTTGGACTTGAGATCATCATAGTATCTTGTATGTAACAAATTATACTTTGACTTATTCCTTAAGACCTTTTAAGGCATATATAGGGTATGCTTGGGTATAATGAGTTACATATGGAGATAATGAATGATCAATAAAGAATCTACCACCTCTAGTAAAAGAGGAGATATGTCCCATGTGATTCGTTAAATGACAACCCAGGAATCCTTGGCCAAGGTGAAATGAAATTAGAAATGAGTTTTTAATTTGCATTATTTGGAGTTGTGCATTTTCTAATCGAAATACATATAATTAAATAAAATAAGACTTGACAGTAAATCCATGTCTTATATTTAATTGGGACATTGTATGGTGGAAGGATTGAATTGTATGGTAACTATTAACTCACAGGTTCTTTTATGATTAATGTTGAAATCTATATTATCTGGAAAGTCGTTGATCGCTAGGGAGGCTTATCCCTATTGTAGAATAAATATTATTTATTTAAATAAATTATTAGTTTAATTTATTTATTTAAATAAGATTAAAATTGTTTTAATTGATTTATTCACAACCGGTTTAATATGGAGAACCTAAAGGATCACACCATAAAAGGAAGAATAATTATTTAAGAAGGTAATGGCATAATCGTAATAATGCATTAAGTATAATTAATTTAATCTATGGTGATAGAATAAATTAAATAGCTTAATGTTTATTATTTAATATTTTGAAAATATTAAATATAAATTAATAAGAGGAGTCTTATTAATATTATTACAATTATTATTATTTTAATTTCTAAAGGAGTTTAGTAATTAATTTAATATTTAGTACTCTCATTTATTCCTAATAAGATTAGGAGACAAATTAATTAAATGAATTTAATTAATTATTCCCATGTGGTGGGAAGCCTAAATTAATTAAAGGAGTTTAATTAATTAAAAGAAATCCCATGTCTAATAGGATTAGAAGGGTTGACTAATATCTATATAAGAGGAGTCTTATAATAGATATTAGATTGATGCAATTCCAATTGTTGGAGAGTACTCCTTTTCTATAGAGGATAGAAAACTAAGGTTAAGCCAAACACCCTCCTTCTTGATAATTCATCTTCCTTGGTGGATCACCTCTAGAGGCCAAACACTTGGGTGGCTAACGTTGATCAAAGGAAGAAATCTAACCCGGAAATTCAAGGAGATCACGAAGAACAAGGAGTTGAACTAGTACCTGTGGAAGCTTCGTTCTACAAGGGTATGATTCCATAACTTCTTATTTATCGTTTTAAATTAATAATTTGCATAAAGGATGATCCGGGTAATGGTTTTGTAGAAATTTTTTAAACTCTGATATACCATGCTTCCGCTAATTTTTGCAATTTGATTGCGTCACGATTTCGTACAAACCCAACACAAAGAGTATCACATAATGTTAAATACTTTAACATATTCACCTAACCCATATCATCTTAAACAACTTTATTATTTTATTAAAACCAAAAGCTTTTAATACAATACGATAGCATTTTTGCCATTTACATCAACTATCCTGAAATAAAGTTTCTACAGGATTTACATTATCACAATATTCCTTTGTTTATAATCAAATTGGAATTTACATTATTTACGATTATTTAAACATTAACAATATCATATTATCCTATCACGGCCTACTAAGGCGTCGGACAGCTTCACTACGTTCCTCCTCTATAATGCGGGACATAGTCCTGCGATCTAACATATACCCAGGCAGTCCCTCGAACTGAATTGGATATCTCATAACTCGGTCCTGGGCCTCATCCATTGCCCTCAGAAACGTGTAGCACGTCTCTGCAACCTTAACTCTCTTCGCACGCGCATCATCCTCTGCCAGATCTGCACGTCGTGCATTTCTCACCCAAGCTTCTTCCACTATGGCGAGTCTTTCAGATTTCTCTTTCAACTCATTCTTTAACTTTTCTATCTCCTCTGTCTTCTGCTCAGTTTGGCCCTTCTCATGAACCAAATCCCACTCCACATTGCCAAGACGGGTGTGGAGTGTCTCTATCTCACCACCCTGAGCAACTGACTGCTCCCTCAACTCCTGAATTGTATCTCGTAACTCTACATTGCGATCATATAATAAATCATACATATCAGCACTGACAGAGTTCGGTGGGAACTCCTCAAGGTCTTCCTCCTCCTCTTCCTCTTCCTCTTCCTCTTCAGGGTCCTCCTCTGAGTCAATCTCTGGCTCATGCTCCTGACCAAAATCTGGATTTACAGGAGATGGCTCTGGCTGTACTAACTGCTCCCAGACAGTATGTATGTCCCGGGGCTCCTCATCTCTATTCTCTAGGGGTACAACATCCCTAGGTTGACTAGCTCCTCCAGTATCTGACATCCTGACAAAATAAGTTTAAAGTCTTAGTTTTTACGTGATGTTAATCAATACTCTAACAAGTATGAACACATAAGCACATAGCACATAAGGTAATTTTATTATCTTTCTTAGAACTCAAATCAGAGTTGTCATTACTATCTTCATGAAGGCTACTATCCTAAGGTTTTCCCCCCACCTAAGGTTCATAATCTACGGCTCTGATACCAACTTGTGACACCCCCAAATCCGGTATCTTAATTTCTACAGGATTTGGTGTTCACTGTTCCAATATCATACAACTATCTACCCATAAATAATGAAATTCATTTATTAGATAAATAAATCATCATCTTACATCATCTGAAATAAAAATACATCATAAATCCCAGGTTATACTTAACCCTAAATCTCTTTTGCGGAAACGTAAATAAATAAGTCTTAAATCATCACACATAAATCTTAAACTTTAACATTATTCATGACAACACAAATCTTCATCACATGTTAGCTTTTCCTTTGCCCTTGCTACTAGAAGGTACATCACTTCGTTCATTATTAGCTGCAATGTTATTATGCAAGAGTGAGCACGGATGCCCGCAAGTATAAAAATATGACATAATAATAACATACGAGTGAAAGAATTCTGAATAACAGAAAGCTCGACATTTGAATCAAGAATATTAATCAAGAGTCAAATTACTTCCCAACTTTTGAATCAAGAATATTAGTCAAGAGTCAAATTACTTCTGAGGGTCATTAAGACCTTGAACCGAGTCTTAGGTTGTCAAGTATATTAACCTTTCCAACCTTTAACAGTCATAAGACTATAGACTTTACTTCTCGTACTTAGGGAGATCAGCCCTTCGTACTGATACTGTGCACATTATCTTAACGCTTAAAGCATCTTCATTAATCCCCTACATTAGGGTTGTTCATCTCAATTTGACATCAGAATCCGTACCAAATAAAGTTGGTTTGGATAATTCAATAAATGATATTCATATTGAATATTAACTTCTCAAGGTATACAATCGAATAAGTATTGTACACTTAAATGATACTTTTTAAAAGAATCATGGCATCTCATGTGAAATTCTAAACTTGGATATTCAAGAGTAAGAATTTTCTCAACAATAGTAATTAAGCATAGCAATTGCTTAATTAAAAGAGTTTAGTTTAGGAAACTTGTCAAACAATAATAATAAGTTAGGGATAGAAAACTTGCTCAAATATAAAGATTTGAGTTTAGGAAACTTGCTCAAATATAAAGATTTGAGTTTAGGAAACTTGCCTCGTGCGCAAGCTACAATTATTACTCACTTCTTTAATTACTCTTACCTATCAATACATTCACAATATCAATTAATCACAAGTTCGATATGATTATTGATTTACAATAGTATTCTTCAAACTCATTATTAGGTTTTCAAATAATGGTTTACGTTGATTAATTAACTTGTTAATTAATCACGTAACTTAAGTTATTAACTTGTATTAATAACTCATTACATACATAACATGTCATCATGTTAATTAGATTTAAAATAATGTCTTAATGTTTATAACACATTATTTAACCTTTACAAATGATAATTTAAATCACGTAATTAATTTATTAATTAATCACATAACATAAATTATTAAACTCATATCAATATTTTATTATATTTATATAACATGTGTTCATGTTCATTAGACTCAAAACACATTTCAAAATTTTCCAACACTTAGCAATTTTTTTCAAAATTTTCGGACAGGCGCGGCCGCGCGCCATTTTGCCTTGCAGCCGGTGCGGCCGCGCGGCTGCGGAATTTCAGAATCTGAAGTTCGCGAACGAACACAGATTTTCTCCCATTTTCTCCCAATTCACATTATTACACTGATTTATAATGTTACCCATGAAGTATAAACTTCACAGGAATATTATATATCACTTATAACATGTTCTTAACATTCCAAGTTATGTAATTATACAAATCAAAATATTAATTTTCACTGTTCTTCAAAACTTTCAAGAGTTTAATGAAAAACATAAAAATCTCCTTACGGATTCGTTACTACACCGAATCCATTCATTTCAATTCCATTTTCTTTGTTTTAACATATACAATCATATTCATGTATCAATTTAAATATAAACATATGATTCAATCATTAATTTAACCCATATGGGTTATTCACCCATATTCAATACTCTGTAATTTCATCAAACCCATTTATTAACAAAGTTATTTGGTGTGATCAATGTAAATCATGGATACATGATCCAACACATAATACTAACATATACGGTCACATATATAATAACCTCACACTTTAATTTCCCAAAAATAAGTACTGACAGAGAAATTTTACAACAATGTAGAAAACTCTATAACTTTTTGAAAAAACTAATTAAGGCCAAATTATATAAAATTGATTACTTTAAAACATGTATATACGTTAGAAAACATGTTATAATTACATACCCATATAGATAAAGCCATATCATAACCCAATTGGAAACCCAATTTTCACAGAAAACTTAAAAATACGTATTTAAGAAATCTTAATTTTGAAAACTTAAAAGAAGAATTACCCTTTTGTATGTAGATAACACAATCACAGACAATACTTAGGATTTCTCAAATTTCTTTCTCTCAATTCCTTCTTCTTTTTCTCTCTGAAGATTTCTAAGTTTTTTTTTATTTCTTTCTCTGACTTTGAACAAAATGAAAACGATTCCGTTTAACAGGATAATATACGTATATATAATATATCCGTTGTATAACAAACGGACTAACTCCCCTTAAGGCCTTGTTTGGCTACACCCTTAATTCCTTTTTCATTTATTTTAATTAACTAGTTTAGTATATAGTTAATTGTAACACTTTAATTAATCAATCAATTTTATTTAAATCAATTAAATAAAATATAATAAATTTTATATTAAATTATATTGTCACATAATTAATATTTTTATTTATTAATTATGTTAATTCACTAATTCTTTAATTAATTATTAAATTAATTAAAGTAACATATGCTTATTTAATTAATTCAATTAATCAAATAAACTTAATTAATTAAATACTTTGAACTATTAAATCACTACACATTAATTTAATTAATGTAACACATATAATTAAATTAATCTACCACAAATTCATGAATTAATTATTTAACTCAATAATTAAATCATTAAAAATATTTATTTATTTCAATAAATATTCAAATATCTTTACAAAATTCTCGTTCGTCACAGGCAGGGATCCAAATGGGGACTTTATTTCACAAGTCAGTGGCAAGAAATGTGGATCTGGCAGGAAAGCTGAAAGAAGTAGAACAAAGGGAACTAAGTGAGAAGACTGAGAAGGAAGCACATCGTACTCAGCTAGAGTTAGAGGTGATGGATAGGATACACTTCGAGGAGAAGTGGGGGGCGGCCAATGAGAGAGCTGACGACCTGGAGAATGAGGTCAGATGCAAGAAGAGGAAGATGAAAAAGATGGGTACGTGTTCCGTTCGGCCTTCGAAAGGGTGATAGATAGTGTGTACTACTACCCGGCGGAGCAGGGATAGACCCTACATACTATGAGCCGAGAGTTGGTTGCGTATATAGCACAGATAGAGTACAAGAGCGCTGTAGAGCGTGGGATGATGGGATAAGACCCCTAGCCAGTCTAGTAGTAGTTTAATAGTGTTTACTTTATGTGATGTATATACTATGTGTAAATCCCAACTTTTTGTGTAAAGTGTGGGATAGTGTTGTAAACCCCGAGTAAGCTTGTGTTCGAGGGGTGGTATGGTAGTATGTTAGTGTTCCCATGTAATACCCGAGAATTTTTATATATTATTAAATATATATATTAATGGAAATGAGAATTTATTTAATATAAATGATTTTGTGTTATGAGATGAATTAATTCAATTATATAAAATTGAATAATTATAATAATTGAGAAATTTATGAGCTTGCGATAAACTCGTTGATAGCCTTGCGTGGCACATTGACATAATATAAGAATGATTATATTAAGCGAATAATTAATCTATATTAATTATTAATTGTAGAATATTAATTAATTATGATCGTAAAATATTAATTAATTGTTATAAAATATTAATGGTGATTAATTAATAATATGTGATTATTATTATTGCAAGAAATATAATAATAATAATGAGCAACGTGTCTATAATATAATAAGATTTATATTTATATACTGTGCGTGATAAATGAGCAATGGTTGTGAAAATTAATAATTTCATTAATTAACGAGGAATGGATTAATTAATATTATTGGTAATTAATCGATAAGATGAATAATTTATTTATTTGACATTATGAATAATAAAGCAAATAAGTAAGTTATTAATATAATAAGATTATATTAATTATTATGTGCAAGTATATTTAAACTATACTATATGATTGTATATAGTAAAACTATGTGTTATGATATTTGAGGTGTAAACATGTATTATAATGCTACTCTTTTTTTTGTGACATTAGCATGTGTGGGTATTCATACAATAAAGTTCCTTATTAGATATGAAAGGTAGTGTGACACTAGTATATAAATAATTAATAAAGTTCCTTCATTCATTGAATAAGGCAAGATGTGTTGTGACATTAAAATAGCCTATGTGACATCTTGATGTGTGATAAAATCTATTAAATGTGTATATGGGAATAATGGAATAATAAAACCCAAATGTAGATATGTACAAATTACATTGAAAGCATTATTGCTTTATGGCATTTAAATTATAACCTATGAATAGATAAATTATATATAAGATATAACCTAAGAGTAGATATTGTATATAACTTAAGTGTTGCTACAATGCTGAAGTTGAAGTGCTTGTCTCAAATTTAGAGTCACCTTCTTGCCCAATATCTCAGTCACGTGTTTTGCGAAAAGGCTACTCCCTCATTTCCTGAGTTTTCAAAAAGCTGTATTGAGGAGTGATGATGGCTACAAGGATGGGAGGAGATGGAATAGTGGCAACTATTCCACCAACTATTCATTACCCATCATCTTCTTTTTCTTTCCAAAGGTTTAATTCATGGGGCAAGAACCAATATTGGGTAAAGTTTTATCTATAAAAGGAGGCCTTCTCTTCACAAATTATGTTGCTAGAAAAATCTGAGTTTAGTTTCATTGAGAGTATACTGTGAGTTGATAGCAAGAGAATTCACAGAGAGTTAGGAATTCAAATTTAGCAAGCTTAATTTATAGCAAAGGTATAATCTATGTTTTATGTTCTTCAGTTTGTATTCTCTGCAAATTCTTGAGTTAAGCATGAAATCCATGAAGTTGTGATTGGATAGCGTTTGTTGATTGTTGTATAAAACTTATAATCATATTAGTATACAATGACGGCTTACTAGTAATCAAATTCATATAACAATTTCCATGTTCTTCAAATTCTTATGTCTGCAAATTCTGTAAAATTTTCAATTCTCGATTTGAATTGGAGTTCATGATTTGGTGATTTGATCATGACAAACTGATTGTTATAAGCTTATATAGATGTTAGCAAAGTAGTATAACTGATCTGATAGCAAATTTCTCTGTGTTTGGGTTTGTAGTTTGCAGATACAGGAACTGTCTGCTGCTGGCCGGGAGCCGGCGCAGCTGCGCCAGTCTTTTACTGGGCAGCTGCGCCAGCAGCCTGTTCCAGTTTCTGCAATCTGCTACAAATCTATTAAGTGTTGATCAATTGCTATAGATTAAGTAAGCATGTGTAATGTGTATATATAAGTACATTAACCTAATGTGAGCATGTTTTACTAGGTTAGCATACATGATTCACGAAAGCGTATAGTTTGAAATGAATTTAGAACTCTAGAAATGAACTTGATATGTATGTATGCCATGTTTATATACTGACATTGCAAGCACATTAGTACCACCTAGAAATGCATGAAGAATGTGATACCATGTACGTATATGCTTCATAGTATAACATGCACATGATGGACTCACTAGTGAACATTTTTAACGAAAATATAAGTTTTTAAAGGCAAACTTTGACATGTAAAGATCCTATATGTATTCTGATTTTCGGGTATGTTTATATGGCCTTGAAATACATGTCGGACATATTAACTTATGTATATAGGTTTCGTAATGTAATGTGAACATGCGAACCTTATTAGCGAGCTTTACGAAGGAAAATACGAATTTTGAATGTAAATCTTGACATGTTATATCGAGGTTTAGATTCTAAAAATCGTGGACATGTTCGATAGTTCTTTTAAACCTCACTAATGTGTTATATATATCTACATGTATACATACCATGCTAGATATCGTGAAATCAAGTTTAGAGTAAACGAAGTAGGTTTTCAAGATAATAACAATGCTAGCTACATATATGCAATACGAATACTCGTGAGCATGCCTAATACAAGTTATATGAATATCTTATGTGTTTAAAAAACGAGCATGTTAGACCCTATGAGTTCGTGTCCTTGAATGGCTTTAAGTATTAACTTAAGAACCTATACCATGTATGATTGGATTTGAAAAAGTTATACAAGCATGAAAGTATCCTTTAAAATATATTCATGCTACGTGATATTATATGATGTTACTTCAACCCGATTTTGACGGTTAACTTATGGGAATACCATAACTTGCTAAAATGAAATATATTTTAGTATTGATTGTGGTCTTATGTGATATTCATAATATAAGAGCATGTTTGCTAATTATTGCGATCTTATATGATATGAGAATGTGTTTAAACTTAAAAGGATGAACGTTAAGGATAGAAATTATATTCTATATAACTGTGTCGCTAGGTCAAGACTTAGCTTACGTGTTAATCATATATACGAGATGAGATATAATGTTAAACTATATGACTAATGAATATCATATATATACGTAACTGTATTACAATAGGAATTCAAAAGTGTTGGCTAGCTTTACGTGAGTAAACTACGCATAAGGCAAGTATCTAAACCTTATCTCTTTGGATGCAAGTTTCCTAACTTACACTCTTTTACGGTGCAAGTATTCTATCCTTGTATATTGCGAACTAGTTTCTTTACTTAATCGTTTGAATTGAATTAGCATACTTGAACTCTTATTTCATTAAAGCTATTATTCATGTTGAACTTGGTATTGTTCTTGAAAATTGTTAAAGTGTCTATGCCATTTGTTTCGGCTAGACTTATATTATTGAAAAGCGACCCAAACTAATTGATTGGTGCGGGATCTTGTATTTGACTGAGAAGAACAAAATATAATCGTCGGAGAACCGACGCGCGCACTTCAGTATGATTGATTGTTATGCATAACGTATGGTACTTTAGGCTGATCACCTGTTGTACCTGTTTTTGTTGGATTTTCAGTTTAATACTGTTAATTCTAGTAGAAGTTCATAGTCCTTATTGACTGCTCAGTATTCAGTTATCTTGAAATCTTGAATTGATTTATTATTGAATCACATTGATATTATTCTGTCCTTAGCGATTGTATTTGAAAATTATTGATATTCTTGTTATCCTTGAACTATCAAACCTTGCTATACCCTTTCAAGAATTGAGAATTATATTATTCACTCTTATTGTATATTACTTGCTGAGCAATTTGTGCTCATTCTTGCTTTTCCTAAAATATTTCAGTTAAGGCATAGCAGTGCGGACCTTCGGGCACAGATAAGGGCAAGGGAAAGGCTACAAAGTAGCTTTAATTATGTAGAACTTATGATATTATGTACTAGTTAAGGTTATTATTGCTTAAGATATGTCTAAGCTATGTAATCACTGTTTAAGTTATGAGATCTTGGGACGTGAATAATTATATTATTTAAATGTAATTTATTCGGTATTAGTTGTGTATTATTCCGCTGCGCGATGCGACATTTAGTCATATTATTATTGTGATGTATTACCATAAGCACGTGACGAACCGAATTCGAGCGACCCCATGACGGTCCTGGAATTTGGGGGTGTCACACCCGTCTTTTGTGAAATTAGGGGATATGTGGTAGACATTTATAGAAATATGCTAGGAAAAATCATGTAATGAAAAGATTGGCATATGAATATAAATGAAACTTATTTAGAAACATGTTGTAAATTATTCTTTTTGTGTTAAAAGGAAATACTTAAGTGATATAACTGAATAATAATAAAATGAAAATTTGTGATGCAGATCATGGCACCAAGACGTAGATTGACTGCACCCGAAGAATCCGTTAATAACGAAAGGGAGCAAGTAGATCCTGTGACGCCCCCAAATCCGGGACCGCCACTTTGTCTCTCGAATTCGGTTCGTCACATGCTCATGGTACTACAATGATAACTAAAATCACACATTCACAGCGGAATATCTAATTTAGAATAATATAAAATTATTTATTATAATTATTCCCCCAAGTCTCGCAACCTACAGTACTTAATAGATTACATAATAATATCAATTAACGACTCATTACATAATCTAACTTAAGCTTAAACATAAACAAATCCAGTCTTACTACATCATCTTAGTACAACATTAAAATATTTAAAAACATAAAAGAGACAAGCTAGTTGGTAGCCTTGCCCTTGCCCTTATCAACGCCTGAAGGTTCGCCATGCTCTGCCTTAACTGAAATATTTTTAAGGAAAGCAAGAATGAGCACAAATTGCCCAGCAAGTATTATACAATAAGGGTAAGTGATATAATTCTCAATTCTCGAAAGGGTATAACAAGGTTTGATAGTTCACGGATAACAAGAATATCAACAGTTTTCAATAACAGTCGCTAAGGACAGAATACTATCAATGTGATTCAATAATAAATTAATTCAAGATTTCAAGATAACTGAATACTGAGCAGTCACTAAGGACCATGAACTTCTACTAGAATTAACAGTAATAAACTGAAAATCCAACAAAAACAGGTACAACAGGTGATCAGCCTAAAGTACCATCGTTATGCATAACAATCAATCATACTCAAGTGCTCGCGTCGGTTCTCCGACAATTATATATTCCCTTCAAAGAAGGTTGTTCTTCTCAGTCAAATACAAGATCCCTCACCAATCAATTGGTTTGGGTCGCTTTTCAATAATATGAGTCTAGTCGAATCAAATGGCATAGACACTTTCACAATATTCAAGAACAATACTAAGTTTAGCATGAATAATAGCTTTAATGAAATAATAGTTCAAGTATGCTAATTCAATTCAAACGATTAAGTAGGAAACTAGTTCACAATATACAAGGATAGAATACTTGCATTCAAAGAGATAAGGTTTAGATACTTGCTTACGATATCCGTTGAATAAAGTAATGCAAGGGTTTAGGATACTTGTCTTAAGCGTAGTTTATACTCGTTAAGTAAATCAACACTTTCGAATCCCTATCGTAATATAGTTACGTATATATATGATATTCATTAGTCATATAATTTAAACTTCACATTTTGTCTTCAAATATACGATCAACACATAAGCTAAGTTTTAACCTAGCTATACAGTTATATAGAATATAATTTCTATCCTTAACGTTCCTCCTTTAGAGTTTAAACACATTCTCATATCATATAAGATCGCAACAATTAGCAAACATGCTCTAATATCATTAATATCACATAAGACCACAATCAATACTAAATATATTTCATTTTCGCAAGTTATGGCATTCCCTTAAGTTAACCGTCAAAATCGGGTTCAAATATCATCATATAATATCACGTATCATGTATTCATATTTAAAGGATACTCTCATGCTTGTATAACTTTTCCAAATCCAATCATACATGGTATAGGTTCTTAAGTCAATACATAAAGCCATTCGAGGACACGAACTCATAAGGTCTAATATGCTCACTTTTTAAACACATAAGATATTCATATAACTTGTATTAGGCATGCTCATGAGTATTCGTATCTCATATATGTAGCTAGCATTGTTATTATTTTGAAAACATGCTTTGTTTACACTAAACTTGAATCACGACAACTAATCATGGTATATATACATGCATGATACATGAATGAATCTCAAAGTACTATCACATGTTCAAAATTATCAGATTCTCACTCTCGTCATAACATACCATGGTTTACGTTCAAAGCTTATACTTTGTTAGTATAGTTCATTAATAAGGTCTATCATGTACAGGCTTCCTTATGAAACCTATATATGCAAGTTAACATGTATTACATGTGATTCTAGGTCATGTAAACATGTTTGCAAAATCAGTACCTCAATGTGTCACACACATGTCAAAGTTTGTTTCATAAAACTTCCATTTTCGTTCGAAATGTTAACTAGTGAGTCCATCATATGCATGTTATACTATGAAGCATATATATACATGGTATCACATTTTTCATGCATTTCTAGGTGGTACTAACGTGCTTGCATGGTCAGTATATAAACATGGCATACCTACATATCAAGTTCATTTCTAGAGTTCTAAATTCATTTCAAACTATACGCTTTCTTTGGTCATGCATGCTAATATAATACAACATGTTTACATCGCCTTAATATATTCATATACATGTGTTACACAAGCTAGCATGCAATCTTAAGCCAAATCAAACCATTAGTACTTAGCAGAAAACAAGCAGAATTAATTAACCATTCCAAGTGACCTGCGCAGCTGCGCTGCGCCACAGTATTAAACCGGCGCAGCTGCGCCGTGTCTGGTTTGTATTAGGAGGCAGCCGGCAACGGCAGAAACTAGGCCAAACAAAAAATTTCTTCACCAATTCGAATGAAATCAGTCATATAACCGTTTGGACATGCTTATATGGTTATATAACACTTAGGCAAGCATTCTATATCCCAATTACACTTTAATTTGGCATGATCAAGAATCTAAGAAATTGTATTAACATAAACAGGAAATAAAAATGAAGAATATGAAGCAATCTTATACCTCTGCTAGATAATTTAACTTGTTGCTACCTCACTCCTTTCTCAACTGATATTATATATGCTCTCAACTTATCAACTCAAGCAAAATCTCAGCAAGAAAATTATAAAGAGAAAGGGCCATATATATAGCAAAATAAAAATCTAGACAAAGCCTTTTTCTTCCAAATGAAAACAACGGATTGAAGGATTGCATGCTAGATAAGAGGGAGTTGTTAATTAGTTGGTGGTTTCCACTATATTGCCCACTCCCTTCATGATCATGATGGCTAGAATGCTGAGTTTGAGAGAAGAGAGTAGGCTAGCTTCATGATGCATTTCACGTGTACAAGGATTGTGTTTGTCAATATGGGCCAAGCTTCTAAGTATCCGGCATTTTGCAACATGAAGTGTATTAACACTAAGGCCATATATACATATATCATACACTTAGGCTATTACATATATATTCATACTATATATTTAGATTATAATTAACAATATAATATAAGTCACATGCTTAATATTTCAAGGTAGTAGATGTGATATGGCAATGTAACATATATATCATCCATGTACATTTATTAATACCGGATATAATTAACTCGGATATAATCACATCACATTATCTCCTTTATTAAATTTTATTATTCCATTATATATATAAATAGTCATCAATTATTATTTATATTCATGATACACTATATTAATGTATACTTACATACATATTGTCACATAGGCTATCATGTAACTCCCATAATTCAATAAGCCTTACCATATAATAGTGTCATATTACACTTCACATAATACATAGTTAGCTAATATATGTTACATATTTAATTCGCATGCTTGCACATAGAATTACTCATCTTATTAATTAAATATTAATTAATAATACACACACATCCTTCATCAATCAATATAATTGTTAATCTCCATAACAATTTAATTAACCCTTATATGATTAATTATCACTTTAATATAAATCTTATTATATTTATAAGCACGCTGCTCATTATTATTATTATATTTCTTGCAATAATAATAATCACATATTATTAATCAATCACAGTTAATATTCCACAACAATTAATTAATATTCTACGATAACAATTAATTAATATTCTACAATAACAATTAATATAGATTAATTGTTCGCTTAAATTAATATAATCATTCTTATATTACGTCACTGTGCCACACAAGGCTATCAACGAGTTTATCGCAAACTCCATCAATTTCTCAATTATTATAATTATTCAATTTAATATAATTGAATTAATCATTCTTATAACACAAACTCATTTATATTCTAATAAATTCTCATTTCTATTAATATATTTATTTAATAATTTTAAGAAATTCTCGGGTATTACATCCTCCCCCCCCTTATAAAAATTTTGTCTCGGAATTGCTATAAGGTTACACAAATAAATGGGGATAATCCCTCATTATCTTATCTTCTAACTCTCACGTTGCCTCCTCGACATCATGGTTACGCCAAAGTACTTTTACAGAAGATATAATTTTATTTCTCAAAGTTTGCTCTTTCCTATCTAGTATCTGGACAGGAATTTCTTCATACGCCAAGTTCTTCTCCACTTGAATGGGCTCGTAAGAAATCACGTGCTTGTAGTCGGCCTTATACGGTCGCAACACGGAAATATGGAACACGTTGTGGATGTGCTCCAACTCGGGTGGTAATGCAACTTTGTATGCCACTTCGCCCACTCGATTCAGTATCTCGAATGGTCCTATGAATCTTGGACTCAGTTTTTCTTTCTTGTTGAAATGGATTTTTCCCTTCCATGGATATACCTTCAAGAATACGAAACTGCCGACTTTGAAGTCTCAGTCCTGCCGATGCAAATCTGCATACTTTTTCTGGCGGTCTTGAGCTACTACTAATCTGGCTCTTATTACTGTCACCACGTCTGCGGTTTGTTGAACTAACTCTGGTCCAAGTATTTGTCGCTCCCCGACTTCGTCCCAACACAATGGCGTTCTGCATTTTCTCCCATAAAGAGGATCGTACGGTGGCATGCCGATACTCGCATGGTAACTATTGTTATACGCAAATTCGACTAAGGGTAGGTGGTAGTCACAATTTCCCTTAAAATCCATCACGCAAGTCCTAAGCATGTCCTCCAGCGTCTGTATCGTTCGCTCACTCTGTCCGTCGGTCTGAGGATGATAAGCGGTACTCAACCTCAACTGCGTTCCCATTCTCTCTTGTAAATTCTTCTAAAAATTGGATGTGAAGCGCGGATCTCGATCGGAGACAATAGATACCGGCACTCCATGTCGTGAAACAATCTCATTTACGTACTGACTCGCTAACTGATTCCAACTGTAGCGGATCTTGATTGGTAGAAAATGTGCGGTCTTCGTTAGTTGATCCACGATAACCCAAATAGCATCATAACCTTTCTGCGTAACTGGAAGTCCTACAACGAAGTCTATCGTAATATGCTCCCATTTCCATTCTAGTATTTCTAACGGTTGTAGTAAACCACTCGGCCGTTGATGTTTTGTGACATCCCAAATTTTTAGAATTTATAAATGAGAATTTAATAAATAAAATTCTTATTATCTGATCTTTTGAGTTTGAGTATGTGAATACGTGTCATATATGGTGAAATATGTGAAGATAATTTAAATATTTATTAGAGTAAATAAATATTTTAATTGAATTATTTATTGAGTTAAATAATAATTATGTGATTATTATGGAGTAATGTAATTAAGTGTAGTATATTCATTAAATGAATATTTAGTATTTCATTTAATTGATATAATGATTTTATGTTATAGTTCTAATTTAATTGAGATAATTAAATTAGATGAGTAATGTGATGAGTGTTACATGAAATTATAATTAGCAATTAATTATAATTATGTGACAATTTTATGTGCTTAATTGATGTTAGACTTTTAATTAATTAAATTAGAATGTTAAGATTTAATTAATTAAAGGGTAACATTAAAGTATGTGTTAAAAGGATTTATTAAAATAAAGAAAAGAGTTTTTAAATGATTTTTCCCAAACAAGGCCCTTACTTTTGTTTTAAAACTGTTTTATCCAAACATGGCCTTAACTACTAAAAATCTGTTTTTAAAATAACTTGTTTTGCCAAACAAGCCTTAGGGCTTTTAAAATTCAAATTTGTAACTTCTTTATATTAATTGCAATTATGATATTAAATGGAGAGATTAAATATTGGGAGTTATATATTATATAATTATACATATAATATATATCATTTTAGTTATATGTTAAAACTACGTTAGTTAGAAAGACAAAAAGGGTTAGTCTGTGTTAAAAAGAAATACAGAGAACCTAGAGTTAGAGAGAAAAGAAGGAAGAAGAAGAGAGAAGAAGAAGAGGAAATGAGGAAAGCCTTGAGAGAGTCATTGCTAAATCTCACCATCTTCTTCCTCACTAAGCATCAAGGGTATGATTTGAACCCTTGTATTTTAAAGAGTTTGTTTTTCATTGTTAGTTCTATGTTAATTGAACTTCTATGAAAATTGGTATATACATAACGTGTTCATGAGTTTTTATGAATGAATTGATAGATGTAATCCCTTACATATATACTATAAACGATTTTTCAGAAATTAAAGTATTGTAAAAACAAGTTTTTAATGGAGAATTTGTGTTCTTATGGGTTTATGTGTTTTGGTTGAATTTTAGAATGAAAATTGATGATGTATCATGATAGTACTCGAAAAAACGAAAATAACCCAAGTTGAACTAGTCAAAACAGATGTAAAACGAATTCGTAGTGATTGAATTCGCTAAATATATGTAAAACATAAAGAATTAGCATGAACACTGAATTGGAACCCTTAAAAGGAATTGTTAATGTTTTTGAATTGTTATAATTATCATGTAGATGTGTAGTTCTATGAATTACGAATCCATAGAGTCGAAAATGGACTCAATCGGATGTGTATAACTTGATTTATGATGATTGGAAGGAGGAAAGGTAGAAAATTCGCCAGAACAATATACTGGAGGAAAATTTCGAGTAGCACACTGCCAGGGGAGCAGCTATACTGCCCCCAAGGCTATTTGGGGCGCAGCTGCGCCGGGAGAAAAAGTTAGTCCGGGACTATTTTGACCTCATCTGGTAAAACAACCATAACGTTTTCATACGAACTCCGATTGAGGCGATTCAAGATGATCCAGAACGAGCACGAGTAGACCTACAACTTTTATTCTTTAAGTTGTTCAATTTAAGGTCGTTAGCTAGGGTCAAAATGCTCATTTTTGGGACTAATATATTTTTAGAGGCAATCGGGGGGCGTCGGGTATGCACGTATGCACATGTAATGCTCCCGACCATGTAAAATGATGTTCTAACTTCCATAACATGACTATTAGGTATTATAATGATACTTAGCATTAACCCTTGAGTATTAGACAATTTGGTTGGGCGTGCTAAGCGTGCGTAAATGCGTGTCGTTTGGGCGTTCGAATAGGCAAGTTTGGCATACGGAGTGCAAGCGTTTCAACGCCGCAACGAGTGTGTATGACCGTGTTTAATATTATATTTTTAATAAGAATGAAACATTATAAGAGTAATGTATCCCAATCTAGGAGCATGCAAAGCACATGCAAAAGAGGCGAGTTAGGCGTGTGACGTATAAACGTCGAAACACTGTGTAATGTGGTAATACACTTAAATAGTGTTTCAATTCTAATGAAATGAACATTATAAGATATAAAATGGGGTTAGTATAAAACCAATAATTAGTCCTAACAAGACTTAAACACTTGAATAAATTTCGAATATTACAAAAAAGAAATATAGTGAAATATAAGTCGATAGTTAACACAATCAAGTTGAACATTGTGTATTGATAATAGGAAGGGTTATGAGATGTAGAGTAAAGTTTACATTACAACTAATATGTTTGCTATGTGACTAATAGTTGATGTGAATGATTATATAATTGTGTAGGGCACGTGAAGTGCAGGTATCTGTAAACTGTTAAACTGTTATTGGTAAATAACGATCAAAGCAAGTCTTTCGGTTCCTATTTTCTATGTGAACTTGATGATATTATGAACTATTTTAAATTATATTACAAAGAGTAAGCTATGTTATATGTGTTGCAAGCATGAAATGTTAAAGTCAATTTATGACTACATTGATTGATTTAATAATGTTGATTGAGTAAGGAACTCAATTTTTATATTTGTTATGTGATTAAAGCATGTATGCCATGTTACTTTAATGTTGAGCATGTTAATTATGTGCTATGAGATGCATGAAAACTGTTAGATCTTGCTAAGCTGTCGAGCTCACTCTTGCAAATAACTATTTTTGCAGGTCAAGGATGCAAGGTAAAGATACGTGTTAAGTGATTTATAGAGATCAATGTTCAAGAATATTAATTTTGTTAAATTTCAAATTGTAGTTTATGTTTTCATTGCAACTTAATTGTTAAGTTGTAACTTGAGCTATCCAACGTATAATGGATATTGCTTAGTGATATAAGACTTTGTATAGTCCTTTCGTTGTAGCGATTCATGTAATAGAATTGAATCAAATATTTGTAATGTTAAGGTTGCGATTCAGGGAAATATAGAAAGAAAGTTTATAAAAGTTTTAAATATTCTGCATTTTTAGTGATTTTAATATCGAATAATGATGTAAAGATAGATTAAAGATGTATTGCTAACGATCGAGGATGAGAATTATATTGTATGAATTTTGGGGTCGTTACAGTTGGTATCAGAGCTGATAGGTTATACACCTTAGGTAAGTGTACCTTAGGCTATGACCTTAGAGAATGAGAAGTTAAGTTATGTATAACGAAAAGGTGATTCCTTTCACATACGTAGAAGTGTAGGATGTGTGAAGTCCTAGTAATGTTATAAGAATAAGGTGAGAATAACGAGAAATAAACTCGAATAAAATATTGAGCTATATGAATGGAATTAGAAATTTTTAAAAGAAGAGTTAATAAATAAACAAGAAGATTCAAAGAAAAATCTTGAAGAGATATGAAGATAAGAACCAGGAGTTGTCTAACTCCAATAATAAAGATGGTGAATAACGATGAATAGACGAAGTCTATAAGCTTAAAAGAATAATACAATCATGATATAACATGATGAAAGGAAAAGATAAGAAGTTTTCAAACAAAATGATAATGAGATATGGAAGAATCATAAGTGAGATGATTATAGAATAAGATCACAACGTGATCTTTTGAAGTTGTAAAAGACAGATGGTATGTAATGATTGAATAGTTATAGTTTGATGCTATAACGAGAATGTACTATGATATAGTACGAGATTAACTCACGAGGAGTTATAAATGATGGGATACAGGAAGTCTGTATCGAGTATAGAACGAGATGTTATAAGTAAGATAGAGTTAAGTGGAATTTTAATTGAGGACTCATGTGGTGGCTAAGTTGTATAAACTTCTGTATGGGCAGGGTTTTGTGCTTACACTTGGTTTATCATATTGATAATCATTGGAAGGTTGGTGTCGCGCTATCGATATATATATGACGAGAATGTGATTCTTTTCTCATATTACATTTGATAGTTAGAGTCAATAGAAATTAGATTAGATGATATTAAGATTATATTAGATGATCTTAAGGTTAGGCGAGTTCTTAAAACTCATACTTATGGTATATTCGTGACTCATAGTCGTATGTATGTTTCGAACCCCTAAGCATATGGACAGTCTCTGATCAGTTCTTTGACTACGTATTGCTAGGACAAGTTCTTAAACTCATATTATTGTGGCAAGTTCTTGAACTTCCAAAGTGTGGTAAGTTTGATGAACTATACTGGGTATAGAAAAGTTATGGTGTATGAAGCATTGATGTTGTTTAAGGTTGATAGAATGATTAAGTAATGATGAAGTAAAGATTTAATTGATAGAGAAGGTTTTTATATTCTAAATCTCCTAGCTTTGCTAGATTTTTAAAATTTATTGAATTCGTGTTGATGTTGCACTCCTGTTTTCTTGAAAAGCATTGGACCAAATGATGGAACCAATGAATTTTTTTAAAATAGTGCTATTATTCACATGTCTATGCTAATTGCTTCAGCTAGACAAAAATAATTTCAAATTTTCAAAATGTATTTTATGTGTTCTATACATCATTTGATATGGTGTAGAGACAAAAATCGAGGAAGTTATCAATGCAGTTAAACCTAGTGTTGGATGTGATCGTATGATCTTCAGCCCACTATGGTATGATGTAGTATGACGACGTCATGTAATGACGAAATTCTCAACGTATCAGTAATACGATACGGTATCAGGATATTGTGAAAAGATTTATTATTATTTTAGTTTCCTTAAACTATATATATATATATATAAAAGAGATTTATTTACTTTTAGTTTCTTTAAACGATTTTTTTTTTGAGTTGGTTAAGGATATATATATATATATATATATATATATTTCGATTGATGTCCGAATTGTTGCTAGAAGTCTATGCTACTTGATTTAGCTAGACAAATATTAAAAGATGTTTATGAAATTCGAGCGTTCTTGGTCAAACTATGCCAAACCAATTTTTTTTGGTGCGGATTCAGATGTTAAGAAGCTGAGGTGAACAACCCTATAAAAGAGGACATGTTATCGGAGACTATAGTTCCGAGTGTAACACATATAGTCGTTACGATGTATTACGTGTGGGCTCGACGTAGGGGTACGATAGGCTGGCCACCTAGAGTACCGATGTGATTTATAGTGTGAAGTACTGGGGGTGAAACACTATTAAACCAAAATATAAGTTCCACGATGTGATTTATAGTGTGAAGTACTGGGGGTGAAGTACTATTAAACCTAAATATAAGTTCAAGGTCTTGCTACCACTCAGCATGATTTGGAATCTTTTAAAAATTCCTGGGTTATTTATATCGCTTCCCAATTATTGAGCAATTGAGGAAGATTTTATTATTCTGAAGGAGAATGTAGCGAGCAGGATATTCCTTAGAAAGAAACAATTGTTAAACGCAACAAGTTAGTGAATAAGATTAACGTAAAATCTACTTTGATAGATTGAATGAATGAAGATTAATAAAAATTTCGAGGACGAAATTCTTAGAAGAAGGGGTGAATGTGATAACCCGAATAATTATAGATGGTGAAATATATAGTATATTAATTCTACGAGTAAAGTATGTAGTAATGATCCTTGGAAAGGAAATGAATGAGTTAAAGAAGATATATAATATTTGATATATGATTGTGTTTGATTAAAGGTTAAGTAATAAAATCTTAACCTTGTTGAAGAGGTGAATTTAGTAGAGATATATGTGTAGTTTATATAAATGTCGTTAAGATAATGAGTTGAAGTTATTCAACAATAAAATTGTGAAAGAAATTTTTGTGAAAACCTGAGTAAGGAAGGTTTCGTTGATTCCGAGGACAGAATCCTTATAAGGAGGAAAGGATGTGACATCCCAGATTTTTAGAATTTATAAATGAGAATTTAATAAATAAAATTCTTATTATATGATGTTTTGAGTTTGAGTATGTGAATACGTGTCATATATGGTGAAATATGTGAATTTATGTGAAGATAATTTAAATATTTATTGGAGTAAATAAATATTTTAATTGAATTATTTATTGAGTTAAATAAATAATTATGTGATTATTATGGAGTAATGTAATTAAGTGTAGTATATTAATTAAATAAATATTTAGTATTTAATTTAATTGATATAATGATTTTATGTTATAGTTCTAATTTAATTGAGATAATTAAATTAGATGAGTAATGTGATGAGTGTTACATGCAATTATAATTAGCAATTAATTATAATTATGTGATAATTTTATGTGCTTAATTGATGTTAGACTTTTAATTAATTAAATTAGAATGTTAAAATTTAATTAATTAAAGGGTAACATTAAAGTATGTGTTAAAAGGATTTATTAAATTAAAAAAAAAGAGTTTTTAAATAATTTTTCCCAAACTAGGCCCTTACTTTTGTTTTAAAACTGTTTTACCCAAACATGGCCTTAACTACTAAAAATCTGTTTTTAAAATAACTTGTTTTGCCAAACAAGCCTTAGGGCTTTTAAAATTCAAATTTGTAACTTCTTTATATTAATTGCAATTATGATATTAAATGTGGAGATTAAATATTGGGAGTTATATATTATAATTATACATATAATATATATCATTTTAGTTATATGTTAAAACTACGTTAGTTAGAAAGACAAAAAGGGTTAGTCTGTGTTAGAAAGAAATACAGAGAACTTAGAGTTAGAGATAAAAGAAGGAAGAAGAAGAGAGAAGAAGAAGAGGAAATGAGGAAAGGCTTGAGAGAGTCATTGCTAAATCTCACAATCTTCTTCCTCACTAAGCATCAAGGGTATGATTTGAACCCTTGTATTTTAAAGAGTTTGTTTTTCATTGTTAGTTCTATGTTAATTGAACTTCTATGAAAATTGGTATATACATGATTATATATACATAACGTGTTCATGAGTTTTTATGAATGAATTGATAGATGCAATCCCTTACATATATACTATAAACGATTTTTCAGAAATTAAAGTATTGTAAAAATAAGTTTTTAATGGAGAATTTGTGTTCTTATGGGTTTATGTGTTTTGGTTGAATTTTAGAATGAAAATTGATGATGTATCATGATAGTACTCGAAAAAACGAAAATAACCCAAGTTGAACGAGTCAAAACGGATGTAAAACGAATTCGTAGTGATTCAATTCGCTAAATATATGTAAAATATAAAGAATTAGCATGGACATTGAATTGGAACTCTTTAAAGGAATTGTTAATATTTTTGAAGTGTTATAATTATCATGTAGATGTGTAGTTCTATGAATTACGAATCCATAGAGTCGAAAACGGACTCAATCGGATGTGTATAGCTTGATTTATGATGATTGGAAGGAGGAAAGGGTTAGAAAATTTGGCAGAACAATATACTGGAGGAAAATTTCGAGTAGCACGCTGCCAGGGGCGCAGCCGTGCTGCCCCCATGGCTATTTGGGGCGCAGCTGCGCCGGGAGAAAAAGTTAGTCCGGGACTATTTTGACCTCCTCTGGTAAAACAGTCATAACGTTTTCATAAGAACTCTGATTGAGGCGATTCTAGATGATCCGGAATGAGCAGGAGTAGACCTACAACTTTCGTTCTTTAAGTTTTTCAATTTGAGGTCGTTGGCTAGGGTCAAAATGGTCATTTGTGGGATAATATGTTTTTAGAGGCAATAGGGGGGCGTCGGGCATGCACGTATGCACATGTAATGCTCCCGACCATGTAAAATGATGTTCTAACTTCCATAACATGACTATTAGGTATTATACTGATACTTAGCATTAACCCTTCAGTATTAGACAATTTGGTTGGGCGTGCTAAGCGTGCGCAAAAGCGTGTCGTTTGGGCGTTCGAATAAGCAAGTTTGGCATACGGACGTGCAAGCATTTCAACGCCGCAACGAGTGTGTATTACCTTATTTAATATTATATTTTTAATAAGAATGAAATATTATAAGAGTAATGTAACCCAATCTAGGAGCATGCAAAGCACATGTAAAAGAGGCGAGTTAGGCGTGTGACGTATAAACGTCGAAACACAGTGTAATGTGGTAATACACTTAAATAGTGTTTCGATTCTAATGAAATGAACATTATAAGATATAAAATGGGGTTAGTATAAAACCAATAATTAGTCCTAGCAAGACTTAAACACTTGAATAAATTTCGAATATTACGAAAAAGAAATATAGTGAAATATAAGTCGATAGTTAACACAATCAAGTTGAACATTGTGTATTGATAATAGGAAGGGTTATGAGATGTAGAGTAAAGTTTACATTACAACTAATATGTTTGCTATGTGACTAATAGTTGATGTGAATGATTATATAATTGTGTAGGGCACGTGAAGTGCAGGTATCTGTAAGCTGTTAAACTGTTATTGGTAAATAACGATCAAGGCAATTCTTTCGGTTCCTATTTTCTATGGGAACTTGATGATATTATGAACTGTTTTAAATTATATTGCAAAGAGTATGCTATGCTATATGTGTTGCAAGCATGAAATGTTAAAGTCAATTTATGACTACATTGATTCATTTAATAATGTTGATTGAGTAAGGAACTCAATCTTTATATTTGTTATGTGATTAAAGCATGTATGCCATGTTACTTTAATGTTGATCATATTAATTATGTGCTATGTGATGCATGAAAACTGTTAGATCTTGCTGAGCTGTCGAGCTCACTCTTGCAAATAACCATTTTTGTAGGTCAAGGATGCAAAGTAAAGATACGTGTTAAGTGATTTATAGAGATCAATGTTCAAGAATATTAATTTTGTTAAATTTCAAATTGTAGTTGATGTTTTCATTGTAACTTAATTGTTAAGTTGTAAGTTGAGCTATTCGACGTATAATGGATATTGCTTAGTGATGTAAGACTTTGTATAGTCCTTTCGTTGTAGCGATTCATGTAATAGAATTGAATCAAATATTTGTAATGTTAAGGTTGCGATTCAGGGCAATATAGAAAGAAAGTTTATAAAAGTTTTAAATATTCCGCATTTTTAGTGATTTTAATATCGAATAATGTTGTAAAGATAGATTAAAGATCTATTGCTAACGATCGAGGATGAGAATTATATTGTATGAATTTTGGGGTCGTTACATGTTCTGCTTTAACGCGTTGGCAAGTCAAACATCTACTGACGCAATCTACGACTTCCCGTTTCAAATTGGGGCACCAACAATGTTGCTTCAAATCTCGGTACATCTTAGTGCCTCCGAGATGAACGGAATATGTCGTATTATGTGCCTCGTGCAAAATCTCTTCCCTTAACTCGGTTTCCGCTGGTACCCACACTCTTCCTTTGAATCTTAAGATACCGTCATTATCCATTTGAAATTTCTCTTCCTCATTCTCTATGATCCTCTTTCGGATTTTCTCGCACTCTTCATCCTTTTCATGGGCTTCCTTCACTCTATCCAACAACGTCGGATGAGCTTCCATTAAAAATAACTTCTCACCAGACTTTTCTGGTTCTTTCACTTCTATCTTCAATTTCTCCATCTCTCTTATCAACTCTTCCTGAGCCGTCAAATTAAACAACTTCTCTCTTCCTTTCCTACTCAGAGTGTCGGCAACCACATTTGCCTTACCCAGGTGATAAAGAATATCACAGTCATAATCTTTGATTAATTCTAACCACCTCCTCTGATGCATATTCAGCTCCTTCTGAGTGAAGATATATTTCAGACTTTTGTGGTCCATGTATATCTCACATTTCTCTTCGTACAAATAATGCCTCCATATCTTTAATGCAAAAACTAATGCCGCTAACTCTAGGTCGTGAGTAGGGTATCGTTTTTTGTAATCCTTAAGTTCTCGTGATGCATACGCAATGACCTTGCCGTGCTGCATTAGCACACAACCAAGTCCCTTGTGCGATGCATCACTATACACCACAAAATTTCCCGCATCATCTGGTAGTGATAACACAGGCGCTTCGCTTAATCTCCTTTTCAATTCTTGGAAACTCCCTTCACATTTGTCTGTCCATACAAATTTCACCGTCTTTCTAGTCAAATTAGTTAACGGGGTTGCTATCTTAGAAAAATCTTGGATAAATCTTCGATAGTATCCAGCTAACCCTAAAAAGCTTTTCACCTCCGTCAGTGTTCTCGGTTGTTCCCAATTACTTATTGCTTCTACCTTTGCAGGGTCTACAGCGATTCCATTCTTATCCACCACGTGGCCTAAGAATTAAACCTTCTCCATCCAAAATTCGCACTTTAAAAATTTCGCATACATCTTCTCCTTCCTTAGTGCCTCCAAAACAATCTTCAAATGTTCGGCGTGTTTTTCCTCTGTCTTTGAGTAGATCAAGATGTCATCGATAAAAACTACTACAAATTAATCCAAGTATGGCTTGAAAACTCGGTTCATCAACTCCATAAATACTGCTGGAGCATTAGTCAATCTAAATGACATTACCAAAAACTCGTAGTGTCTATAACGGGTTCGAAACGCAGTCTTTGGTATGTCCTCATCCCGTACCTTTAGTTGGTGATATCCTGTTCGTAAGTCAATTTTTGAGAAACACTTTGCTCCCTTCAGTTGATCAAATAAGTCGTCTATCCTCGGTAGCGGATATTGGTTCTTGATCGTTACTCTGTTCAATTCTCGATAATCGATACAGTGCCTCATCGATCCGTCTTTTTTCTTAACGAATAACACTGGTGCTCCCCAAAGGGACACACTTGGTTGAATGTAACCCTTATTCAACAACTCTTGCAATTGTATCATCAATTCCTTCATTTCTACTGGCGCCATACGATATGGAGCTTTCGAAATCAGTGCCGTTCCCGGTGCTAAGTCTATTACGAATTTGATTTCTCTGTCTGGCGGAAGACCAGGCAGATCATCCGGAAATACATCTTGAAATTCATTTACTATGGATATATCCTTAATTTCTACTCCCTTCTTTCGGGTATCAACGATGTAAACTAGATAACCTACACATCCTTTCCTTAATAATTTCTTGGCCTGCATCATCGTAACACAACACGATTGCTTAAGCGATGAGCTACCATAAAACACTATATTAGACTTACTCGGAGTCTGAAGGTTCACACATTTATTCTGACAATCAATTATCGCAGCATGGTTATACAACCAATCCATTCCCAATATTACGTCAAATTCTCCCAGTCTAATAAGAATCAAGTCTACGCTCAGTTCATGCTCTCTAATGTTTGCGTGACAATTTCGATAAATGTATTCTACAGGAATCACTTCCTTATTAGCAACTTCTATGATCAAAGGACTTTCTAATAGTTCTCGGGGTGTACTAAGTTTACTAGCAAATTCTTCAGATATAAAAGAACAGGTGGCACCCGAATCAAATAATACATAAGAATTTATATCATTAATTGGGATTATACCTAACACCACGTCCTTTGCAGCCACGGCGTCCTGGACGATCATGTTAAAAGTTCTGGCGGTTGGACGGTTGGATTGTGCCGGTTCGTCGATCATCAGCTTGTTGCCTCCTTGCTGATTACTACCCCCTGCCACTTCCCTTCTGTGGGCAGTCCTTGATGCGATGCTCCGTCGAGCCACACGCAAAGCATCCTTGTATCTTTTTCGGTTTCGGGTAGTTAGGCGAGATGTGCCCTTCCTGTCCGCAGTTGTAGCAAGTGCCACGTCCCTTCCAGCACTCGCCCTGGTGATTCTACCCACACTTTGGGCATCCTTCAGCCCTCTTCTTGAAACCTCCACGTAAATTCCCTGATTGATTATTGTTATTTTTGTTGTTTTTGTTGTTTTTGTTATTCTCCCATTTTCTCTTTCCCAAGTTGCTTCCTCCACTGTTGCTCCCTCCAGTACGATTATCTCCTCCAGCATTCTTTCCTTTCTTCTCTTTGTTGTACAAGCTCAAAGCTTCGCTTCCTCCCTCGGCAATAATAACCTTTTCCAGCAGTGTTTCAAAAGAATCGATCTGAAGAACTAACACCTTATTGAATAGCCAAGGCTTCAGTCCTTATTTAAATCGTCTAGCCTTCCTCTCTTCATCTCCTACCTGGTGCTCTGCAAATCGGGCTAGTTCATTAAACCTAGCCGCGTATTGCGCCACCGTCATCTCACCTCCGATTCTTCATACTCTTTGGGAAGTAATTCTCGAAGAACAGCATCTTAAACTTATCCTAAGCTATTATCCCTTCTCCAGCTCTTTGTTGATTAGCCTCCCACCAGTAGTTTGCTTCTCCCCTCATCATGTATGTGGCAAATACCGTCTTCTGATCTTCGCCTACGCGAGCTATAGTGAAAGCTTTTTCGATCTCCTTGATCCACGTTTGTGCAACGATTGGGTCGGTGGTTCCCTCGAACTCCGGAGGTCCTACACTCTTAAAGTCTTTAAAGGTTATTACTGGCACAGTCTGAGGGTTTGGGCGAACGAGTTCATTGTTCATTCCCCTTAATGCCTCTCCTAACAAGTCTACCAGTTTCTGGATCGGGTCAACTTGTTCCCTCTCATTATTAACAGATTCTTCGGGTGCAGTCAATCTACGTCTGGGCAGCATTATCTGCAACACAAATTTTCATTTTATTATTATTCAAGTATATTACTAAGTATTTATTTTTACTACAAAAGAAGAAATTTATAACACGTTTCTGAATAAACTTCATTTATATTCATATGCCAAATCATTTCATTACATGATTTCCCTAGCATACTGCTATAAATGTTATCACATATATCCCCTAATATCACAAAAGACGGGAAATATACCAACCTACTACCATACTACCCCTCTAACAAAAGCTAACACGGGGTTTACATCACTATCCCACATCTTACACAAAAGATTGGGATTACAACATAGTATATACAATACATAAAGATAAATTCTACTGAACTACCACTAGACCATCTAAGGAAATTTCATCACATCATCCCGCGCTCCACTGCATCTCTTGTACTCCATCTGCGCTATATACGCAACCAGCTCTCGACTCAAGGTATGTAGAGTTTGTCCCTGCTCTGCTGGGTAGTGGTACACACCATCAATCACCTTCTCAAAATCTGAACGGAACACATACTCCATCTTGTTCATCTTCCTCTTCTTGCACCTGACCTCGTCCTCTAGGTCTCCAGCTCTCTCATTGGCCGCTTCCCACTTCTCCTCGAAGTGTATCCTATCCATCACCTCTAACTCTAGCTGAGTACGGAGTGCCTCTTTCTCAGTCTTCTCACTCAATTCTCTCTGTTCTACTTCTTCCAGCTTTCCTGCTATATCCACGTTCCTAGCCACTGACCTGTGAAACAGAGTCCCCATCTGGATCCCTGCCTCCCTACGGTAGGCAATCTCCACCTCTAACTCCTGCATGGCCAGCTTCCTCTGGTGGTCCTCATCCCTCAGTTTCTAGAACTCAGACTCTCTCTCTTTGGCCTCTTCCTCTAGCTCTTGTACTCTGCAGTCTAACTCTAGGATCCGCTCCTCATACTCGCATAGCATCTGCTCCTCTATAGTAGCCTCATTAGAGTCCTCTACTGGCTCATCCTCCATAGGCTCCTCCTCGGGGTCGAACTCTACCTCGATCTCATCCTCGTCGTCAGACGCAGATGGTGCAACTGCCTGCACCGGCACAGCCTCTAAAGGTGCCTCGTTTACTACATGTATATCTCTAGCCTCCTCCTCGGCCACTCTAGCGGGTACTCCTGTGTCTGCCATCCTATAATCACAAACACAAGACAAGAAACAGCAACTCCATTAGAATGTTAAACAAAACATAAGTTCATTTTATAAAATGAAGTTACATTTCATAACACACTAAGTCTCGCTCTAGGGAAAACTCTATGTGAGTTTTACCTCCTTTCCAACTTCTAAGTTCGCCTAAGTTATAGTCTAAGTGATAGTAGTGTGCATACAAGCCAATCATGTATGATGATAAAGCACGTACTTTGTAAACAATCTTATTTAATTATTAATAAAATATTCATTTATTAAAGGCATTTAATTATTTACATGTTGCTGTTTTTTATAATATGTAAATAACCTATAATTTTAAGCAATGCTTTTAGAATCATGATGATGATCATGCTAATGAGATCTAAATTCTTAGAAAGTTTTAAAACTAAAATAGTTCCCAATCGTGGGATTACTAAAAAGGGGATTAGTAAATCCGGATAGATTGGTACATATGTTGCTTGCTCATTGGATGAGGATGATTGATATCATGATCATTTGTGTGGAGACACTAAAGCAAGTATGTAGGTGCTTATTGGAGAATAAGTTCACTGAACGTGATTCGCTATAGAATACCTAATGGAGTTTTACTCGCCTGTCAATAGGAATTCCTAATGTGATAGTAGTACAAGTGATCCTTGAACTTGAGATCATCATAGTATCTTGTATGTAACAAATTATACTTTGACTTATTCCTTAAGACCTTTTAAGGCATATATAGGGTATGTTTGGGTATAATGAGTTACATATGGAGGTAATGAATGATCAATAAAGAATCTACCACCTCTAGTAAAAGAAGAGATATGTCCTATGTGATTCGTTAAATGACAACCCAGGAATCCTTGGCCAAGGTAGAATGAAATTAGAAAG
The DNA here is from genome assembly GCA_020205555.1 of Panax stipuleanatus. NCBI lineage: Eukaryota > Viridiplantae > Streptophyta > Magnoliopsida > Apiales > Araliaceae > Panax > Panax stipuleanatus. The sequence goes on from CM035122.1 coordinate 21,524,186, forward strand.
GAGTTTCTAATTTGCATTTTTTGGTGTTGTGCATTTTCTAATCGAAATACATATGATTAAATAAAATAAGACTTGACAGTAAATCCATGTCTTATATTTAATTGGGACATTATATGGTGGAAGGATTGAATTGTACGGTAACTATTTACTCACAGGCTCTTTTATGATTAATGTTGAAATCTATATTATCTAGAAAGTCGTTGATCGCTAGGGAGGCTTATCCCTATTGTAGAATAAATATTATTTATTTAAATAGATTATTAGTTTAATTTATTTATTTAAATAAGATTAAAATTATTTTAATTGATTTATTCATAACCGGTTTAATATGGAGAACCTAAAGGGTCACACTATAAAAGGAAGAATAATTATTTAAGAAGGTAATGGCATAATCGTAATAATGCATTAAGTGTAATTAATTTAATCTATAGTGATAGAATAAATTAAATAGCTTAATATTTATTATTTAATATTTTAGAAATATTAAATATAAATTAATAATAGGAGTCTTATTAATATTATTACAATTATTATTATTTTAATTTCTAAAGGAGTTTAGTAATTAATTTAATATTAGTACTCTCATTTATTCCTAATAAGATTAGGAGACAAATTAATTAAATGAATTTAATTAATTATTCCCCATGTGGCGGGAAGCCTAAATTAATTAAAGGAATTTAATTAATTAAAAGAAATCTCTTGTCTAATAGGATTAGAAGGGTTGACCAATGTCTATATAAGAGGAGTCTTATAATAGATATTACTTGATGCAATTTCAATTGTTGGAGAGTACTCCTTTTCTATAGAGGATAGAAAACTAAGCCAACCACCCTCCTTCTTGATAATTCATCTTCCTTGGTGGATCACCTCTAGAGGCCAAACACTTGGGTGGCTAACGTTGATCAAAGGAAGGAATCTAACCCTAGAAATTCAAGGAGATCACGAAGAACAAGGAGTTGAACTCGTACCTGTGGAAGCTTCGTTCTACAAGGGTATGATTCCATAAATTCTTATTTATCGTTTTAAATTAATAATTTGCATAAAGGATGATCCGGGTAATGGTTTTGTAGAAATTTTTTAACTCTGATATACCATGCTTCCGCTAATTTTTGCAATTTGATTGCGTCACGATTTCGTACAAACCCAACAGTGGTATCAGAGCCAAACCTTTATGCAATTATTAATTATTTTGATTTCATATACATATGGGTATGTATTTAGAATAATTTATTGGGCATAATTAATTGTATAAATTTTTATTTTTATTTTTTGAAAGAAAAAAAAAATTCGCAAAAAAAGAAGAATGAATCCGTGTTTTATAAAAAAAAAAAAAAAAAAAACGAGACTCGCGTTTTTTTTGTTTTTTCAAAGATGAGTCACGGTTAAACTTTATATATATATATATAAGGAGATCTTTGATTACTTTAAAAGGAACTCACGTGATTCATTAAAAGGCTCCCAGGAAAGTTTTTTTTTTTAAAAAAAGGGTTAACCTGGGTATATATATATATATATATAACCTAGTACTACTAATTTATATATTTAGGTACGGCTGTTATGTATGTATATATATATATATATATAGGTTATATTATATATAATATTCTTAATAATTTTATAATTAAAATAAAGAGTTTATTTTAATCTTGAAATTGAATTTTATGTAATTTAAAATTGCCCATTAAATGATACTCATATATATATGGAATATTTTAATTCATGAGATGAATATTTATTTATTGATATATATGGTGATATGTATGATAATAAATAGGGAGTGATTATGGACTATTTGACCAATGTGATTGGATTTTATTTTAGTTGAATGTTTGAATGAATGAGTTTTATTAAATGGGGTCTGCGTACCTCGTCTTCTCTGATTTTTCTTGATGTAAAATTCTATCTCTCTCCTATATACTTCCCCTTGACTGCTGATCAACGTTTCTATTTAAATTAAATAGTTTAATGTAATAGAAAAAGTTAGAATTATATTGAAGAAATTAGAGACCAAGGAGCAAGGAGCGCGTGAAGACCCGTTTATATGGAGCCCGAATTTAAATGTAATAGTTACGTTTAAATTTAAATTTTTGCACCCCTAAGTTTGACCTTTTGGTTCACTTAGTGGTTCTAATGAACCAAACTAGAATAAAAGTCCATAATCAATCCGGGTAGAATATAATATTCTATATTTGCATGCTAAGTATAATATATATTATATTTTATGCAAACATGCTTTGCATGTTTATTAAAATGACGCGTATTTTATATATATATGTGCATGCGCGCTAAACAAGATGAGACAAATAATAACAAACCCCTCAAAGAAATAATATTAAGTCCGAAGCGTTCAAATGATATTTGGAATATCGAACGTCGCCTTCTAGCATGATAAATTAATAGAGTATTAAATATTTAATATGAGCTTGTTGTGTTATCCACAAGGCGAGTATTGCGTATTTAAGATGTTAATTAATCACATTTGATGCTTATCAAGAAAATTGAACGATCTAGTCTTGTTGTGCTATCCACAAGGACGAATATTTTTCTTTTTTGAATTTATGGAAGTGCTAGGCTGGACTTAACTTAAATCATTTTAGTTCGGATGTGCACACACTTGACCATTATGATTTAGAAGGCAAAATAAAAGGAGTTATATAGTGATGTAATTGACAAGAGTTGTCTACCTATTTATTTTTATATCGCTTGTTGTGCTATCCACAAAGTTATATACATTTGAAATGGGATTCTTATTCTCACTAGCAAATCTTTAATTAGATGTTGCCGAACTATATAAGTGAGGGTGATATAGTTTGATAAAAATAGTGGGAGATACCAATTTAAAATAAAGACCTAAATTTATTTTGGTATGCAAAATTAATAAAATAAATGTTTGCTAAAATATTGTTTTTCACATGCAGAATTTTAAAAATGTCAAAATCACTAATTTCACTGCGAAGCATACTTGATGCTAATAAGCTTACTGGGCCGAATTATACGGACTGGCTAAGAAATCTGAGAATAGTTCTCACTGCTGAAAAGATTTCTTATGTCCTAAACTCACCTGTCCCTGGAACTGTTCCAGAAACAGCCTCTGAGGAAGAGATTGCCACCATTGTAAAGTGGCAAGATGATGCATCTGTGGCTCAATGCATCATGCTCGCATCCATGAATAACGAGCTTCTGCGTCAGCACGAAAACATGGATGCTCCTACTATATTGATTCACCTCAAGGAGTTGTTTGGTGAACAAAGTAGGACTGCTAGATATGAGATATCTAAGGAGCTTTTCCGATCTCAGATGACCAAGGGCAAAGTGAACATAAAGGAACAAAAGAAATCTGATCCAGCTAGCAAAGGAATGTGCTTGCATTGCAACGAGCCGGGTCATTGGAAGAGGAACTGCAAGAAGTTTCTGGCAAAGAAGAAGCTTGGCGAAGCTTCGAATTCCAATCAAGGTTTGTTCATGATTGAAATTAATTTTTCAGAAAGTCAAAATTTTACTTGGGTATTGGATACCGGCTGTGGTTCTCACATATGTAATAATTTGAAGGGACTGGTCAGAAATAAAAAGCTGAGCAATGATGAAGTCATCCTACGAGTGGGGAATGGAGCAAAGGTTGCTGCATTAGCTGTAGGGACTTATTGTTCAGTAATGCCTTCGGGCAAGTCCGTTTATCTTAATAATTGTTATTATGTTCCGAATATTATTAAAAACATTATTTCAATCTGTATTGGATATGGAAGGATTTAACGTTGTTATAAAGAACAATAGTTGTTCTATTTATAAAGACGATTTTTTATATGGTGTTGGAAATTTGCGAAATGGACTTTATACACTTGACTTACAAGAAAATATATTTCAAATTGAACAAACTAAGAAAAGGAAAAGAGATGATATTAATTATACCTACATGTGGCACTGGAGACTTGGTGATATTAATGAAACAAGATTATTCAAGTTGCATAAAGATGGGCTCCTCGAGTTATCCGATTATGAATCATATCCAACTTGTGAATCTTGTCTCATGGGTAAAATGACTAAATCTCCTTTTAGCGGAAAAGGAGAAAGAGTTACAGAGTTGTTGGCATTGATTCACATAGACGTTTGTGGACCTATGACAACAAGTGCACGGGGTGGGTATTCTTATTTTATTACTTTCACTGATGATCACTCAAGATTTGGATATGTGTATTTAATGAAATACAAGTCAGAATCATTTGAAAAGTTTAAAGAGTTCAGAAGTGAAGTAGAGAAACAAACGGGCAAGAGTATAAAGATACTTCGATCAGATCGAGGTGGAGAATACTTAAGCGGTGAGTTTCTCAATTGTCTCAAAGAAAATGGTATAATCTCACAATGGACTCCTCCAGGTACACCACAGTTAAATGGAGTATCTGAAAGGAGAAATCAAACACTGTTGGACATGGTTCGATCCATGATGAGTTTTACCGACCTTCCAATTTCCTTCTGGGGATATGCCCTAGAAACGGCTGCATAACTACTTAACAAGGTACCTACCAAATCCGTCCCAAAGACTCCATATGAGATGTGGAAGGGGAGGAAACCAAATCTTAAGCATGTTAAGACTTGGGGTTGCCCAGCTTATGTCAAAAAGTTTGAAAATAATAAGCTACAGACTAAATTCGATAAGTGTAGATTTGTGGGATACCCTAAAGAAACTTTAGGGTATTATTTCTATCATCCAACTGATCAAAAGGTGTTTGTTGCGAAACATGCTGCCTTCTTGGGAAAGGAGTTTATCCATGAAGGGGTCAGTGGGAGTAAGATATATCTTGAAGAAGTTCAAGAACCACAAATTATCACGGATCAAAGTCAGGTACCTGACCAAGTAGAAGAACCTACTATACCACACCCTGTTCGTAAATCTGGAAGAGCACCAAAGATACCTGAGAGGTATAGATTCGTTATAGAGGATGACGATGAGTTACACATCATAAATGATGATGATCCATTGAATTACGAACAGGCTATGAGTAATAAAGACTCAAGGAAATGGCTTGAAGCCATGAAATTCGAAATAGAATCCATGTATGAAAACAAAGTATGGACTTTGGTTTCACCACCTGAAGGTATTAAGCCTATTGGGTGTAAATGGGTCTTTAAAAGAAAGACTGGAGCGGATGGCAAGGTAGAGACCTATAAGGCCCGACTGGTTGCAAAAGGTTTCAAACAAAGACAAGGAGTTGACTATGATGAAATATTTTCACCAGTAGCTATGCTCAAGTCCATTCGGATTTTGCTTGCGATTGCAGCTTATAACGACTATAAGATCTGGCAGATGGACGTGAAAACGGCCTTCCTCAATGGGAAACTTGAGGAAGATGTGTATATGACACAGCTAGAGGGATTTGTTTCAAAGGCTGGAATAAATCAAGTCTGTAAGCTGCAACGATCCATTTATGGATTGAAGCAAGCTTCTCGTACATGGAACATTCGTTTTGATGAGACAATCAAAGAGTTTGATTTTATCAAAAACGACGATGAACCATGTGTGTACAAGAAAGTTAGTGGGAGTGCAGTTTCATTCCTTGTATTATATGTTGATGATATATTACTGATAGGGAATGACATTCCTATGCTACAATCGATTAAAATCTGGTTATCTAAACATTTCTCCATGAAGGACTTGGGAGAAGCATCCTATATTTTGGGGATAAAGATCTATAGAGATAGATCTAAAAGGATGCTTGGTTTATCCCAAGGAACGTACATTGATGCAATGCTAAAGAGATTTAGCATGGAAGATTCCAAAAGAGGTCTCATGCCGATGAGCCATGGAATACATCTCTCCAAGAAACAGGCCCCAAAGACACCTGAGGAGAGAGACCGTATGAGTAAGATCCCTTATGTTTCTATAATAGGATCTATCATGTACGGTATGATATGTACTAGACCGGATGTTGCTCATGCACTTAGTGTAACGAGCAGATACCAGTCGAATCCAGGAGAAGAGCACTAGAAGGCAGTGAAGAATATCCTAAAATACTTGAGAAGGACTAAGGATATTTTTCTTGTCTACGGTGGGTCTGAATTAAAACTCGAAGGCTTCACAGGCTCAAGTTTTCAAACGGACCAAGATGACAGTCAATCTGTTTCGGGGTATGTTTTTACCTTGAACGGAGGCACAGTGAGTTGGAAGAGTTCCAAGCAGCAAACAGTTGCTGATTCAGTGACAGAGGCAGAGTATATAGCTGCAAGTGAAGCTGCAAAGGAAGCTATTTGGATGAAGAAGTTCATAACTGAACTTGGTGTGGTTCCTAGCATTGGAGAAGTAGTTCCCGTTTACTGTGCCAACACAGGAGCAGTTGCACAGGCTAAGGAACCGAGGTCTCATCAGAAATCTAAACACGTGTTGCGGCGATTTCACTTGATCAGGGAGATCATTGAAAGAGGAGACGTCACCTTGGAGCGTGTAGACTCTCAAGACAACATTGCAGATCCATTTACTAAAGCTTTAACACAACAGCAGTTTGATCGTCACTTAGAGAAGATGGGTATGAGATACCATGGCGATTGGCTTTAGTGCAAGTGGGAGATTGATAGTAGTGTGCATACAAGCCAATCATGTATGATGATAAAGCACGTACTTTGTAAACAATCTTATTTAATTATTAATAAAATATTCATTTATTAAAGGCATTTAATTATCTACATGTTGCTGTTTTTTATAATATGTAAATAACCCATAGTTTTAAGCAATGCTTTTAGAATCATGATGATGATCATGCTAATGAGATCTAAATTCTTAGAAAGTTTTAAAACTAAAATAGTTCCCAATCGTGGGATTACTAAAAAGGGGCTTAGTAAATCCGGATAGATTGGTACATATGTTGCTTGCTCATTGGATGAGGATGATTGATCTCATGATCATTTGTGTGGAGACACTAAAGCAAGTATGTAGGTGCTTATTGGAGAATAAGTTCACTGAACGTGATTCGCTATAGAATACCTAATGGAGTTTTACTCGCCTGTCAATAGGAATTCCTAATGTGATAGTAGTACAAGTGATCCTTGGACTTGAGATCATCATAGTATCTTGTATGTAACAAATTATACTTTGACTTATTCCTTAAGACCTTTTAAGGCATATATTGGGTATGCTTGGGTATAATGAGTTACATATGGAGGTAATGAATGATCAATAAAGAATCTACCACCTCTAGTAAAAGAGGAGATATGTCCTATGTGATTCGTTAAATGACAACCCAGGAATCCTTGGCCAAGGTAGAATGAAATTAGAAAGGAGTTTCTAATTTGCATTTTTTGGTGTTGTGCATTTTCTAATCGAAATACATATGATTAAATAAAATAAGACTTGACAGTAAATCCATGTCTTATATTTAACTGGGACATTATATGGTGGAAGGATTGAATTGTACGGTAACTATTACTCACAGGTTCTTTTATGATTAATGTTGAAATCTATATTATCTGGAAAGTCGTTGATCGCTAGGGAGGCTTATCCTTATTGTAGAATAAATATTATTTATTTAAATAGATTATTAGTTTAATTTATTTATTTAAATAAGATTAAAATTATTTTAATTGATTATTCACAACCGGTTTAATATGAAGAACCTAAAGGGTCACACCATAAAAGGAAAAATAATTATTTAAGAAGGTAATGGCATAATCGTAATAATGCATTAAGTGTAATTAATTTAATCTATAGTGATAGAATAAATTAAATAGCTTAATATTTATTATTTAATATTTTGGAAATATTAAATATAAATTAATAAGAGGAGTCTTATTAATATTATTACAATTATTATTATTTTAATTTCTAAAGGAGTTTAGTAATTAATTTAATATTAGTACTCTCATTTATTCCTAATAATATTAGGAGACAAATTAATTAAATGAATTTAATTAATTATTCCCCATGTGGTGGGAAGCCTAAATTAATTAAAGGAATTTAATTAATTAAAAGAAATCCCATGTCTAATAGGATTAGAAGGGTTGACCAATGTCTATATAAGAGGAGTCTTATAATAGATATTACTTGATGCAATTTCAATTGTTGGAGAGTACTCCTTTTCTATAGAGGATAGAAAACTAAGCCAACCACCCTCCTTCTTGATAATTCATCTTCCTTGGTGGATCACCTCTAGAGGCCAAACACTTGGGTGGCTAACGTTGATCAAAGGAAGGAATCTAACCCGAAAATTCAAGGAGATCACGAAGAATAAGGAGTTGAACTCGTACCTGTGGAAGCTTCGTTCTACAAGGGTATGATTCCATAACTTCTTATTTATCGTTTTAAATTAATAATTTGCATAAAGGATGATCCGGGTAATGGTTTTGTAGAATTTTTTAAACTCTGATATACCATTCTTCCACTAATTTTTGCAATTTGATTGCGTCACGATTTCGTACAAACCCAACACTAAGGACACTCGTTCCTAAGGTTTATAACTACAGCTTTGATACCAACCTGTGACGCCCCCAAATCCGGGACCGCCACTTGGTCTCTCAAATTCGGTTCGTTACGTGCTCATGGTACTACAATGATAACTAAAATCACACATTCACAGCGGAATATCTAAGTTAGAATAATATATATAATGATTTATTATAATTATTCCCCCAAGTCTCGCAACCTACAGTACTTAATAGATTACATAATAATATCAATTAACGACTCATTACATAATCTAACTTAAGCTTAAACATAAACAAATCCAGTTTTACTACATCATCTTAATACAACATTAAAATATTTAAAAATATAAAAGAGACAAGCTAGTTGGTAGCCTTGCCCTTGCCCTTATCAACGCCTGAAGGTTTGCCATGCTCTGCCTGAACTGAAATGTTTTTAAGGAAAGCAAGAATGAGCACAAATTGCCCAGCAAGTAATATACAATAAGGGTAAGTGATATAATTCTCAATTCTCGAAAGGGTATAACAAGGTTTGATAGTTCAAGGATAACAAGAATATCAACAGTTTTCAATAATAGCCGCTAAGGACAGAATAATATCAACGTGATTCAATAATAAATCAATTCAAGATTTCAAGATAACTGAATACTGAGCAGTCACTAAGGACCATGAACATCTACTAGAATTAACAATAATAAACTGAAAATCCAACAAAAACAGGTACAACAGGTGATCAGCCTAAAGTACCATCGTTATGCATAACAATCAATCATACTCAAGTGCGCGCGTCGGTTCTCCGACAATTATATATTCCCTTCAAAGAAGGTTGTTCTTCTCAGTCAAATACAAGATCCCTCACCAATCAATTGGTTTGGGTCGCTTTTCAATAATATGAGTTTTGCCGAATCAAATGGCATAGACACTTTCACAATATTCAAGAACAATACTAAGTTCAGCATGAATAATAGCTTTAATGAAATAATAGTTCAAGTATGCTAATTCAATTCAAATGATTAAGTAGGAAACTAGTTCGCAATATACAAGTATAGAATACTTGCATTCAAAGAGATAAGGTTTAGATACTTGCTTACGATATCCGTTGAATAAAGTAATGCAAGGGTTTAGGATACTTGCCTTAAGCGTAGTTTATACTCGTTAAGTAAATCAACACTTTCGAATCCCTGTCGTAATATAGTTACGTATATATATGATATTCATTAGTTATATAATTTAAACTTCACATTTTATCTTCGAATATACGATCAACACATAAGCTAAGTTTTAACCTAGCTATACAGTTATATAGGATATAATTTCTATCCTTAACGTTCCTCCTTTAGAGTTTAAACACATTCTCATATCATATAAGATCGCATTCCCTTAAGTTATACTAAATATATTTCATTTTAGCAAGTTATGGCATTCCTTAAGTTAACCGTCAAAATCGGGTTCAAATATCATCATATAATATCACGTATCATGTATTCATATTTAAAGGATACTCTCGTGCTTGTATAACTTTTCCAAATCCAATCATACATAGTATAGGTTCTTAAGTCAATACCTAAAGTCATTCGAGGACACGAACTCATAAGGTCTAATATGCTCGCTTTTTAAACACATAAAATATTCATATAACTTGTATTAGGCATGCTTATGAGTATTCGTATGGCATATATGTAGCTAGCATTGTTATTATTTTGAAAACATGCTTCGATTACGCTAAACTTGAATCACGACAACTAATCATGGTATATATACATGCATGATACATAAATGAATCTAAAAGTACTATCACATGTTCAAAATTATCAGATTCTCACTCTCGTCATAACATACCATGGTTTACGTTCAAAGCTTATATTTAGGTACTATAGTTCATTAATAAGGTCTATCATGTACAGGCTTCCTTATGAAACCTATATATGCAAGTTAACATGTATTACATGTGATTCTAGGTCATGTAAACATGTTTGCAAAATCAGTTCCTCAATGTGTCACACACATGTCAAAGTTTGTTTCATAAAACTTCCATTTTCGTTCGAAATGTTAACTAGTGAGTCCATCATGTGCATGTTATGTTGGGTTTGTACGAAATCGTGACGCAATCAAATTGCAAAAATTAGCGGAAGCATGGTATATCAGAGTTTAAAAAATTTCTACAAAACCATTACCCGGATTATCCTTTATGCAAATTATTAATTTAAAACGATAAATAAGAAGTTATGGAATCATACCCTTGTAGAACGAAGCTTCCACAGGTACTAGTTCAACTCCTTGTTCTTCGTGATCTCCTTGAATTTCCGGGTTAGATTCCTTCCTTTGATCAACGTTAGCCACCCAAGTGTTTGGCCTCTAGAGGTGATCCACCAAGGAAGATGAATTATCAAGAAGGAGGGTGCTTGGCTTAACCTTAGTTTTCTATCCTCTATAGAAAAGGAGTACTCTCCAACAATTGGAATTGCATCATCTAATATCTATTATAAGACTTCTCTTATATAGACATTGGTCAACCCTTCTAATCCTATTAGACATGGGATTTCTTTTAATTAATTAAACTCCTTTAATTAATTTAGGCTTCCCACCACATGGGAATAATTAATTAAATTTATTTAATTAATTTGTCTCCTAATCTTATTAGGAATAAATGAGAGTACTAAATATTAAATTAATTACTAAACTCCTTTAGAAATTAAAATAATAATAATTGTAATAATATTAATAAGACTCCTCTTATTAATTTATATTTAATATTTCCAAAATATTAAATAATAAACATTAAGCTATTTAATTTATTCTATCACCATAGATTAAATTAATTATACTTAATGCATTATTACGATTATGCCATTACCTTCTTAAATAATTATTCTTCCTTTTATGGTGTGACCCTTTAGGTTCTCCATATTAAACCGGTTGTGAATAAATCAATTAAAACAATTTTAATCTTATTTAAATAAATAAATTAAACTAATAATCTATTTAAATAAATAATATTTATTCTACAATAGGGATAAGCCTCCCTAGCGATCAACGACTTTCCAGATAATATAGATTTCAACATTAATCATAAAAGAACCTGTGAGTTAATAGTTACCATACAATTCAATCCTTCCACCATACAATGTCCCAATTAAATATAAGACATGGATTTACTGTCAAGTCTTATTTTATTTAATTATATGTATTTCGATTAGAAAATGCACAACTCCAAATAATGCAAATTAGAAACTCCTTTCTAATTTCATTTCACCTTGGCCAAGGATTCCTGGGTTGTCATTTAACGAATCACATAGGACATATCTCCTCTTTCACTAGAGGTGGTAGATTCTTTATTGATCATTCATTATCTCCATATGTAACTCATTATACCCAAGCATACCCTATATATGCCTTAAAAGGTCTTAAGGAATAAGTCAAAGTATAATTTGTTACATACAAGATACTATGATGATCTCAAGTCCAAGGATTACTTGTACTACTATCACATTAGGAATTCCTATTGACAGGCGAGTAAATCTCCATTAGGTATTCCATAGCGAATCACGTTCAGTGAACTTATTCTCCAATAAGCACCTACATACTTGCTTTAGTGTCTCCACACAAATGATCATGAGATCAATCATCCTCATCCAATGAGCAAGCAACATATGTACCAATCTATCCGGATTTACTAATCCCCTTTTTAGTAATCCCACGATTGGGAACTATTTTAGTTTTAAAACTTTCTAAGAATTTAGATCTCATTAGCATGATCATCATCATGATTCTAAAAGCATTGCTTAAAACTATGGATTATTTACATATTATAAAAACAGCAACATGTAGATAATTAAATGCCTTTAATAAATGAATATTTCATTAATAAATAAATAAGATTGTTTACAAAGTACGTGCTTTATCATCATACATGATTGGCTTGTATGCACACTACTATCAATCTCCCACTTGCACTAAAGCCAATCGCCATGGTATCTCATACCCATCTTCTCTAAGTGACGATCAAACTGCTGTTGTGTTAAAGCTTTAGTAAATGGATCTGCAATGTTGTCTTGAGAGTCTACACGCTCCAAGGTGACGTCTCCTCTTTCAATGATCTCCCTGATCAAATGAAATCGCCGCAACACGTGTTTAGATTTCTGATGAGACCTCGGTTCCTTAGCCTATGCAACTGCTCCTGTGTTGTCACAGTAAATGGGAACTGCTTCTCCAATGCTAGGAACCACACCAAGTTCAGTTATGAACTTCTTCATCCAAACAGCTTCCTTTGCAGCTTCACTTGCAGCTATATACTCTGCCTCTGTCACTGAATCAGCAACTGTTTGCTGCTTGGAACTCTTCCAACTCACTGCGCCTCCGTTCAAGGTAAAAACATACCCCGAAACAGATTTACTGTCATCTTGGTCCGTTTGAAAACTTGAGTCTGTGAAGCCCTCGAGTTTTAATTCAGACCCACCGTAGACAAGAAAAATATCCTTAGTCCTTCTCAAGTATTTTAGGATATTCTTCACTGCCTTCCAGTGCTCTTCTCCAGGATTCGACTGGTATCTTCTCATTACACTAAGTGAATGAGCAACATCCGGTCTAGTACATATCATACCGTACATGATAGATCCTATTGCAGAAGCATAAGGGATCTTACTCATTCGGTCTCTCTCCTCAGGTGTCTTTGGGGCCTGTTTCTTGGAGAGATGTATTCCATGGCTCATCGGCATGAGTCCTCTTTTGGAATCTTCCATGCTAAATCTCTTTAGCATTGCATCAATGTACGTTCCTTGGGATAAACCAAGCATCCTTTTAGATCTATCTCTATAGATCTTTATCCCCAAAATATAGGATGCTTCTCCCAAGTCCTTCATGGAGAAGTGTTTAGATAACCAGATTTTAATTGATTGTAGCATAGGAATGTCATTCCCTATCAGTAATATATCATCAACATATAATACAATGAATGAAACTGCGCTCCCACTAACCTTCTTGTACACACATGGTTCATCGTCATTTTTGATAAAATCAAACTCTTTGATTGTCTCATCAAAACGAATGTTCCATCTACGAGAAGCTTGCTTCAATCCATAAATGGATCGTTGCAGCTTACAGACTTGATTTATTCCAACCTTTGAAACAAATCCCTCTGGCTGTGTCATATACACATCCTCCTCAAGTTTCCCATTGAGGAAGGCCGTTTTCACGTCCATCTGCCAGATCTCATAGTCGTTATAAGCTGCAATCGCAAGCAAAATCCGAATGGACTTGAGCATAGCTACTGGTGAAAAGGTTTCATCATAATCAACTCCTTGTCTTTGTTTGAAACCTTTTGCAACCAGTCGGGCCTTATAGGTCTCCACCTTGCCGTCCGCTCCAGTCTTTCTTTTAAAGACCCATTTACACCCAATAGGCTTAATGCCTTCAGGTGGTGAAACCAAAGTCCATACTTTGTTTTCATACATGGAGTCCATTTCGGATTTCATGGCTTCAAGCCATTTCCCTGAGTGTTTATTACTCATGGCCTGTTCATAATTCAATGGATCATCATCATTCATGATGCGTACCTCATCGTCATCCTCTACAACGAATCCATACCTCTCAGGTATCTTCGGTACTCTTCCAGATTTACGAACAGGGTGTGGTATAGTAGGTTCTTCTACTTGGTCAGGTACCTGACTTTGATCCGTGGTAATTTGTGGTTCTTGAGCTTCTTCAAGATATATCTTACTCCCACTGACCCCTTCATGGATAAACTCCTTTTCCAAGAAGGCAGCATGTTTCGCAACAAACACCTTTTGATCAGTTGGATGATAGAAATAATACCCTACAGTTTCTTTAGGGTATCCCACAAATCTACACTTTTCGGATTTAGTCTGTAGCTTATCATGTTCAAACTTTTTGACATAAGCTGGACAACTCCAAGTCTTAACATGCTTAAGATTTGGTTTCCTCCCCTTCCACATCTCATATGGAGTCTTTGGGGCGGATTTGGTAGGTACCTTGTTAAGTAGGTATGCAGCCGTTTCTAGGGCATATCCCCAGAAGGAAATTGGAAGGTCGGTAAAACTCATCATGGATCGAACCATGTCTAACAGTGTTCGATTTCTCCTTTCAGATACTCCATTTAATTGTGGTGTACCTGGAGGAGTCCATTGTGAGATTATACCATTTTCTTTGAGACAATTGAGAAACTCACCGCTTAAGTATTCTCCGCCTCGATCTGATCGAAGTATCTTTATACTCTTGCCCGTTTGTTTCTCTACTTCACTTCTGAACTCTTTGAACTTTTCAAATGATTCTGACTTGTATTTCATTAAATACACATATCCAAATCTTGAGTGATCATCAGTGAAAGTAATAAAATAAGAATACCCACCCCGTGCACTTGTTGTCATAGGCCCACAAACGTCTGTGTGAATCAATGTCAACAACTCTGTAACTCTTTCTCCTCTTCCACTAAAAGGAGATTTAGTCATTTTACCCATGAGACAAGATTCACAAGTTGGATATGATTCATAATCGGATAGCTCGAGGAGCCCATCTTTATGCAACTTGGATAATCTTGTTTCATTGATATGACCGAGTCTACAGTGCCACATGTAGGTATAATTAATATCATCTCTTTTCCTTTTCTTAGTTTGTTCAATTTGAAATATATTTTCTTGTAAGTCAAGTGTATAAAGTCCATTTCGCAAATTTCCAATACCATATAAAACATCGTCTTTATAAATAGAACAACTATTGTTCTTTATAACAACGTTAAATCCTTCCATATCCAATACAGAAATTGAAATAATATTTTTAATAATATTCGGAACATAATAACAATTATTAAGATAAATGGACTTGCCCGAAGGCATTGCTAAATAATAAGTTCCTACAGCTAATGCAGCAACCTTTGCTCCATTCCCTACTCGTAGGATCACCTCATCATTGTTCAGCTTTCTACTTCTGACCAGTCCCTTCACATTATTACATATGTGAACCACAGCCGGTATCCAATACCCAAGTAGAATTTTGACTTTCTGAAAAATTAATTTCAATCATGAACAAACCTTGATTGGAAGTCGAAGCTTCTCCAAGCTTCTTGTCTGCCAGAAACTTCTTGCAGTTTTTCTTCCAATGACCCGGCTCGTTGCAATGAAAGCACATTCCTTTAGCTGGTTCAGGTTTCTTTTGTTCCTTTTCTTTCCCCTTTCCCTTAGCCTTCTTGGATTTCTTCTTTTCAGAAGATACCTTAGGTCTCTTCCTTTTATTGGAAGAATCCACCATCAAGATATGGTTCTTCTTGGATGGGAAGTGACCTTCTGCAGTTTTCAGCATGTTAAGAAGCTCAGGCAAGCTGACATCTAGCTTATTCATGTGAAAATTAACCACAAACTGCGAGAAGGTCTCAGGGAGTGACTGCAAGACCAAGTCTTGACTCAACTCCCCATCCATGACGAACCCAAGCTGTCCAAGGCGTTCAATCAAATTGATCACTTTCAGGACATGAGTCTCGACGGCAGTACCCTCGGTCATCCGAGATCGGAAGAGCTCCTTAGATATCTCATATCTAGCAGTCCTACTCTGTTCACCATACAACTCCTTGAGGTGAAGCAGCATAGCAGGAGCATCCATTTTTTCGTGCTGACGCTGAAGCTCGTTATTCGTGGATGCGAGCATGATGCATTGAGCCACAGATGCATCATCTTGCCACTTATTGAAAGTGACAATCTCTTCCTCAGAGGCTGTTTCTGAAACAGATTCAGGGACAGTTGAATTTAGGACATAAGAAATCTTTTCAGCAGTGAGAACAATTCTCAGATTTCTTAGCCAGTCCTCATAATTCGGCCCGGTAAGCTTGTTTGCATCAAGTATGCTTCGTAGTGAGATTAGTGATTTAGACATTTTTAAAATTCTGCATGTGAAAAATAACATTTTAGCAAACATTCATTTTATTAATTTTGCATACCAAAATAAATTTAGGTCTTTATTTTAAATTGGTATCTCCCACTATTTTTATCAAACTATATTACCCTCACTTATATAGTTCGGCAACATCTAATTAAAAATTTGCTAGTGAGAATAAGGATCCCATTTCAAATGTATATAACCTTGTGGATAGCACAACAAGCGATATACAAATAAATAGGTAGACAACTCTTGTCAATTACATCACCATGTAATTCCTTTTATTTTGCCTCTTAAATCATAATGGTCAAGTGTGTGCACATCCGAACTAAAATAATTTAAGTTAAGTCCAGCCTAGCACTTTCATAAATTCAAAAAAGAAAAATGTTCGTCCTTGTGGATAGCACAACAAGACTAGATCGTTCAATTTTCTTGATAAGCATCAAATGTGATTAATTAACATCTTAAATACGCAATACTCGCCTTGTGGATAGCACAACAAGCTCATATTAAATATCTAATACTCTATTAATTTATCATGCTAGAAGGCGACGTTCGATATTCCAAATATCATTTGAACACTTCGGACTTAATATTATTTCTTTGAGGGGTTTGTTATTATTAGTCTCATCTTTGTTTAGCGCGCATGCACATATATATATAAAATACTCGTCATTTTATTAAACATGCGAAGCATGTTTGCATAAAATATAAAATATATAATATTTAGCATGCAATATAGAATACTATATTCTACCCGAATTGATTATGGACTTTTATTCTAGTTTGGTTCACTAGAGCCACCAAGTGAACCAAAAGGTCAAACCTAGGGGTGCAAGAATTTAAATTTAAACGTAACTATTACATTTAAACCCGGGCTCCATACAAACTGGTCTTCACGCGCTCCTTGCTCCTTGGTCTCTAATTTTTAAAGATAATTCTAACTATTTCTATTACATTAAACTATTTAATTTAAATAGAAACCTTGATCAACAGTCAAGGAGAAGTACATAGGAGGGAGATAGAATTTTACATCAAGAAAAAATAAATTAGAGAAGACGAGGTACGCAGACCCCATTTAATAAAACCCATTCATTCAAGCATTCAACTAAAATAAAATCCAATCACATTGGTCAAATAGTCCATAATCAATCCCCATTTATTTTCATACATATCACCATATATATCAATAAATAAATATTCATCTCATGAATTAAAACATTCCATATATATATGAGTATCATTTAATGGGCAATTTTAAATTGCATGAAATCCAATTTCAAGATTAAAATAAACTCTTTATTTTAATTATAAAATTATTTAGAATATAATATATAAATATATCATATTTATTTATTTTTTTTAAAAAAAGTCACCTTCTTTTATTAAGAGTCCTGCAGGTTTATTAAAAAAGTCCTTTCCTGATGGGTCATCTTCTTTTTGGAGTAAGAAAGAGACAACACCTTTTCTTTGCAGAATTCAAGATTAGCACAAAAAAAATTTGTGATTCTTCCCAAAAAAAGTATTTTTTTTTCCTTAAAAAATATAATTTTATACAATAAAATTATGCCCAATAAATTATTTTAAATACATACCCATATGTATATGAAATCAAAAATAAATTAATAATTGCATAAAGATTTGGCTCTGATACCACTGTTGGGTTTGTACGAAATCGTGACGCAATCAAATTGCAAAAATTAGCGGAAGCATGGTATATCAGAGTTTAAAAAATTTCTACAAAACCATTACCCGGATCATCCTTTATGCAAATTATTAATTTAAAACGATAAATAAGAAGTTATGGAATCATACCCTTGTAGAACGAAGCTTCCACAGGTACTAGTTCAACTCCTTGTTCTTCGTGATCTCCTTGAATTTTCGGGTTAGATTCCTTCCTTTGATCAACGTTAGCCACCCAAGTGTTTGGCCTCTAGAGGTGATCCACCAAGGAAGATGAATTATCAAGAAGGAGGGTGCTTGGTTTAACCTTAGTTTTCTATCCTCTATAGAAAAGGAGTACTCTCCAACATTTGGAATTGCATCATCTAATATCTATTATAAGACTTCTCTTATATAGACATTGGTCAACCCTTCTAATCCTATTAGACATGGGATTTCTTTTAATTAATTAAACTCCTTTAATTAATTTAGGCTTCCCACCACATGGGAATAATTAATTAAATTTATTTAATTAATTTGTCTCCTAATCTTATTAGGAATAAATGAGAGTACTAAATATTAAATTAATTACTAAACTCCTTTAGAAATTAAAATAATAATAATTGTAATAATATTAATAAGACTCCTCTTATTAATTTATATTTAATATTTCCAAAATATTAAATAATAAACATTAAGCTATTTAATTTATTCTATCACCATAGATTAAATTAATTATACTTAATGCATTATTGCGATTATGCCATTACCTTCTTAAATAATTATTCTTCCTTTTATGGTGTGACCCTTTAGGTTCTCCATATTAAACCGGTTGTGAATAAATCAATTAAAACAATTTTAATCTTATTTAAATAAATAAATTAAACTAATAATCTATTTAAATAAATAATATTTATTCTACAATAGGGATAAGCCTCCCTAGCGATCAACGACTTTCCAGATAATATAGATTTCAACATTAATCATAAAAGAACCTGTGAGTTAATAGTTACCATACAATTCAATCCTTCCACCATACAATGTCCCAATTAAATATAAGACATGGATTTACTGTCAAGTCTTATTTTATTTAATTATATGTATTTCGATTAGAAAATGCACAACTCCAAATAATGCAAATTAGAAACTCCTTTCTAATTTCATTTCACCTTGGCCAAGGATTCCTGGGTTGTCATTTAACGAATCACATAGGACATATCTCCTCTTTTACTAGAGGTGGTAGATTCTTTATTGATCATTCATTATCTCCATATGTAACTCATTATACCCAAGCATACCCTATATATGCCTTAAAAGGTCTTAAGGAATAAGTCAAAGTATAATTTGTTACATACAAGATACTATGATGATCTCAAGTCCAAGGATTACTTGTACTACTATCACATTAGGAATTCCTATTGACAGGCGAGTAAATCTCCATTAGGTATTCCATAGCGAATCACGTTCAGTGAACTTATTCTCCAATAAGCACCTACATACTTGCTTTAGTGTCTCCACACAAATGATCATGAGATCAATCATCCTCATCCAATGAGCAAGCAACATATGTACCAATCTATCCGGATTTACTAATCCCCTTTTTAGTAATCCCACGATTGGGAACTATTTTAGTTTTAAAACTTTCTAAGAATTTAGATCTCATTAGCATGATCATCATCATGATTCTAAAAGCATTGCTTAAAACTATGGGTTATTTACATATTATAAAAACAGCAACATGTAGATAATTAAATGCCTTTAATAAATGAATATTTCATTAATAAATAAATAAGATTGTTTACAAAGTACGTGCTTTATCATCATACATGATTGGCTTGTATGCACACTACTATCATGTTATACTATGAAGCATATATATACATGGAACCACATTCTTCATGCATTTCTAGGTGGTACTAACGTGCTTGCAGGGTCAGTATATAAACATGGCATACCTACATATCAAGTTCATTTCTAGAGTTCTAAATTCATTTTAAACTATACGCTTTCTTTGGTCATGCATGCTATTATAATACAACATGTTTACATCGCCTTAATATATTCATATACATGTGTTACACAAGCTAGCATGCAATCTTAAGCCAAATCAAACCATTAGTACTTAGCAGAAAACAAGCAGAATTAATTAACCATTCCAAGTGACCTGTGCAGCTACGTTGCGCCACAGTATTAAACCGGCGCAGCTGCACCGTGTCTGGTTTGTATCAGGAGGCAGCCGGCAACGGCAGAAACTAGTCCAAACACAAAATTTTCTTCACCAGTTCGTATGAAATCAGTCATATAACAGTTTGTACATGTTTATATGGTTATATAACACTTAGGCAAGCATTCTATATCCCAAATACACTTTAATTTGGCATGATTAAGAATCTAAGAAATTGAAGTAACAGAAACAGGAAATGAAAATGAAGAACATGAAGCAATCTATACCTCTTCTAGATAATTTAACTTGTTGCTACCTCACTCCTTTCTCAACTGATATTATATATGCTCTCAACTTATCAACTCAAGCAAAATCTCAGCAAGAAAATTATGAAGAGAAAGGGCCATATATATAGCAAAATAAAAATCCAGACAAAACCTTTTTCTTCCAAATCAAAACAACGGATTGAAGGATTGCATGCTAGATAAGAGGGAGTTGGTAATTAGTTGGTGATCTCCACTATACTGCCACTCCCTTCATGATCATGATGGCTAGAATGCTGAGTTTGAGAGAAGAGAGTAGGCTAGCTTCATGATGCATTTCACGTGTACAAGGATTGTGTTTGTCAATATTGGCCAAGCTTCTAAGTATCCGGCATTTTGCAACATGAAGTGTATTAACACTAAGGCCATATATAC
The DNA here is from genome assembly GCA_020205555.1 of Panax stipuleanatus. Taxonomy (NCBI): domain Eukaryota; kingdom Viridiplantae; phylum Streptophyta; class Magnoliopsida; order Apiales; family Araliaceae; genus Panax; species Panax stipuleanatus. The sequence goes on from CM035122.1 coordinate 21,544,994, forward strand.
ATATATCATACACTTAGGCTATTACATATATATTCATACTATATATTTAGATTATAATTAACATTATAATGTAAGTCACATGCTTAATATTTTAAGGTAGTAGATGTGATATGGCAATGTAACATACATATCATCCATGTATATTTATTAATACCGGATATAATTAACTCGGATATAATCACATCACATTATCTCCTTTCTTAAATTTTATTATTCCATTATATATATAAATAGTCATCAATTATTATTTATATTCATGATACACTATTTTAATGTATACTTACATATATATTATCACATAGGCTATCATGTAACTCCCATAATTCAGTAAGCCTTACCATATAATAGTGTCATATTACACTTCACACAATACATAGTTAGCTAATATATGTTACATATTTAATTCGCATGCTTGCACATAGAATTTCTCATCTTATTAATTAAATATTAATTAATAATATACACACATCCTTCATCAATCAATATAATTGTTAATCTCCATAACAATTTAATTAACCCTTATATGATTAATTATCACTTTAATATAAATCTTATTATATTTATAAACACGTTGCTCATTATTATTATTATATTTCTTGCAATAATAATAATCACATATTATTAATCAATCAAAGTTAATATTCCACAATAATTAATTAATATTCTACGACAACAATTAATTAATATTCTACAATAAAAATTAATATAGATTAATTGTTCGCTTAAATTAATATAATAATTCTTATATTACGTCACTGTGCCACACAAGGCTATCAACGAGTTTATCGCAAACTCCATCAATTTCTCAATTATTATAATTATTCAATTTAATATAATTGAATTAATCATTCTCATAACACAAACTCATTTATATTCTAATAAATTCTCATTTCCATTAATATATTTATTTAATAATATTAGGAAATTCTCGGGTATTACAGATCCTATTCAGAACCTAGTTGATCTGTTAGGAGAAGCTCTTAGGGGGAGGAACAATGAACCTGTTCGCCCAAACCCTCCAAACCCTCAGGCTATGCCAGTAACAACCTTCAAAGACTTTATAAGTGTAGGACCCCCAGAGTTCGAGGGTACTACTGACCCGATAGTTGCGCAAACTTGGATCAAGAAAATCGAGAAGACCTTCACTATAGCCCGCGTGGGTGAAGACTAGAAGACAGTATTTGCCATATACATGATGAGAGGCGAAGTAAACTATTGGTGGAAGGCTAATCAGTAGAGAGCGGGAGAAGGAACAATAACATGGGATAGATTTAAGACGCTACTTTTTGAGAAATATTTCCCGAAGAGCATGAAGAATTGAATGGAGGTGAAATTCTTAGAGTTAAAACAAGGTGAGATGACGGTGGCGCAATACGCGGCTAAGTTCAATGAACTAACGCGGTTTGCAGAACACCAAGTTGGAGATGAGGAAAGGAAGGCGAGACGCTTCGAGCAAGGGCTGAAGCCTTGGCTGTACAATAAGGTATCAGTTCTCCAAATTGATTCCTTTACGACATTGTTGGAGAAGGCAATCATTGCAGAAGGTGGTAGTGAGGCCTTAAGTCTATATCATAAGGAGAAGAAAAATAAGAATACTGGTAGTGAGTTTCGTGGAGGAAACAGCGGTGGAGGAAGCAGCGGCGGAGGGAGTAACTCCGAAAAAAGAAAATGGGAAACAACAACAACAACAACCGAAACAACAATCAAGGTGGGAGTCACCAAGGGAGCTTTAAGAAGAGGAGTGAGACTTGTAATAAGTGCGGGAGAAGTCATCAGGGGGAGTGCTGGAAAGGAAAAAGCACGTGTTATAATTGCGGCCAAGAGGGGCACATATCGCCAAATTGCCCAAAACCAAAGAAAGTCAGGGGATGTTTTGCTTGTGGGTCAACGGAGCACCAGATAAAGGATTGCCCAAAGAAAGGAAGTGGTGGAACTAGCGTAGGTCAGGGAGGAGGTAGCAAGTTAATGATTGGTGCACCTGTGCAACCAAGCCGATCAACTGCCAGAACCTTTAACTTGACTATCCAAGACGGCGTATCTACGAAGGACGTGGTGTCATGTATAATCCCAATCAATGATATAAATTCTTATATATTATTTGATTTGGGTGCCACCTGTTCTTTTGTATCTAAAGAATTTGCTAGTAAACTTAAGACACCCCAAGAACGTTTAAAAGATCCCTTGAACATAGAAGTTGCGACTAAGGAAATAATCCCTGTAGAATATGTTTATCAAAATTGTTGGGCAAACATTAGAGAACATGAACTGAACGTAGACTTGATTCCTATTAGATTGGGAGAATTTGACGTAATACTGGGAATGGATTGGTTATATAACCATGCTACGGTAATTGACTGTCAGAATAAATGTGTGAACCTTCAGACTCCGAGTAAGTCTAAGGTAGTGTTTTATGGTAGCTCACCGCTTAAGCAATCATGTTGCGTTACGATGATGCAGGCCAAGAAATTGTTAAGGAAAGGATGTGTAGGTTATTTAGCTTACAACGTAGATACTCGAAAAAAGGGAGTAGAAATTAAAGATATATTCGTAGTGAATGAATTTCGAGATGTATTTTCAGACGATCTTCCTGGTCTTCCGTCAGACAGAGAAATCAAATTTGTAATAGACTTAGCACCGGGAACGACACCGATTTTGAAAACTCCATATTGTATAGCGCCAGTAGAAATGAAGGAATTGATGATACAATTGCAAGAGTTATTGGATAAGGGTTATATACAACCGAGTGTGTCTCCTTGTGGAGCACCAGTGTTATTCGTTAAGAAAAAGGACAGATCGATGAGGCTCTATATCAATTATCGAGAATTGAACAGGGAAACGATCAAGAACAGATATCCGCTACCGAGGATAGACGACTTATTTAATCAACTGAAAGGAGCAAAGTGTTTCTCGAAGATCGACCTATGGACAGGATATCACAACTGAAACTATGGGATGAGGACATACCAAAGACTGCGTTTCGAACCCGTTATGGATATTACGAGTTTTCATAATGTCATTCGGATTGACTAATGCTCTGGTAGCATTCATGGACTTGATGAACCGAGTTTTCAAGCCATACTTGGATAAATTGTTGGTAGTTTTTATCGACGACATTTTAATCTACTCAAAGACGAAGGAAGAACACGCCGAACACCTGAAGATTGTTTTGGAGGCACTAAGAAAGGAGAAGATGTATGCAAAATTTTTAAAGTGTGAATTTTGGATGGAGAAGGTTCAATTCTTATGCCACGTGGTGGATAAGAAAAGAATTTCAATAGACCCCGCAAAGGTCAAAGCAGTAAGTAATTGGGAACAACCGAGAACACCGACGGAGGTGAGAAGTTTCTTAGGGTTAGCTGGGTACTATCGAAGATTCATCCAGGATTTTTCTAAGATAGCAACCCCGTTGACCAATTTAACAAGGAAGACGGTGAAGTTTGTGTGGACAGACAAATGTGAAGAGAGTTTTCAAGAGTTGAAGAAGAGATCGAGCAAAGCGCCTGTGTTATCACTACCAGATGATGCGGGAAATTTTGTGGTGTATAGTGACACATCGCACAAGGGACTTGGTTATGTGCTCATGCAACACGACAAGGTCATTGCGTATGCGTCACGACAATTGAAGGATTACAAAAAACGATACCCTACTCACGACTTGGAGTTAGCGACAGTAGTTTTTGCATTAAAGATATGGAGGCATTATTTATACGCGGAGTAATGTGAGATATACATGGACCACAAAAGTCTGAAATATTACTCCACACAGAAGGAGTTGAATATGCGTCAGAGGAGGTGGTTAGAATTGATCAAGGATTATGTCTGCGATATTCTTTATCACCCAGGTAAGGCAAACGTAGTTGTCGACGCTCTGAGCAGAAAAGTAAGGGAGAAACTATTTTGTTTGACGACTCAGGAAGAATTGGTAAGAGAAATGGAAATATTAGAGATAGAGGTAAGACGACCGGAAAGGTCGGAAGAGAAATTGTTCATAATGGAAGCTCGTCCAACCTTGTTTGATAGAGTAAAGGAATCACAAGAGAAAGATGAAGAGTGCGAGAAAATCAGAAAGAGGATCGCAAAAAATGAAGAAGAGAGATTCCGAATGGATAAAGACGGTATTTTAAGATTCGAAGGAAGAGTGTGGGTACCAACGGTAACCGAGTTAAAGGAAGAGATTTTACACGAGGCACATAATATGACTTATTCCGTTCATCCGGGAGGCACAAAGATGTACCGATATTTAAGGCAACATTTTTGGTGGCCCAATCATAAACGGGAAGTCACATAGTGCGTTAGTATATGTTTGACTTGCCAACGCGTCAAAGCAGAGCATCAGCTGCCGAGTGGTTTACTACAACCATTAGAAATACCGGAGTGGAAATGGGAGCATATTACGATGGACTTCGTGGTAGGACTTCCAGTCACACATAAAGGTTATGATGCTATTTGGGTTATCGTGGATCGACTAACGAAGATCGCACATTTTCTACCAATCAAAGATCCGCTATAGTTTGAATCAGTTAGCGAGTCTGTACGTAAAGAAGATTGTTTCAGAACATGGAGTGCCGGTGTAACAGATGAGGATTTGAATTTTAATTTTTTATGAGAATTTTTTTTATGCTATGATTCTGGGGACAGAATCCTTTTAAGGAGGGAAGACTGTAACGATTGAGAATTTTGTATATTAATTGTAAATATTTATTGAATTAAATAAAAATTTTATTAAATTTATTTGTTGAGGTAAATAAATAAATTGTGTGATTGTTGTGGATAATTTAATTAACTGCTATATGTTTAATTAAATTGATATATTAGCAATGGTGTAGCATAATTTTAATTTAGTTGAGAATAATTTAATTAGATTTAATATTATGTGCTAAGTGATAATAGTTTGTTACATAAATTATGTTTAATAAAGGAATTATAATTGTGTAACAATTTGGTATTATGTGTTTTATTTAAATAAATAAGTGTAATATTTAATCTATGGATTTAAAGAGTTATTAAAAGAATGGAAAAGGATTTTTAAGTGTTTTACCTAACAAGGCCTTTGTACTTGTTTAATCTTATTTCTTCCAAACAAGGCCTTAAGCTCAAGAAGTTTGTTTTTAAAAAATAATGTGGTTTTACCAAACATGGCCTTGGGCTTTTTAAATTTTATAACCTATGCTATTAGTATGAGTTAATATGGTGTTAAGTATTATATTTATTATTTATAGGTTGTATATATATTATATATGTATATTGTATATTGTATAATATATGTTAAGTTAAAAGTTACGTTAGTTTTACAAAACAAAGAAAGAAAGAAGAAGAAGGTTAGAGAGAATTGTCAGAGAAGAAGAAGAGAGAAGAGGAAGAAAAGCTTGAGAAGGCAAAAGAGGATCATCATCTTCATCATCATCTCTCTTAAGTCAAAACTAGTAAAGTTATAATCTTAACCCTTGAATCAATTCACATGTGTTGTGTTTTTCTTTGTCGAATTGGGTTTGTTATAATCATGAAATTATATGTATATATGGTGTTCATATGTTTTCATATGTAATTGTATGCCATGAAAGGGTTTTAAAAATATAATTGTTATAAAAACAAGTTTCCAAAGCATATTCTTCTATGTTTTCATGGTTTTAGAATTGTATGCGAAAGTCTTTTTGTGAAAGTTATTTATTTTGATATGTGAATGGGATATGTATATATATATATGTTTACATATGATTTTTATAGTTGTTTATGAGTTTCAATTCATAAGTATATGATGAACACTATGAAATCATATTCATAATACTCTTTTATGAAGTTATGTGGAAAATTATTTTTAAATCCTTGATGTGAGCATGAGATATGTGTAATATGTGATATAACATGATTATATATAAGTTATATAGTTGTGTTAGCAATTCAAACCATGAATGTTTGATAAACAATAGGAATTTTGTTCATAGTGATTTTCTTTGAATAAATTTCTAAAAAATGGCCTTTGAAACTATCAAATTTATGTTTGATTATGAGTTATTGTTAAAATTGATCATGTGTTATGTTAGTATATTAAGAATAGAAGTTATTACAATTGGAATTACTTGAATTGATTGAAAAATGAGTTCGTAGTAGCAATTTTCGTCAAAGAACGCTTAAAATTGTGTTTTTCTTCAAAAATCATGAAATCTTGATTTTGATTATGTTTTATATGGATTTTAAATGTTATAAGCATGTTAATAAGTTTAAAATATTGTTTGTATCAAGTTTTATGTTTATCATGTTGGGAAAAATCGAATTCGGTGTGAAGGAATGAGCCAAATTGACTTAATTTTCCACCAGTTCGCGAGCCAGCCCTCCCACCAGAGCATGCACCCGCCCTAGCGGGGCTTTTGCCCTTATGGCACCTGCCCCAGCGGGTTAATAATCTATTCGAAAAAGTTACTTTTTGGCTTTTGAGTTTTCATGCCCCGTTTGTTTAGCTAACTTGCTTCTATAACTTGGAAAGTGAAATATATAATAAGTTAACATATTTTTTATGTGTTTAAGTTTGATTGAAGTGTTATGTGAGTATGTTACATATGTGTGTGTGTGTGTTACTTTCCTAAGGTACACAACACGGTTCATTGAGTTATAAGCTTATGAATGTATGTCGTGAGTATAGACTCACATACTTGACTAGTTAGCAACTAATGTGGTAAAGTACATTGTGAGTTAAACTTGGATATGAAGTTTGATGGTTTAAATATTGTAGTTGGATACTAATAGATGGTTTGAATGAAATATAAATGTGTAGGGTGTTTGTGAAGTGATTGTAATTGTGTTTCAAGTGTAGCTTGCGCTTAAGGCAAGTCTTCTAAACCCTAAACTCATTAACGTTAAGCAGGTTTCCTATCTCTAAACTTATTATTATTGTGCAAGTTTTCTAGTTAAACAAGTTTCCATTTCGAACTTGTTATTTACTTTGTACAAGCGTTGTTGTATTCGAATATTCCTATTGCTCAAATAATGAAGTATTATTGAGGTATTATGATCTTGACTTAGTTGTTCAAGCAAGATTTACTTATCCTTTCAATTGCTTTGAGTTACTTCAAAAGCATGCCTATCTATTATAAAGTTTATTGTCATATCTTATAATTGGTTCATGATTCTTATATCATTGAACTATTAAAGTGTTGTGAGTCGATTCAACTACTCCTAGTTGATGATAGTTGAACTCTAAAGTTTCCTTATCTATCCAAACCAAACTTTCTTTGGTACGGACTTGAATTCAATTACTAAGAATGAACCACCCTATTTATTATGGGATATTTATGCGAAAGTGTTAAGATGGTTGTGCACAATTCATGGTACAAAGGGTTGATCCCCTTAAGTACGAGTTAAAGGTCCATAGTCTTAATGACTGTTAAAGATTTAAATAAAAATATTTATAACCTAGGATAAAAAGTTCAAGGTCTTATGACCCTCAGATGATTCTATATTCGAATTCTATGTATTGATGAAAGAATTATAATTCAATTCTTTATTTTGATGAAAGTAAAGTTATTCAAACTCTTTTGAAACGATTCATTATGTCATATCACTGTTGTATTTCAAGTGAGCTATTGTTTGCTCGCTCTTGCATGTTTTATCACCACTTGCAGTTGATACAAAGAATGTTAACATACCGTCAACAAGTAAAGGAAAAGGAAAGATGAATAAGTGAAGGCTTGTTATGTCAAGTTTCTATTTTAATAAGACTTGGTTGATTATGTTTTATATTTCCGCATTTGTTTGATTGATGTTAAGGTTTAGTTAACCCCGAAATTTTGTTGGACAAGTTGTATTCCTTTATAAAGGAAGATTTTATTTAAGGTTTTATGAAGGTTGTAATTTACTTTGCAATTCTTTATTATTGGGTAGATGTATATTTTTTTTAGAAAGTGAACACCAAATCATGTGAAAACGAAGTACCCGGATTTGGGGGTTGTCACAGCCAGTGTCAATTGTCTCTGATCGAGATCCGCGCTTCATTTCAAAATATGTTTGCAAGAAAGAATGGGAACGCAGTTGAGGTTGCGTACCACTTATCATCCTCAGACAGACGAGCAGAGTGAGCGAACAATACAAACGCTGGAGGACATGCTTAGGACTTGCGTGATGGACTTCAAGGGAAATTGGGACGACCACCTACCCTTAGTAGAATTCGCATATAACAATAGTTACCATGCGAGTATCGGCATGCCACCGTACGAAGCTCTTTATGGGAGAAAGTGTAGAACGCCAGTTATGTTGGGATGAAGTTGGAGAGCGACGAATACTCGGACCAGAGTTAGTTCAACAAACTGCAGACGTGGTGACAGTGATAAGAGCCAGACTAGTAGCAGCTCAAGACCGCCAGAAAAAGTAAGCAGATTTGCATCGGCAGGACCGAGACTTTAAAGTTGGCAGCCTTGTATTCTTGAAGGTATCACCATGGAAGAGAAAGATCCGTTTCGACAAGAAAGGAAAATTGAGTCCAAGATTCATAGGACCGTTCGAGATACTGAAGCGAGTGGGCGAAGTGGCATACAAAGTTGCATTACCACCCGAGTTGGAGCACATCCACAATGTGTTCCACATTTTCGTGTTGCGACCATAAAAGGCCGACTACAAGCACGTGATTTCATATGAGCCCATTCAAGTGGAGAAGAACTTGGCGTGTGAAGAAATTCCTGTCCAAATACTAGATAGAAAAGAGCAAACCTTGAGAAATAAAATTATTTCATCTGTAAAAGTACTTTGGCGTAACCACGATGTCGAGGAGGCAACGTGGGAGTTAGAAGATAGGATGATGAGAAACTATCCCCATCTACTTGTGTAACCTTGTAGCAATTCTGGGACGGAATTTTTATAAGGGGGGGGGGATGTAATACCCGAGAATTTTCTAATATTATTAAATAAATATATTAATAGAAATGAGAATTTATTTGAATATTAATGATTTTGTGTTATGAGATAACTTAGCTCAATTATATTAAATTGAATAATTATAATAATTGTGGAAATGTGGAGTTCACGATAAACTCGTTGAAAGCCTTGTGTGGCACAGCGATGAGGAATATTAATAATGGTATTAATTAACGAGGGAATTATTAAGTGAACAATTAATCTATATTAATTATTAATTGTTATTATAGAATATTAATTAATTGTTATAGAAAATTTATGAAGATTAATTATGATATGTGATTATTATTATGGCAAAAGAAATATAATAATAATAATCGACGTGTTTATAAATATAATAAGATTTACATTTATTTACTGTGATAATTAAATCATATAAGTGTTAATCAATTATTGTGAAAATTATAATTTCCTTGATTAATGAGAAATTGATTAATTAATATTATTATTAATTAATTGATAAGATAAGTAAACTATTAACTTCTATGTGCGAGCATACGAATTAAATGTATAACGTATAGTAACTAACTATATATTATATGAAGAGTGAAGTGTAGTGCAACTATATTATATAGTGCAACAATTATGTGACTATACTATATATAGGGACCATATATTAAGATTTATTAAAACTATATTACATGGAGCAATGTGATTAGACATATTGAAACTATATGCTATGAATACATCATGAAATGCCTATGTGACAATATGTATGCAAGTATACATTAAATTAATACATCTTGAGAGTATTGTAAACAACTATTAAATTATGAATACTTTAATAAATTAATATGAATTGAATAATAGAATTGGAATGATGTAGTTGAATGATACCCAATTGAAGTACATTCGTTAGTGGTAAAATGTACATGGATTATATGTGTGCCAATTTACACTTACTACACTATGTGGATTATATTGTGACATTTCAATTATAACCTAAAGTATATATTATATAATCTAAGTGGACTTATATATATGTAACCTTAGCATGTATAAGCATTACTAAGTGTTGCAAGAGTGCTGAGTTATTTGGTTTGTCCCAAGTTGGAAGACCCATTTGTTCTTCACGTGCTTGACAAAAGGCTAAGGCCTATTCCTACTCTTCCTTCTCCCAATTCTCTGCAACATAGCTTCCTAACTCATGATCATTGGGGGAGTGGCTCCAACAGTGGAATTCAACAACCAATTACCAACTCTCCATTAACCTCCATACAATACAAAATCTCGTTGGTTTGATTTAGGAGAGAATAGCATTGCCTGGTTACTAATTATTCTATAAATTGAGCTCTCCTTCTCCATTTTCAACTTGCTGAGATTTTTCTTGAGTTATATTGAGAGCATATAAGTACCCTAAGAGTTTGGGAATTCAATTAGCAGCAAGCTCTTTCACAAAATTAGCAGAGGTATAATTCCTCTTCTTGTTCTTCATTTGGGTTCTCTGCCAAAATTTATACTCTTGAAATTCTCTGTCGAGGTTCCATTTCTTATTCTCTGATAATTCCAAGCTTCTGGATTTTGGATGCAATACATGCTAATTGAATTATAGAAAGCTTGTGTAGTTGTTATATGGACTTATATAAATGTTGGGATTACAATATAGCTTTCTAGTTCTTCATTTTCATTTTTCTGTTTCTATTTTTGAAATTTCTTATATTCTTGATCATGTTAAATTAAAGTGTAATTGGGATATAGAATGCTTGCCTAAGTGTTATATAACCATATAAGCATGTCTAAACTGTTATATGACTGATTTCATACGAATTGGTGAAGAAAATTTTGTGTTTGGCCTAGTTTCTGTCGTTGTTGGCTGATGTCTGGTCTGGAACGGGAGCCTCCCGGCCATGCGTCTCCCTAGTACAACTAGCGCGCGGTCGCGCTAATCTGCAGTTTCTGTTTCCTGCTTAAATCTGCTAAGTGTTAGGTTATTTGCATGGCTTAGATGAGCATGCTAATGGGTCTAATATACTTATATGAGTATATGGAGATAGCGTAAATACGCTTTGGCTATGATTACATGCAAGAATTATGAAACGACATATAGTGTTGAAGTAAACTTAAAGTTTTATGAACGAATGTTAACATATATAAAGCATGTTAGTATTCTGACTTTCGAGACATGTTTGTATGACCTAGAAACACATGAAATACGTGTTGACTTGAATACATAAGCTTCATGATGGAATGTGAGCATGCAAACCCCACTATTAAACGTTTCTAACGAAAATTTAAGTTTTGAAGGTGGATATTGACATGTAAATGCCATATATACATTCTGATTTTATGAGTATGTTTAGATGACTTAGAAATGCATGTCAGACAGGTTAACATATGTATATAGATAGTATGAACATGTTAAACCTTAGTAGTGAGCTTTACTAATGAAAATACGAGTTTTGAACGTGAGCATTGACATGCTACTTTGAGATTTAAATTATGAAATTTATGGACATATGTGATAACACTTTTAGACTCACTCATGTATCATACATGTATATATACCATGGTTAGGTGTCGTGAAACCAAGTTTAGCGTAAACGAAGTATGTTTTCAAACTAATAACTAAGATAGTTACATGTATGCAGTATGAATACTCATAAGCATGCCTAATATGAGTTATATGATTTCCTTATATGTTTAAAATAACAAGCATGATAGCTTACATGATTTCATGATATTATAAAGCCTTAATTTGTTCAAATATAGATCTAGAACCTATATCATGTAAAGTGAACGTGAGTAGGTTGAGCGAGCATGAACGCATCCTTTAATATGAATACATGCTATGTGATATCATATGTTATGTGATACTTGAATCTAATTTGACAGTTAACTTACAATAATGCTATAATGTGCTAAAAAGAGTATGTTTGCTATTTGTTGTTATTTTATGTGATGTTAATGATATGAAAATATATTTAAACTCAAAAGAGGAACGTTAAGGATAAAAGTTATATTAATATGATACTATATAACTGTGTAGCTAGGTTAGAACTTAGCTTATGTGTTGATCATATATATAAGATGAGATATAATGTTGAACTATATGACTAATGGATATCGTATATACATAACTATATTACGATAGGAGTCGAAAAGTGTTGAATTACTTTACGTGGATAGACTACGCTAAAGGCAAGTATCCTATACCCTTGCATTACTTTATTCAACTGATATCGTAAGCAAGTTCCCTAACTTGCACTCTTTTACAATGCAAGTTATCTTACTTACTCGTTCATTGAGCTAGTACTCTTGTGAAAACTATTATTCATGTTGAACTTGGTATTGTTCTTGAATATTGTGAAAGTGTATATGCCATTCGATTCGGCTAGACAATATGCATGTTTATAAAACTGTCCAAACTTTTTTATTGGTGCGAAAATCTTGAAAACTGAGTTGAACAACCCTTATGGTAAGGGGAGTGTATATTGTTGGAAGTCCTAACACAAACGTGAATATTACTGTGGTTATGCATAACATAGAGTATTGTAAACTGATCATCTATCGTACTTATTTTTGGTTTATCAGTTTAATATTAATGATTCTAGTAGATGTTCAATAGCCCTTAGTGACTACTCATTATAAAATTATTTTATCCAGTTGATAGCCTTTGAATTCATATATATCTGTTGATCTATATTGAATTATCGTTTCATATTCCAAAGATTTGATTCAAGAATTGTTGATATTCGTTATTCATGATATTATTCTGAAACCCTGAACTATCTTAGAGATGATACTTCGATATTTCAAACTCGTGTTATAAAACTCTTTACCCTTGTTATATATTACTTGCTGGGAAGATTGTGCTCATTCTTGCTTATTTAAAACCTTTCAGATAAGGCGAAACAGGGTAGTGTCTCTAGGAAAGACAAGGGCAAGGGGGGCAAGGTTACCGACTAGCTTGTTCCTTTATGTTTAAAATTGTTATGTTGTATTAAGACTGTCTTCAAACTATGTTTAAGCTTAAGTAAGGTTATGTAATAAGTCTTTATTCGATATTATTATGTAATCTATTAAGTAGTGTAGGTTGCGAGACTTGGGGGAATAATTATAATAAATCATTGTATATTATTCTAGATTAGATCTTCCATTGTAAATGTGTGATTTTAGTTATTACTGTATTGCCATGAGCACGTGACGAACTGAATTCGAGTGACCATGTGGCGGTCCAAATTTGGGGGCGTCACATCGGGAATCTCAGAAATTTTCAAAACTTAGAAATTTTTTCTGAAGAACAGAGTCGGCGCCGCCGCGCCGCCGTGCCGCCGGCCGCCCATGCCTTAGGAACTGGCATCGCCGCGCCTGCCCTGGAAGAAATTCTCTGCAGGTCCACTACCGCAGCACAGGTGTAAAGTATAAAGTTGGCGCCGCAGCGCCAGCAGGGGAAAAAGTTCTGACACTGTTATGTTATGTCCCAAGTTTCTACATAATAATTATGGGGCAAGTATATGATTAATATTCATGAAGAGAAATCACTTAAACAATGTGTTTAAGATCGATTTTAAGAATTAAACGTTGACGAAACTTATTTAAATTCTAAAACTCGAAACCCTAAAATGTGAACTGGGGTTCGTGGTCGAGTTTGATGCATGCTTCAAGGTTACATGTTATGTAATAGAGGTGTGGCAAGCGAGAATGTAAAGAAATGAAGTTAAAACTTAATTTCTATACGGAGTCCGATAAAGGGAATCCGGTGGAAATGTGTGCGACCTAGCAAACCGATTATGGTTTCGCTTGTCGTGGGGTCTAACAACGATCGACGAGAGTTGGTTGATGACATATGAGTGATAGTGAACATATAATTCACATATTTTAACACTTAAACAAGTGATTTAAACCTTAAATAAAGGTTGAATAAGAGTAAAAGACGAGTAATGTGAACGCAGGATACGTGAATGATTCTCGTGAATTGTATCAGCGTTGAGTGAACGTTCTAAGTATACATTAGTTATATGACTTAGACGTTAACGAATGTTGGCATAGTAAGTTGTGATGAGCCATTACAAACGGTAATAAGATAACGAAGAACGTATAACGTCGAAAAGACGAGTTAATGGTAATAACTTGAATGAACGTTCTGATTGGTATGTACCAGACGTGGTAAGGAATGTAATGAAAGGATAGAAGAGATGAAAATGAAAGTTCGTACGTAAACTTTAATTTACAAGAACGCGAACCATAGGAAGTAAAGAGAAGTAAAGTGAAAGTTAAACCAAGGCATAAGTCAAGTATTTGACTAACTGGTGTGACGCCCCCAGAATAGGTCCAATCAACCCAACCCATTCTGAGTCGCCAAGCACATGGTACATAATCCAAATACAAACTTTTATATCAAAAGGTCGTGAGCAGGACGACCATGCAAGCTGTGAGTGTCAATACAAATCGTATATAATACGAAATATAAATACTCAAATTCAGTCCTTAATAGTTACAATTATTTTCACACTATTATACAAAAATAGTGAGGACTACTACTGCTTTAACCCTGCCCATCACTCTGTTCCCTGACTAGTCCCTGCAACATTCTCATTTCCTGAAGAGGATAATAGATGAAAAGGGTGAGCTCAACAAGCCCAGTAAAGAATATGACTAAGATAATGCAGAATAATTTATCGTTAGTCTTCAACAAATCAGATAAAATATTATGAACAACAAGTTTTAGATCAACAACTGCAGCGAAATTAACAATGCATCAGAAGAGATAAGTAGGAAATAATGTCTACTATCTTCTATGATTTAAAAGTCTATAATCAATATTTTATTCCTGTCACATCAATCAATATATATCTTGAATCAAATATTCATCTTTGCACTACGGGCCAAAGATATTCATTTGTATCACCAGTTGGTCATGTTCATCTCAACACTTGTCCATCTTTGCACTACGTGCCAAAGATATTCATCAGGTAATCATTCATCTTTGCACTACAGGCCAAAGATATTCATCAAATAATCATTCATCTTTGCACTACAGGCCAAAGATATTCATTTGTATCACCATTTAAGACTCAAGGTGATGAAAAATATTTTAAAGAACGAATCCAGTGAGATAAATGAAAAAAATTAGCGATTCGTAATTTAGTCTATCCAAGTTCAAGAATACTCCATAATAATCAATTGCGGAGCAAAATTCAAGAATGAAAATCAAAACTTGGATCCAATCAAAGATAGGAACCATAATAGCCAACTTGGACAAATAATTTTTTTTTAAAATTTTTATGTGAATAGTACCGTATTCGTGAATAGTGCCGTATACATGAATAGTAACCCCAATATAAAAAGGTAAAAATTTCATAATAAAATTCATACTAATATTTCGGTGTTATGATATTGAAAGAAATAACATTAGTTTTGAAAAAAATAACATCCCTTACCTCAAAAGAACTGTAATTCTGACTAGAATATCGGATATAATCATGAAGAAAACTTGTATTGTATAGCAACACTCAAAGTATTGAAATACTCACAAAAATACGCTCGATATTATAGAGGGAGAAAATTTCTGATTCTGGTGTGATTTTTAAATTCTAACTAAGCACCTTATTTATAGAAAAATACTTAGAACGCCAAAGCAGAAAATTTAATAAAATAATATTTTATAAAAAAAAATTCACGCCCACCCCTTGACCAAATACATCAGCACACCAGTGGGGCCCACCAACATTTAAAAAATATTTTTCTTTTAAAAAATATTTATAACCCCAAATATCAATTCAGACCCAATATTCTGGAACTTTTATTATTAATAAAAAATATCCCTTTTATCAAAAAAATACTAATCTTATGTCCATTCCATAGGAAATTTAATTCTCTACAACTTTGTAGAAGAAAGTTTTTTCAAATTCAGAACGAAAAATGACCCAAATTTACATACGGATGAATTTGTAGGCTATAATCAAACTTCAGTCAAAAACAGGGCCCATCAGTATATTTAACATGTTTTTTATAACAAAAATACTCCAGACCCAACATGCTCTCTTTCTCCTCATTTTATTCACATATCGTGCATTCATTGTAAAAATATCACCATTATTATATTATTATATTATTACATTATACACTTATAATGTAATATTACAATAATATATTTGAATGAATTATTTTATCGAAGAAGATAAAATATCAACTCTCAATAATTGTCTCTTTAAAAATTCCACCATTAAATAAATATTTCCTTATCTTTTTTATCAATAGTTAATTATTCACAAATAATATTACAGAATCACAATAATGACAATCAGGTCGTTCCCAGGAAAGAGGAGGCTTTCCGATAAGGATTTCTCCTTATTGGCGCGCAATTAGATTAACTAACCCCATTCCTAGACAGAACTTCTTAGACATTGCCAATAATGCTGTCTAATAATATTATTCAAATAATATAAATTATTTATTTGATAATGTAAAATGTTGTGCAGTGACAATTATTGAAACAACAATAATATAAAATACGGTGAAATACCGTGTACTACTGTGCAACAACGCGTATTACTTTATTTTAACCACCAGGTATTTCAACAGTGTTAACGGTAACTGTTACGCCGTTATTTATAGAAAACTTATTCTTGTCGTTTTCTTCATCTGATAATTTTCCATTATGAGGCCCACAAATGGCTGCGCCGTTGTACGAATATTCTCTGACAACAAGAATATTCCACGACCAAATGAATATTCTCCGGCAACAATGAATATTTTATAACCACTTGATTATTTTGAAATATTTGCGCATTTTACCCCTAATTAACTTACTGTAACGACCATGAATTTTAAACTCTTTATTTATTAAATATGTGATTTAATTTTAACGAGTTAGTTTTGTAAGTTTATTTAAACCTTATGTGGTGGTGAGAATTTGTGAAATGATTAGAGGAAGTCACTAATGAGTTATTTAAATTAGTGGACTAACCTGAAGGATTTAATATCAGAGAATTGATGAGATTATTAATAATTAAATATTCAACTTATTTGAATATAGTGGCATGAATTGAACATAGTGATTAATTTTAATATTGAGTAATTAATCGATAACGTATGAAATTATTATTGTTGGGAATAATATATTAATGAGCAAAGAAGTAATGAATATAATATGTAATTATGTTTACTTGACTAATTATTTTATACAAGCATGCGATATTAAACCTTTACATATATGGTAGCTATCTATATTATATATAATGCAATGTGACATATTAATGTGGTGTATATTGCATATATGGACTATATAGTAAGATGAGGTAAATTGAAGGTATGTGACACTATGTGGACATTCATGTATACCCTATTGTCATATAATAAGATCAATTATTAATTAATAATGATTGTATTAAGTTGTTATAATTATATTATAATGATTATGATAATAAGTAATGATAATACCTAATTTCTTTATAATTGGTGTTAAGGAAATTGTACATGGATTATATAATTGGTATATATATACCTACTTGATATATTATTTTATTAATTGAGACAACATTGTAACACCAATTTAAATGTGTATGGAATAAATACTTATAACCTATGTATATACTATGTGTATATATATAGTATATAACTTAGTGTATATTATTATATGGCTAAGTGTTGGGCATATATGATATACACCCATTTAATGTATAACTTAAATATATACTATATGTGTATATATCTAAATATTAGTACTTAGAATGTTAGTTACTCAGTAATATGAGAGCCCCAACTTCATTCTCTTCCCACACGTAAACTCTCACATGGCTACACCACCCTATAACTCTCCTCAAATTCATCAAAGCTAGCCATAATCATTATAGGGGGAGTGGAATTTATGATTGCATTCACCCACTTCTTACTATCTAGCATACAATCATGTAATCCTTTATGTTGATTTGGTGAGTAAAATCAAGAACCATGTATTCATTTTTCCTTATAAGAGTTCTTCCCTTTCTCAATTTCTATTGTTGATATTTTCTTGGAATTGATAGAAAGAGAATTGAGAGTGAGTTAGCATAGTAGTATTATATAATCTGTAACAGCAAGTTTAGTTTCCATAACAAAGGTATAATCTCTATATTTCCATTTCATGTTTTTCATTCTCTGATAAATTCTAATTCCTTAATTCTTTGAATTAAGCATATATGTGTTGATAAGTTGATTGTGAATCGTTTATTGATGCTATGTTAGCTTACAATTATTATAAAACTGAATTACATTGTGATTAGAATAGAATTCGTTGGAATATCTGTGTTGGGTTTATGGTTACTATCGAAAATAGCCTGTTCTTGGATTGGCCAGACACTGGAGCAGCTGCGCCGGGTTTATACCTGGTGCCTGCGCAGCTGCGTAGGTTCCTGTGACCAGTTTTTGTTTTTTGCTTCTGTTAAGCTGCTGTGATAGTACTAACATTTGGTATCTATTTGGACATGCATAAAAGACGATGTTAACTCATAGTACATGTTCCTTGATGCTACATACATAATTTGACCATGTAGTACATGTTATGAAAAGAAAGCTTATGGTTTTGAAATAAACCTAGACTAGTTAAAGTCGACTTTGGCATAAACCTAGCATATGTACATTCTAATTTTGGAAAGCATAATCGTATGATCTATATTAACATAAAATGAGAGTCTAAAGTGGGTGCACACACTAGCATACACTATTGAAAGATTCAAAGGTTTTTAAAGGGGAAACTTAAGACTTTTGAAAATAAACTTGACTAAGATTTTGTCTTGTGATTTCTGACCTTGTGAACATGTTTAAATAACTTAGATATGTATGTGAAGAAGTATAACATGAGGCATATGTTTGCTTCATGAATGATCAATTTTGATAACTTGGCATTACAGGACTTTTCTAACGGAAACCTTGAAGACTAGTTGTCAATAACTACATTACAAGTATTCTAGGATCTAATATCATGGTTAAGTGTGTCATGATTTACAAGCATGCTAGCTAGTCATATGTATTGTTAAAATGTAGAACATGGATTTCACATATGCATACTTAAATCATAGGAAATGAACTTCAAGTATGGACTAATGTGAGTTAAGGATACACATGTAGTATACGCACAAGCATGACTACTTAAACATTATTTAACCTTGCTATGTGATAACATGACTTTAGAAGCATGAATTTGTATTGTTTAAAGTATGTGAATTACCGGCATGAAAACACATGACTTTGAATTATATTAGGATAAGCATGATAGTTTCGAACTCGAGTTTATAAAACTTATAAGTATGTGGGTTGATTTATATAAGTAACTACAAGGACTATGTGTTCAAGCCTATATTAATGCATAGAAATTAGATAATTTAAAGTTATTAAATCTAAGACATGATTGGATTGACTTATGTGATCTTATGTGATAGATCTATATAAATGACTAGATTCCTATATGTGTGATCTTATATTAGTTTATATCTACTAATTGGAGAGACCAACTTGTTAATATTAGGTCGTTCCAACGCAGTTAATTAAAGCTAGAACTTAATTGTAGCTGAGCTAACAGGCAAGTTCCCGAACTTCACTCTTTGATTGTGCAAGTTTCCTACCTTACACTCTTTATTGTACAGGTTTCCTATCCTTCTCATATTATATTGAGTAGGTTATTATCATATGCACAATTATTTATTTAAGCTTGAACTTTATTTCCAAGCATGCTATTTATTAGG
Source organism: Panax stipuleanatus (assembly GCA_020205555.1). NCBI lineage: Eukaryota > Viridiplantae > Streptophyta > Magnoliopsida > Apiales > Araliaceae > Panax > Panax stipuleanatus. Next base: position 21,564,556 of record CM035122.1, read on the forward strand.
TGGTTTAATTTCTTTACAATTATTCCACATCGATATTATTGATATTCGCACTTGGTACATTTGAGTTCGTACAGTCTTGGACTCGTACATCATTTAAAGTTCTATAATTCTTGAACTGAGTTAGATAGAGTCTGAACCTTTGTTCGGTCAGACAAGTATATAAAGTTTTAAAAGTTATCCAAACCAATTAATGGTAAGGATTCTTAGACTGAAAGAACACCCCTTATATGATAAGAGAGTACCCCAAGTATCTGGTATAAAGATACAAATAGAAGATCTAAATGTTATGCATACACATAGGGTACGAGAGGTTGATCCCCTCAAATACTAAATCTGTAGCCAGTAACCAAAGGGTCAATAAGCTATTGAATCCATTGGAAGTTTTATAGTTCAAAGTATACTTGACTATCATTTATTCTAAAAGCAATTATTATCTGTGCTTCTAATATTCATATTGTTGAATCCTTAAGATATTCATATTGTTGAATTCCTTGTCAGATACTTTCTATTCATCATGCTATATTCTTATTGTTGTATTTAAACTTGCTGAACAAACTTGTTGCTCATTCTTGCTATATCATGACTTATATTGCAGTTAAGCCCAAGACTTCCGGCATGGACAAGGGTAAAGGAAAGATGTAGGATAGTTTGCAAGGAGAAAACTTTATCTTTATGTTTAGTTTAATTAGTATTATTATAATTTAAACCCTAATGACTTTTATAGGGTATATTTGTAATGATGTATTAAGGTTATCGAATCTTAGGACTAGTAACACCTTTTGAAAGAACGACGTACGTTTATTATATTCCGCACTTTAGTTATCGTATGTTGTTTAGAGGTGGATGTTTAGTATTGTTTCGTGACGACCGGACCGGGGTCAGAGGACCCGAATTCGGGGGTGTCACAGGTTGGTATCAAAGCTTTAGGTTATAAACGTTAGGAATGCGAAACCTAAGTTATAACCTTAGTAGAAAACTCAAGTAGAGTATGTAAGTGATGGATTGAGGATATCCATCGAGTCTTATTGTGATACTGAAGTTGTTTATTTAAATCAGCTATGATTGATAGACATTCTAAACTTCTTAATGCTAACATAAATAGCATATCACATACAGTTTAATGTTTTCTTCCTTTCCTCAGGATGATGCCGCCTAGGAGACTACCGCGAAACCAGAGGGAGGAAGGATCCGTTAATAATGGCTGAGGGGAAAATGTCTACCCAATGCAGAACTTCATTAACTTGTTAACTGAGGCAATGCAAAATAGACCCCCGCCAGCAGTAGGGCAGCCAGGACATCACTTGGCTAGCTTTAAAGATTTTAAATTGGTAGGACCACCGGAGTTTCGGGGAACCTTGGACCCAATTGAAGCCCAGACGTGGATAGAACAAATGTAGAAAGTGTTTGAGGTCGCACGGGTGGCCGAAGCATAGAAGATGAGTTTTGCCACATTTATGATGAAGGGCGAAGCTAACTATTGGTGGAAGGCTAATAAAGGACTAGCAGGCGAAGGAGTTGTCTCATGGGACAAGTTTAAGGAGCTATTCTTCAAGAACTATTTCTCAGAGAATACACAGCAAGATATGGAAGTTAAATTTCTAGAATTGAAGCAAGGAAATATGTATGTCGTAGAGTACGCGGCAAAGTTTAATGAGTTGGCCCGATTCACGTCACACCAGGTGGACACGGAGGCCAAGAAGATAATAAGGTTTGAATTAGGATTGAAACCGTGGGTGCAGCAGGCAGTAGCAGTATTAAAGATTAAGACATTCTCTGATCTGTTAGAAAGGGTTATCATTGCCGAAGGAGGCAATGAAGCCATCGCTCGATTCAAACAAGAAAAAAAGACTGGTCAGGAAGGACAGAAAGGGGTAAGCAGCGGAGGCAGCAACCCTAACAAACGTAAATGGACGGAGAGCCAATCATTCGGAGGTAGCAAATCTGGGGGAGAGGCTAAGAAAAGTATAAAGTGCAACAACTATGGAAGGAACCACTCGGGGGAATGCATGAAGGGAAAGAACGCGTGTTATCGTTGTGGACAACTGGGACACATGGCTCCTCAGTGTCCGAACAAATCAAAAGGAGGATGTTTCTCGTGTGGGGCCACAAACCACCAAATTACGGACTGCCCGAAGAGGAAGGGTGATGCAGCTAGCGAAAACCGCAACAACAACAACAACAATGGACTGAGCATCGGAGGGCCAGCCAGTCAAGCCAACAGACCAACGGCACGAACGTTCAACATGGCCGTACAAGATGCGATGGACTCCAATGATGTGGTGTTAGGTATCATCCCGATCAACAATATTGATGCTTATGTGTTATTCGATTCGGGTGCTGCCTGCTCTTTTGTTTCCAAAGAATTTGCTAAATAGTTAGATTTACCTCATGAGAAATTAGAACATCCTTTGAACATAGAAGTAGCAAACAAGGAAGTTATCCTCGTAGAAGATATTCATAGGAACTGTTTTACATATTTGAAAGGATTTAAGCTCAAAGTGGATTTGATATCGATTCGTTTGGGGGAGTTTGATGTAATCCTTGGGATGGATTGGTTATCAGTTCACGGAGCAGTTATCGATTGTAAGAAGAAATGTGTTGCCTTAAGACTCCGAATAAGTCAAAGGTATTTTTTCATAGTAGTAAATCGCCGAGACAATCACATTGTCTGACAATGGTGCAAGCGCAGAGATTGCTTAGCAAGGGTTGTATAGGCTATTTGGCTCACGTGGTTGATACTCAACGAGTCGAGGGTGAACTGGGTCAGATACCTATTATAAGGGATTTCGTTGATGTCTTCCCAGACGAGATTCTGGGTTTGCCATCGGATAGAGAAATTGAGTTTGTTATTGATTTGGCACCGGGGACAGCACCGATATACAAAGTGCCGTATCGTATGGCACCGGTATAGATGAAAGAACTAATGGCTCAATTACAAGAGTTATTGGATAAGGGATACATTCGATCGAGCGTATCACCATGGGGAGCACCAGTCTTATTCGTAAAGAAGAAGGATGGATAGCTAAGACTTTGTATCGACTACCGAGAGTTGAACAAGGTCACCATTAAGAACAAGTACCCACTGCCTAGGATCGACAATTTATTTGATCAGTTGAAGGGGGCGAAGTACTTTTCAATGATTGACTTGAGGACCAGTTATCATCAACTGAAGGTGAGGCCGGAGGATATTCCAAAGAAGGCATTCAAAACTCGGTATGGACACTTTGAGTTTCTGGTTATGTCATTTGGATTGACGAATGCACCGGCAGCATTTATGGACTTGATGAACAGAGTGTTCAAATAGTATTTGGATAAGTTTGTTGTCATGTTCATCGATGACATTTTGGTGTATTTGAAGATGGAGGAAGAGCACGCCGAGCATCTAAGGATAGTGTTAGAGACATTAAGGAGGGAGAAGCTGTATGCAAAGTTCTCTAAGTGTGAGTTTTGGTTGCAGAGAGTGCAGTTTTTGGTCACGTTATCGACAAAAATGGTGTTTCGGTGGATCCGACAAAAGTAGAAGCGGTTATCAATTGGGAGCAGTCGAAGATGCCAACAGAAATAAGAAGTTTCTTAGGATTAGCGGGATACTATCGGAGATTCATCCAGGATTTTTTGAAATTAGCATCGCCATTGACCAATCTTACTAGAAAGACAGTTAAGTTCGTTTGGACGGAGAAGTGTGAAGAGAGTTTCCTAGAATTGAAGAAGAGGCTTAGTCAAGCACCTGTGTTGGCTTTACCAGACAACACGAGAGGATTTGTAGTGTATAGTGATGTGTCACATAAAATTCTTGGCTGTGTACTAATGCAACACGGCAGGGTCATTGTGTACGCTTCACGTCAACTGAAAGATTATGAGAAGGGTTATCCGACTCATGACCTGGAGTTAGCAGTAGTAGTTTTTGCCTTGAAGATTTGGAGGCATTATTTGTATGGTGAGAAGTGTGAGATATATATGGACCACAAGAGTCTAAAGTATATCTTCACGCAGAAGGAGCTAAACATGAGGCAGCGTCGATGGCTAGAATTGATCAAAGATTATGATTGTTAGATTTTGTACCATCCAGGCAAAGCAAATGTAGTGGCAGATGCCTTGAGCAGAAAAAGCAGAGAGAAATTATCGAAGTTAACCGTTCAAGAAGAGTTAGTGAAAGATTTCGAACGACTAGATTTGGAGGTTAAGTAGCTGATGGAGACCAACGAGAAATTATTTACAATGACAGCAAGCCCGACTTTATTAGATAAGGTTAAGGAGGCACAAGAGAAGGACGAAGATTGTGATATTATCAAGAAGCGGATTGTTGAAGATGATGATTTGAAATTCAAGATTGATAGCACTGGACTGCTAAGGTTTGAAGGACGAATTTGGGTACCCTTAGTACTGAAATTAAGAGAAGAGATTTTGCAAGAAGCGCACAGTACGAGATACTTGATACACCCAGGAAGCACAAAAATGTACCAAGACTTGCGTCATCACTTTTGGTGGCCAAACATGAAGTGGGAGGTTGCAGAATGCGTAAGTAGGTGTTTAACTTGTCAGAGAGTCAAGGCAGAGCACCAACGACTAAGCGGGTTATTACAACCATTAAAGATTCCAGAATGGAAATGGGAGCACATCACGATGGACTTTGTGGTGGGACTTTCGGCAACACAGAAAGGGCACGACGCCATATGGGTAATTGTGGATCGTTTTACAAAGTCAGCTCACTTTTTGCCGATTAGGATTAAGTATAGTTTGGACCAACTAGCCAGATTATATGTCAAGGAAATTATCTCGGGACATGGGGTGCCGGTATTTATTGTATCAGATAGAGATCCCCGATTCAAGTCAAACTTCTAGAAGAGTACTTCAAGATAGATTGGGGGCACAACTGCGAATGAGTATCAGCGTACCATCCGCATATCGATGGGCAAAGCGAGAGAACAATTCAAACACTTGAAGACATGCTCCGAGCTTGTGTGATGGACTTCAAGGGTAGTTGGGAGGATTGTAATACCGGAGAATTTCTTAATATTATTAAATAAATATATTAATGGGAATGAGAATTTATTTAATATAAATGATTTTGTGTTATGAGATGAATTTATTCAATTATATAAAATTGAATAATTATAATAATTGAGAAATTTATGGAGTTTGCGATAAACTCGTTAATACCCTTGTGTGGCACAGTGACGTAATATAAGAATGATTATATTAATTTAAGCGAACAATTAATCAATATTAATTGTTAATCGTATTGTCATCATAGAATAATTGTTATAGAATATTAATGGTGATTAATTAATGATATGTGATTATTATTATTGCAAGAAATATAATAATAATAACAGAACACTTGGTTATAAATATGCTGGGAATTATATTTGTTAATGTGATAATTAATCCTATGATTATTAATTAAGTGTTATTAATAATCGATGAGGAATGAATTAATTAATATTATCATTAATTAATCAATGAGATAAATAATTTATTTATTTGACAAATAAGTAAGTTATTAATATAATAAGATTATATTAATTGATATGTGCAAATGTGCAATACTTGAATATATAAGGTATATGGAATATAACTATATTATATAGTGTAGAGAAACACTTAAGTGTGACCATGCAAGTATACATAAACTATATGTTATGATCAACTAAACTATGTGAGCTACATAAATTATGTGTATATGACAATATGTATATAAGTATACATTAACATAATATGAATATATTGTAATCAATTGTTGATTGTAGAATTTAATAATGTGATAGTATCCGATTAAATTATCCGGTATTAACAAAATGTACATGGATTATATATGTGCAAATTATATTTACTACATTGAAATGTTACTCATTCATTGAATTACATTGTGACATTACATTATAGCCTAAGTATACATATATGCCTAAGTGTATATAAATGTGTATGTATTGGGTTATTTTATTTTACTGCATTATTTCATGTTGCTGAGTCCTTGTTTGTCCCACAAAGAGTGTTATTTCTCTTCTCACGTGCATAGGCCATTGGCCTAAGGCTAGCCATCTCCAATTCTCCTCCCAATTCTCAGCAATATAGCTAGCAATGATCATATGGGGAGTGGGCTCAACAGTGGGAATCACCAACTCCACCAACTACCTAATGTCCATCAAATTCTTCTTCATTCCAATGGTTTGTTTTGGTGGAAAATTTCATTGTCTGGAAATTAGTTGTCCTATAAATGCAAGCTCTTCTCCTCTCTTTTCATTTGTTGAGAGTTTGCATAAGTGTTGAGTTAAGAGTTATATATATATATATATATATATATATATATATATATATATATATATCAGTGTTCTTGAGATAGCAGCAAGCCCAATTACATTGCAGAGGTATACTTTCAAGTTCTTCATTTTGTTTCTGTCAAAATCTCATTTCTTGATTTTGGTTGCAAGGCATGTTAATTGGATTATATGATGATTATTAGTTGTTATATAGACTTGGTAATATATTAGTATATAATGTAAGCATGTTTTACTAAGAGGTACACGCATACTTATAGTTTGAGATAAACTTAGCATTTTATAAACAAACTTCGAATTTAAAAACGAACACGATATGTATATTTGTCATATTAACATTCTGACCTTGCAAGGATATTAGTATGATTTAAGGATGTATGAAAAGCATGCTAACTCGCGTATATAGGTTCCATAATAAAATGTGAACATGTGAACCTTGCTAATGCACATTCCTAACAAAAATATAAGTTTTGAAAAGAAACTTTGACATGCTATGACCATGTTGATATTCTGATCTTATAAGCATGTTTATATGGTCGTGAAATGCATGTCGGACATGATAACATATGTATGTAGATAGCATGAACATGTTAGGCCTTATTAGCAAGCTTTACTAATGAAAATATGACCTTTAAACTTGAACTTTGATATGTTATGTCGAGAGTTAGAATCTGATAATTTTGAATGTGTTTGATGGTAATCTTAAACTCACTAATGTACTATACATGTATGCCTACCATGCTAGATATCGTGAAATCAAGATAGGCCTAAGTGAAGCATGTCTTCAAACTAATAACTATGAAAGTTACATGTATGAAATGTGAATACTCATAAGCATGCCTAAACACGAGTTATATGATTATCTTAAGTGTTTTGAAAGCGAGCATGATAGGCTTTGTAAATTTCATGACCTTGAATGACCGTAAGTGTCAACTTAGAATCTATATCACATATGTTTGGAACAAGGGAAGGTTATATGAATATAAAAATACTCTTTAACATTTATATATACTATGTGATATATGTGAATCCGATTTCGACGGTTAACTTATGGGAATGCCATAACTTGCTAAAATAAAATATATTTAGTATTGATTGTAGTCTTATGTGATAGTAATAATATATGAAGATGACTAACTTGAGAAGAGGAACATTAATGATAAAAGACATTAAAAGTCGAGACTTGTGAAATTATATTATATTGTATAACTTTGTAACTAGGTCAAGACTTAGCTTATGTGTTAATCGTATAAACGAGATGAGATATAATGTTAAACTATATGACTAATGGATATCATGTATATGTAACTATATTACGATAGGATTTGAAAAGTGTTGATTAAATTTCGGGGATAAACTACGCTTAATGCAAGTTTCCTAACTTACACTCTTTTACGGTGCAAGTATTCTATCCTTGTACAATGCAAGTTATCTTACTTACTCGTTCATTGAGCTAGTACATTTAAAACTCTTGTGAAAGCTATTATTCATGTTGAACTTGGTATTGTTCTTGAATATTGTGAAAGTGTCTATGCCATTCGATTCGGCTAGACTATATGCATGTTTATAAGAAAACTGTCCAAACCTTTTTATTGGTGCGGAAATCTGAAAATTGAGTTGAACAACCCTTATGGTAAGGGGAGTGTTTATTGTTGGAAGCCCCAACATACGCGTGATTATTACTGTGGTGTTATGCATAACATAGAGTATTGTAGACTGATCATCTATCATACTTATTTCTTTTGGGTTGTCAGTTTAATATTGATTATTCTTGTAGATGTTCGATAGTCCTTAGTGACTGCTCAGTATAAATTATTTTATCCAGCTGGATACGTTGATAGCCTTTGAACTCATATATATCTGTTGATCTATACTGAATTTCATATTCCAAAGATTTGATTCAAGAATTATTGATATTCGTTGTTCATGATATTATTCTGAAACTCTGAATTATCTTAAAGATTATAATTTGATATTTCAAACTCGTGATATAATACTCATCACCCTTATTGTATATTACTTGCTGAGCAATTTGTGCTCATTGTTGCTTTCCCTAAAAATATTTAAGTTAAGGCAGAGCATGACGAACCTTCAGGCGTTGATAAGGGCAAGGGCAAGGCTACCAACTAGCTTGTCTCTTTTATGTTTTTAAATATTTTAATGTTGTATTAAGATGATGTAGTAAGACTGGATTTGATTATGTTTAAGCTTAAGTTAGATTATGTAATGAGTCGTTAATTGATATTATTATGTAATCTATTAAGTACTATAGGTTGCGAGAATTGGGAGAAATAATTATAATAAATCATTGTATGTTATTCTAAATTAAGTATTCCACTGTGAATGTGTGATTCTAGTTATTATTGTAGTACCATGAGCACGTAATGAACCGAATTCGAGCGACCAAGTGGCGGTCCCGGATTTGGGGGCGTCACAGGTTGGTATCAAAGCTTTAGTTATAAACCTTAGGAACGAGTGTCCTTAGACTATAACTTAGGCTAATTTAGAAGTTAGGATGGAAATAAAACTCATGTAGAGTTTTCTTTGAGAGACTTAGTCTGTTATGAAATGTAACTTCATTTTATACAATGAACTTATGTTTTGTTTAACATTCTAATGGAGTTGCTGTTTCTTGTCTTGTGTTTGTGATTATAGATGGAAGATATGGGAGTACCCGCTAGAGTGGCTGAGGATGAGCCCAGGGATATTCATGTAGTGTACGAGGCACCCTTAGAGGCTGTGCCGGTACAGGCTGTGGCACCATCCGAGTCTGATGACGAGGATGAAATTGAGATTGAGATAGAGTCCGATCTAGAGGAGGAGTCGATGGAGGATGAGCCAGTAGAGGACTTTGATGAGGCTACTGTAGAGGAGCAGATGTTAAGCAAGTATGAGGAGCGGATTCTGGAGTTAGACTGCAGAGTCCAGGAGCTAAAGGAAGAGGCCAAAGAGAGAGAGTCTGAGTTCCAGAAGCTGAGGGACGAGGACCACCAGAGGAAGCTGGCCATGCAGGAGTTAGAGGTGGAGATTGCTTACTGTAGGGAGGTAGGGATGCAGATGGGAACCTTATTCCATAGGTCAGTGGCGAGAAATATAGATCTGGCAGTGAAGCTGGAAGAGGTTGAGCAGAGGGAGCTGAGTGAGAAGACAGAGAAGGAAGCACTCCGCACTCAGTTAGAATTATAGGTGATGGTTAGGATACACTTCGAGGAGAAGTGGGGGGCTGCCCATGAGAGGGCAGATGACCTGGAGGATAAGGTCAAATGTAAGAAGAGTAAAATGAACAAGATGGGGTACGTGTTCCGTTCGGCATTTGAGAGAGTGCTTGATGGTGTGTATCACTACCCGGCAGAGCAGGGACAGACTCTACACACTATGAGTCGAGAGCTGGTAGCTTATATAGCGCAGTTAGAGTACAAGAGTGTTGTGGAGCGTGGCATGATGTGATGAGATGTCCTTAAATGGTCTAGTAGTAGTTGTAGCATTTATCTTTATGTATTGTATATACTATGTTGTAATCCCAACTTTTTGTGTAAAGTATGGGATAGTGGTGTAAACCCCGAGTTAGCTTTTGTTAGAGGGGTAGTATGGTAGTAGGTTGGTATATTCCCCGTCTTTTGTGATATTAGGGGATATATGTGATAACATTTATAGCAGTATGCTAGGGAAATCATGTAATGAAACGATTTGGCATATGAATATAAATGAAGTTTATTTAGAAACGTGTTATAAATTTCTTCTTTTGTATTAAAAAGAAATACTTAAGTAATATGCTTGAATAATAATAAAATGAAAATTTGTGTTGCAGATAATGCCGCCTAGACGTAGATTGACTGCACCCGAAGAATCTGTTAATAACGAAGGGGAACAAGTTGACCCGATCCAGAAACTGGTAGACTTGTTAGGAGAGGCATTAAGGGGAAGGAACAATGAAACCGTTCGCCCAAACCCTCAGGCTATCCCAGTAACAACCTTTAAAGACTTTAAGAGTGTAGGACCCCCAGAGTTTGAAGGAACTACCAACCCAATCGTCGCACAAACGTGGATCAAAGAGATCAAAAAAGCTTTCACTATAGCTCGCGTAGGCGAAGATCAGAAGACGTTGTTTGCCACGTACATGATGAGGGGAGAAGCGAACTACTGGTGGGAGGCTAATCAACAAAGAGATGGAGAAGGGACAATAACCTGGGATAGATTTAAGACGCTGTTCTTCGAGAATTACTTCCCGAAGAGCATGAAGAATAGGATGGAGGTGAAATTCCTAGACTTAAAATAAGGGGAGATGACGGTGGCGTAATACGCGGCTAGGTTTAATGAACTAGCACGATTTACGGAGCACCAAGTTGGTGATGAAGAGAGGAAGGCTAGACGATTCGAACAAGGACTGAAGCCTTGGCTATTCAATAAGGTGTCAGTTCTTCAGATCAATTCTTTTGCAACACTGCTGGAAAAGGCTATTATTGCTGACGGAGTAAGTGAAGATTTGAGCTTGTACAACAAAGAGAAGAAAGGAAAGAATGCTGGAGGAAAGAATCGTACTGGAGGAAGCAAGCAGTCGAGGAAGTAATTTGGGAAAGAGAAAGTGGGAGAATAACAACAACAACAACAACAAACAAGGTGGGAGTCACCAAGGGAGTTTTAAGAAAAGGAGTGAGACTTGTAATAAGTACTGGAGAAGTCATCAAGGGGAATGCTGGAAAGGAAAAAGCACGTGTTATAATTGCGGCTTGGAGGGGCACATATCGCCAAATTGCCCAAAACCAAAGAAAATCAGGGGATGCTTTGCATATGGCTCAACTGAGCACCGAATTAAGGATTGCCCGAAGAAGGGAAGTGGCGGAGGTAGTAGCCAACAAGGAGGGAACAAACTAATGATCAGCGGACTGACACAATTCAACCGCCCAACCGCCAGAACATTTAACATGACCGTCCAAGATGCCGTAGCTGCAAAGGACGTGGTGTCAGGTATAATCCCAATCAATGATATAAATGCTTATGTATTATTTGATTCGGGTGCCACCTGCTCTTTTGTATCTGAAGAATTTGCTAGTAGACTTAGTACACCCCGAGAACGATTAGAAAATTCCTTTGAACATAGAAGTTGTGAATAAGGAAGTAATCCCTGTAGAATACGTTTATCGAAATTATCGCACAAACATTAGAGAACATGAACTGAGCGTAGACTTGATTCCTATTAGATTGGGAGAATTTGACATAATACTGGGAATGGATTGGTTGTATAACCATGCTGCGATAATTGACTGTCAGAACAAATGTGTGAACCTTCAGACTCTGAGTAAGTCTAAGGTAGTGTTTTATGGTAGCTCATCGCTTAAGCAATCGTGTTGCGTTACGATGATGCAGGCCAGTAAATTATTAAGGAAATGATGTGTAGGTTATCTAGCTTACATCGTTGATACTCGGAAAAAGAGAGTAGAAATTAAGGTATATCCGTAGTTAAGGAATTTTAAGATGTGTTTTCGGACGATCTGCCTGGTCTTCCGCCAGACAAAGAAATCGAATTCGTAATAGACTTAGCACCGGGAACGACACCGATTTTGAAAGCTCCATATCGTATGGCGCCAGTAGAAATAAAGGAATTGATGATACAATTGCAAGAGTTGTTGAATAAGGGTTACATTCGACCAGTGTGTCTCCTTGGGGAGCACCAGTGTTATACGTTAAGAAGAAGGACGGATCGATGAGGCTCTGTATCGATTATAAAGAATTAAACAGAGTAACGATCAAGAACCGATATCCGCTACCGAGGATAGACGACTTATTTGATCAACTGAAGGGAGCAAAGTGTTTGTCTAAAATCGACCTAAGAACAGGATATCATCAACTGAAAGTGAGGGATGAGGACATACCAAAGACTGCGTTTTGAACCCGTTATGGACACTACGAGTTTTTGGTAATGTCATTTGGATTTACTAATGCTCCGACAGCATTTATGGACTTGATGAACCGAGTTTTCAAGCCATACTTGGATAAATTTGTAGTGGATTTTATCGACGACATTTTGATCTACTCGAAGACAGAGGAAGAACACGCCGAACATCTGAAGATTGTTTTGGAGGCACTAAGGAAGGAGAAGATGTATGCGAAGTTTTCTAAGTGCGAATTTTGGATGGAGAAGGTTCAGTTCTTAGGCCACGTGGTGGATAAGAATGGAATCGCTGTAGACCCTGCAAAGGTAGAAGCAGTAAGTAATTGGGAACAACCGAGAACACCGACGGAGGTGAGAAGATTTTTAGGGTTAGCTAGGTACTATCGAAGATTCATCCAAGATTTTCTAAGATAGCAACCCCGTTGACCAATTTGACTAGAAAGACGATGAAATTTTTATAGATCGACAAATGCGAAGAATGTTTTCAAGAACTGAAAAGGAGATTGAGCGAAGCACCTGTGTTATCACTACCAGATGATGCGGGAAATTTTGTGGTGTATAGTGATGCATCGCACAAGAGACTTGGTTGTGTGCTAATGCAGCACGGCAAAGTCATTGCGTATGCATCATGACAACTTGAGGATTTCGAAAAACGATACCCTACTCACGACTTAGAGTTAGCGGCAGTAGTTTTTGCGGTAAAAATATGGAGGCATTATTTGTATGGGGAAAAATGTGAGATATGCACGGACCACAAAAGTCTGAAATATATCTTCACACAGAAGGAGTTGAATATGCGTCAGAGAAGGTGGTTAGAATTAATCAAAGACTATGACTGCGATATTCTTTATCATCCGGGGAAGGCAAATGTGGTTGCCGACGCTCTGAGCAGGAAAGGAAGGGAGAAGTTGTTTAATTTGACTACTCAGGAAGAGCTGATAAGAGATATGGAGAAATTGGAAATAGAAGTGTAGGGACCCGAGAGGTCTGAAGAAAGGTTGTTTGTTGTGGAAGCTCATCCGACATTGTTGGATAGAGTAAAGGAAGCCCAGGAAAAGGATGAAGAGTGTGAGAAAATCCGAAAGAGGATCACAGAAAATGAGGAAGAGAAATTTTGAATGGATAAAGACGGTATTTTGAGATTTGAAGAAAGAGTATTGGTACCAGCGGTAACCGAGTTGAGGGAAGAGATTTTGCACGAGGCACACAGTACGACATATTCCGTTCATCCGGGAGGCACTAAAATGTACCGAGATTTGAAGCAACATTTTTGGTGGCCTAATTTAAAACGGGAAGTCGCAGAGTGCGTCAGTAGATGTTTGACTTGCCAACGCGTTAAAGCAGAACATCAACGGCCGAGTGGTTTACTACAACCGTTAGAAATACCAGAGTGGAAATGGGAGCATATTACAACGGACTTCGTGGTAGGACTTCCAGTTACACAGAAAGGTTATAATGCTATTTGGGTTATCGTGGATCGACTTACCAAGACCGCACATTTTCTACCTATTAAGATCCGCTACAGTTTGAATCAGTTAGCGAGCCTATACATAAAGGGGATTATTTCACGACATGGAGTGCCGGTGTTAATTGTCTCTGATCGAGATCCGCGCTTCACGTCCAATTTTTGGAAGAGTTTGCAAGAAAGAATGGGAACACGGTTGAGGTTGAGTACTGCTTACCATCCTCAGACCGACGGACAGAGTGAGCGAACGATACAAACGCTGGAGGACATGCTTAGGACTTGCGTGATGGATTTAAAGAGAAATTGGGACGACCACCTACCCTTAGTCAAATTTGCATATAATAATAGTTACCATGCGAGTATCGGAATGCCACTGTACGAAGCTCTTTACAAAAGAAAGTGCAGAACGCCATTATGTTGGGACGAAGTCGGAGAACGACGAATATTTGGACCAGAGCTAGTACAACAAACAGCAGACGTGGTGACAGTGATAAGAGCCAGATTAGTAGTAGCTCAAGATCGCCAGAAGAAATACGCAGATTTGCATCGGCAGGACCGAGACTTCAAAGTCGGCAGTTTCGTATTCTTGAAAGTATCTCCATGGAAGGGAAAGATCCATTTCGGCAAGAAAGGAAAATTGAGTCCGAGATTCAAAGGACCGTTCGAGATACTGAAGCGAGTGGGCGAAGTGGCATACAAAGTTGCGTTACCACCCGAGTTGGAGCACATCCACAACGTGTTTCACATTTTCGTGTTGCGACCGTACAAGGCCGACTAGAAGCACGTGATTTCTTACGAGCCCATTCAAGTGGAGAAGAACTTGGCGTATGAAGAAATTCCTGTCCAGACACTAGATAGGATAGAGCAAACCTTGAGAAATAAAATTATATCTTCTATAAAAGTACTTTGGCGTAACCACGATGTCGAGGAGGCAACGTGGGAGTTAGAAGATAGGATGATGAGGGATTATCCCCATTTAATTGTGTAACCTTATAGCAATTCTGGGATGAAATTTTTATAAGGGGGAGGATGTAATACCCGAGAATTTCCTAATATTATTAAATAAATATATTAATGGGAATGAGAATTTATTTAATATAAATGATTTTGTGTTATGAGATGAATTTATTCAATTATATAAAATTGAATAATTATTATAATTGAGAAATTTATGGAGTTTGCGATAAACTCGTTGATAGCCTTGTGTGGCACAGTGACGTAATATAAGAATGATTATATTAATTTAAGCGAACAATTAATCTATATTAATTGTTAATCGTATTGTCATCATAGAATAATTGTTATAGAATATTTATGTTGATTAATTAATAATATGTGATTATTATTAGTGCAAGAAATATAATAATAATAATAATAAAACACTTGGTTATAAATATGCTGGGAATTATATTTGTTAATGTGATAATTAATCCTATGATTATTAATTAAGTGTTATTAATAATCGATGAGGAATAAATTAATTAATATTATCATTAATTAATCAATGAGATAAATAATTTATTTATTTGACAAATAAGTAAGTTATTAATATAATAAGATTATATTAATTGATATGTGCAAATGTGCAATACTTGAATATATAAGGTATATGGAATATAACTATATTATATAGTGTAGAGAAACACTTACGTGTGACCATGCTAGTATACATAAACTATATGTTATGATCAACTAAACTATGTGAGCTACATGAATTATGTGTATATGACAATATGTATGTAAGTATACATTAACATAATATGAATATATTGTAATCAATTGTTGATTGTAGAATTTAATAATGTGATAGTATCCGATTAAATTATCCGGTATTAACAAAATGTACATGGATTATATATGTGCAAATTATATTTACTACATTGAAATGTTACTCATTCATTGAATTACATTGTGACATTACATTATAGCCTAAGTATACATATATGCCTAAGTGTATATAAAATGTGTATGTATTGGGTTATTTTATTTTACTGCATTATTTCATGTTGCTGAGTCCTTGTTTGTCCCACAAAGAGTGTTATTTCTCTTCTCACGTGCATAGGCCATTGACTTATGTGATCTTATGTGATAGATCTATATAAATGACTAGATTCCTATATGTGTGATCTTATATTAGTTTATATCTACTAATTGGAGAGGCCAACTTGTTAAGATTAGGTCATTCCAACGCAGTTAATTAAAGCTAGAACTTAATTTAGCTGAGCTAACAGGCAAGTTCCCGAACTTCACTCTTTGATTGTGCAAGTTTCCTACCTTACACTCTTTATTGTACAGGTTTCCTATCCTTCTCATATTGTATTGAGTAGGTTATTATCATATTAACAATTATTCATTTATGCTTGAACTTTTTTTCTAAGCATGCTATTAGGTGGTTTAATTTCTTTACAATTATTCCACATCGATATTATCGATATTCGCACTTGGTGCATTTGAGTTCGTACAGTCTTGGACTCGTACATCATTTAAAGTTCTATAATTCTTGAACTGAGTTAGATAGAGTCTGAACCTTTGTTCGGTTAGACAAGTATATTATGTTTTAAAAGCTATCCAAACCAATTGATGGTAAGGATTCTTAGACTGAAAGAACACCCTTTATATGATAAGGGAGTACCCCAGATATCTAGTATAAAGATACAAACAGCAGATCTAAATGTTGTGCATACACATAGGGTACGCGAGGTTGATCCCCTCAAATACTAAATCTGTAGCCAGTAACCAAAGGGTCAATGAGCTATTGAATCCATTGGAAGTTTTATAGTTCAAAGTATACTTGACTATCTTTTATTCTAAAAGCAATTATTATCTTTGCTTCTAATATTCATATTGTTGAATCCTTAAGATATTCATATTGTTGAATTCATTGTCAGATACTTTCTATTCATCATGATATATTCTTATTGTTGTATTTAAACTTGCTGAGCAAACTTGTTGCTCATTCTTGCTATATCATGACTTATATTGCAGTTAAGCCCGAGACTTCCGGGAAGGACAAGGGTAAAGGAAATATGTAGGATAGTTTGCAAGGAGCAGACTTTATCTTTACGTTTAGTTTAATTATTATTATTGTAATTTAAACCCTAATGACTTTTATAGGGTATGTTTGTAATGATGTATTAAGGTTATCGAATCTTGGGACTAGTAACACCTTTTGAATGAACGACGTACGTTTATTATATTCTGCACTTTAGTTATCGTATGTTGTTTAGAGGTGGATGTTTAGTATTATTTCGTGATGACTGGACCGAGGTCAGAGGACCCGAATTCGGGGGTGTCACACTTACCACATCTATCAAATTAACCTCTTACAATACAAAATAATATATAGAGGAAATTCAATTTTATTCATAAAAAGTTGGGGTCTTACAACCTCCCTACTTATGAAATTTTGTCGTCGAAATTGACGTGCGTATCTGGTGTTTCGAAACGGTGAGGATACGTTGCTTTCATTTCCAATTCCAACTCCCATGTCATTTCCTCAATAGCATGATTCCTCCGTAAAACTTTGACTTGTAGTATAACCTTTGTGCGTAGGACATGCTCCTTTCTATCCAAGATCTTGACAGGTACCTCTCCATACATTAAATCTTCGGTTATCTCGTCTGGTTATAACTCAATAATGTTGTTTGGGTCTTTCACATATTTACGTAGCACAGATATGTGAAACACGTTATGAACACGAGACATGCTTGGAGGTAAAGCGAGTCTATAGGCCACATTTCCTACTCGGTCAAGAATATTAAATGGACCAATAAATCGTGGGTTGAGCTTTCCTCTCTTCCCGAATCTTGTAACTCCTTTCCACGGAGCAACACGTAACAGTACATGATCCCCAACATTAAATTCCACGTCCTTTCGATGAAGATCCTCATAACTCTTTTGTCGATCCTGTGCTATTTGTATACGTTGTCGGATCATTTGGATCTTTTCCGTGGTCATACGTACTAACTCCGGTCCCAACAATGTTGCTTCACCCACCTTATCCGAACATACTGGAGAACGACACTTTCGCCCATACAATGTCTCGAATGGAGCTACGCCTATACTTTCCTAACAACTATTGTTGTAGGAGAATTCCACCAATGGTAGGTACCTATCCCAACTCCCTTTGAAGTCTACAACACAAAGTCTCAATAGATCTTCAAGAGTTTGAAAAGTCCTTTTCGATTGCCCATCCATTTGAGGATGATATGCCGAACTGAATCTTAAATCCGTGCATATAGCTTTCTGCAAACTGACCCAAAATCGTGAAGTAAATCTTGGGTCACGATCCGAAACTATGGATACTGGCATGCCATGCAACCTCATAATTTCATTCACGTACATACGAGCAAGACGCTCAAGGGAATAAGTCTCCCGTATCAGCAACAAATGAGCATACTTGGTTAATCTATCAACAATAACCCAAATCGCATCTATGCCTTGAGAAACCTTGGGAAGACTGTGACGCCCCCAAATTCCAGGACCGTCACGGGGTCGCTCGAATTCGGTTCATCACGTGCTCATGGTAATACATCACAATAATAATAACTAAATAACACACATCACAGTGGAAAATCTATTCTAGAATAATTTACAATGATTTATTATAATTATTCTCCCAAGTCTCGCAACCTACAGTACTTAATAGATTACATAATAATATCAATTAACGACTTATTATATAACCTAACTTAAGCTTAAACATAATCAAAACCAGTCTTACTACATCATCTTAATACAACATTAAAATATTTAAAAACATAAAAGAGACAAGCTAGTTGGTAGCCTTGCCCTTGCCCTTATCAACGCCCGAAGGTTCGCCCTGCTCCGCCTTAACTGAAATGTTTTAGGGAAAGCAAGAATGAGCACAAATTGTCCAGCAAGTAATATACAATAAGGGTAAGTGATATAATCCTTAATTCTCGAAAGGGTATAACAAAGTTTGATAGTTCAAGGATAACAAGAATATCAACAGTTTTCAATAATAGTCGCTAAGGACAGAATAATATCAATGTGATTCAATAACAAATCAATTCAAGATTTCAAGATAACTGAATACTGAGCAGTCGCTAAGGACTATGAACTTCTACTAGAATTAACAATAATAAACTGAAAATCCAACAAAAACAGGTACAACAGGTGATCAGCCTAAAGCACCATCGTTATGCATAACAATCAATCATACTCAAGTGCGCGCGTCGGTTCTCCGACAATTATATATGTTCCCTTCAAAGAAGGTTGTTCTTCTCAGTCAAATACAAGATCCCGCACCAATCAATTGGTTTTGGGTAGCTTTTCAATAATATAAGTCTAGCCGAATCAAATGGCATAGACACTTTCACAATATTTAAGAACAATACTAAGTTCAACATGAATAATAGCTTCAATGAAATAAGAGTTCAAGTATGTTAATTCAATTCAAACGATTAAGTAGGAAACTAGTTCGCAATATACAAAGATAGAATACTTGCATCTAAAGAGATAAGGTTTAGATACTCGCTTACGATATCCGTTGAATAAAGTAATGCAAGGGTTTAGGATACTTGCCTTATGCTGTAGTTTACTCACGTAAAGCTAGCCAACACTTTCAGATTCCTATCGTAATATAATTACGTATATATATGATATTCATTAGTCATATAATTTAACATTATATTTTATCTTCGAATATACTATCAACACATAAGCTAAGTTTTAAACTAGCTACACAGTTATATAGAATATAACTTCTATCCTTAACTTCCTCTTTTCTCAAGTTGATCATATTCATACATCATTACTATCATGTGAGACTATCACAATTAACAAGCATACTCGCATATTATTAATATCACATAAGACTACAATCAATACTAAATATATTTCATTTTAGCTAGTTATGGCATTCTCATAAGTTAACCATCAAAATCGGGTTCAAGTAACATCATATAATATCACGTAGCATGTATACATTTTAAAGAATACTTTTATGTTTGTATAACTTTTCCAAATCCAATCATACATGGTATTGGTTCTTAAGTTAATACTTAAAGCCATTCAAGGACATGAACTCATAAGGTCTAACATGCTCGCTTGGTTTACTACCGTTATATCAAACATAAAAGAGTCATGCTTAGAGACATAATGAATGTAAACATGTCATTTTTTATTTTAAGAACTTAACTACTCATACTTAATGCACTTGGTTCGAAAACATATCCAAGTTTGCTTTTGAAACCATTTTAAACTTGAACAACGTAATTTAACACATACAAAGCAACTTCAAAGCTCTTATCGTATGCAGTCAAGTCATGTTAACACTTTCGCAAGATCAGAATATCAACATGGCATGTACATATATCAAAGTTCATTTATAAACTCTAAGTTTGCTTCAACACTATAAGTCTTCACCAATCATGCATGCAACATAGTAAAACATGTTTGCGTTATCTCCATGTACTCCTATAGGCATGCTACTTATGTTCTCAAACTTGTTCTAAAGTGTTATCATAAGTTAGCATGTAACAGTCTGGATCAAAAGTAGAATCTGGAACCAGTGGCCGGCGCAGCTGCGCAGCGTCCCAGTTCAAAACATGGCGCAGCTGCGCAGGGCCTTGACCAGCAAAACACAAGTCCAGCACTGGCGCAGCTGCGCAGCACCCCAGTATAACCAAGGCGCAGCTGTGCCGTTACCTGTACAGAGCTGGAAGCTCCTGCTTCGGAAAATATCAACCCAATTCACAAAATTTCCTCACGAAAATAACCACATTGTATTTCAATATGCTTATAAGTCTATTATAACAACTAAACAAACTTTCTATAATCCATTTGGCATGTTTTGCATCCACAATCAAGAATTGGAATTTGGACAAAAATCAAAAATGAAGAACAAGAATGAAGATCATGGAAAGATGATTATACCTCTGTTATGTGAATTAAGCTAGCTACGATGAACTCTCTCAACTTCTAAGAAAGTTATCACTGATATATAAATTAGCTCCCAATTCAATACTTAGCAAAATCTCAGCAAAGAAGAATGGAGGAGAAGAGTTTGTATTTATAGAAAAACCAATACACAGACAATGCAATTATATCCCAAATCAAACAAATGGATTATAGGAATGCATGAGGTTATCAAAGGGTAGGTAATTAGTGGTTGGATTCCATCAGTATAACCACTCCCCATTGTATGATGATTATCTAAGTTGCTGATTTTGAGATGGTAGGGAGTAGCATAGCCTTGAGTATTTCACGTGAAGGAGAATGAGACTAGCATTTAGGGATAAGGCAATATGAAACTCAGCATTTGCAACATGAAGTGTATTAATACTAAGGCCATATATACATATATCATACACTTAGGCTATTATATATATATTCATACTATATATCATAATTAACGTTATAATGTAAGTCACATGCTTAATATTTCAAGGTAGTAGATGTGATATGGCAATGTAACATACATATCATCCATGTACATTTATTAATACCGGATATAATCACATCACATTATTTCCTACAAGTGATTTCAATATATTCATGATGTATCATTTTAATGTATACTTACATACATATTGTCACATAGGCATTAATCATGTAGCTCACATAGTTTAATTAATCTTAATACATAGTCCATATATAGTATAGCCACATAAATGTTGCATCACACTATATAATATAATTGTATTACATATACTTTATATATTCAAGTATTGCACATTTGCTACCTATCAATTAATATAATCTTATTATATTAATAACTCACTTATATGTCAAATAAATAAATTATTTATCTCATTGATTAATTAACGATAGTATTAATTAATCCATTCCTCATTGATTATTAATTTTCATAATAATTGATTAACACTTATATGATTAAATATCACATTAAATGAATATAAATCTTATTATATTATAGACATGTTGCTCATTATTATTATCATTTTTCGTGCAATAATAATAATCACATATTATGAATTAATCACCATTAATATTCCATAACCATTAATTAATATTCTACGATAATTAATATAGATTAATTTTTTGCTTAAATTAATATAATCATTAATATTACGTCACTGTGCCACACAAGGCTTTCACGAGTTTATCGCAAACTCCACATATTCTCAATTATTATAATTATTCAATTTAATATATAATTGAATTAATTATTCTAGTAACAAAAAATCATTTATATTCAAATAAATTCTCCTTTTCATTGATATATTTATTTAATAATATTAGGAAATTCTCGGGTATTACAAAGACCCGTAACGCAATCCATGGTAATGTGTTCCCACTTCCACATTAGAATCTCAAGTGTCTGCAATCGACCCTTTGGCACTTAATGCTCCGCCTTGACACGTTGACACGTTAAACACCTCGAGATAAACTCCACGATCTCTCTCTTTATATTGCTCCACCAAAATATATGTCGAAGATCACGATACATTTTGGTACTCCCAGGATGGATTGCAAATGGTGTGTTGTGTGCCTCCATCTTGATTCTATGCTTTAAGTCAGAATTGTTAGGAACACAAAGTCTGGAGTTGACTCGAAGTATTACTTCTTTATCGATTCTTGCTTCTGGAATAGCACCTTCTTGCACCTTCTTCCTCATCTTCATCAGCTCCTGGTCTGTAGCTTGAACATCTTTAACTTTATCAATTAAAGCTGGTTCTACGAGTATACTTGACATCATCATGTGGGTCCCCAGAGTCTTAAACTCTATCTCCATCTTTTGTAAGTCACACAGAATAACCCTTTATGTTGATAGCATCGCACTCTTTCCCGCATACGATCTTCTACTCAACGCGTCAGCTACCAGGTTTCGCTTTACCAAGATGGTATTGGATGGTATGGTCATAATCTTTCAACAACTCAAGCCAACGTCGTTGCTGTATGTTGAGTTCCTTTTGAGTGAAGAAATATTTAAGGCTCTTATGATCCGTATAGATCTCCATTTTCTCTCTATACAGGTAGTGTCTCCAGATCTTCAACGCGAAAACGACTGCTGCCAACTCTAGATCATGAGTAGGATAATTCCTCTCATATTCCTTGAGTTATCGCAAGGCATACGCTATGACTTTCCCATGTTGCATGAGAACTTATCCTAACCCTTTGCCCGAAGCATCGCTGTAGATAACAAATCCATCCGAACCAAATGGTATTGTCAGAACAGGTGCCGAGATAAATCTCCTCTTGAGCTCTTGGAAGCTCATCTCGCATTCCTCGCTCCATACGAATTTTGTATCTTTCTGAGTCAGCTGAGTTGATGGAGTAGCGATTTGATAAAATCCTTCCACGAATCTCCGATAATAACCAACTAAGCCCAGAATGCTACACAATTTGGTCATCGACTTCGGTTGCTCCAAACTTTGTATTGCTTTAATCTTCGCCGGTTCAACAGATACTCCATGTTTTGACACCACATGCCCAAGGAATGCTACCTCCTCAAGCCAGAACTCGCATTTCTTCAACTTGGCATATAGCTTGTTATCACGAAGCCTTTAAAGTACCAGCTTCAAGTGGTGCTCATGATCTTCATGGCTTTTGGAATAGATGAGGATGTCATCAATAAAGATAACAATGAACTGATCCAAATATTCCTTGAACACACAGTTCATCATATCCATGAAAGCAGCAGGAGCACTAGTCAATCCAAAAGACATGACTAAGAATTCATAATGCTCGTACCGAGTTCTGAAAGCAGTCTCCGGAATATCCTCAGTTTTAATCTTCAGCTGATGATATCGAGAACGAAGATCGATCTTTGAAAAGAATTATGCACCTTGCAACTGGTCGAACAGGTCATCAATACGAGGCAGTGGATCCCTATTCTTGATGGTGACATGGTTCAACTCCCAATAGTCAGTACAAAGTCGCATACTCCTGTCTTTTTTCTTTACGAATAAAACAGGAGCACCCTAAGGAGACGTACTAGGACGAATAAAATCGATGTCTAACAACTCTTGTAGTTAGACCTTTAACTCCTGAAGTTCAATAGGAGCCATTCGATATGGGGTTTTAGAAATAGGTTTTGTACCGGGTTCAAGGTCAATATAGAATTCACCTTCACGTTTTGGGGGTAGACCGGGAAGTTCTTCGGGAAATACATCAGGAAACTCATTAACAATAGAAAAATTATTCAAATCTGACGTATTCTGGTTTAGATCAGTGACATGGGCTAAGAAAGCTTGAAATCCGTTTTTTAATAAACGAATAGCTGTATGACTTGAAATGACATTGATTGATTTTAGTGGTTTGGTGGTTTGAATTCGCATAACAGGTTGATTAGGAATATAAAAACTAACTACCTTACGAAAATAATCAATTTTGGCATGATTAGTGGTTAACTAGTCAATTCCTAAAATCACAATAAATACAAGTATTTTCAAAGATATAAGATCAACAGGTAGGGTGAGGGTGCCAATTTGAATCAAGTAAGATTTGTAAACAGTAGATGTAACGAAGGTTTCACCCAATGGAGTTTCAACTGATAAGTCAAAGTCTAATTTCTTAGGAATCAAGTTCAAACGTTGAGGGCAAGTAGGTGAAATAACAGGGTAGAACCGGTATCTAATAAGGTATAGACTTCGCAAGAGTTTATGTTTAACTAACCTGTGATAACTTCGTTCGGGTTCCTCATATTTTGGGAAGTCACGACAAACGCTCTCCCTTGAACCGCTGACTTTGACTTGTCTGTGACAGTCTTTGGTGTCATTATCCCAGCTGAACTTGACTTTGCTATAAAGCATATTCCACCCTTACTTGCTTCGTCGCATTCTTGATCCATGATTTGAATCATTACTCTTCGATCCATATCGAATTGGGGTTGACCGCTATGCACAGGGTAATTCTAAACTCGATGTTGGATTCTCCCAATTGCTGTCCAAAAAGTTAAATACATATCGTCTATTTTGGCCTTCTTGGATCGAACGTCTTTTTCTAAAATATCAACGCATCGTGCGGCTTATACCCATGCATCTTTAATTCTCACTCGTTCAGTTATTTATTCTTTCAGCTGATCGTTGACATTTGTATTTTCAGATTCCAGCTCTAATATCATATGCTCTGCTAGAGAGAGCTTTTGTTCAAGCCTCGCATATCGAGTAGTAAAATCTTAAATTATTGTATCCCTTTGTTCCACGGATGTATGTCGTTCTTCACCCTGCTCTTCTAACTCACAAATACGGTTCTGCAGTTCTACATTTTGATCATAAAATTCTCTTAATAAATCTTCCTCAGGTTCCTCTTCTTCCTCACTCTCAGTTGCTACCTCTGTGATTAGCTCGGGTGCAACTATTAATTCTTCACTCACCACATAGATATCTCTAATTTCTTCTTCTCCTGACATCCTACAATCAAATTCAATAACTTAATTAGCACTCCCCAATAAACACCTCTATTATAACAAGATATTATACTCCAATATTGATTCTTTAAATAAATCTCTTCGATTCATCACTTAAAACTCTATATGAGTTCATTTCTTGATTTTCAAATGTTATTCTTAGATACTGCCACAAAATAAGGGTTAATTAAACAAATTAATATATCACATATTAACCCTATACTCCGACCGACCAATTAAATACCACATAAGCTTAGGTAGGACATACTAGTGAAAGATTTACTCGTCTCCCCCCTCCTAGTTCTATTATCCGATCTCCGCCAGAGACCATATCCCTAAGCTCTGATGCTAACTATGACGCCCCCAGAATAGGTCCAATCAACCCAACCCATTTTGAGTCACCAAACACATGGTACAGAATCCAAATACAAACTTTTATATCAAAAGGTCGTGAGCAGGACGACCATATAAGCTGTGAGTGTCAATACAAATCGTATATAATAAGAAATATAAACACTCAAATTCAGTCCTCAATAGTTACAATTATTTTCATACTATTATACAAAAATAGTGAGGACTACTACTGCTCTAACCCAGCCCATCATTCTGTTCCCCGAATAGACCCTGCTGTAACGACCCCAAAATTCATACAATACAACTCTCGACATCGGTCGTTAACAATACATCCTTATTCAGACTTTACATCATTAATCCATGATACAATCACTAAAAATACGAAATATTTAAAACTTTTATATTATTCCATCTATATTATCCTTGAATCTCAACCTTTATCATTACATAACTTTGATTCAACCTTATTTCATGAATCGCTTCGTCAGAGTTATTACAAACTATAACTTACAACCACATTCAATAACCTTATACATCGGATAAAATTTAAACTTTACAACTCAACATCTGTTAGGCATCATACATTATCAAGTACATTATCTGAAACCTTAAACAGGGTCCAAAATAAAATAATTCATCCAAAGTATATAAATCTTCATGCGTTACATCTGATTCATTTCTTTCAAGTAGCACATAGCGTTACCTTGAATCCTTAACCTGCAAAAGTGATTATTTGCAAGAATGAGCTCGACAGCTCAGCAAGATCTAACAGCTTTCATGCATCACATAGCACATAAATACATGCTCAACAAACATCTCATAATAATTAAAGTAACATGGCATACATGCACTACTTCACATAACAAATATAAAGATTGAGTTCCTTACTCAATCAACATTCTTTAATAAATCAATGTAGTCATAAATTGACTTTAACATTTCATGCTTACGACACATATACAACATATCATGCTATTTGCAAAATAATTTAAAATAGTTCATCATCAAATTCACATAGAAAATAAGAACTGAAAGACTTGCCTTGATCGTTGTTTACCAATAACAGTTTAACAGCTTACAGATATCTGCACTTCACGTGCCCTACACAATTATATAATCATGCACATCAATTATCAGTCACATAGCAATGCATATTAGTTATAACGTAAACTTTACTCTACATCTCATAACCCTTCCTATTATCAATACACAATGTTCAATTTGATTGTGTTAACTATCGACTTATATTTCACTATAATTCTTTTTCATAATATTCAAAATTCATTCAAGTGTTTAAGTCCTGCTAGGACTACCTATTGGTTTTATATTAACCACATTTCATATATTATAATATTCATTTCATTAGAATCAAAACACTATTTAAGTGTATTACCACATTACACGGCGTTTCGACGTTTATACGTCACACGCCTAACTCGCCTCTTCTGCATGTGAT
The DNA here is from genome assembly GCA_020205555.1 of Panax stipuleanatus. Classification (NCBI taxonomy): domain Eukaryota; kingdom Viridiplantae; phylum Streptophyta; class Magnoliopsida; order Apiales; family Araliaceae; genus Panax; species Panax stipuleanatus. The sequence goes on from CM035122.1 coordinate 21,591,337, forward strand.
TTGCATGCTCCTTTATTGGGTTACATTACTCTATAATATTTCATTCTTATTAAAAATATAATATTAAACAAGGTCATACACACTCGTTACGGCATTGAGACGCTTGCACGTTTGTACGCCAAACTTGCCTGTTCGAACGCCCAAACGACACGCATTTGCGCACGCTTAGCACGCCCAACCGAATTGTCTAATACTCAAGGATTAATGCTAAGTATTATTATAATACCTAATAGTCATGTTATGAAAGTTAGAATATCATTTTACATGATCGGGAGCATTACATGTGCTTACGTGCATGCCCGACGCCCTCCGATTGCCTCCAAAAACATATCAGTCCCAAAAATGACCATTTTGACCCTAACTAACGACCTCAAATTGAAAACCTTAAAGAACAAAAGTTGTAGGTCTACTCGTTCTCGTTCCGGATCATCTTGAATCACCTCAATCCGAGTCCGTATGAAACAGTTATGGCCATTTTACCACAGGAGGTCAAAACAGTCCCAGACTGAATTTTCATCCCGGCGCAGCTGCGCCCCAATCAGCCTTGGGGGCAGCGCAGCTGCGCCCCTGGCAGCGTGTTACGCGACTTTTTCCTCCAGTATGTTGTTCTGGCGAATTTTCTAACCCTTTCGTGTTATACACATCCAATTGAGTCCGTTTTCGACTTTATGGATTCGTAATAGCAAGGATATTCATAATTTATAGAAACATTAAGAACCTAAATTTTTACTCAAAACTCATGTTCATATTAGTATTACATGTTTTAACATGTTTTAGCGAAATCATTCACCACGAATTCGATTCCTAACCAAATCAATCCGTTTAAACTTCATTGTTTTCGTCTTTCAACATACTAACAACATCTATAATCAATTTCAGATTACCCAATTGATTTAACCATCAATTTAAGCTTGAAAAATAGACCAAAATACATATACTAAGCCATAACCCAAATTTCTTCATCTTCCAACACATCTTTATGAATTTGATTTCTTAAAAATCACTTTTAGATTATATAAAGCATATTAAACATATCCATTAACATCTATAACCAATTCCTTAACGAATTAACTGTAGAAATCCAACTTTTCAAGGAATACTCAAGAAAATAAAACTAAGAACTCAAAGCTAGATTATTACCTTTGATTCTTGTTTAGATTATCTAGATGATTAGAGCAACTTTGGTTGAATCATCTTCCTTCTTTGATTCTGAAACTCCTCTTCAATTATAGAGAATTTCTTCTCTAAGCTCCCTCTTCTCAATTTCTCTCTTCCTCTCTTCTCTGTATTTGTTCTTCTTTGTTTTTTTAAGCTTTAGGAATAAAATACGTAAAATTCATATAACTGATATAAACATAATATGTACATCAATATGGCTTTCTCAGTTACAAAAGCCCAAGGGTCTCAAGCCATGTTTGGCTGGAAACCAATTATCATCTTCTAATTTATTTAAATATTCCTCTATTATATGGCACATTTGTCACACATAACCAAACCAACCTTAAAATTTCATATTAAGTTACATTGGGTTTATTAATCACTTAATTTATCAAATCACTCCTTATCAACATAATAAATTTATTTAATAAATCATTCATCCTCTAATTTAATTATTTAATTAAGTTAGAGCATTGTCATTCCATTAGCGTAATAAAATACGCACCGATTATAAAATTGTTTATCATCAATTTACTTAATATCATCATACATGAATAAATTATTCCATAATAATTTCCATCAAATATTTACTTTATTTAATAAATATCTCAACTAAAATATTTATTTTACTCGATAATTATCATAACTATTTACGAAATTCTCAATCAAATTACATTAACATATTACATTTATATGTAACACATTACCCCCTCATTTTATTAAAACAAATATATTTACATTAATTCACTATTTTAATTAAGTGAATTACTCTAATTATTTATGAAATTTAATTCATAACAATTATAGTGCCAACAAGGCATAATAATCAAATTATATTATTCAATAATATAACTTCCAACTTAATTAACTTAATTTTCTTTTCAAACAATTTCGTTTCCCTTCTTTAATAGTTAAAATAAATTAATTACTAAACCTTATTCCTCCAACATATGAATATATATATATATATATATATATATCTTCTATATTCACACCACATCATATACTTCACCACATAAATACACATATCCAAACTCAAAACATCTCGTAATAAGAATTTTATTTATTAAATTCTTATTATAATAATTTTGAAAATTCGGGTTGTCACATCCTTCCCTCCTTATAAGGATTCCGTCCTCGGAATCACCGAAACCCTACCTTACTCAGGTTTCCATCAAATCTCTTTAAAAACATTTAACGTTGAATAACTTCAACTCATTACCTTAATATAGGTTATACATATATATTCTACTACATTCAGTTCTGCAATAAATTTTAGATTTTATTTCATAACCTTCAATTAAACACAATTATGTTTCAAATATTATATATTTTCTAACTCGTTCATTTCCTTTCTAGGGATCATTACCATATACTTTACTCGTCGAAGACATATACTTCATAATTCACTATCTTATGAGTATTCGGGTTATCACATTCACCCCTTCTTCTAAGAATTTCGTCCTCGAAATTTACATTAATCTTCATTCATTCAATTTATCAAAGTAGATTTTACGTTAATTTTATTCACTAACTTATTGTGTTCCACAACTATTTCTTTCTTGGGAATATAATTATTGCCACCTTCACCTTCAGAATAATAAGAATCTTCCACAATTGTTCAATAATTGGGAAGCGATATGAATAACAGGAATTTAAAAGATTCCAATTCATACTGAGGGGTCATAAGACCTTGAACTCTTCTCCAGGTTTAATAGTGCATCACCACTGTAAACCATCTTTAACAGAATGTTTAGCAATCACACAGACTGAAAACACTCTCTGCAAGTACTCTAGGTGATCAGCCTATCGTACCCCTACGTCGTGCACAACGTATTACATCTTAACATCGTAACGGCTATATGCGTTACTCTCGGAACCATTGTCTCCGATAACATGTACCCTTTTACAGGGTTGTTCACCTCAGCTTCTTAACATTTGAATCCTCACCAAAACAATTTGGTTTGGCATAGTTTGACAAAGAACGCTTGAATTTCATGAACATCTTTTAATATTCGTCTAGCTGAATAGAGTAGCATAGACTTCTAGCAATAACTCGGACATCAATTGGGATATATAAATATATATATCTTTAACCAACTCAAAATATATATATTTTTTCATTTAAAGAAACTAAAAGTAAATAAATCCCTTGTTCTTTTTATAGTTTAAGGAAACTAAAAATAAATAAATCTTTTCATAATATCCTGATACCGTACCGTAATAATGGTACGTTGAGGATTTCGTCATTACATGACGTCGTTATACTACATCATACCATAGTGGGCTGATGATCATACGATCACAACCAACACTAGGTTTAACTGCATTGATAACTTCCTCGATTATTGTCTTTACACCATATCAAATGATGCATAGAACATATAAAATACATTTTGAAAATTTAAAATTATTTTTGTCTAGCTGAAGCAATTAGTATAGACATGTGAATAATAGCACTATTTTTTTAAAAAAATCATTGGTTCCATCATTTGATCCAATGTTTTTTTTTAAGAAAACAGAAGTGCAACATCAGCACGAAGTCAATAAATTTCGAAAATCTAGCAAAGCTAGGAGATTTAGAATATAAAACTTTCTCCATCAATTAAATATTTACTCCAACATTACTTAATCATTCTATCAACCTTAAACAACATCAATGCTTCCTACACCATAACCTTTCTATTCCCAGTATAGTTCATCAAACTTTCCACACTTTGGAAGTCAGGAACTTTCCACAATAATATGAGTTTAAGAACTTCCTAGTCAGACTATAGGCGTCCATTTGCTGAGGAGTTCCAAACATACCACATGATTATGAGTCATGAACTTACCATAAGCATGAGTTTTAAGAACTCGCACTTAATCCTAATAACATCTTACTAATCTTAATAGTCTCTAACTATCAAATATACACATGAGAAAAGAATCACCTTTTCACCACATATACATTGGTAGCGCGACACCAACATTCCAATGATTATCAATGTGATAAACTAAGTGCAAGCACAAAACCCTCGCCCATACAAAGGTTTGTACAACTCAGCCATCATATGATTCTTCAATTGAAATCCCACCTAACTCTATCTTGCTCATAACTTGCTCTTTACTTGATACGAATTTTCCGCATCACATCATTTATAACTCCTCATGAGTTAACCTCGTACTATATCATAGTACATTCTCGTTATAGCATCAAACTATAACAATTCCATCATTACAGACCATCTGTCTTTCAACTTTAAAAGATCACGTCATGACCTTATTTTATAATCATCTCCCATATGATTCTTTCTTATCTCATTATCGTTTTATTTTAAAACTTCTTATCTTTTCCTTTCATCATGTTATATCATGAATTCCTTTACGCTTTCAATATTATAAACTTTGTCTATTCATCGTTATTCAGCATATTTATTATTGGAGTTAGGTAACTCTTGATTCTCATCTTCATATCTCTTCAAGATTCTTCTTTGAATCTTATTGTTTATTTATTAACTCTTCTTTTAAGAATTTCTAACTTCGTTCATAAAGTTTAACATTTTATTCGAGTTTTATTCCTCGTTATTCTCACCTTCTTCTTATAACATTTCTAGGACTTAAATCATCCTATACTTCTACGTATGTGAAAGGAATCACCCTTTCGTTGTACATAACTTAACTTCTCATTGTCTAAGGTCATAGCCTAAGGTACTCTTACCTAAGGTGTATAACCTATCAGCTCTGATACCAACTGTAACGACCCTAAAATTCATACAATACAACTCTCGACATCGGTCGTTAACAATACATCCTTATTCAGACTTTACATCATTAATCCATGATACAATCACTAAAAATACGAAATATTTAAAACTTTTATATTATTCCTTCTTTATTATCCCTGAATCTCAACCTTTATCATTACATAACTTTGATTCAACCTTATTTCATGAATCGCTTCGTCAGAGTTATTATAAACTATAACTTACAACCACATTCAATAACCTTATACATCGGATAAAATTTAAACTTTACAACTCAACATCTGTTAGGCATCATACATTATCAAGTACATTATCTGAAACCTTAAACAGGGTCCAAAATAAAATAATTCAGCCAAAGTATATAAATCTTCATGCGTTACATCTGATTCATTTCTTTCAAGTAGCACATAGCGTTACCTTGAATCCTTAACCTGCAAAAGTGATTATTTGCAAGAATGAGCTCGACAGCTCAGCAAGATCTAACAGCTTTCATGCATCACATAGCACATAAATACATGCTCAACATACATCTCATAATAATTAAAGTAACATGGCATACATGCTCTACTTCACATAACAAATATAAAGATTGAGTTCCTTACTCAATCAACATTCTTTAATCAATCAATGTAGTCATAAATTGACTTTAACATTTCATGCTTACGACACATATACAACATATCATGCTATTTGCAAAATAATTTAAAATAGTTCATCATCAAATTCACATAGAAAATAAGAACTGAAAGACTTGCCTTGATCGTTGTTTACCAATAACAGTTTAACAGCTTACAGATATCTGCACTTCACGTGCCCTACACAATTATATAATCATGCACATCAATTATCAGTCACATAGCAATGCATATTAGTTATAACGTAAACTTTACTCTACATCTCATAACCCTTCCTATTATCAATACACAATGTTCAATTTGATTGTGTTAACTATCGACTTATATTTCACTATAATTCTTTTTCATAATATTCAAAATTCATTCAGGTGTTTAAGTCCTGCTAGGACTACCTATTGGTTTTATATTAACCACATTTCATATATTATAATATTCATTTCATTAGAATCAAAACACTATTTAAGTGTATTACCACATTACACGGCGTTTCGACGTTTATACGTCACACGCCAAACTCGCCTCTTCTGCATGTGATTTGCATGCTCCTATATTGGGTTACATTACTCTATAATATTTTATTCTTATTAAAAATATAATATTAAACAAGGTCATACACACTCGTTACGGCATTGAGACGCTTGCACGTTTGTACGCCAAACTTGCCTGTTCGAACGCCCAAACGACACGCATTTGCGCACGCTTAGCACGCCCAACCGAATTGTCTAATACTCAAGGATTAATGCTAAGTATTATTATAATACCTAATAGTCATGTTATGAAAGTTAGAACATCATTTTATATGATCGGGAGCATTACATGTGCTTACGTGCATGCCCGACGCCCTCCAATTGCCTCCAAAAACACATCAGTCCCAAAAATGACCATTTTGACCCTAACTAACGACCTCAAATTGAAAAACTTAAAGAACGAAAGTTGTAGGTCTACTCGTTCTCGTTCCGGATCATCTTGAATCACCTCAATCCGAGTCCGTATGAAACAGTTATGGCCATTTTACCACAAGAGGTCAAAACAGTCCCAGACTGAATTTTCCTCCCGGCGCAGCTGCGCCCCAATCAGCCTTGGGGGCAGCGCAGCTGCGCCCCTGGCAGCGTGTTACGCGACTTTTTCCTCCAGTATGTTGTTCTGGCAAATTTTCTAACCCTTTCCTCCTTCCCATCTTCATAAATTGTGTTATACACATCCAATTGAGTCCGTTTTCGACTCTATGGATTCGTAATTCATAGAACTACGACATAGCAAGGATATTCATAATTTATAGAAACATTAAGAACCTAAATTTTTACTCAAAACTCATGTTCATATTAGTATTACATGTTTTAACATGTTTTAGCGAAATCATTCACCACGAATTCGATTCCTAACCAAATCAATCCGTTTAAACTTCATTGTTTTCGTCTTTCAACATACTAACAACATCTATAATCAATTTCGGATTACACAATTGATTTAACCATCAATTTAAGCTTGAAAATAGACCAAAATACATATACTAAGCCATAACCCAAATTTCTTCATCTTCCAACACATCTTTATGAATTTGATTTCTTAAAAATCACTTTTAGATTATATAAAGCATATTAAACATATCCATTAACATCTATAACCAATTCCTTAACGAATTAACTGTAGAAATCCAACTTTTCAAGGAATACTCAAGAAAATAAAACTAAGAACTCAAAGCTAGATTATTACCTTTGATTCTTGTTTAGATTATCTAGATGATTAGAGCAACTTTGGTTGAATCATCTTCCTTCTTTGATTCTGAAACTCCTCTTCAATTATAGAGAATTTCTTCTCTAAACTCCCTCTTCTCAATTTCTCTCTTCCTCTCTTCTCTGTATTTGTTCTTCTTTGTTTTTTTAAGCTTTAGGAATAAAATACGTAAAATTCATATAACTGATATAAACATAATATGTACATCAATATGGCTTTCTCAGTTACAAAAGCCCAAGGGTCTCAAGCCATGTTTGGCTGGAAACCAATTATCATCTTCTAATTTATTTAAATATTCCTCTATTATATGGCACATTTGTCACACATAACCAAACCAACCTTAAAATTTCATATTAAGTTACATTGGGTTTATTAATCACTTAATTTATCAAATCACTCCTTATCAACATAATAAATTTATTTAATAAATCATTCATCCTCTAATTTAATTATTTAATTAAATTAGAGCATTGTCATTCCATTAGCGTAATAAAATACGCACCGATTATAAAATTGTTTATCATCAATTTACTTAATATCATCATACATGAATAAATTATTCCATAATAATTTCCATCAAATATTTACTTTATTTAATAAATATCTCAACTAAAATATTTATTTTACTCGATAATTATCATAACTATTTACGAAATTCTCAATCAAATTACATTAACATATTACATTTATATGTAACACATTACCCCCTCATTTTATTAAAACAAATATATTTATATTAATTCACTATTTTAATTAAGTGAATTACTCTAATTATTTATGAAATTTAATTCATAACAATTATAGTGCCAACAAGGCATAATAATCAAATTATATTATTCAATAATATACCTTCCAACTTAATTAACTTAATTTCCTTTTCAAACAATTTCGTTTCCCTTCTTTAATAGTTAAAATAAATTAATTACTAAACCTTATTCCTCCAACATATGAATATATATATATATATATATATATATATCTTCTATATTCATACCACATCATATACTTCACCACATAAATACATATATCCAAACTCAAAACATCTCGTAATAAGAATTTTATTTATTAAATTCTTATTATAATAATTTTGAAAATTCGGGTTGTCACACGTGCAACATTCTCATTTCCTGAAGAGGACAATAATTGAAAAGGGTGAGCTCAACTAGCCTAGTAAAAAATATTATGACTAAGATAATGCAGAATAATTTATCGTTAGTCTTCAACAAATCAAATAAAATATTATGAACAACAAGTTTTAGATCAACAACTGCAGTGGAATTAACAATGCATCAGAAGAGATAAGTAGGAAACAATGTCTACTATCTTCTACGATTTAAAAGTCCATAATCAATATTTTATCCTTGTAACATCAATCAATATATATCATGAATCAAATATTCATCTTTGCACTATGGGCCAAAGATATTCATCAGGTAATCATTCATCTTTGCACTACAGGCCAACGATATTCATCAAATAATCATCCATCTTTATACTACATGCCAAGGATATTCTTTTGTATCACCATTTAAGACTGAAGATAATGAAAAATATTTTAAAGAACGAATCCAAGGAGATAAAGGACAAAAATTAGGGATTCGTAATTTAGTTTATCCAAGTTCAAGAATACTCCATAATAATCAATTGTGGAGTAAAATTCAAGAATAAAGATCACAACTTCGATCCAATCAAAGATAGGAACCATAATAGCCAACTTGGATAAAGAAAAAAAAATTTAATTTTTCTGTGAATAGTACCGTATTCGTGAATAGTGTCGTATACGTGAATAGTGCCGTATACGTGAATAGTAACCCCAATATGAAAAGGTAAAAATTTCACAATAAAATTATACCAATATTTCGGTGTCATGATATTGAAAGAAATAACATCATTTTTGAAAAAAATAAAATCCCTTACCTCATAAGAATAGTAATTCTGATTGGAATATCGGATATAATGCTGAAAGAAACTTGTAACGCCCCCAAATTCTGACCGCCACTGGTCTCTCGAATTCGGTTCGTCACTTCCTCACGATAATACAATAATAACTAAAATCATACAATCACAGCGGAAAATCTAAAATAATATACAATAATTTATTATAATTATTCTCCCAAGTCTCGTAACCTACAGTACTTAATAGATTATATAATAATATCAAATAAAGACTTATTATATGACCCTACTTAAGTTTAAACATAGTTCTGAGATAGTCTTAATACAACACCAGAGATTTTAAAACTTAAAAGGAACAAGCTAGTCAGTAGCTTTGCCCTTGCCCTTATCGACGCCCGAAGGTCCACCATGTTCTGCCTTAACTGAAAGGTTTTAAATAAGCAAGAATGAGCACAAATTGCCCAGCAAGTAATTTACGATAAGCGTAAAGAGTTTTATGAGTTTGAAATACCAAGATATAATCTCAATGATAATCTAGAAGAATAATGTCATGAATAACGAGTATCAACAATTCTCAAATCAAATCCTTGGAATATGAAATGATACCTCAATATAGATCAACAGATATATATGAATTTAAAGGCAATCAACTATTAAACATCTACTAGAATTATCAATATTAAACTAATAAAATAATTTATACTGAGCAGTCACTAAGGACTATTGAACATCTACTAGAATTATCAATATTAAACTGATAACCCAAAGAAATAAGTATAATAGATTATCAGTCTACAATACTCTATGTTATGCATAACACCACAGTAATTTTCACGCATGTGTTGGGGCTTCCAACAATATACACTCCCCTTACCTTAAGGGTTGTTCAACTCAGTTTTCAAGATTTTTGCACCAGTCAATTGGTTTGGATAGCTTTCTAAACATGCATATAGTCTAGCCGAATCAAATGGAATAGACACTTTCACGACATTCAAGAACAATACCAAGTTCAATATGAATAATAGCTTTTATAAGACTTAAATGGAATAAGAGTTTATTCAATAAGCATACTAACTCAATTTAAACGAGTAAGTAAGAAAACTTGCTTACAATATTCCTTTAATAGAGTAAATACAAGGATATGATACTTGCCTTATGCGTAGTCTATCCACGTAAATTAATCAACACTTTCAAATCCTATTTATAGTGTATTATATGTATAGGATGTTCATTAGCTAAACACATTCGGTACACAAGCTTGATACTCAAGTTAAATATACACACATGGTACTACCTTAGTCACATGTCATTATATATTTATACGCATATGGTACGAAATCAGATTATATGTTATCACGAAGTCAAGTAACATTTGTATAGCATTATGTCATATTGTTTTAACCGATTAGGTTTTCAATATCTATGGAATTCTTTTTCTCAATTGAAACATCTTCATAGTATGCTACTATCATATATCAGTAACAATTAGACTTGTTTAGCAGTTATAGCATTGATATGAGTTAACTGTCAAAAATTAGATTAACAAACTTCATCAATTCTGATTCCAGGCTAGCGCAGCTGCGCCATGACTAAGCCTAGGGGTAGCGCAGCTGCGCTCCCCCCTTTCCATGCCTAGGTTGGGCTGCTACCTTATAATTTCTGTCCGACATGTACATAAACATTCACACATAGCATATACATGTCTAAGGGTCTTTTCATGCTTACCAAGTCAATCAAAGTTCCTTCTTTTATGACATGGTTCTAAGTTTAACAACTCAAATAATTTAAGGCCATTCAAGGTCATGAAGTCACATAGTCTATCATGTTCGCCTTATAAACACATAGGGTATTAATATAACTCGTGTTAGGCATGCTCATGAGTATTCACATCACATATATGTAACTAGCTTCGTCATTGGTTTGAAAATATGCTTCATTTGTGCTTATCTAGTTTTCATGGCATCTAGCATGGTATGTATACATGTATGATATGTTAGTGAGGCTAAGAGCACTATTAAACATGTCCATAAATATCAGAATTTAAATCTTGACATAACATATCAAAGTTCACGTTCAAAGCTTATATTTCGTTAGTATCGTTCACTAATGAGATTAAACATATCCAAGCTACATCATGAAACATATATACACAAACTAACATGCTTTTCATGCACTTTTAAGTCATATAAACATGCTTGCAAAATCAGAATGTCAACATGGTTCGTATATGTCAAGTTCATTTACAGAACTTTACGTTCATTTTGGAAACTATAACGTTTCGTCAATCATGCTTACAAACATAGTAAATCATGTTCATATTAGGTTAATGTGTTCATTTATATGTGTTGCACATGCTAGCATGTTTGTCTAAGTTATATTAACCAACTAACATCTCACAGCTTAAAGCAAAAATTAGAAGTCTGGTTTCAGAGACTGGCGCAGCTGCGTTGTGCCTCAATACAAAATCGGCGCAGCTGCGCCGGGTCTCGGCCAGCATTGAGTAGGTTCTGCTTTGGCAGAAGTTAGGCCAATTTCCAAATTTTTGTCAAAGAAACTGTTTTAAATAGCCATATTGTAGTTCAAACATGTATGTAAGTTAGTACAATACTTATTAGGCAATCTACAATCCATTTACAATCTATATTGGCATAATCAAGAATCTTGAAATTTTGTAGAGAAACAAAAATGAGGAACAAGAGAATGTGATATACCTCTACTATATATATTCAACTGAGTTGCTGCTAAATACTCTCTACAATGGTTCTATGCTAGCTCTCATTTCCCTCGATAATCAACTTGGTATTATCTCAACAAAGTAAAATGTGAAGGAGAAGAGGCTATATTTATAGAGAATTTCATATCCAGACAATGCTTATACACTTCAAATAAACTAATGGGAGAATGAATTTCATGGTGGTTATGGAGAAGTAGGTAATTAGTTGGTGAAGGCAATCATGAATCCCACTCCCCATTGAATCATTGCTATAATCTAAGTTTGCTGAGTTTGAGGAGATAAGCTTAGACTTCATAATGCTATACACGTGAAGGGAATGAGACTCTCATTGAGGGACAAGCAAATACAAGCTCAGCATTTTGGCAATGTAATATAACTCTTAGTTTATACACTTATACATAATATATACACTTAGGTTATAATTTAATGTCACAATGTAATTCACATAATTAATACTTCAATGTAGTAAATTTAATTTGCACATATATAGTCCATGTATATTTCATTAATACCGAATTCAATTGTGTATTATTTCTTTACTATATTATTCCAGCTCTATTATTCAATTATATATTGAAGTAATCATCAATTAATCAATTGTTTACAATATAGTCATGAGGTACTAATTTAATGTCCACACACTCACATATTGTCACATAAGCATTATCCATGTAACCTTCACAACTTAATAATTCTTACTATATAGTTTATGTATAATTGTATGGTCATACTTAAGTGTTGCACTACACTTTATATAACATATGTGTAACTACTATATGTTATATTTTTAATTATCGTATGCTTGCACATAACAATTAACCGAGTAAATATAATCTTATTATATTTATAAATCATTTACTCATTAATCAACATATTATCAAATAATTACTCGATAATAGTATATCTGTGACATCCCGAATTTTTAAGAATTTATAAATGAGAATTTTATAAATAAAATTCTTATTTATGAGATGTTTTGAGTGTGAATATATGTATACGTGCTATATATTGTGAAATATGTGAATTGATGTGAAGAGAATATTATATATTAATTTTAATATATATTGATTAAATAAATAATTTAATTGAATTATTTATTGGGTTAAATAAATAATTATGTGATTATTATGGAGTAATATAATTAAGTGTAATATATTAATTAAATAAATATTTAATATTTTATTTAATTGATGTAACGATTTTATGTTATAGTTCTAATTTAGTTGAGATAATTAAATTGGATGAGTTATATGATGAGTGTTACATGAAATTATAATTAGCAAATAACTATAATTATGTGACAATTTTATGTGATTAATTGATGTTAGACTTTTAATTAATTAAAATGTAACATTAAGATTATGTGTTAAAAGAATTAAAAGAGTTTCAAGGCCTTACTTTGTTTTAAATCTGTTCTGTCAAACGGGACCTTAACTATTAAAAATTTATTTTTTAAAAAAAATTTGTTGTTTTTACCAAACAAAACCTTAAGGCTTTTGCTTTTCAAAAAAATTTGTAACCTGTGTCTTTATTAGGGGAGTTAGTATATACATAAATATAGTATAAGTTACATGTTATGTATATATGTGACGCCCCCAAATCCTTGTAACATCGATTACAGGACATGGTGCTCACGATACAACATACATCCTCATCTATCTAAGTAAACTCCAGCAATAATAATAGTAATATTATAACTATTACGTACTTACTCAAAATAAAATCCCAAGTCTTTACAACCTTTAATAAACCAAAACTTAAACTTAGCGTTTATCGCTACATTACATCATATGCGGAAATATAACTTATTTTATAAGGTAACTAGCATCATTTCATCTTAGTCTTCCCCTTGTCCTTGCCCGAGCCCTCAGCCTTCTCATCCTTAACTGAAAGGTTTAAGCAAGAATGAGCACAAATTGCCCAGCAAGTATATAAAGAAGTTTGAAAACATACATCAGGAGTAAAAACATCTGTATGACAATATCTCAACAGTTGAAAGAATTATCAAGTGTTAAACAAGAATATCAAAGATAAGAGTTTAGAATTCTCCATAGCATACTAAGGGGTGTTAAATACCCTGAACATTGCTTTGTTTCATCGAAAACCATCAGACGGTTTAACAATCAAATAGATTGTAAACGGTCTCTGCAAGTACTCCAGGTGATCAGCCTATCGTACCCTACATTGTGCACAAGTACAAAGTTTAAACTACATAAGCATAAATGGGACTATATGCCCGACATCTGTTTGCCCATTTATTCGGGTTGTTCATCTTAGTATTCATGCGAGACCGCACCAAAGCAATTTGGATTGGTAAACATTAAATAGCTTCGAAATATTTGAATTAAATCATTTTTCATCAATAATAACTAGCCGAAAACAAAGGCCAGGAAACATACTTAGAAACAGTTCGATAATGACATGAAACTTATAAGCATAGTTGTTAGAATAATAACTGAGTAATCATCGATAAGCTTGCAAGATAATTGAAGTTGTATAACTTCACAACAAAGGAACTTGCACGAATAAATAGCTAGCATAAGTCCAATACTTACCCTCACTGAGATAAAATAAGTAAGGATTGAATAAATACCCAATAGAAATTAGGGCTAGGAAACTTGCCTGATACGTCTTTCTACAATTTAAGCTATCGATTAGTCCTTCACGTAACCTAATCACATATGTCACGTTAAGCAATTAGGTCCTCGAACTCTAATTTGAAAGTAAAGGATTTCCTTTTATTTAATTTTATTATTAAACTACCATGTATGCTATCATCAAGCTAATTTAATCATATAACATGTTGTGTCTTATAGGTAAAGTGGTTCAGTATGAGATTCTGAGCAAAATAAGTTTCTGACATTTTTCTGACCCGGCCCGACCCGACCCGACCCGGATCAGACCCGACCCGACCCAGTACGGCGCAGCTGTGCAGCCTCAAGCCGTGTTACCGGCGCAGCTGCGCTGTCTGGCCAACCCAGAATCCATCTTTGTGTGGCGCAGCTGCGCAGGTATAAGCCTTATGAAAGGCGCAGCTGCGCTTCTCATCAGGCCCAAATCCTGATTTTTGTTTTCGAGCAGCCCACTTTGCAATTTAATTCCCACTTGTTTACAGGTTGTATGACCATGATATTTGGACACCATACACTCCATACATCATAGTATTTTACAAAAATACAACATACATGAAACTAACATGTTAAGACCTCGATCCAGCAGCCTAGATAAGCGTCCAGACTGCCTTCCAGACTTAGAAAATTTCTGGAAATTCGCAGAATTATGCAGATTTTTATACCAACATGCTTGCTTACGAAATTCATAACTTGCTCATTTTAACTCCGTTTCTTTAGAAAATTGGTCAGGTGAGACATCATACTACATAGTATTTTACAAAATTAACACGTACAACCAACGAGTCGCAGAAGCTATGATTCCAAGGCTCCGAAAAACCCAAAAAGTCATAGATTCTAAGTTAACCCACCTTTGACAAAAACCATGATTTTGATTCTAGCATGCATGAGGTTGATTCCTACTGTCCAGATCACATATACTAACATATATACACATGTTACAATAATCAAACTCACTAACTTTTCATGTTTTGATGAATTTAGCATCTTAGTGGTATTTTATCAAATAGTTAGCATGCATACATGAATTCTACGATTATCTACGAATTTGAAACATGATGAATACCAGAATTTTCATTCTCTACAACTATATATCAGAAACAAGCACTAGCATGGCATTACAATTCTAAAATAAGACATCTACCATGCTAATTCATGCATTTTTCACTATTTTCTTTCAAGAACATAAAAGTAGGTTTTATGGCTTACCTTGAATGTGAATTCCTCCTTGTTTAATCCGATAGCCTTGCTTGTTAGACTCTCCCAAAACTCCAGAAATCCTCCCTAACTCTCCACTCTCGTTCACTCAATTTCTTTAGCTCTCTTGGTGAAATTTTGTCAACGTGAAGAATATAGAGGTGGAGAGTATATATATATATATTCTTAGCATGGATTTTACTTGTAACTTGCATTCTCAAATCATCATTTGAAAGACCCTTGATATATCCCATGATCACTTGCTAATTAAATCAAAGAAAATGAGAGTTAAAGAAAATGAAAAGGTTTGGTTTATTAAGGAGTTGTAACTCCCTCTCCCTCTATATTACTACATACGTATATACACCCTCCCTTGTCCCAATATGCTGGTCACGTGGCCCCCTCCAGCTGCTGATTGGCTAAAAATATTATTATTATAATCAATTAAATAACCATTTTGACCCTTTTGCCCTCCGTAGCCAAATGTTTCGATACTTATATCGACTCCTACTAAAATCGACGTCCCGGACGTCATGGGACTATCCGTTTCGTCAAATTCATCTCCAAAATTCGTGGTTGACTTTTTACCCGAAAAGTCAACCGGTTGACTTTGACCAAAAAGTCAACTGTGACACATTTTCGTAGTTATAGTCTGTCCTGACTAATTTTGACGTTCCGGACTCAAATACGCAGTCCGCGTCTCTAAATTCCGCTCCAAACTCAAAATCATGCTTTAAAGCCATCCCACGAAATTAATAGAATTAATTCCATACTTAACCAATTTAAATAGTTGAATTAAACTGAACTAACCATTTAAATACTCCTCATCACATATCATAAAATAACACATGTATGTATAACACAGATACATCTAATAAAAGAAAACACACAAGAATTTCACATAAATTCGTTTATTGATAATTGTTAAAAGACATAATACTCTCGGATATTACAATATATATTATATGTATATTATATCTATAGTATTATAATATACGTTAGTTTAGAAGTTAGAAGAGTTAGAGAAAATAGACAGTGTTAGAAACAAAAAAAAAAGAATTATAGAGAAAGAGAAGAGAAAACACAGAGAAAAGATAGAGAGAAAAGAGGAGGGAGAAAGGAGAAAGAATAAGATGAAGTTTGAGAGAGTCAAACACACCACCATCTTCATCTTGTTCTTCTAAGCAAAGCAAGGTTATAATCTCAATTCTTGTTTTTAAATACGTTTTTATGATTCTTCATAAGTATTAGTTCTCTGTGTTTGTGAGTTAACGAGAAATTTGTATAACCATGAATTGAATACATAAGTTGTGTTCATATAAGTGAATTGTATGCTATGTACAATTTTCAGAAATCAAAATTTGTTATAAAACAAGTTTTTATGAAGAATTTATGTTCTTAAGAAATTTTTCATATTTTGGTTGAGTTTAGAATGAAAAATTTATAATTACTTATGTGATATATGCATATTTAGATTTTTATATGATACTATCTTCAATAATGAAAATAGTGCATGAATTTCTTAAGAAATTGTTTTATAGTGAATGGTTTTGTAAAATATATGAGTTTTATGAAAATATCAAAATTTGATTTCTAAAACTCTTGATTCTTGTTGGTTAAATGGTTTTCGTGTTTAGAAACATGTTATATGTGTGTATTGTTTCAAGTATGTACTATACACTGTTTTAGTAGCTTGTAATTGTCTTTTGTTTCCATGAGTGGGTTAAACAGTGTCGTTGCTGCTCTATTTCTGTCTGTGTGCTGGCGCAGCTGCGCATGCAGCAAGGGCAGAAGCAGCGCAGCTGCGCCGCTGGGTTTCCTCATGTTTAACACCTACGTAGCTGCGCCGGTGTCAAGGCAAAGTGTGACGCAGCTGCGCCAGTACCTGAGTAGAGGCAGAAAACTTAAAGTATTTGTACAGTTTTAAAACCTAAATTGATTTGGTTATATGTTAACATGAACCAATATTTGCAATAAGATATTATGAGTATGTATTTGGCGATTTCAAAATAGAAAAGAAAGAAGGTGGTGAAAACCTTAAATTGTTATTAGTTAATTCATTTTAATCGAGTTAAAGGTTTAACTTAAGCTGTAAATTGTTTGGTTATAATTTAGTGAATATGATATGCAATTATAGTTTGGATAATTATAATTAGAGTAAAGATTTATATTAATCTATAACTTGTTAAATTATAATGAAGGTTAGTGGATTATTTGTGTAATTATAATTTAATTGATTTATATGTAATTATAATTTGGGATAATTATGATTAAGATGAATGTGTAATTTAAATTGTAATTTATTTAATTATAGTTTAATAAATGCATGATTAATTATAAATTGTAATTTGTTTAATTATGCATGATGTAGATTAATTAATAGTTATAATTTGTTAAATTATAATTTGATTAACATAAGATGTAATTTGATTAGTTATAATTAAAGTGGATGTTTAAATGATAATTTGTTTAATTATAATTTAATAGGAGTATGTAATTATTAACTTATTAGTTAAAGAGAAATGAGTTAACCTAAAGTGGATAACTAATGATAAGGATTAGCTATGTGATAATTAACTGATATTGTTAATTATACATATGATTTGACAGCGAGTGTCAAACGAGTAAATAGAAGAGAATTAGAAAGTATAAAGTAGTATTTACTTAGACATTTGATAAGCGTTGCTAGGTAACTAATAATTGATGCGTATGGTAATACGTTATGTAAGATCATAAAGCAGATTATATTAAGCTATTTTTCGGTATTTGGTAATCTACGAACCAGACAAGTCTTTCAGTTCCTATTTTCTATGTGAACTTGATAATGAAATGTTTTAAATCATTGTTTTAAATAGCATGATGTGTTATATATATGTTAAAAGTATGAAATGTTAAAGTCATTTTATGACTGATTGATTTAGTAATGAATGTTGATTGAGTAAGGAACTCAATCTTTATA
Organism: Panax stipuleanatus; assembly: GCA_020205555.1. Classification (NCBI taxonomy): domain Eukaryota; kingdom Viridiplantae; phylum Streptophyta; class Magnoliopsida; order Apiales; family Araliaceae; genus Panax; species Panax stipuleanatus. Next base: position 21,610,026 of record CM035122.1, read on the forward strand.
TTTGTTATATGAACTGCAGCATGTATGCTATGTTAGTCCAATGTTTATGAGATGTATGTTGAGCATGTTGTTATGTGCTATATGATGCATGAAAACTGTTAGATCTTGTTGAGCTGTCGAGCTCAATCCTGCAAATAATCACTTTTGTCGGTTAAGGATTCAAAGTAACGCTATGTGCTACTTGCAAGAAATGAATCAGATGTAATGCATAAAGATTTATATACTTTGGCTGAATTGTTATTATTTTGGACCATGTTTAAGGTTTCAGATAATGTATTTGATAATGTATGATGGTTAATAGATGTTGAGTTGTAAAGTTTAATTTTATCCGGTGTATAAAGGTTATTGAACCTAGTTGTAAGTTTTAGTTTATAATAACTCTGACGAAGCAATTAATAAAATAATTTTGAATCAAAGTTATGTAATGATAAAGGTTGAGATTCAGGGCAATAAAAAAAGATTGTATAAAAGTTTTAAATATTCTGCATTTTTAGTGATTTTAATATCGAATAATGATGTAAAGATAGATTAAAGTTGTATTGTTAACGATCGAGAATGAGAATTATATTGTAAGAATTTTGGGGTCGTTACAATATCACTCATTAACAACAATTAATATCATATTCCTCAATAATATAAATCTCATAATATTTATAAGTCACTCGCTTATGCATTATTATTCTCCATAACAATTAATCAATATTAATTACTCATCCCATCAATTAATTAACAATAATATTAATTAATTCGTTAATATTCTATCCTTCATAATAATAATTAATATAATATTAATTATTGAATTACTTATCCATTCATCCCAAAATAAATCATCGTTTCTATTCTCGTGCCACACAAGGCATTCTACGAGATTGTCATAAACTCAACATTCTTCTAAATTATTATAATTTCAATTTGAATTCATTTGAATTAACTCATCTCATAACACACAAATATTTCTATTCAAATAAATATTCATTTTTATTAATATATTCATTTAATAATAGTCAAAAATTCTCGGATATTAAAAAACTTGTATTGTATAGCAACACTCAAAGTATTGAAATACTCACAAAAATACGCTCGATATTATAGAGAGAGGAAACTTCTGATTCTGGTGTGATTTTCAAATTCTAACTAAGCACCCTATTTATAGGAAAACGCTTAGAACGTCAAAACAGAAAATTTAATAAAATAATATTTTATAAAAAAAAAAAAATCACGCCCACCCCTTGACCAAATTCATCAGCACACCAGTGGGGCCCACCAACATTTAAAAAACATTTTTCTTTTAAAAAATATTTATAACCCCAAAAATTAATTCAGACCCAATATTCCGGAACTTATACAATTCATAAAAAATAGCATTTTTATCAGAAAAATACGAATCTTATATCCGTTCCGTAGGAAATTTAATTATCTACAACTTTGTAGAAGAAAATTTTTCCAAATTCCGAACGAAAAATGACCCAAATTTACATACGGATGAATTTGCAGGCTATAATCAAACTTCAGTCAAAAATGGGGCCCACCAATATATTTAACATTTTTTTGTAATAAAAATACTCTAGACCCAACTTGCTCTCTTTCTCCTCATTTTATTCACATATCATGCATTCATTGTAAATATATCACCATTATTATATTATTATATTATTACATCATACATTTATAATGTAATATTACAATAATATATTTGAATGAATTATTTTATCGAAGAAGATAAAATATCAACTCTCAATAATTGTCTCTTTAAAAATTCCTCCATTTAATAAATATTTTCTTATCATTTTTATCAATAATTAATTATTCACAAATAATATTACAGAATCACAATAATGACAACTAGGTCGTTCCCAGGAAAGAGGGGGCTTTTCGATAAGGATTTCTCTTTACTGGCGCGCAATTAGATTAACTAACTCCTTTCCTAGACAGAATTTCCTAGACATTGCAAATAATGCTGTCTAATAATATTATTCAAATAATATGAATTATTGATTTGATAATGTAAAATGTTGTGCAGTGACAATTATTGAAACAACAATAATATAAAATACTGTGTAATACTGTGTGCTACTGGTTAACAAAGCGTATTACTTTATTTTAACCATCGGGTATTTCAACAGTGTTATTGGTAACTGTTACGCCGTTATTTATAGAAAACATATTCTTGTCGTTTTCATCATCCGACAGTTTTCTTTTATGGGGCCCACAAATGGCTACGGCGTCGTACGAATATTCTCCGACAATAAGAATATTCCATGACCGAACGAATATTCCCCGACAACAATGAATATTTTATATCCACTTGCTTATTTTGAAATATCTGCGCATTTTACCCCTAACTTACCACATCTATCAAATCAACCCCTTACTATTCAAAATAATATATAGAGGAAATTCAATTTTATTCATAAAAAGTTGGGGTCTTACAAATGGTATTTGTTATTCCTTATGTGCTACATAGAAATTTTGATGAGCAGCTCAGTGTAAACCGTAAGCGGTAGCTGTGCGTAAGGCAAGTTTCTAATCTTGGTCAAGTTCTACTTGATGCAAGTTCCTAACTTCATTCATTTCTATATGAGTGTTAGTTCTTAACTTTCTCAGATGTTGAACATGAGAAAGTATTTCGCATGTGCAAATGTGCAATATTTGTACAAGCTATTGGTATGAATGAGGTTTTGTGACACAATATTAACACTTCGGTGTTTTCAGTGAAATGAACTGTTCTTGATTGAACTGTTAAGTGTGAAGGAGTTCGGTTTATTCATGAATCATTCTTGTTAAGTCTGTGCTAATAATTCTAGCCAGACAGAATGTGTATGAAAGAAGTAGATGGATGAAAGTATGACAAAGTATATGTGATGTATGCGTTAAAATCATAGGAATCGAAATGTATTCCTATTATTCGAGTTACTTCATAACCATTGTTCGATTATTGAAGTCTTAAAAGAACTTTAATTCTTGAGTTGATTAATATTCAACTGCTATGACTTGCTGAGAAATTGAATGCTCACACTTACTTTAAATAAAAACATTTTCTACGAACGACGGTAGTATGTATTAAAGGACCTGATGAAGATCAAGATGATCGATGCCCTGCTATGATGAGATGCTATGGTTGCAAATACCATTAGCTTCGCAAGATGAAATGTTGTTCATGCTATGAACAAGCGTAAAGAACAAGCAAAGACTTGGAGAATAGTTAGATTAAACTATTTTGTAGATATGGTGACTAGATAAGTCACAGTTGTAATGTGATAAGAATAATGTAATTATCATTATTCTTAATGAATAAACGTTTTAAGGTAATAGAACCTGGGAATGGAATGATATAGCATTAATCTTCAGGATTTAATGATGTATGTATGGAATGAGAAGTACTCGTAACGCATAAATTTTGGGTGTGAAAAATAGGCCGAATTTCGGGGCGTCACACTGTTGGGTTTGTATGAAATCGTGACGCAATCAAATTGTAAAAATTAGCGGAAGCATGGTATATCAGAGTTTAAAAAAAATTTCTACAAAACCATTACCCGGATCATCCTTTATGCAAATTATTAATTTAAAACGATAAATAAGAAGTTATGGAATCGTACCCTTGTAGAACGAAGCTTCCACAGGTACTAGTTCAACTCATTGTTCTTCGTGATCTCCTTGAATTTCCGGGTTAGATTCCTTTCTTTGATCAACGTTAGCCACCCAAGTGTTTGGCCTCTAGAGGTGATCCACCAAGGAAGCGAAATTATCAAGAAGGAGGGTGTTTGGCTTAGTGTTCTATCCTCTATAGAAAAGGAGTACTCTCCAACAATTGGAATTGCATCATCTAATATCTATTATAAGACTTCTCTTATATAGACATTGGTCAGCCCTTCTAATCCTATTAGACATGGGATTTCTTTTAATTAATTAAACTCCTTTAATTAATTTAGGCTTCCCACCACATGAGAATAATTAATGAAATTCATTTAATTAATTTGTCTCCTAATCTTATTAGGAATAAATCAGAGTACTAAATATTAAATTAATTACTAAACTCCTTTAGAAATTAAAATAATAATAATTGTAATAATATTAATAAGACTCCTCTTATTAATTTATATTTAATATTTTCAAAATATTAAATAATAAACATTAAGCTATTTAATTTATTCTATCACCATAGATTAAATTAATTATACTTAATGCATTATTACGATTATGCCATTACCTTCTTAAATAATTATTCTTCCTTTTATGGTGTGACCCTTTAGGTTCTCCATATTAAACCGGTTGTGAATAAATCAATTAAAACAATTTTAATCTTATTTAAATAAATAAATTAAACTAATAATCTATTTAAATAAATAATATTTATTCTACAATAGGGATAAGCCTCCCTAGCGATCAACGACTTTTCAGATAATATAGATTTCAACATTAATCATAAAAGAACCTGTGAGTTAATAGTTACCATACAATTCAATCCTTCCACCATACAATGTCCCAATTAAATATAAGACATGGATTTACTGTCAAGTCTTATTTTATTTAATTATATGTATTTCGATTAGAAAATGCACAACTCCAAATAATGCAAATTAAAAACTCCTTTCTAATTTCATTTCACCTTGGCCAAGGATTCCTGGGTTGTCATTTAACGAATCACATAGGACATATCTCCTCTTTTACTAGAGGTGGTAGATTCTTTATTGATCATTCATTATCTCCATATGTAACTCATTATACCCAAGCATACCCTATATATGCCTTAAAAGGTTTTAAGGAATAAGTCAAAGTATAATTTGTTACATACAAGATACTATGATGATCTCAAGTCCAAGGATCACTTGTACTACTATCACATTAGGAATTCCTATTGACATGCGAGTAAAACTCCATTAGGTATTCCATAGCGAATCACGTTCAGTGAACTTATTCTCCAATAAGCACCTACATACTTGCTTTAGTGTCTCCACACAAATGATCATGAGATCAATCATCCTCATCCAATGAGCAAGCAACATATGTACCAATCTATCCGGATTTACTAATCCCCTTTTTAGTAATCCCACGATTGGGAACTATTTTAGTTTTAAAACTTTCTAAGAATTTAGATCTCATTAGCATGATCATCATCATGATTCTAAAAGCTTTGCTTAAAACTATGGGTTATTTACATATTATAAAAACAGCAACATGTAGATAATTAAATGCCTTTAATAAATGAATATTTTATTAATAAATAAATAAGATTGTTTACAAAGTACGTGATTTATCATCATACATGATTGGCTTGTATGCACACTACTATCAATCTCCCACTTGCACTAAAGCCAATCGACATGGTATCTCATACCCATCTTCTCTAAGTGACGATCAAACTGCTGTTGTGTTAAAGCTTAAGTAAATGGATCTGCAATGTTGTCTTGAGAGTCTACACTCTCCTCTTTCAATGATTTTTTTTTAATCAAAGTGCCGCAACACATGTTTAGATTCAAGATGAGACTTAGGAACTATTCCTAGTTCTGTAATGAACTTTTCATCCGAAACATCAACTTGCAGCTTCACTTACAGTTATATTTGTCTTTGTCACTAACCCAGCAACTTTTGATGTTTGAAACCTTTCCAATTTACTGCACCACCTTTTCAGGTAACGACTTACCATAAAGTGGATTTTGCTGTCGTCTTGGTCAGTCTGAAAACTTGAGTCTGTTTAGTCTTCTAGTTTAATTCAGACCCATCATGTGTCATGATGACATCCTTAGTGTCAGTTAAGTACTTTGAGATGTTTATCACTGTCTCACAGAGATCTTCTCCAGAATATGACTGATCAACATCAAGTCTTGTATATTTCATTGCATACATAATAGTTACTTATGCGATCTCTCTTTTACTGAGGACAATTTTAGAGAGATACACTCCATGGCTCATCATCATGAGGCACCTTTTGGAGTTGCCATGCTAAACGCCTTTAGCATCTAATGAATATACGTTTCCATGGGTTAAGCCGAACATCCTTTTAAATCTATTAATACAGATTTATATCCCCAATGTGGGATGTTCTACCCAAATCATTCATGGAGGAATGTTTAGACAACTTTATTTTGATCGATTTTAGTATAGAAATTTCATTCTCTATCAGTAATATATCATCAACATATAATACATGGAATGAAACAGCGCTCCCACTAACCTTCTTGTACACACATGGTTCATCGTCATTTTTGATAAAATCAAACTCTTTGATTGTCTCATCAAAATGAATGTTCCATCTACGAGAAGCTTGCTTCAATCCATAAATGGATCGTTGCAGCTTACAAACTTGATTTATTCCAACCTTTGAAACAAATCCCTCTGGCTGTGTCATATACACATCCTCCTCAAGTTTCCCATTGAGGAAGGCCGTTTTCACGTCCATCTGCCAGATCTCATAGTCGTTATAAGCTGCAATCGCAAGCAAAATCCGAATGGACTTGAGCATAGCTACTGGTGAAAAGGTTTCATCATAATCAACTCCTTGTCTTTGTTTGAAACCTTTTGCAACCAGTCGGGCCTTATAGGTCTCCACCTTGCCGTCCGCTCCAGTCTTTCTTTTAAAGACCCATTTACACCCAATAGGCATAATGCCTTCAGGTGGTGAAACCAAAGTCCATACTTTGTTTTCATACATGGAGTCCATTTCGGATTTCATGGCTTCAAGCCATTTCCCTGAGTCTTTATTACTCATGGCCTGTTCGTAATTCAATGGATCATCATCATTCATGATGTGTACCTCATCGTCATCCTCTATAACGAATCCATACCTCTCAGGTATCTTCGGTACTCTCCCAGATTTATGAACAGGGTGTGGTATAGTAGGTTCTTCTACTTGGTCAGGTACCTGACTTTGATCCGTGGTAATTTGTGATTCTTGAACTTCTTCAAGATATATCTTACTCCCGCTGACCCCTTCATGGATAAACTCCTTTTCCAAGAAGGCAGCATGTTTCGCAACAAACACCTTTTGATCAGTTAGATGATAGAAATAATACCCTACAGTTTCTTTAGGGTATCCCACAAATCTACACTTTTCGGATTTAGTCTATAGCTTATCATGTTCAAACTTTTTGACATAAGCTGGACAACCCCAAGTCTTAACATGCTTAAGATTTGGTTTCCTCCCCTTCCACATCTCATATGGAGTCTTTGGGGCGGATTTGGTAGGTACCTTGTTAAGTAGGTATGCAGCCGTTTCTAGGGCATATCCCCAGAAGGAAATTGGAAGGTCGGTAAAACTCATCATGGATCGAACCATGTCTAACAGTGTTCGATTTCTCCTTTCAGATACTCCATTTAACTGTGGTGTACCTGGAGGAGTCCATTGTGAGATTATACCATTTTCTTTGAGACAATTGAGAAACTCACCGCTTAAGTATTCTCCACCTCGATCTGATCGAAGTATCTTTATACTCTTGCCCGTTTGTTTCTCTACTTCACTTCTGAACTCTTTGAACTTTTCAAATGATTCTGACTTGTATTTCATTAAATACACATATCCAAATCTTGAGTGATCATCAGTGAAAGTAATAAAATAAGAATACCCACCCCGTGCACTTGTTGTCATAGGTCCACAAACGTCTGTGTGAATCAATGCCAATAACTCTGTAACTCTTTCTCCTTTTCCACTAAAAGGAGATTTAGTCATTTTACCCATGAGACAAGATTCACAAGTTGGATATGATTCATAATCAGATAGCTCGAGGGGCCCATCTTTATGCAACTTGGATAATCTTGTTTCATTGATATGACCTAGTCTACAGTGCCACATGTAGGTATAATTAATATCATCTCTTTTCCTTTTCTTAGTTTGTTCAATTTGAAAAATATTTTCTTGTAAGTCAAGTGTATAAAGTCCATTTCGCAAATTTCCAACACCATATAAAACATCGTCTTTATAAATAGAACAACTATTGTTCTTTATAACAACGTTAAATCCTTCCATATCCAATACAGAAATTGAAATAATGTTTTTAATAATATTCGGAACATAATAACAATTATTAAGATAAATGGACTTGCCCGAAGGCATTGCTAAATAATAAGTTCCTACAGCTAATGCAGCAACCTTTGCTCCATTCCCCACTCGTAGGATCACCTCATCATTGTTCAGCTTTCTACTTCTGACCAGTCCCTTCACATTATTACATATGTGAGAACCACAGCCGGTATCCAATACCCAAGTAGAATTTTGACTTTCTGAAAAATTAATTTCAATCATGAACAAACCTTGATTGGAAGTCAAAGCTTCTCCAAGCTTCTTCTTTGCCAGAAACTTCTTGCAGTTCCTCTTCCAATAACCCGGCTCGTTGCAATGGAAGTACATTCCTTTGCTAGCTGGATCAGATTTCTTTTGTTCCTTTATGTTCGCTTTGCCCTTGGTCATTCGAGAGCGGAAGAGCTCCTTAGATATCTCATATCTAGCAGTCCTACTTTGTTCACCATACAATTCCTTGAGGTGAATCAACATAGTAGGAGCATCCATATTTTCGTGCTGACGCTGAAGCTCGTTATTCATGGATGCGAGCATGATGCATTGAGCCACAGATGCATCATCTTGCCACTTTACAATGGTGGCAATCTCTTCCTCAGAGGCTGTTTCTGAAACAGTTCCAGGGACAGGTGAGTTTAGGACATAAAAAATCTTTTCAGCAGTGAGAACTATTCTCAGATTTCTTAGCCAGTCCGTATAATTCGGCCCGGTAAGCTTATTAGCATCAAGTATGCTTCGCAGTGAAATTAGTGATTTTGACATTTTTAAAATTCTGCCTGTGAAAAACAACATTTTAGCAAACATTCATTTTATTAATTTTGCATACCAAAATAAATTTAGGTCTTTATTTTAAATTGGTATCTCCCACTATTTTCATCAAACTATATTACCCTCACTTATATAGTTCGGCAACATCTAATTAAAGATTTGCTAGTGAGAATAAGGATCCCATTTCAAATGTATATAACCTTGTGGATAGCACAACAAGCGATATACAAATAAATAGGTAGACAACTCTTGTCAATTACATCACCATGTAATTCCTTTTATTTTGCCTCTTAAATCATAATGGTCAAGTGTGTGCACATCCGAACTAAAATGATTTAAGTTAAGTCCAGCCTAGCACTTCCATAAATTCAAAAAAGAAAAATGTTCGTCCTTGTGAATAGCACAACAAGACTAGATCGTTCAATTTTCTTGATAAGCATCAAATGTGATTAATTAACATCTTAAATACGCAATACTCGCCGTGTGGATAGCACAACAAGCTTATATTAAATATTTAATACTCTATTAATTTATCATGCTAGAAGGCGACGTTCGATATTCCAAATATCATTTGAACGCTTCGGACTTAATATTATTTCTTTGAGGGGTTTGTTATTATTTGTCTCATCTTGTTTAGCGCGCATGCACATATATATATAAAATACGCGTCATTTTATTAAACATGCGAAGCATGTTTGCATAAAATATAATATATATAATATTTAGCATGCAATATAGAATATTATATTCTACCCGGATTGATTATGGACTTTTATTCTAGTTTGGTTCACTAGAGCCACCAAGTGAACCAAAAGGTCAAACCTAGGAGTGCAAGAATTTAAATTTAAATATAACTATTACATTTAAACCCGGGCTCCATACAAACAGGTCTGCACGCGCTCCTTGCTCCTTGGTCTCTAATTTCTTCAAGATAATTCTAACTATTTCTATTACATTAAACTATTTAATTTAAATAGAAACCTTGATCAACAGTCAAGGGGAAATACATAGGAGGAAGATAGAATTTTACATCAAGAAAAAATAAATTAGAGAAGACGAGGTACACAGACCCCATTTAATAAAACCCATTCATTCAAGCATTCAACTAAAATAAAATCCAATCACATTGGTCAAATAGTCCATAATCAATCCCCATTTATTATCATACATATCAGCATATATATCAATAAATAAATATTCATCTCATGAATTAAAACATTCCATATATATATGAGTATCATTTAATGGGCAATTTTAAATTGCATGAAATCCAATTTCAAGATTAAAATAAACTCTTTATTTTAATTATAAAATTATTTAGAATATAATATATAAATATATCATATTTATTTTTTTTTAAAAGATGTCACCTTCTTTTATTAAAAGAGTCCTGCAGGTTTATTAAAAAAAAATCCTTTCCTGATGGGTCACCTTCTTTTTGGAGTAAGAAAGAGACAACACCTTTTCTTTGCAGAATTCAAGATTAGCACCCAAAAAAAAATTGTGATCCGTCCCAAAAAAAAAAGTCAATTTTTTTTTTCTTAAAAAAAATAATTTTATACAATAAAATTATGCCCAATAAATTATTTTAAATACATACCCATATGTATATGAAATCAAAAATAAATTAATAATTGCATAAAGATTTGGCTCTGATGCCACTGTTGGGTTTGTATGAAATCGTGACGCAATCAAATTGTAAAAATTAGCGGAAGCATGGTATATCAGAGTTTAAAAAAAATTTCTACAAAACCATTACCCGGATCATCCTTTATGCAAATTATTAATTTAAAACGATAAATAAGAAGTTATGGAATCGTACCCTTGTAGAACGAAGCTTCCACAGGTACTAGTTCAACTCCTTGTTCTTCGTGATCTCCTTGAATTTCCGGGTTAGATTCCTTTCTTTGATCAACGTTAGCCACCCAAGTGTTTGGCCTCTAGAGGTGATCCACCAAGGAAGAGAAATTATCAAGAAGGAGGGTGTTTGGCTTAGTGTTCTATCCTCTATAGAAAAGGAGTACTCTCCAACAATTGGAATTGCATCATCTAATATCTATTATAAGACTTCTCTTATATAGACATTGGTCAACCCTTCTAATCCTATTAGACATGGGATTTCTTTTAATTAATTAAACTCCTTTAATTAATTTAGGCTTCCCACCACATGGGAATAATTAATTAAATTCATTTAATTAATTTGTCTCCTAATCTTATTAGGAATAAATCAGAGTACTAAATATTAAATTAATTACTAAACTCCTTTAGAAATTAAAATAATAATAATTGTAATAATATTAATAAGACTCCTCTTATTAATTTATATTTAATATTTTCAAAATATTAAATAATAAACATTAAGCTATTTAATTTATTCTATCACCATAGATTAAATTAATTATACTTAATGCATTATTACGATTATGCCATTACCTTCTTAAATAATTATTCTTCCTTTTATGGTGTGACCCTTTAGGTTCTCCATATTAAACCGGTTGTGAATAAATCAATTAAAACAATTTTAATCTTATTTAAATAAATAAATTAAACTAATAATCTATTTAAATAAATAATATTTATTCTACAATAGGGATAAGCCTCCCTAGCGATCAACGACTTTTCAGATAATATAGATTTCAACATTAATCATAAAAGAACCTGTGAGTTAATAGTTACCATACAATTCAATCCTTCCACCATACAATGTCCCAATTAAATATAAGACATGGATTTACTGTCAAGTCTTATTTTATTTAATTATATGTATTTCGATTAGAAAATGCACAACTCCAAATAATGCAAATTAAAAACTCCTTTCTAATTTCATTTCACCTTGGCCAAGGATTCCTGGGTTGTCATTTAACGAATCACATAGGACATATCTCCTCTTTTACTAGAGGTGGTAGATTCTTTATTGATCATTCATTATCTCCATATGTAACTCATTATACCCAAGCATACCCTATATATGCCTTAAAAGGTTTTAAGGAATAAGTCAAAGTATAATTTGTTACATACAAGATACTATGACTGATCTCAAGTCCAAGGATCACTTGTACTACTATCACATTAGGAATTCCTATTGACATGCGAGTAAAACTCCATTAGGTATTCCATAGCGAATCACGTTCAGTGAACTTATTCTCCAATAAGCACCTACATACTTGCTTTAGTGTCTCCACACAAATGATCATGAGATCAATCATCCTCATCCAATGAGCAAGCAACATATGTACCAATCTATCCGGATTTACTAATCCCCTTTTTAGTAATCCCACGATTGGGAACTATTTTAGTTTTAAAACTTTCTAAGAATTTAGATCTCATTAGCATGATCATCATCATGATTCTAAAAGCTTTGCTTAAAACTATGGGTTATTTACATATTATAAAAACAGCAACATGTAGATAATTAAATGCCTTTAATAAATGAATATTTTATTAATAAATAAATAAGATTGTTTACAAAGTACGTGATTTATCATCATACATGATTGGCTTGTATGCACACTACTATCACACACGTCCTATATGCCCATAGTGCATCATCTAATCGAAGACTCCAATCTTTTCTATTCGGGTTGACTACTTTCCCCAAAATGGATTTGATTTCTCGGTTGGATACCTTAGCTTGGCCATTGCTTTGTGGATGATAGGATGTAGATACCCTATGAAGAACGTTGTATTTCTTCAACAAAGCTGCTAACACCCTATTACAGAAGTGAGTTCCGTGATCACTAATTATGGCCCGTGGTGCTCCAAACTTGACAAATATGTTAGTCCTGACAAAATCTGCAATAACTTTTAAATCGTCAGTCCTTGTGGCTTTAGCTTCCACCCATTTTGAAACATAATCAACTGCCAATAAGATGTAAACATTTCCAAGGGAAACAAAAAAAGGTCCCATAAAATCAATACCCCATACATCAAAGATTTCAACAATCAGAATAGGGTTTTGTGGCATTTGATGTCTATGTGTTAAATTTCATGTTCTTTGACAGTTTCACATGATTTACAAAATAGATATGAGTCTTTGAAAATTGAGGGCCAAAAGAAACCATTCTCTAACACCTTATGTGATGTTCTTTTATATCCAACATGACTTCCACAAGCATAAGAGTGACAAAAAGCTCGAATAGATTGGAACTCATTATCAGGTACACAACATCTAACTATCTGATCAGCATAAAATTTACACAAGTATGGGTCATCCCACACATAATGTTTTGCATCACTCCTAAGCTTTTCTTTCTGGGATTTTGAAAATTCACTCGGTAAATATGCACTTACCAAGTAATTCACAATGTCGGCATACCATGGAGTTGTATTGCCAATGGAAAGTAGATGTTCATCCGAAAATATGTCTTGTAATGGTAGTGCTTCCTCCTCCTTAAGAATTCTACTGAAGTGATCTGCTACCAAGTTGTTCGCACCCTTTTTATCTTTAATTTCCAAGTCAAATTCTTGCAGCAGAAAAATCCACCTTATGATTCGAGGTTTGGATTCCTTCTTAGTGAGCAAGTACTTGAGAGCAGCATGGTCAGAATAAACTATCACTTTAGTACCAAGTAAGTATGATCTAAACTTATCTAAAGCAAATACAACAGATAAGAGTTCTTTTTCAGTTGTGGAATTGTTTATCTGAGCTGTATTCAATGTTCTAGAAGCATAGTAAATGGCATGGACAAGCTTTGTCAATCTTTTGGCCCAAGACAGCGCCGACAGCATAGTTGCTTACATCACAGATTATCTCGAATGGGAACTTCCAATTTGGTGGTTGAATGATAGGGGCTGACGTCAATAATTTCTTTAAGGTATCAAAAGCCACCTTGCATTCATCATGAAACTGGAATTCCTCATCTTTCTGAAGCAGATTGCATAAGGGCAATGCTATCTTGGCGAAATCTTTGATAAATCTGTGATAAAATCCTGCATTGTCCAAGAAAAAAGCATATCTCCCGCACGCTGACGGGGTAAGGCAATGCAGATAGAATATCAATTTTAGCTTTATCGACTTCTAAACCATTAACTGACATTACATGACCAAGTACAATTCCTTGTTCTACCATAAAGTGACATTTTTCCCTATTTAGCACAAGGTTTGTTTCCAAACATATATCCAATACACGTGTCAGATTATCTAAGCAGGCATCTAACGACTCACCATGTATTGTGAAATAATCCATAAAGACCTCAATGCATTCTTCTAAAAGATCAGAAAAAATACTCACCAGGCATCTTTGAAAAGTACCTGGGGCATTGGAAAGTCCAAAGGACATTCGCCGATAGGCAAAGGTTCCAAAGGGACATGTGAATGTGGTCTTTTCCTGGTCTTCGGGTGCAATCACAATTTGGTTATAACCTGAAAACCCATCTAGAAAGCAATAATAAGTATGCCCAGCTAATCGTTCTAACATTTGATCAATAAAAGGAAGGGGAATTTGATCTTTTCTAGTTATGGCATTTAACCTCCTATAGTCAATACACATTCTCCAACCTGTTTGCATCCGTGTGGGCACTAACTCATTATTATCATTCTTGACAACCGCTATTTCGAATTTCTTTGGAACTACCAGCACCGAACTTACCCATTGACTGTCGGAGATGGGGTAGATGATTCATGCATCGAGCAATTTTATTACCTCTTTCTTTACTACCTCCATTATCGGTGGGTTCAACCGTCTTTGTGCATCCCTCGTCGGTTTAGCTCCGTCTTCCAACAAGATCCGATGCATGCACATTGCGGGACTAATAACTTTGATGTCTGCTATAGTCCAACCAAACACTGTGATATGGTACCTAAGGACTCTTAACAATTTTTCTTCTTGCACTTTGGTTAGATTACTAGCAATTATCATAGGTAAAGTCTTATTAGTCCCTAAATACGCATATTTCAAGTGTGCATGCAATTGTTTCAATTCAAGTGTTGGAGCTTGCTCCACAGATGGTAATAGTTTTTGGTTAGACACAGGTAATTGAATTAACTGGACTGCATGCTTATCTGAGAGTTTAGGCAATGAGTGTAGTGCAGCCACCGTTTTCTTCAATTCCTGAGTGTGCTCAAGTTCATACTTCCCATTTATGTCCAAACTGCTGGAAATAGCAACCTCCAAACTGTCTCTCTGAATTTGTTCAAAAGTTTCCTGCACACTAAAGAGTCACACACATCAATTGCAAAAACCTGACAAATATCACTAGGGTACCTCATTGCATCATATATGTTAAATTGGATCTTTTCGCCATCAAACTCTATTGTCAAGGTCCCATTGTGCACATCGATCATAGTTCTCGCTGTTTTTAGGAAAGGTCTTCCTAGCAAGATCTGTGATGGGTTTGGTGATGTATCATCTTCCAAATTCACTATGTAAAAATTTGCAGGAATAATTAGTTCATTCATCTACACCAAGACATCTTCAACTACCCCTCGAGGGTAGGTGTTAGTACGATCTGCCAATTGAATAATCACACAAGTATTTTTCAAAGGACCTAGATTTAGAGACTCATAAACAGATAATGGCATAACATTAATTGAAGCACCTAAATCTAGCATAGCCTTCTCAAATCTAGTGTTTCCTATCTTACATGGTATCGTGAACATTCCTGGAACTTTACATTTAGGTGGCATTTTTCTTTGAAGAACAGCTGATACATTCTCCCCAACTATGACTTTTTCATCATTTTCCAATTTTCGTTTGTTAATGCACAACTCTTTTAAAAATTTCGCATACCGTGACATTTGTTTAATTACATCAAGTAATGGAATATTCACTTATACTTTCCTAAAAGTTTCCAGAATTTCTTTTTCCTATTCATCTTTCTTTAAATTTCTAGAATTTATGTGAGGAAAGGGAAGAGGAATATCTTTAAGCTGACAAGAAGGGTTAGGATGTACCTTAGATTTTTTCGGTTCCTCCTTAGCTTGCTCTTTCTCCAACTCAACTGTAGTTGTGGGTGTATCCATCTCCTTTCTGCTCAGCAGGGTAATAGCACTGGCATTCTCCTTGGGATTCATAATAATTTACGATGGAAGCTTCCTTGAACCTTGAGAGTTCAACCGTCCCACAGTAGTAGCTAATTGGCTCATTCTGCAAACTATGGATGGAAGATTTTGTGTCTTGTTGAAACTATTGTGTCTGTGTCATAAATGCTTTGAACATGTCTTCTAAGGATGTTCCAGCATTGGCCGGCGCTGCTGGTCTGGGTTGGTACTGTGGCTGATTTGGCTGAAATTACTGTTCAGTTGGGTAAAACCCTTGCGCCTGCGGCCTAGCACCCCCATAACTCAAGTTGGGATGATCCCTCCATCCTGGATTGTAAGTATTGGAAAAGGAACATATTTCCTCTGCGGCTGTGCCTGGTAATTCCCCACTGCATTCGCTTGCTATGCATTCTCGTCCTCTTGTAATGTCGGGCATGCATCTGTAGGGTGTCCCGCCATTAAACATATTCCGCAAGCTTGTGCAACCGGCAAGTTACCTGTTGCTAATTGTTTCACCACAACAGTTAAGTCAGAAATCTGTTGCTCAATATTACTCGTGTTT
This sequence comes from Panax stipuleanatus, assembly GCA_020205555.1. Classification (NCBI taxonomy): domain Eukaryota; kingdom Viridiplantae; phylum Streptophyta; class Magnoliopsida; order Apiales; family Araliaceae; genus Panax; species Panax stipuleanatus. The sequence continues at coordinate 21,626,343 of CM035122.1, forward strand.
ACCTCACTTACCCTTTTTGCTGGATGATCATTCCGTATTCCATATTGTTGTGCATTGGCGGCCATATTTGCAATCAAATTCTTTGCAGCCTCCGGTGTTTTATCCTTTAATGCTCCTCCAGTAGCAGCGTCGATTATACTCCTATCCATCGAAATAAGTCCCTTATAAAAAGTATATGATAAGGTGTTGATCATCAATCTGGTGGGGTGGACAGCTGGAGCAAAGCTTTTTGTATCTCTCCCAGTATTCATATAATGTTTCACCGCTGAATTATAGGACTCCGCAAATTTCTTTTCGTATGTTGGCTACTCTTTAAGCAGAAAAATATTTCTCCAAAAATAGCCTTTTCATGTCATTCCATGATTGTATTGATAATACAACAAATCTTTTGCTAAATCCCCTAATGAGAATGGGAAAGTTCTCAACTTTATCTGCTCATCCGTAACATTGTGTGGCTTCATGGTTGAGCACATAACATGGAACTCTTTCAAATGCTTGTAAGGATCCTCACCTGTAAGACCACGAAAAGTAGGCAAAAGGTAAATCAGTCCAAATTTTAATTCAAACGCACTATTTAAAGCAGGATATTCAATGCAAAGAGGTTGTTGAGTAAGATTAGGAGTGGACAACTCCTTTAAAGTCCTGTTATTTGGCACTGCCATCTCCTCGTCTGATTCACTTGAAGAATGGTCCGAAAGTAATGTGAGTGCGATGTTAAGGCCTGGTGATGGAGCTTTGTCGAAATCTGCAAGTGGACCTTGGGATTTTCGAGCTTCCTTCCTAAGCCTTCGCGCCTTTCTCTCTATTTCTAGATCAAATTTCAATTCAACAGAGTGAGATGATCAAGGCATAAAAAATATAAAAATAAAATGAAAATAATTGAATAAATAAAAACAAATAACACTCCCCGGCAACGGCGCCAAAATTTGGTAGCTGTCGTCTAGCACTACAAAAGCAAGGATCGATCCCACAGTGAGTGTGTTGTTTTACAATTATCCAAATATTTTCCAATGAATTGGGTATTTTAGTTTGAAAAGATGAATTAACAAAAGTGAATTTAAAGAAAATATCAATGAGTAAAAAGCTTCAATTCTTCAGGTCAGTATCCCCTTTTCACACTTATGGATTAACCAAGTGTTTACACTATTTATCTTTCAATGAAGATTAATAACCCTAGATAACCGCGATCGTAAATTACCCGAAATTCTCCTTAAGTGTAAATCTAATGAGACGATCGCCAACAAAAGATTCTAACTATCATATAACCTAGAACTATCAATCTAGATTTAATATGATCGAAGTATGAAGAATGAGAATTAGATTATTTCAAGCAATAATTACACATTTAGGAACTATTTAACTTATCTTCTGAAAACCTTAACAATATTTAAAAGCTTGACCACAATCAAATATCATAATTGCTACTTATGATCAGATATACATCGTTTGCTTACTATATATCTTAATCTAGCAGAATGATATCAATTTACTAATTTAATCCTGCAGAAACAAAATTAGTCAATTGGATAACATACATGAAAGTTTATGTAGATAATCAGAATAAATCTCACATACGAAAGAATAAATAATATAAACTTGATCAAATCATTAATTGTAAAAAAGGTTCAACATCCCTTCAGAATTGAATGAGTAAATTAGCCTGACATGCCTTGAATCGTCAAAACTAGGGTCTGAGTAGCCTCCACGAATTCTAGGATAAAAGATGATCGAAACTAAGTAAAATAACTAATATTTATAGTCTATCAAAACCCTAGTATAATTAGGTAAGTCTGCAATCCTATTCCTCATCAACTTCTGCTCAAAAAGTCAATAAATCCACTTTTCCAGTCAGCCACGCGCAGTCAGTGCTTGGACTCTTCACACTAAGGCGCGGTCCGGGCCTGGTATGCTAGGGCTCGCTCTTACTCTTGTGCGGTCAGCGCTTGACTCCTTCTCTCTGCAGCGCGGTCAGCGCTTGGCTTGTAGAATCCAATCCTCACCCATGCACGCTCAGCGCTTCAGTTACTACTTCCAGGGCGCGGTCAATGCCTCTACTCCAGAATTGTCCACATTTCATCCTTTTTCACTCGAATCTAACTCTAACCCTCATACCTGCACTATAAACACAAAACACCAAAAGTAATACGAATAATACTTAAAAACTTATAATATAACAAGCTAAACGAGATTAAATCATAGGTTTCAACCTACTCATCAATCGCAATATACTAAATGGGATGCTAATCCGATCTTTCAATTGGAGTGGATCTGAGTGGTACATTTCCTGAGCCTCACTTGGACTTAATCACCACCAGAGTCCAGTAATCAGTGACCGACGGGTTCGCCTCCTGGTGGAGGAACACACAACATATATTCATCGCGCCTCACCGCATGCAAAAAAATGACATTGTACGAAGCACTAATATAAAGCGTGGTAAAAGAGACATTCACATCTATTCAATGTAAAGACATTATTTCACACAAAAGCATAAAGAAGGGAATTGAAAAGTTTGAAAATGTGGCTTAAGCCCTCTACTGTCCCCAGCAGAGTGGCCAACTGTCGACGCCGGGCAAATTAATCCATCTTCCTATGTGTTTCTTACCCTTTATGTTTTCTATGTGGATTTGTTTGATCTGATGGTGAGATTTTAGAAAGATTCCGACATACAATGTCGACGATTTGAAAAGATTAATTTTATTGGTCCGAATTAGACAGAGCTGCCAGTTGGTATGAGTTAAAATGGTTGTACTAACTCAACCGAGTTTTGAATGGTTTGCAATATGACCCAATTATCGGACTCTGTTTAATTGGTCTTAGAAACCAAGATTTATAGAGTTCGAGGGCTTGCTTAAGCGGGGGGGAAGGTGTTAGGCACCCCCCGACTTTCGTGAAATACGGTTACCACGCTTTTTATTCCCTAATCCTTGTGTATGTGTGTGTGTTGCAGTTAATTGGGTCTAAGTGCTTTATTTAAAGGCAGTGTTATGCTTCGTTGGACCTATATATGAAGGGTATGATTGACTGAAAAGTCCATTTTTAGATAAGAATATAAAAATGATGTTTTGAAGAGCGGTTTTCAAACCCTTTTGCTCGCATAAGAATTGAAGCCCTTTGATAACTTTCATTTTATTACCATATTCGGCTTATTTTGATTTTATTTCGTATCCTCAACAAAATAATATATATATATAAGTGTCAGGCTCTTTATGGGCATGAAAGCCATCAAAGTATGTTTAGACACCACACATAAGATTTCCATTATTACGGGGACCTTCAATCCGGATAACCATTTTAAGGTCCTATATTTACAATTACAAAATTTGCAAGCTAGCTAGTACAACTCAACTAGGTCCATCATTGGAACCAAATCTAGATCCATGAGTTGAATCGTAGATCCTGTGGCTCTTAAGATCACAAAATATGTAATAAAACATAAAACTATACTAGACGTCGCTAAACGAAAGATTCATCAGTCAAATCTTTGTACGCGTGTAGCTCATAGCTTCCAGTTTTCTCTAGATACAAATCTAGGTTCACGTAGTCGCTAAATATTTATAAAAAATTAGAAAGAAAACTAGATTTGTACAGATCTTAGCCATTCTAGCTAGCAGGTTCAAGTTTTACAAATTTTGAACCGATTAAAAGCTAGATCCAGTACAAATCTAGTTAATACAACTCAAATATTAACTTTTTACAAGAAATGAATGGTGAAAACTTTAGCTTTGGCGAATATAAGCTACTAAATATATGTATATAACACTTATATACATATTAAAGTAGGCGAAGAAAACAGATCTGGAGAAATCTTATAGTATATAGCGGGAACGGCTCTAGAACGGCTTTTGGCACCCCTATACTCATTTTCCACAGGTTAAAATTTGATATGTTGTAGTATATATATGTATGAACGTTTACAAAGAAGTTTTACAAGAATCAGAGTGAGTTAGAGCCTCCGTTTGACCCTCCTAGCCTTGATTTCTCTCATCGCGACCCTTTCTCTTTCTCTATCTTCTTCGATAAACAAAGGGAGGAAGGGGTATATATAGACCCCGATGGCTGCATATCTAACTACGGCTGGGCCTGGTGGGCCCTGTTGTCTCAAAGTACGTGTAATTTGACAAATGCATTGGTTGCTTGAACCTTCAGAACTTTTAATCTGTGAATTTGATGGAGGCTTGTTTTACCTTTCTGGAAAGCCCTTTCCGAGAGCTACACAATGACATAGGGCTTGACGTGGCTGCAGCTGTCTTTCTCGTGGTTATCTCCGAAATTGGACCAATGCTGACTTTTGTCTATCTTTAGGGTTGTCACTGAAGTTGATTTGATGATTGTCAGGGCTGTCTCTGGGGAGATTTATTTGATGATTTCCAGGGTTTGTCTCTGGGGTTGGTTTGATGATTTCCCGGTGCTGTCTCTGGGGGTCTAGTTTAATGATTTAATCCTCCAGGGTTGTCTCTAGACCTTGAAAAGACGCTCTTGCCCTCCTACATGGTTAGTAATAGGAATGAGAAATTTTAAGTGTCTACAGAGGTGTTACTCTACAATTGTGGGTTGACTTGTGGATCTAGTGCTGAGTCAGATCTGAGGTACTAAAGCATAAGAGTTCTATTTGTATTAGGATTTGGAGATGGTATTACAATCATAGATGAAAGTTACAAACTGATTATGAGAATTCAAGTATGCTTTGGAATCCAAGTCAGAGTCTACTATGGAGATTAAGTCCAAGTTGGATATGGAAGATAAGTTAGAATCTGCTATGGACATTAATCCAAATCTGTGGAGGGAACTACTTTTATTAGGATTGAAGACGTTGAAAATGAGATTGAATTTATCTGCTAAGATTCTCCAAAGTAGGATTGGATTAGAATTCTTCTAGGTTTCAAAAATTTTTATTTATAAATGCATGTACCTATAATCAGATTAGAGATGAACATCAGACCATTATTGCTATTCAAAGTTTTATTTAGAAGTATGTTATAGTAAGTTTTCTTTATTCAGTTCTAAAGGATATTGAACTTTATTTACAGTTAATGGTTTAATTGAGTTACATTATTTATTCCTTCTTATATGAAACTTATTCTTGATAATCCATTTTAACTGTTTGAATGATATTTATTTTGATTGGTTTAATAATGGCCTGTTAAGTTGCTCAAGCTATTATCATCAGCTAGATTAAGGAATGATATTAAGCATTATCAAATGTAGCACTTAGTAATAAATGATTGTGGCAAAGCTTTTGATTATTTCTATGATTATTAGAAGGCAAGTTAAATAGTTTATGATTGTGTGATTGTTTCTTGGAATAATCTAATTCCCTGATTCTAATATTGCTGGTATATTAAATCTAGAACAATAGTTCTGGGTTGTATAATAGTTAGGGTCTAGCGGGATGATTGTTTCATTAGATTTAAAACCTAAGGGAGATTTCGGGTAACAGAGATTATTATTATTTAGGGTTATTAGGTTCATTGAGGGTAACTCTTGAATCACTAAGATTCTTTCAAGACCAACAGCCTTAGAACTATAGTTCACTAAGAACTCTTCAAGCCCAGCAGACTTGGAACTGTAGACTAAGCCCAACAGACTTAGAATCTCTTGTACCCTCCGGTACTCAGCAAGCCCAGAAGACTTGACTTTGATTTAGTCACGAAGACAAGGACCCCTTAGGCCCTAGTTGTTTGTTGATTTGTTGTTGTTGGTGCTGAGCTGCTAAGATGACATTAAGCTTGTTCATCTTTTGGTACTTAGCAGCTTGGTGTGATCTTCTGCCATTATGTATCGAGACTGGATCACCACTGATGGACTACTAAGATGTTCATGAAGCATGACATTCTTGAGTACTTAACAATCTATCACATTTCCTTGGTGCAGCTGATCTTTATTGTTGATGCTTGACTTCATCTAATTTCAGCATAGCACACTGTCTCCATTGAGGATCTGCTAAGTCTTTGCACTTTAGGTAGACTCCATCTGGTACTTAGCATCCCTTGAACACTAGTTGTCTTGTGTGCAGATTCTGCTGTACATCTACTTTGATTCAGCTCTGGTTGTTCATGGTGAATTATAGAGTTGTCCTGGATATCTGCTTTCGGATCTGCCACTCTTTCTCGTCTTCTTGGCCTTCTTGGCCCTCAGCTCAGATGCCAATGTGGTTGGCATTCCCCTTTGCGTTGAGTGAAGCCTTTAGAAGTTAAAGCTCTTCATCATATTTGCTTTACTCCCACTATAGTAGTCTCACTTCCACTGAGACATTTTTTGTTAAGCTCTGTAGAACTCTCGTAGAGTCAACAACTCTTCACCTTTGAAGCTTCAGCTGTTATATACTCCTCTATCAGCTTCCCATTGGAAACCATTTGAATTGCTTCAATGGTTCTGAGTTATTTGGTGCAGACTACTGACTTGACGTGACAACACCTTTTTGATTTTCCTGAAACAGTAGTCTGCTACTTCACCTACCACCTCTAGGATGTCACTTTCATAAGTTAGGCTGGTAGTCAGCTTTACTACTCCTTTTTGTTTCCTCGATCCGAACCAAAGGAGTTGACTTACTGCATCGATGCTCTCAATCAGTAACATTCGATTGTCAGTCTTCATATTGAGACATTACTAGGTCTCAATAATCAGACGACCGAACTCCACGATTATGATGCAGACGTCTATGTGCTTGATTGTAGTTTGTATTTGGATGTTGCACGTTGACTGGCATTGAAAACACTACGATCCTAAGAGTGTTCTTTGGATTGACAATGCAGAACCTCTCGCTCTTCAATCTTGCAGTGCTTCAACGATTCTGTTTGCCTTGACTTGCATCAGGAACAGATAACTTGACTAGCTGCTTTGGCCCTTCTGGTTTGAAAGACTCTTCTTATTAGTCATGCTCAGCTCTCTCAACATTCTGCTATGTGATCTCCCGTTTACTCTTTATGGTGAGGCTGAGCATAGACAATCCCTTTCATCTGTTCTCTAAGTTGGCCAATATCTCTGTATGTGCTTCATCAATTTTTGCTGCTCGTTTGGTAAACACCACGATCGTAGACACCACTACGATCGTTGTCTTTTGTTGGTTTGACAGACACTGCAATCATTGTCTTCCTTTTGGCAGTCACTTCATTCATTATCTTCTAAAGATCGCTTGTAGAAGACTTCTCCGGAATGGTTTCAATTCTCAATCAGTCTTGCTGTTAGAGTTGGTGCTCTGATCTTCTATTTGCTTGCAGGCCATTCAGAGAATGCTTTCTTGTATTCCTCAAGTAGATTGCATTCTGGACCTTGACTACTCTTACCTTAGACTACAATCTTTGTGTACGTTTCAAGAGTGCTCAATTGTTGAGAATTATGTAGTCTCTATGATTCTTCCTTGGCGTTGTGAGAACTTGACTGACTACGTTTTGGCCTTAGTTTTGCAGACTACGATCTGGCTCTGGCTGTGCAAACACTGCGACTCCGAGTGTTGTCTGTGACTCTGAGAGTAGATCATAAGACAGACTATAATTTCTGCCTTAACAACTACAGTCTCTTGACGGATCTGTCCGACTATGATTTCTGCCCCTTATATGATCTGCGGGCTCTACGACTTCGAGTGAGGCCTACGATTCTAGACTTGGCTCAGCAGGCGCTTGGTATGCGCTCGACAGGTTGTCTCCACGATTCTGAACTTGGCTTCCTCGACAGATTAGTGTTGGGTTTGTATGAAATTGTGACGCAATCAAATTGTAAAACTTAGCCGAAGCATGGTATATCAGAGTTTAAAAATTTCTACAAAACCATCACCCAGATCATCCTTTATGCAAATTATTAATTTAAAACGATAAATAAGAAGTTATAAAATCATACCCTTTTAAAACGACTCTTCCATAGGTACAAGTTCAACTCCTTGTTCTTCGTGATCTCCTTGAATTTCCGGGTTAGATTCCTTCCTTTGATCAACGTTAGCCACCCAAGTGTTTAGCCTCTAGAGGTGATCCACCAAGGAAGAGGAATTATCAAGAAGGAGGGTGTTTAGCTAAACCTTAGTTTTCTATCCTCTATAGAAAAGGAGTACTTTCCAACAATTGGAATTGCATCTACTGAAATCTATTATAAGACTCCTCTTATATAGATATTGGTCAACCCTTCTAATCCTACTAGACATGGAATTTCATTTAATTAATTAAACTCCTTTAATTAATTTAGGCTTCCCACCACATTGGGAATACTTAATTAAATTCATTTAATTAATTTGTCTCCTAATCTTATTAGGAATAAATGAGAGTACTAATATTAAATTAATTACTAAACTCCTTTAGAAATTAAAATAATAATAATTGTAATAATATTAATAAGACTCCTCTTATTAATTTATATTTAATATTTCCAAAATATTAAATAATAAACATTAAGCTATTTAATTTATTCTATCACCATAGATTAAATTAATTACACTTAATGCATTATTACGATTATGCCATTTCCTTCTTAAATAATTATTCTTTCTTTTATGGTGTGACCGTTTAGGTTCTCCATATTAAACCGGTTGTGAATAAATCAATTAGAACAATTCTAATCTTATTTAAATAAATAAATTAAACTAATAATCTATTTAAATAAATAAGATTTATTCTACAATAGGGATAAGCCTCCTTAGCGTTCAACGACTTTCCAGATAATATAGATTTCAACATTAATCATAAAAGAACTTGTGAGTAAATAGTTAGCGTCCAATTCAATCCTTCCACCATACAATGTTCCAATTAAATATAAGATATGGAATTACTGTCAAGTCATATTTTATTTAATTATATGTATTTCGATTAGAAAATGCACAACTCCAAATAATACAAATTAGAAACTCCTTTCTAATTTCATTCGACATTGGCCAAAGATTCTTGGGTTGTCATTTAACGAATCACATAGGATATATTTCCTCTTTTACTAGAGGTGGTAGATTCTTTATTGATCATTCATTATCTCCATATGTAACTCATTATACCCAAGCACATCCTTTTATATACCCTAAAGGGCTTTAAGGAATAAGTGAAAGTATAATTCATTACATATAAGATACTATGATGATCTCAAGTCCAAGGATCACTTATACTACTATCACATGAGGAATTCCTATTGACAGGCGAGTAAAACTCCATTAGGTATTACATAGCGAGTCACGTTCAGTGAACTTATTCTCCAATAAGCACCTACATACTTGCTTTAGTGTCTCCACACAAATGATCATAAGATCAATTATTCTCATCCAATGAGCAAGCAACATATGTACTAATCTATCCAGATTTACTAATCCCCTTTTTAGTAATCCCATGATTAGGAACTATTTTAGTTTTTAAGCATTCTAAGAATTTAGATCTCATTAGCATGATCAACATCATGATTCTAAAAGCATTGCTTAAAACTATGGGTTATTTACATATTATAAAAACAGCACCATGTAGAAAATTATTTACCTTTAATAAGTTAATACTTTAATTAATAAATAAATAAGATCGTCTCTGTGACGCCTCAAATTTCGTGTAACAGGACCTGGTGCTCACGGTACAACATATATCATCATCTAACTACAAAAACTCCAGAAATAATATTAATAGTAATAACTATTACATACTTATTCAAATAAAATCCCAAGTCTTTACAACCTTAAATAAATCGAAACTTAACTTAGCGTTTATCGCTATATAACATCATATGCGGAAATATAAACTTATTACATAAACAACTCTCAACATTTCATCTTAGACCTCCCCTTGTCCTTGCCCGAGCCCTCAGCCTTCTCATCCTTAACTGAAAGGTTTAAACAAGAATGAGCACAAATTGCCTAGTAAGTATATATAGTAGTTTGAAAACATACATCAGGAGTAAAAACATTTGAATGACTAAATCTCAACCTTTGAAAGAAATATCAAGTGCTAAACAGGAATATCAACAATAAGATTTGAAAAATTCTCAATATCATACTAAGGAGTGTAAAATACCCTGAACATTACTTTATTTCATCAAAAAACCATCAGACGGTTTAACAATCAAATAGATTGCAAACGGTCTCTGCAAGTACTCCAGATGATCAGCCTATCGTACCCTACATTGTGCACAAGTATAAAGTTTAAATTGCATAAACATAAATGGGACTATATGCCCGACATCTGTTTTCCCGTTTATTCGGGTTGTTCATCTTAGTAGTTATGCGAGACCGCACTAAAATAATTTGGATTGGTAAACATTAAATAGCTTCAAAGAATTTGAATTATATCATTTTTCATCAATAATAACTAGCCGAAACAAAAAGGCTAGAAAGCATACTTAGAAACAGTTCTTCAAATAAACAGAACTTTAAAGCATAGCAGTTAAAGTAATAACTGAGTAGTCAACAATAAAACTTGCAAGATAATTGAAGTTATAGAACTTTATGATAAAGGAACTTGTGCGAATAGGTAAACAATCACAAGTCCGAAGCTTACCCTCGCTACAATCAAATGATTAAGGGTTGAATAATTTCTCCACGAAAATAGAGTTAAGAAACTTGTACAATCAAATCTGAGTAAGGAAACTTGCCTGATAAGCCTGCTACAATTAACGCTATCTACTAGCTCTTCACGTCACCTATTCATGTGTGTCACATTAAGAAATTAGGTTCTCGAACTCTAATTTGAAAGTAAAGGATTTATTTTTAATTTAAACCGATTATTAACTAACCACGTATGCTATCCACAAGCTAATCCACTCATAGAACATGTATGTCACGTTAACCCACCAATCATACACAAACTAGTTTAAAGTATAATGGTTTCCTATTATTTAATAAGAATTATCAAGCTAACTCGTATCCAAAAATCATTCCATTACATATCCTGTTGCAACACATGGGTCAAGGGGTTCAATATTAAAATTTGGGAAAAATAAAGTTTCTGAAATTTTTCCCGGCCCAACCCTGCTCAGGTTCGGCACGACCCGACCCAGCCCGGCCCAGCTGCGCAGGCTTAGGCCTTATGAGTTGCGTAGCTGCGCAACTCTTCATGCCCAAAAAAATTTTGGCAGTTCGAGCAGCCAACTTTGAAATTTCATTACGAACAATCCATACATGATATGACTCTGACCATTTAACACAATACACTCCATATAGCATAGTATTTTACAAAAATATCACATTCCAGAAAACAGCAAGTTAAGACCACGAACCGGCTGCCTTGAAAAGTGTGTCAGATTAGGTTCTAACACTTAGAAAATTTTTGGAATTTCCAGATTTTCTGCAGACTTTATTATGAACATGCATGTTTACGAATTTCATATCTCACTCAATATAACTCTGATTACTATGAAATTTGGACAGATGGTACATGATACTACATAGTATTTTGCAAAATTATTACATACACTAATCGGGTTATACAAACCATGATCCCAAGGCTCCGAAAAACCCAAAAAGTCAGATTCTATGTTCAACCAACTTTGACAAAATTTATGATTTTGATTCTAGAATGCAAGGGACTGATTCCTACTGTCCAGACCACACATACTAACATATATACACATGTTACAACAATCAAACTCACTAAATTTCCAAGTTTTGATGAATTTAGCTTGTTAGTGGCCTTTTATCAAACATATAGCATGCATATATGGATTCTATAATTCTCTATGTAATTGAAACATGATCAAATCAGAATTTTCATCTATAACAGCCACATATCAGTAATCAACACCAACATAGCATCATAGAAGCAAAACAAATCATTTCCCATGAATATACATGCATTTTCTTACTAGTTTTCTCAAAAACATATAAAAGAGAGTTCATGGCTTACCTCTTTGATGAATTCTTCTTGTTCGAATTCCTCTAATGACTCTCTTTGCTTGGTTAGCCTCTGCAAACTCCAGAATTCGCCACCCTCTCAAGCTCTTTCCTCTCCCACTCTCAACTTCAATCACGGTAGGATATTTTACAAAAGAAAGAAATAGAATTTTAGGTGGAGAGTATATATAGATATCATTAGTATAAGCTTCCCTTGCCTCTTCCATTCTCAATTCAACAGTTACAAATCATACTCATAATACAATGGTTTAGTATGGAGAGGGGAGTTAGAAAAATGAAAAGGTTTGATTTATTATGTTTGGTTTATTAAGGAGTTGTAACTCCCTCTCCCTCATCCTTCTAGAATACGTATACTCCCTCCTTCCTTGTCCCAATCCGTGTGACACAAGGTCCCAACAGCTGCTGCTCCATTTAAATAAAATATTATTTTAATCAATTAAATCACTTAATAAACTATTTTGACCATTTTGCCCTCCGTAGCCAAACGCTTCGATACTCATATCGACTCCTACTAAAATCGACGTCCCGGACGTCATGGGACTATCCGTTTCATCAAATTCATCTCCGAAATTCGTGGTTGACTTTTTCCCCGAAAAAGTCAACCTATTCACTTTGACCAAAAATTCAACCGTGACACATTTTTGTGGTTACAGCCTATCCTGACTAATTTCAACGTTCCGAACTCTAATACGCAGTCCGAGTCTCTAAATTCTGCTCCAAACTCCAACTCGGGATGTAATGCCATCCCACGAAATTAATAGAATTAATTATCTATTTAACTAATTCAATTAGTTAGATCAAACCAAACCAACTATGAAAATACTTCACATCACATATCTTAAAATAACACCCATATGTATAACACATGAACATCTAATAAAAGAAATCACACAAGAGTTTTGCATAAATTCTTTTATTAAAAATTATTAAATTACTTGATAATCTCGGATATTACAGTCTCCAAAGTAGATGCTTTATCATCATACATAATTGGCTTGTGTACATACTACTTTAAACTACGGCTCTGAGAAAGTCTTCCTTGACACACGACGATTCTGCCTTGTCTTTTCTTGGGAGACTATGACTTCGAGAGTGGCTATATTTACAGACTATGGCTCTGTCTTGATAGACTAAAATTCAGCTGATGCAATGCTTGACGTTCAGACTGGCCTATCTATTATATTTTATAAGATCAACATAATAAGCTTGATCTTTCTATTCAAAGTCCTTGTACATTATAATCTTTTGAAGTACTTCACAGGGCTGTTTGTTTATGTAGGATCAACCTAAAATATTTTATTTTTTAGTCTAAGTCTTGTACATATGTCTATCATCTATTAAGGACTTTACAGCTTTCATCAATGCAGACATATTTGCATATTCTTTCATTAAGTTCATAATCACATCTTATTTAAATAAGAATAACATTCTTATGTATATTTATAACGATTTAAACTAATGGACTTGCTCGTAGGCGGCACTAAACAATAAGTTCCTTCATTTAATGGACCAACCTTTGCTCAATTCTCACACGCAGGAAGACTTCTTTTGTTTAGCTTTCTACTTCTGCTTGGTCCCTTCATAAATTTGTATTTATGAGAACCATAGCCGGTATCCAATACTCAAGTAAATAATTTTACTTACTGAAAGATTTATTTCAATTATGAACAAACCTGTATTTGTAATCAAAGCTTCACTAAGCTTCTTCTGGTTTGCCTCTGCAAGATACTTCTCGCAGTTTCTATTCAAGTGCCCAGGCTTATTGTAGTGGAAATAAACTCCTTTGCTATCCATATCAGTTTTGTTCTTTTTATCCTTTGTATTTGCCTTTCTATTTACCTTCTTTGAATCGTTCTTCTTTTCAGAAGATCCTTTGGCCCCTATCAGTAAGACTTGGTCTTTCTTGGTCGAAAAGTGACTCTTAACAATTTTCAATATGTTTAAGCAAATCAGCGAGGCTAGCATCTAGCTTGTACAACTAAAAATTCACAACAATTATGAGAAGGAGTCCAGGAGTAAGTGCAAGATCAAATCTTGGCTCAATTTTCCATCCATGACAAAACCTAGTTGTCCTATTTGTTCAATCAGATTGATCATCTTAAGCACATGTATCTTTACTGTAGTACTATCGATCATTCTAGATTGGAAGAGCTCCTTAGATATCTAATATCTATTAGTCCTACTTTTCTCACCATTCAACTCTTTGAAGTGTAGGAATATAGTAGGAACATCCATAGTTTCATGCTGACGCTGAAGCTGTTACTCATGGATATGAGCATGATGCATTGAGCCAACTGTGCATCATCTTACTACTTTCTAAAAGTAGCAATCTCTTTCTCAGAGGCATTGTCTACAACCATTGCAGGGATAAGCATATTAAGGGCATAAGATAGCTTTTTAGCCTTGAGAACTATTCTCAAATTCTTTAACCAATACGTTTAATTCGGTCCGATTAAATAGCATCTAATATGCTACGCAGTGATAGTAATTTAGACATTGTAAAATTCTATAAATAAATTTGTTATTAAAACATTATAGCATACATTATTTTATTAATTACCAAGATAAATTAGGTCTTATTTTAAATTGGTATCTCCTACTATTTTCTTCAAACTATATTACCCTCATTTATATAATTCGACAAAATCTAATTAAATATTTGCTAGTGAGAATAAGGATCCTATTTCAAATGTATATAGCCTTGTGGATGGCACAACAAACCATATATAAATAAATAGGTAGACAATTTTTTGTCAATTACATCAACATGTAACTTCTTTTATTTTGCCTTTTAGATTATTTTGATCAAGTGGTAACACATCCGAATCAAAATTATCTGAGTTAGGTCCAACCTAGCACTTTTATATATTCAAAAAAGAAAAATATTGTTCTTTTGGTTGGCACAACAAAATAATATTGTTCAATTTTATTTATAACCATCAAATGTGATAAATTAACATCTTAAATACTTATATAATTGTCTTGTGGATAGCACAACAAACTCATATTAAATATTTAATGCTCTATTAATTTTATCTTGCTAGAAGGCGACGTTCGATATTCCAAATATTTTTGAACGGTTTAGACTTAAAATAATTTCTTTGAGGGGTTTGTTATTATTAGTCTCATCTTGTTTAGCGCGCATGCACATATACATATAAAATACGCGTCATTTTATTAAAATATGCAAATCATGTTTGCATAAAATATAATACATAATACTAGCATGCACATATAGAATACTATATTCTACCCGGATTGATTATAGACTTTATTCTAGTTTGGTTCACTAGAGCCACTAAGTGAACCAAAAGGTCAAGCCTAGGGGTGCAAGAATTAAATTTAAATACTACTATTACATTTAAATCCCGGGCTCCATTACAAACAGGTCTTAATGCGCTCCTTGCTCCTTTGGTCTCCAATTCTTCAAGTAATTCTAACTAATCCTATTATATTAAACTATTTTTAATAAATAGAAACCTTGATCAGCAGTCAAGGGAAAGTACATAGCAGGGAGATAGAATTTACATCAAGAAAATTTAGAAAAGATGAGGTACGCAAACCCCATTTAATAAAACTCATACATTCATGCATCCAACTAAAATAAAATTCAATCACATTGGTCAATAGTCCATAATCAACCCCATTTATTATCATACACATCAACATATGCGTCAACAAATAAAACATTCATCTCACTAATAATAAACATTCAATATATACATTGATATCGATTTAATGGGCAATTTTAGTTAGCATAAAATTCAATTCTGAATTAAAATAAACTCTTTTATTTTAATCTAAATTTAAATCAAAATAAACCTTTTATTTTAATTTATCCATTTTTGAATAAAAATAAACTCCTTTATTTTTAATCAAATTATTTAATCAAAATAAACTCATTTATTTTAATTAATATGGAATCTAATTCCAAGTCAAAATAAACTCATTTATTTTAACTTTTAAAAACATTTTTGAGAGGAACCAAAATATGTGGAATCCAATTCCTTATCAAAATAAACTCCTCTATTTTGATTAATTTGAAATCCTATTTCATATCTAAATAAGCACTTTTATTTAAGGAAACAAGGAATCCCTTTCCTAATCACAAATAAACTCCTTTATTTTAGGAAATAAGGAATTCAATTGCATCTCTAATTAGTTATCATGAAATCCAATTTCAACTCTAATTAGTTAGCATAAAATTAAATTCTAATTAAAATAAACATCTTTATTTTAATCCAATTACAAATAAATATAAAATACTTTATTTAAATTTAGAATTATAAGAAAAACATGGAATTTTATTTTTAATTTAAATAAACCTGTTATTTTATTTAGAAATCAAATTATTAAAAAATTAATTTTCTTTTTCTGGAGAGAGGCGTTGCGGCGCCACTGGTGAACTAGAATCAGGCGCTGTGGCGCCACTTCATTAGTGTCAAAAATACAGAGTTGGCGTTGGGGCTCCAGTCTCCAGAAACTGTTTTTCCAGTTCGTGAATTGTGCAGTTTTTCTCAAAAAAACATAATTCCATGCCAATAATTATGCTTAAAAAAATTATTCTAAACACATATCAATATACATATTACATCTGAACAAATAATAACTTGAATAATGGTTTGGCTCTGATGCCTATGTTAGGTTTGTAAGATTCATGGATATAATCAAATTGCATAAAATAAGCAGAAGCATGATAAATCAGAGTTTTAAAATTTTACAAACCATATACCCGGATCATCCTTTATGCACAGTTATTAATTAAACGAAATAGATGGAGATTAAGATTCAAACCATTGAAGATTATAGCTTTCTTAGGTACGAGTTCAACTCCAAATTCTTTTCGCGTTCTACTTGAATCCACCAAGTTGATTCATTCCTTTGATCAACGTTAGCCACCCAAGTGTTTAGCCTCTAGAGGTGATCTACTAAGAAAAAATAAAAACTCAAGAAGAAGGGTGTTTGGCTAAACCCTAATTTCCTTCTCTCTAGAAAGGAAGTGCTCTTCCAACTCTTGTAATTAAAATGTATAACCTTGTTCCAAAATAAAACTTTCTTATTTATAGATGTAGGCAACCCTCCTAAACAATTTAGGATTATGGTTTTATATTAATTAATTAAACTCCTTTAATTAATTAGGCTTCTCAATCCTATTGAGAATAATTAAACTCTTTTAATTAATTAGTCTCCTAATCTTATTAGGAATATATATAAGAGAGAGAGAGAGTATCTTATTAATTAATTTTCAAACTCCTTTAGGAATTAAATAATAATAATAATAATATTATTAATAATAACATTCCTCTTATTAATTTATATTTAATATTTTTAAAATATTAAATAATAAATATTAAGTTATTTAATTTATTCTATCACCATAGATTAAATTAAATATACTTAACTTATTATTAAGATTATGTCATTTGCTTCTTTAATAAATATTCTTCCTTTTATAGTGTGACCCTTTAGGTTCTCCATATTAAACCGGTTGTGAATAAATCAATTAGAATAATTCTAATCTTATTTAAATAAATAAATTAAACTAATAATTCATTTAAATAAATAACATTTATTCTAAATAAGGATAAGTCTCCTTAGCAATCAATAACTTTCCAGATAATATAGATTTCAACATTAATCACAAAAAGAACTTGTGAGTTAATAGTTACCGTACAATTCATTCATTCCACCATAAAATGTCATAATTAAATATAAGACATGGAATTACTGTCAAGTCTTATTTTATTTAATTATATGTATTTTGATTCCAAAATTCACAACTCCAAATAATGCAAATTAGAAACTCCTTTCTAATTTCATTCCACATCTGCCAAGGATTCCTGGGTTGTCATTTATCGAAACACATAGGACATATCTCTTTTTTTACTAGAAGCGGTAGATTCTTTATTGATCATTCATTATCTCCATATATAACTTATTACACCCAAGCATACCCTTTAATATACCCTAAGAGTCTTAAGGAATAAGTCAAAGTATAATTCAATATACACAAGATACTATGATGATCTTAAGTCTGAGGATCACTTGTACTACTATCACATTAGGAATTCTTATTGACAGGAGAGTAAAACTCCATTAGGTATTCCTTAGCGAGTCACGTTCAGTGTACTTTTTCTCTAATAAGCACCTACATACTTGCTTTAGTGTCTCCACACAAATGATCACGAGATCAATCATCCTCATCTAATGAGCAAGCAACATATATACCAATCTATCTGGATTTAATAATCTCTTTTTTAGTAATCCATCGATTGTAAACTATTTTAGTTTTTAAGCTATCTAAGAATTTAGATCTCATTAGCAAGATCATCATTATGATTATATGAGCATTGCTTAAAACTATGTGTTTATCATATAATATAAAACAACATCATATAGATAATAAATGCCTTTAATTAAATAATACTTTTATTAATAGATGAATAAGATTGTTAGAAAGTATATGCTTTATCATCAAACATGATTGGTTTGTGTGCATACTACTTTTAATAAGTTGGACAACCCCAAGTCTTAACATGTTTAAGATTTGGTTTCCTCCCTGTCCATATCTCATATGGAGTCTTTGGGACGGATTTGGTAGGTACCTTGTTAAGTAGGTATGCATCCGATTCTAGGGCATAACCCCATAAGGAAACTGGAAGATTGGTAAAGCTTATCATGGAGCGAACCATGTCCAACAGTGTTCGATTTCTCCTTTCAGACACACCATTCAACTGTGGTGTTCTTGGTGGAGTCCATTGTGAGATTATATCATTTTCTTTAATACAATTGAGAAACTCTCTGCTTAAGTATTCACCACCTCGATCCGATCAAAGAATCTTAATACTCTTGCCAGTTTGTTTCTCTACTTCATTTTTGAATTCTTTGAACCTTTCAAATGATTCAGATTTGTATTTCATTAAATACACATATCCAAATCTTGAATGATCATCATAAACATCTGTGTGTACCAACACTAACAACTCTGTAACTCTTTCTCCTTTTCCACTAAAAGGAGATTTAGTCATCGTACCCATGAGATAAGATTCACAAGTTGGATATGATTCATAATCAGATAGCTCTAAGAGCATATCCTTATGTAACTTGAATAATCTTGTTTCATTAATATGACTGAGTCTATAGTGCCACATAAAGGTATAATTAACATTATCTCTTTTTCGTTTCGTAGTTTGTTCAATTTGAAATATATTTTCATGCAAGTCAACTACGTAAAGTCCATTCAGCAACTGTCCAACATCATATAAAACATCATTATTATAAATAGAACAACGATTGTTCTTTATTATAATATAGTAACCATCCATATCCAACAATGAAATAGAAATAATGTTTTTAATGATGTTTGTGAATGTAATATGCATACAAGCCAATCATATATGAAGATAAAGCATATACGTTGGAAACGATCTTATTTATTTATTAATAAAAGTATTCATTTATTAAAGGTATTTAATTATCTACATGATGTTGTTTTTATAATATGTAAATAACCCATAGTTTTAAGCAATGCTTTTAGAATCATGATGTTGATCATGCTAATGAGATCTAAATTCTTAGAAAGTGTCGACGTAGGGAAAAAATCGGCGGGTCGGGTCACAACCCGGATCATTCATCTCTTCCTAAGTTATCTCTACCCTTACTCTTTTTATTGCGACAAAAGGTTTTGAAGGGTTTTTTAGGAAAAGGCCAACATGTATCATGTCAACGATTTGAACGTTTTACAGAGTCGCAAGTTGGTATGTTTGAAATGGTTGTGCCAAATCAATCGAGTTTTGTTTGAAAGAGGCCCAATTGCTGGACACTGTCGAAACTTGATATTTGAAAACAAAGTTTGAGTTCGGGGGCTTGGTTAAGTACGGGGAAGGTGTTAAGCACCCCAAAACTCCCGTGTAAACACGGTACCGCATCTTTTCAATATTTCCCTAAAAACTGAAATGCGTGTGTGAATACTGTTTGAAAATTGGGCCTATGTTTGTTTGATTGGAAGCAAGGAAGTGCTTAGTTGAACCTATATACGAAGGGTTTGATTTGATTTGCAAAAAGTCTTTGATTTAATTTGCAAAAGTATTTAATTTGATTTGCAAAAGCTTTTCTTTTAATTGAATTTAAAATGATATTTTGAAAGCTGGTTATCAAACCCTTACGCTAACATAGGAATTGAAGCATATCACTGCTTTTAATTTTATCTTTTAAGCCTTAATGCTCAAATTGAATGGTGATTTGTCTGGCTGCGACGCATCCTCGACCACAGAAATAAATACAAGTGTCGGTCTCCTCATGGGCATGATAGCCATCGGAGGGACTCTGACACGATAAACCATATTTTCACTATGTTGAGACCTTAAATCTGGATAACCGTTTTAAGGTCTTTTGTATGTACATTTTTACAAAAAAAACTGGCAGGGAACATTTGTAAAGTGGAGTTTGTCCATCGTGGGAATCAGATTCTGATCAGTTTGATTATGAATCCCATGATTCCTAGGCTCACATATGAATAGCCAATAAACTTGCACAGCTTAAATTTGTACAGAACTAGATATCTATCTCAATGTTGCCAGAACCGAGGATTCATTCAGTAAATCCTGGTTCGCACCTGGCCGAAACATCTCGTTCCCACTAGATAGCGATCTAAGGGACGCGAGGTTGCTCTTATGACTGAAAAATGTCGATTCATATCAAATGAATATTTAAAGCATCAATTTAATAAAGAGCAAGTAAAGAAATATATATACACAATTATATATATATATAAGTTGTAAAGGGCGATGGGTTTCACACCGGTGCCCGGACTAGAATTGAAATATATATATATATATATATATATATATATATATATTGATAGAAAAGTAGTCAACCAAGACTGAAAAGAGAACCCAGTGGTGGTGAAGGCTACTTATATATGCATATTTGAATATAAAAGAAGTAAAAAGGCCATAGAATAATCTAGGCCGAACAGAAATATAAATGTACAGAAACGTAGTCAACCAAGACTGGGAAAAGAACCCAGTGGTGGTAAAGGCTACTTATATATGCATAGTTATATATTAAAGCAATAAAAAGACAACAAAATAATCCAGGCCGAACAGAAATGTAAATATACATAAAAGTAGTCAACCAGGGACTGGGAAGATAACCAAGTAATGGTGAAGTGTGCAAAAACAGTATAAAGGCCACAAAATAATCCATGTCGGAGTAAAATATATATATATCTATATTAAAAGAAATGTAATCAACCAAGACTGGGAAGAGAACCCAGTGGTGGTGAAAGCTGCTTATATATGCATAATTATATATAAAAGCAGTAAATTACCTCGGATTTGACATCCGGGCTTGACAAAATTGAAAAGTTAGTATATAAACAGTTAAATAAACACAAAAAAGCCAAACCTGGACTGGGAAGATAACCCAGTCTGGCGAAGTTGCTTAAAATGAAGATGCTAGTGCACTGAAGCTGTTAGAGCTGATGGATCGTCAATCCGAGTTGTAGAAATACCAGAAATTGAGTGTATGTACAAAAATATACCAAATGTTGACAAAAACGGCCACGGAACTAATTTCTGAGCATATTTAGAAAACAAAACTTGATATGCAAGTGTAAAATAGTGTAAAGAAGTAGGAATAACTTTTTGATCGTAAAAATACTCACAATGGACTTCTATACAGGCTTTTTGCCAAATCATAGGCTCTAAACATCTAAATCTATCGGTTATTTTTTGATATTTGGTAGTATGTGGGTATATCTACATGTTAGAGTGAAAAAGTTTGGGTTTGGAAGAGGTGAAAAAGTCAGAAAATCAAACAGGCAGAGGTTCGCTGCGTTTCAGAATTCTTGAAAATGAGGGGGGTGCACATTTATTTATAGGCTAGGGAGCCTCAGCTCCACTTGCTGCTTCCGCAGGTAGAGGTAGCGGCGCCCCTGGTGGGGGCCACGTGTCTGGTTGAGTCTTCTCGAAGTACGTGCACTCCGAGCAACGCGAGGTCGAAGTCAGAACTTTCTAATTTTTGATCGGAGCATCCGTTTGAGACGTGCTATACCTTTCCGGAAAGCCCTCTCTGAGAGTGTCACAATTACATGGGATAAAACATTTTTTGGGTCCAAGAGGACGGGTTCATATCCAGGTCTTCGATTCCCCGCAGTTTGTCCGTTGAGCTGTCTTGCACTGTTTGACCTCGGGATCGTCGTTAAGGTTAGTTCTGACCTTGGTGGCATCAATTTGGCTTGAGTTTGACTGAATCGGCCTAGGGTTGGTTAGATCATCATTTGGACCCTCCTGGGACTGCTCTTAGTGTCGGCATGGCCTTCGGTTGACTTCCTAGGGTTGTTTCCAAGACTTGGATCCTATTCGAGTCTGTTTGTCCTTAGAGTAGTCTCTAAGGCTGAGTTGGTCATTCTAGGTTTTTCTCTGGAGATGTTTTGGAGCTTCAGGTTTGTTCCAGAAGTTGACTTGACTTCTCGGGTTGAGACCGGGGCTGACATTTGTAAAGTGCAGTTTTTCCATCGTGGAAATCAGATTCTGATCAGTTTGATCACGAATCCCATGATTCCTAGGCTCACATATGTGTAGCCAATAAACTGCACAGCTCAAATTTGTACAGAACTAGATATATATCCCAATGTTGCCAGAATCGAGAATTCATTCAGTAAATCCTGGTTCGCACCTGGCCGAAGCGTCTCGTTCCCACTAGATAGCTCTTATGACTTAAAAATGCCGATTTATATCAAATGAATATTTAAAGCATCAATTTAATAAAAAGCAAGTAAAGCAATATGCATACATAGTTATATATATACAAAAGCTGTAAAGGGCGATGGGTTTTCACACCGATGCCCGGACTGGAATTTATATATATATATATATATATATATATATATATATATATATTGAAAGAAATGTAGTCAACCAAGACTGGGAAGAGAACCCAGTGGTGGTGAAAGCTGCTTATATATGCATAATTATATATAAAAGCAGTAAACTACCTCGGATTTGACATCCGGGCTGGACAGAATTGAAAAGTTAGTATATAAAGAGTTAAATAAACACAAAAAAAGCCTAACCCGAACTGGGAAAATAACCCAGTCCGGCGAAGTTGCTTAAAATGAAGATGCTAGTGCACTAAGCTGTTAGAGCTGACGGATCGTCAATTCGAGTTGTAGAAATACCAGAAATTGAGTTTATGTACAAAAATGTACCAAATTTTAACGAAAACAACCACAGAACTAAGTTTCGGACATATTTAGAAAACGAAACTTGATATGCAAGTGCAAAATAGTGCAAAGAAGTAGGAATAACTTTCAGATCATAAAAATACTCACAATGGACTGCTACACAGGCTTTTTGCCAAATCGTAGGCTCTAAAAATCCAAATCTACTAGTTATTTTTTGATATGTGGTAGTATGTGGGTATATCTATGTGTTAGAGTGAAAAAATTTGGGTTTAGAAGAGGTGAAAAAGTCAGAAAATCAAATGGGCAGAGGTTCGATGTGTTTCAAAATTCTTGTAAATGAGGGGGGGGGGGGTGCACGTTTATTTATAGGCTATGGAGCCTCAGCTCTACCTGCTACTACCACAGGTAGAGGTGCGGCTCCCCTAGTGGGTCCCACATGTCCGGTTGAGTCATCTCAAAGTATGTGCACTCTGAGCAACGCGAGGTTGAAGTCGGAACTTTCTAACTTTTGATCGGAGCTTCCGTTTGAGGCGTGCTATACCTTTTTGAAAAGCCCTGGTCGAGAGTGTCACAATGACATGGGATAAAACAATTTCTAGGTCAAAGAAGACGGGTTCATAACCATGTCTTTGATTCCCCGAAGTTTATCCGTTGAGCTATCTTGCGCTGTTTGTACTCGGGATAGTCGTTAAGGTTCGTTCTGACCTTGGTGGCATCAATTCGGCTTGAGTTTGACTGAATCGGCTTAGGTTTGGTAAAATGACCATTTTTCCCCTCCAGGGGTTGCCCTTAGTGTCGGCATGGCCTTCGGTTGACTTCCTGGGGTTGTTTCCAAGACTTAGATCCCATTCGAGTCTGTTTGTCCTCAGTGTAGTCTCTGAGGCTGAGTTGGTCATTCCAGGTTTTCCTTTGGAGATGTTTTGGAGCTTCAAGTTTGTTCCCGAAGTTAACTTGACTTCCCAGGTTGAGACCGGGGCTGACCTGTACCTCCCGGGTTGAGACCGGGGCTGATTTGTACCTCCCGGGTTGAGATCGGGGCTGAACTGATGGCCCGATTAGAGATCGGGGTTGACTTGATGGCCCAGTATTAAGATCAGGGTTGATCTGACGGCCTTGATTGGAGATCAGGGTTGATTTGATGGCCCGATATTGATATCGGGGTTGATCTGACGGCCCGATTGGAGATCGGGGTTGATTTGATGGCCTGCTATTGAGATCGGAGTTGAGCTGACGGCCCGATTGGAGATCGAGGTTGATTTGATGGCCCGATATTGAGATTGGGGTTGATCTGAAGGCCCGATTAGAGATTGGGGTTGATTTGATGGCCCGATTGGAGATCGGGGTTGATTTGATGGCCCGATATTGATATCGGGGTTGATCTGACGGCCCGATTGGAGATCGGGGTTGATTTGATGGCTTGCTATTGAGATCGGAGTTGAGCTGACGGCTCGATTGGAGATCGAGGTTGATTTGATGGCCTGATATTGAGATTGGGGTTGATCTGAAGGCCCGATTAGAGATTGGGGTTGATTTGATGGCCCGATTGGAGATCGGGGTTGATTTGAGGGCCCGATGTTGAGATCGGAGTTGATCTGACGGCCCGATTGGAGATCGGGATTTATTTGTTGGCTTGATATTGTTATCGAGGTTGATCTGATGGATTGATTAGAGATCGGGGTTGAATTAATGGCCCGATTGGAGATCAGGATTGATTTGATGGCCCGATTGGAGATCGGGGTTGATTTGATGGACGATTTTGCCCTCCTACAGTGTTAATAACAGGAAAGGAAATTTCAAGTGTCTATAGATGCCCCTCTTTATCATGCTCATGCAATGTAATGGAATGAGCAGGACAAAGATTGCTTGACACTTGAAACGCAATGGCAAAGGGGCTGCAATGCAGGATAGGGTATGTCAGGAGTATCAGATACCTTTGAGGAGGTGGGTGTTTATCACTGATGGATTGCGTCAGTTTCTGCTGAGGATAATGTTAATAGGCTTCCACGAATTGTTTTTCATCATTTTTTGATGGGGATGACGTTACTCATGATAGCCTATGTCTGACATTATCAGACGACTACTAGTAGGGGAACCACTAACGTGCTTGTCAGAGATGAGCTATCACAAATTGTTCTTGTGTTGCTCTGTTGGGGATGATGTCCTCTGCGATAGCTTCACTGATTCTGATGGGGATGATACTATTGATGCTACCTTGGTTTGAGACCAATGGCTTCCCTATCTGGAGGTACTCTTTGCAGTGTTAATTTCCCTTCGGCCGGTGCTATTCCACATTTTAAAGGCTCATTTGTTGGGGATACTTCTCGATTACCCAGTTTCCTTAAGGGATGTTTCCGATGCCTATCCTTATGATAGTTTACATCGGCATTTTGCCACAATCAGTTGAATCACCAATTCTTCTTGTTGCTCCTTTTGAGGATGTGTATAACAGATTCCATCATTGGCGATGGATTACTATATTGCTTCCGTCACCGGATCACTTCCGATGCTTCGCGGAGGTTGCTCTAACGGCTAAGAAGTCGCTGGGGTTGAACCAACGGTTGAACTGGACTCGGTATGTTCCCGAAACTTTGCTGGGGTTGAACCAACGGCTGAATTAAACTCTGTCTGTACCCGATACATCGTTGGGGCTAAGCCAACGGCTGAATTAAACTCGGTCTGTACCCGATACTTCGCTGGGGTTGAACCAACGGTTGAACTGTCATCGGTCAGTACCCAATACAACGCTGGGGTTGAGCCAACGACTGAATTGAACTCGGTCTATACCCCATACATCGCTGGGGTTGAGCCAACGACTGAACTGGATTTGGTCTGTACCCGATACTTCGCTGGGGCTGAGCCAACGACTGAATTGAACTCAGTCTGTACCCGATACATCGCTGGGGTTGAACCAACGGCTGAATTAAACTCGGTCTGTACCCGATACTTTGCTGGGGTTGAGCCAACGGCTGAATTGAACTCGGCCTGTACCTGATACTTCGTTGGGGCTGAGCCAACGACTAAACTTTCATTTGTCAGTACCCGATACATCGCTGGGGCTGAGCCAACAGTTGAATTGAACTTGGTATGTACCCGATACTTTGCTGGGGCTGAACCAACGGCTGAACTGTCATCGGTCAGTACCCGATACATCGCTGGGGATGAGCCCACGACTGAATTAAATTCGGTCTATACCCGATACATCGCTGCGGTTGAGCCAATGGCTGAACTGGATTCAGTCTATACCCGATACTTCACTGGGGCTGAACCAACGGCTGAACTATTATCGGTCAGTACCCGATGCTTCAAAAATGGTAGTTTTCGGCAGTTTTTTGGCAGTTTTTCTGCAGTTTGCATTATTGATCCCCGAATATTTCTTCGGGATGAATACCAAGGGTTTCCAGAGTGTCCCCCTATTCTTTCAAGATTACGCTACTTAAACGCATGATTTCAGGACAAACCGCTCAATCGCGTAGCGATTTTTCTTCAAATTTGACTTGGCAGTGCATAGAAACGCTATTTCAACCCAAACAGAATCGAGCCCAGGGGAGTGGGACCCACCCTGGGGAGCCGCAGGTGGAGGTGCGGCAGTCGCATGTGGGACTTTTCAGCGGATTTTGATCTTCTTTTTTAGATCTACAGAGCTTGGGCAACTATTTTTTGATTCCGTCAGTTCCTACGCGTTCAGCGCAGGTAACGTTTTACGTCTTTTTTTGCAAGTTTTGATTGTTAAAAGCATGTGAACCACGTAGGGGGCTTTTAGACGCAATGTATGAAAAATATATGCCTAGATGATCTGTTAAATTTTTTTTGACTACATATGTATGCATATCTTAATGTAATGCACATTTGGATGTAAGAAAATTCAAATTCTGAGACAGTCAATTTTTACTTTTTTTGATTAGTTTACTCATCCTTTTAGAGGCCTAGTGAGTCTGGATTTTCAACTAAAAAATGTCCATGGTAATTTGGCTACAATGTGACGTTATTTTTTATTTTATTTCATAAATATGAACTGTTCTTATTTTTTTGGAAGGTGTGCTACTGAATGGCCACCTAGACATGCCTATGTGCATGCGGACAGTCCACTTTACAAAGGAAACTCTGGCAAAAAATTTTCAAAACTCGAGCATTTAATAAACATGCAATTTTGACTCTACTGGGGATTTTTTGACTGACCCATACATGTTTTTAGGATTTATCTTTTGAAAAAACATGCAGTTTTGACTTTACTGGGTATTTAAAAATACCCATGCATGTTTTCGGACTCAGAGATGCATAGAGTACTGATTTAAATTAATAAGCCACAGGTTTTAGGCTTACCACACCCTTTCTGAAGTGATTTGAAGACTTTGTACAGGTGATGGACAATGATAGACCCGACAGTGCTAGCAGAGTCGTTTCAGGGGTCAGACGTAGGAGGGCTTCTGATGTTCCTCAGCCACGCCTGGCTAGACCACCACGCAGGTTGGCAGAGTCAGTGATTCGTCCAACTCAGGACGAACCGCCTATTGATATTGATGATGAGCAGGCTGCTTTTGTTGCTCCAGCACCGGCTCAAGCTCTACGTGCAGAGGTTCCAGGCATTGTTGTGCCTACACAAAATCTACTGGGCGACTTGAGTCGCCATCCTTTGAGATATCTCCATGCCAATGAGGTGACTTGAAGTTTTTCTCTTCTTAGATTCTTTTCTTTCTTTTGCCATTCTCGGGGCACAGGTTTTTAACATGGGTTGATTTTTGATGCAGGTTCCCGGCTTTACGCAGCCTTAAGTGAACTGGTTCAACGTGCATTCCCTGTATCATACTTTGCACGAGGATTACAGGGATATTGTTGATGGTTGGGAGTTCCAGGCTTTCTTTTCCATTCTTCCCCGTCGTTACCCCTGGGGGTATATTAGGGCTTTGTCTAAGCGCTGGGTCCACCAGACTCAGTCCCTTCATCTTCTAGATTGTGAGGTGATGATAACCCCTATGGACTGGAAGTTCATCATCGGCATTGAGTTTGAGGGTGAACCAGTGCCTGTCGTGGCTGACATTATGCCCACTGCTGTTCGATCCCTGTTGGGAGTTTCTGCAATGGCGCTCAAGGGTCGGTCAGTCCGATATGGTCCCTCGAGAATAGATGCCCAGAATGGGGCTTTGCTGGAGCCTCCGCCTGATGATCTAAGGGTTAGAGATCGCATTCTGAGGCGATTTATTTTTGGTGATCATCAGGGGTTATTTTTTGGCGAACAACTCATCTACTGTGTCCTTCGCCCTGTTTAGCGCTACCCGACATGTAGAACACCTCAAATATTTTGATTGGGGTTCTTACACCTTTGCTTATTTTCTCCGGGGCATGCACATGCTTTTAGAGGGTTCGACGGAGGCTTGGTTAGGATTCTACCCGTTTCTGCTGGTGAGTAAATATTTCTTATACCTTTTTAATTTTAGCATTTATATTTATCAGTCTTAATCATTGAGGACTTTTGATATTGACATGGCCAGTTCTAGGTATTTGAGAGGCTTCCTTGCCTATGGCCAGCCACTGCTTTAGGTCTGCAGACCTATCCTCGAGGACGGCGTTGGCATCACTCGACTTTAACGGAGGTCCTTGTTGCTGAGGGATTCACCCATGCTCGCTTACAGTTGGAGCTTTTGACGGCTGGATCAATCTCCTGGGTGCCGTATACCTCTGAGTTTTTAACTGTTGAATTTGAGGGAGGCTTTCCCACTGGTCGAGAGTTTACATTGTCGACCCGCAGAGCCCCGATTTTGACAGAGGGAGGTTGGGAGCTCTATTTTGGAGAGAGTGCCATCAGGAGTATTACGGGTGAGATCCACATTCCCATTATTCCTCCTGCTTGTTATCATTGGTCGTTGATCATGCGACTGACAGAGATTCCCATGGAGGGCATAGATGGTTTTACCCTATTAGAGGGTCTATTCAGCCATGAGGCATTTAGCAGATGGTGGAGTTCTCGTACTATTGGAGCTCAGACTCGGGCTACCAGGTTCATGGCAGACATGGTGCCAGGGTCCATAATGATGACATACTGGATAGCTTGCCTCAGGGAGCCTACTCATTTACACCAGATTATATATCTGACCCGGGAGTTGGATAGGGCTCCCTTTTTTATCAGGCATCTTGGTTAAGATTCGTCAGAGGCATCTTCTTTTGATCCGTCCAGCTCAGGAGCAGGCCCCTCCTCAGGTCCATTTAGCAAAAGTTTTGCAGGGGCAGATCCTCCCTTATACCGCCTAGATATGTCTGATGACCGCAACTTTGTATCTACAGGGGAGATAGAGCAGGCTGATCACCTGGACGTGGATTATCTGGATCATTTTTCATAGCTATGGAAGCAGAGGAGTGGCACCTGGCTAGGGTAGATATTCTGTTAATGTGTATTGTGGCATACGACTACATGCCGCTATGCCTGGATCATCTAGACTTGGGATTGGTAGTTGTTGTTCGGGCCCTTAGACGGGGTAATACCATCATCGCGATGATATTGGCTGAGACACTACGGTCAGCCACTCACTATATTACCCACCCGGAGGGGTTCTTTAGGGGTAGTTTTGTCTTGCTGTACATATGGCTGATGTCCCATATCCAACTGATTGGATCTTTTAGGCATCATGGGTATTATTTTTCCCATGATATATCTATGTCATACTCTTTTCAGCCGGCAAAGTGTACCGATGCAGAGACGTGGGCGGCCTTTTTGTCAGATATTATGCATCCGTTCTTGATTTTGCCATGCTCAGGGCTAGCCTCCCCATATAGCTTTTTTACTCATGCACCTGACATGGATTACCTGACCCTCGCGGGTTTGAGGGGAATGACTACTTATCAACCCCCGACTGTTATGAGCCAGTTTGATAAGTTTTAGAGCTTGCACCGATACGAGGGGTCTACTGATCAGAGGATATCGGCATCGTCTGTATCATCAACCAATTTAATTAGAGTATATGAGTGTTGGACTTATAGAGAGAGGTTTAAGTTCTACAGTTGTCATTCGGACCATTCTCCAGAGTATTCTGTGTGGCTGGAGGCAGATATGGCAGCAGTAGCAGGTGCCCATTTATCTCCAATTGTGGACTCTAATGAGGAGGAGCCTATGGAGGACCCTGATTCTCCCACTGAGGATGAGCTGTTTGTGGGTTTGACAGCTGCACTGGTCAGTGACCCACCGACTATTCCTGTAGGGACAGATCCGGCTCTGGCAGACTCGCTATTTAGGATGACCTTTGAGCGGGATCAGGCTAGAGCACAGATGTTGACTACTTTATCTGGTAGAGATATAGCTTTGGCTGAGAGGGATGCACTTCGTGTCGCTCAGGATACTGGCTTGATAGAGAGAGAAGAGCTCCGATCTGTCAGAGATGCAGCTGTTGTGGAGAAGGATTAGATCCGCTCAGCCAGAGATGCAGCCTTTGCTGAGATCGAGGATACTTTGATTACTAGAGATACAGCTTTTGCAAAGAGGGATGGGGCTATAACTTCCCTTGATTTCCACATTGCTAATAGTACTGCTCTTCGATCTTATACTCACGGCCTGGTTACCGAGATGAGCGCATATATTGATGACCACAGTGCCACACTGCAGATGACTATCGAGGTTTTGAGCCGTATGTAGGCTGAGGGTATTGCATTAGCAGCTACTCCTCCATCTTCAGAGAGAGATGCCATGGTGGCATTGCTGGCCCGCTTATCCTTGGGTCCATAGACTAGCTTTATTTTTCATGCACAGACTAGATCAGCCATTTTTGTCATGTATAGGGCATTATGTATTTATCAAACAATTTTATATTAGAGAAATATATATTTGATTCACTTCCCTGTTTGGAGATGTATTGTCATTGCTGAGTGATTACCACTTCTTTTATGACTCGCTGTTTTTGATGCATCTTGAGCTTCTCTTTGATGGACTGACAATTGAGATGTCAAGGAGTATCTCAGATGGGCCTGTTGACCAGGGTTGTTTGATAGGATTTAGCTTCTGTATGTCTTTGGTGTCTTGGGACTGGTTTTTATTGAGGTTTTTATTTTTTCTTTAAAGTCAAACCGCTCCGTAAATGGCTGCCTACGTACTCCAGGGTTAAGGGAGATCAGGTCATTCATAGTTCTGGCTTTGTATGAGAGAGGTTTAAAAAGTATTTATCTTGGATTTTGAGTTTGGTTTGATGAGTTTTTGAGTTTTTATTTGGTTTGACCGCACTAGAAATGGCTGCCTATGTACTCCCGGGTTGAGGGAGATCAAGTCATTCGTAGTTCTGGCTTTCTAGTGAAAAACCGAACTTAATTTGATTTGTAGGACCCAGATGCAGGCATGCATGTGTTTCAGACATAGTACCTTTTTATGGTGTCTAAATTGATGAGTTGGGGAAATTCATTTCCGTCCATTTCTTGTAATCTGATAGCTCCTCCCGTCAACACCTCCTTGACAATGAAAGGGCCTTCCTAATTAGGGGCGAACTTTCCTTTGGCTTCGTCTTGATTAGCTAAAACTTTCTTCAGCACCAAGTCATTTTCTTTGAATTGCCGTATTTGGACCTTCTTGTTGTAGGATCGAGCAATCCTTTGATGATATAAATGTCCATAGAAAATGGTTGTACCCCTCTTTTCATCAATCAGAGACAGATGGTGGTATCGGTCTTGCAACCAATGATCCTCGTCTATCTGAGCATCGATCATCACTCGTAAGGATTCCATCTCAACTTCTATGGGGAGAACTGCTTCCATGCCATAGATCAATGAATAGGGGCTAGCCCCAGTAGAGGTGCGCATTGACGTCCTGTATGTTAACAGGGTGAGAGGCAGCAGGTCAGGCCATTCTTTTGATGTTCTTGTTGGCCGCTTCGACAGCACCATTCATCTTAGCCCGATAGATAACGGAATTGAGATGTTTTATGTGGAACTTGCTATACAGTTCTTTCATCATTTGATTATTCAAGTTCTTGGCATTGCCTGATATGATCACCTCCGGTTGTGCATACAGACAAATGATTTTTTTTCTGATGAAACTAATGATGATCTCTTTTGTGACTTTGGGAAAAGAGGCAGCTTCAACCCATTTGGTGAAGTAATCGATTATGGCGAAGATGAATCGATGACCATTGCTAGCTTTGGGTTTTACTAGGCCAATCACATCCATTCCCCACATGGAGAAAGGCCATGGTGAACTCATGTTGTGTAGCTCATTTGGAGGAGCGTGTATAGCATTTCCATGTACTTGGCATTGATAACATCTCTTAACGTGATCATCAAAGTCAGCTTTGAGAGAGATCCAATAATGACCTGTTCTTAATATCTTCTTGGCCAATAGATAACCACTCATGTGTGGACCACAGACTCCACCGTGGACTTCATTCATCAGTCTTTGGGCATGATCTTTATCAAGGCATCTTAACAGACCTATTCCAGCATCCCTTTTGTAGAGCACATCTCTGCTTAAATAGAATTTCATAGCCATCTTGTGAATCGACTTTCGCGCGGATAGGCTTGCTCCAGCGGGTGTAGATCCATCTCGTAGATATTCCTTGGTGTCTTGGTACCAAGGCTGCTTGACAGGAGGTATTTCATCTGATACTTCTCCAATGTAATTCCTGTATGTCGGCGCTTTCTGAACTGTGAATTTGATGTTGGGAAACCAACTCTTATCGGATATGCGAATTAATGAAGCCAACGTTGCCAATGCATCCACAAAGTTATTCCTACCCCGAGGAATATGGCTGAAGGTTATGTCTTCAAACTCCAAGGATATTTTGACAACCTGTCCATGATAGGGCAGCAAATGCAGTTCCTTGGTGTGATATGCCCCAGTGGATTGTCTAATGACCAATACAGAGTCTACAAAGACTAGTAGGTGTTTGATACCTATGGATTGGGCTAGTTTCAACCCCATTATACGACCTTTATACTCGGTCATGTTGTTGGTGTTGCCAAATTGAAGTTTGGTAGCCACAGGATATTGTTCTCCTGTGCTAGAGATAAGGACTGCCCCAGCTCCGGCACCTTCTATGTTTACTGCTCCATCGAAATATATTTTCAATGGTTGGACTGGATTCTCTTGTTGGAGTTGTTGAATTATCATGATTCCATCATCTGGGAAATAAGTCTCCAGGGGCTCGAACCTTCTTGAAGGTGCTTTAGCTAATTAATCTGCAATGCCTTGACCCTCGATTGACTTCTGAGTCACATAGATAATGTTGAATTATTGTAGGATCAACTTCCATTTAGATAGTCGACAATTCAATATTGGCTTTTTGAATACATACTTAAGTGGATCCATACAGGATATGAGGTAGGTCGTGTGCCTATGGAGGTAATGTTGTAACCTCATGGCAGCCCATGCTAATGCACAACATGTTTTCTCGATCAGGGTTTGTTCAACATTGCTGAATCTTTTACTGATGTAGTAGATAGCTCTTTCTTTGCTACTATCATATTTCTGTCCTAGCATGCAGCCCATTGCATTGGCATTGACGGAAAGGAACTCCATCCCTCAAAGGTACCAAAATAAGTGCTTCGATCAGCTGTCTCTTGATGGCATGGAAGGCTTGTTGACAATCCTCATTCCATTTGGTGGAGGAATTCTTCCTTAGTAGCTTGAATATGGGTTCACAGGTTGCTGTGAGCAGGAAAATGAATCGGCTTATGAAATTGATCCTCCCTAGAAACCCACGTATCTCCTTCTCTGTTTGAGGTACTGGAATTTCAATGATGGCTTTAATCTTGGCAGGATCTAGTTCGATACCTCGATTACTCACCAAGAATCCTAACAGCTTGCCTGCTTTGATGCCAAAAGCACGTTTGACAAAATTTAGCTTGAGGTTGTACTTACACAACCTGATGAACAGCTTCCTAAGATGGTCGATGTGATCATCCTCCCTCTGAGATTTGATGATGATGTTGTCCACATAAACCTCCATTTCTGTGTGCATCATGTCATGAAAGAGGGCCATCATGGCTCTCTAATATGTGGCTCTGGCATTGATGAGGCCGAGGATAGTTGCCTATAGCAGAAGGTTCCCCAGGGAGTGATGAAAGCTATTTTCTCCCTGTCCTCTTCAAAAATCATGATCTGATGTTAACCAGCAAAGCAATCTACGAAGGAATACATGTCGTACTACGCCAGATGAAAGGCACCGAGAAGTTTTCCTTGAGGCAGGCTTTGTTCAAATCCCGGTAATCCACACATACTCGTACCTTCCCTCCGGGCTTAGGCACGGGGACTATGTTTGAAAGCCACTCTGGGTAGGTTGATACCATGAAAATCTTGGCTTTGAATTGCTTAACAACTTCTTCTTTGACTTTCAGACTCCATTCAGGTTTCAATCGCCTGAGCTTTTGTTTGACTGGCTTGAACTTATCTTTGATTGGCATTCGATGGATGACGATGTCAGTAGAGAGGCTAATCATGTCTTCATGTGACCATACAAATACCTCCTGAAACTATGTTGGGAGTTTGATCAGGTCGGCTTTTTGGTCTTGGGTGACGTCTAAACCTATCTGGATTTCTTTAATGTTTTCGGAGGTTCCTAGTTGATAGTAGTGGTTTGGTCGAGGTTTTGTTTGGGTTTGTCTTCGACCCATTCTTTGATCTCCTCGGGCACCTCATCGTCATCTTCCACCTCTTGATCAATATCCATCAAGTCGATGTTTAGTTTTACATCAAAGTCGTAGTCACTTTGATAGGTTGGCATGTCATCAACAGAGACAAACACATCCAATGCTTGATTCCTAAAAACAACAAGGATTTCATCTTAGATATATACAACTGCTTAAATATACATAGCATTTGGCAAAGCATGACAAAGTTGCTGCTATAGCTGTGCACTCAAAAGTACGCAGTAAATGAAAGCATGATTAAAGGGCAGATTGACTCTCTCTGCCCCTTTACCCTTTTCGACTCAGGCAAGGGACACTGCTCCAGTTATCTAAGGTTAAATCCTTATGAATGGGGAGGATCAGAGATTTGTGATCATCTGCCATGTCACGGATAATGACATAGACATCCTTTATAATAGAGCCAGGGTTTTTCTTTGAACTGCCCCATTTTTCCTTCTTGATGCGAGGAATTTGAACTTGATCCTCGTCTTTGCTATCTGGTATCTGATCATTTATACCCTCGTAATTTATGATGACCCGCATGTTAGCGAATGGGTCTCGTCCTTCGTACATGATCTTTTTTTTTCCTTTTTCGCTATCTGCCTTAGGCTTGAGGGCTTTTCTTTTATTGGTAGGTATAATTGGAGGAAACAGCATGGCTGATACCACAGTAGGGATCTTCCTCATTGTCTTTACCCATCCGACATTAGTGAGGTTTGGCAATAGGATTATGGAAGCATGAGCCTTGGGATGCTTATGCGGGTTCCTGTGGTTTGCCATGGATGAAAATCCCAATCCAGCTCTCCCAGTCTGACTAGGGATTTGTATCAGGCTTTTGATACCTTGTTGATTCCTTCCTAACCCTTCTCCAGGTTGGAAACCCAAAGATACCATTTTCTGGCCCACTGTCATTACCTTGGTGGATACCTTTGGTTTCAAGGCTGGTGCCCCGATAGGTAGATACTGGGTATCGCTCACCTTCAGGGCTTGAAAACTTGCAGGTTCAATCCCTGCATCTAGGCTAATCACTGACATGTCTCCCTGTATGCAGGCAGGGTATTCGGGTTCAGTATTGACCATGATTAGGTTGCCGTTGATAATGTATTTGAGTTATTGATGGAGGGTGGATGACACTGCTCTTGCCATGTGGATCCAGGGCCTGGCCAGCAACAAGTTATATCCAGTGAAGATATTAAGCACCTAAAAGGGTACGTAGAAAGTGTGTGGGCCAATCTCCAAGGGTAGTTCTATTTCTCCCATAGCTTGGCATCGCGATCCATCGAAAGCTCTAATAACCACATGACTGGTTTTGATCCGATTCGGGTTAATCTTCATTCCTTCTAAGGTATCGTAGGGACAGATGTTGAGGGATGATACTCCATCTATGAGCACACCTCCGATCACATACCAGGAAGACATCACAGCTATATGAAGGGACTTATGATGGCCCGTTCCTTCTGCAGGGATATCATCATCAGTGAAAGATATCACATTGTTGTTGAAAATGTGTTCCACCACGTGACAGAATTTCTCGGCATCTACGATATTTGGCAGACGGGCTTCTTCTAGTACTTTCACTAGAATGTTGCGATGATCCACTGAGGATAAAACCAAGTCTAAGATGGACATTTGCTTTGGTGCATCTTTCAAGTCTTGCACCACATTGATTTCATTGTGTCCCATTTTGTTAAGGAACTCTTTAATTTTCTTATCATCCACCTTTGCTTTGGCTTTGATGACTGGTTTGATCACCCGTTGAGGCAAGTATAATAGACTGTCCTTTGGTACGATGGCAATGTTGTTTGAAGTGGAACCTTCATCGTTCCCGTAGTTCTATGGGACCCTCTTCAGACTAATAATTGGATACTGGGGTCTGAAGGGCAATACTAAAGGCTCGGGTGTGGCCACCTTTACAGGGTTTTGTATTTCTTGGACCCCGTTTCCTGGCAGTAATAAGGGTTTGAGGGTCGACTCCCTATCACAGGATATGACAACCACTGTGTTCTGGTTCCATATAGTGGGAATCCAAAGAGTGTCGTTATATGGGAGATTGAGAATTTGATTTCCCCTTATCAGGTAACCATTTTCAATCATGTTTTGAATCAGGTTACGAAGTGCCCAGCAATCGTCGGTATAATGGCCGAGTGAATTGGAGTGGTACTGACATATTTGGTCAGGCTTGATTTTTTTGGATCGAGGGTTTAATAGAGGTAATAAGTCTACAACCATTCCCTCATTGATTAACATCTGGAGGATTTCTTCCATCGACTGGTTTAAGTTAGTGAAATTACTTTGAAATAGGAATTTCCTACCAGTTTGGACTCTTTCTTCTTTGGTCACCCTGTTGGCCCAGGGTTCATTCTCATGAGGCTGATATTGATTCCTTAGGGAAATGATCTCCGGTGTAGGAGGACGATCGTTGTCAGATTGGTTGGCCCGTTTGATCATTTTCCTAGTGATCTGATGCTGGTAGACGACCAGTTGTGCCAATTGTTCGATTTGTTCCTTGATAGACTTTATTTCTTGCTCCATCAGGAACCTTCTTTTTGAAACTTCCCAACTGTCTGGGTGCTGTTACAAGATGGAGTTGATTCTCCTATATAACGGAGGTACTTGGATCCCTCTCCACTTGGGGTGCTGAACATGTTGACATTCTCCTCTTTATGCTGTGGAAGAGGATTGTCCTGCACATGGGGTTGCTCAGGCTTTGTGACCACAATCTCTCCGTTGTCAATCAAGTCTTGAATTTTGTGCTTAAGAGACCAACACTCTTGGGTGTCATGGCCTAGAGTTCCAGAATGGTAAGCACATTTCTTGCTTGGGTCAAAATTTCGTCCACCAGTGTTGGTTGGTGGAAGGAGTTGTACAATCTTCTTCTGAGCTGCCAAAAGTTTGAATACATTCTTAAGTGAATCCTCTAGAGGGGTGAAAGTTATTCGCCGCCTAACCTCCATATTTTTTTTAAATGGAGGGTTTGGAGGCTGTGCTGCAGCTTGGAAAGGGGTATATTTCCTCTTTTGAATGGGCATACTATTTGACTCGCCCCTTAGATTTTGTCCTTGTAATACTAAGAACACTTCTTCATCTTTCTTCTTATGTACCCTTCAAGGATTACTCCCGTAATTTCCAGACTGGATATGTTCAGCAACAGCTTCGAGGGCGGTCAAATCTTTTATTTTCCCAGACTTAAGCCCCATTTTTGCCATTCTGTATTGCTTGATCATTTCAGAGAATGGTTTTCCCTATACTTGCTAGGACCTTCTCATAATATGGAGCTTCTTGGATATCGATGAAGCTCATGACTATCTCAGACTCAGTCATGGTTTGGGTAACTTGTGTTGTGACCCGTCTCCATCGTTGGGCATACTCTCTGAATGATTTAGTGTTCTTTTTCTTGATTTTGGTTATTTGGTATCTATCTAGAGCCAGTTGAGATTGGAAGCTATATTGACTGAGGAAGGCATGGGCTAGCTCTTCCCAGCTGTGAATCGTAGAGTTGTCCAGACGGGCATACTAGGCTCTGGCCTCTCCAGTCAAACTTTTCTGGAATAGTTGCATTCAATGTTTCTCAGCTTCTGCATAAGATCCAATCTCTCCAATGAATACTTTCAGATGTGTATAAGGGTCTCCCAATCCATCATATTTCTCAAAATTGGGAGTTTTAAATTTTTCGGGATAACGAGCCCCGGGGAATATACAGAGGTCGGAGTAATTAACACTGCCGAATGCCCCTGTCCCTTTGATAGACCAGAGAGTTTCTTTCATCTGTTGTACTTTCTTAAGAAGGTCACCAGCTTCCTGCTCTTTGCTAAGGGGGTGATTTCAGAGGTTTTGTTGGTTGTGTCCTGGTTTTGTGGTCCAAGAATCTGAGTCTCGGCCTTTTCGGTCTCTTGACTACCACTACCACCAGGTGCTCCCAGTTCTGTGTGAGTTTTGGCTTGCTTCCCTTTAAGGGCCTTGCTTTGTTCTCTTAGAAAACTGGCTAGTTCAGCTATCTGATTTCTCAGTCCTTCGAACTCCTCCCTAGAGACAGGGGTGGATTCTGTTTGAGAACTCAAAGTCATGTCCGTGGATGGACTTAGTGGTTTCTTAGACTTAGATCTAGTGATAGGACCAATTTTTCACCTACACCAAAACGTAGGCGTGTCAATTTCCTGAGGTAGGTAGGGATAAGATGCATGATGTGTTATTTAATTTTATCCTGCAAAATAGAGGTCAGTTTTTTTTATGACAGGATGACAAGAGGTAAATATTGAAAACTAGACATTGAATTAAAAGAGGAAGGTATGAAGAAACTTCCCATCAAATTTGGTTAATCAGAGGCTGACCTATCTTAGGTTACTCTCACGCGGCTTTTTTGCATGAAGGTCCCCAGATCATCGCAATCAACTAGAGGGGAAATTAATCAGATCTTTCAACTGGAGCGAATCTGGGTGGTGCATTTTCATGAGCCCCAAAGACTTAGCTGATCCCCAGAGACATTACTTATCACCGATGAGTTTTGCCTCCTTGTGAGAGGAACACAACATACATTCACATACATCGTGCCTTACCGTTATGCATATGATGACAATTCGTGCGAAGCACTAATATGGGTGCGAAGCACTAGAAAAACAGAAAAGCATTCATTCACATTCATTCAATATAAAGATGCAGCATTCACGCATTCATTCAATGTGGAGACGCAGAATTTCACGCATTTAGAGTTTTGAAAGTGAAATATTTGAAATGATTTGAAAACGGCTTAAGCCCTCTACTGTTCCCCAGTAGAGTCGCCACCCGTCGACGTCGGGAAAAAATCCGCGGGTCGGGTCACAACCCGGATGTTTCATCTCTTCCTAAGTTATCTCTACCTTTACTCTTTTTATTGCGAAAAAAGGTTTTGAAGGATTTTTTAGGAAAAGGACAACATGTATCATGTCGACGATTTGAACGTTTTACAGAGTCACCAGTTGGTAGTTTTGAAATGGTTGTACCAACTCAACCGAGTTTTGTTTGAAAGAGGCCCAATTGCTAGACCCTGTCGAAACTTGATCTTTGAAAACAAAGTTTGAGTTCGAGGGCTTGATTAAGTGTGGGGAAGGTATTAGGCACCCCACAACTCCTGTGTAAACACGGTACCGCATCTTTTCAATATTTTCCTTAAAACTGAAATGCGTGTGTGAATGCTATTTGAAAATTGGGCCTATGTTTGTTTGATTCAAAGCCAGGAAGTGCTTCGTTGAACCTATATACGAAGGGTTTGATTTGATTTGCAAAAAGTCTTTGATTTGATATGCAAAAGTATTTAATTTGATTTTCAAAAGCTTTTCTTTTGATTGAATTGAAAATGATATTTTGAAAGTTGGTTATCAAACCCTTACGCAAACATATGAATTGAAGCATATCACTACTTTCAATTTTATCTTTTTAGCCTTAAGGCTCAAATTGAATGGTGATTTATCAGGCTGCGAAGCATCCTCGGCCACAGAAAATAAATACAAGTGTCGGTCTCCTCATGGGCTTGATAGCCATCGGAGGGACTCTAACACGACAAACCATATTTTCACTATGTTGAGACCTTAAATCCGAATAACCATTTTAAGGACTTTTGTATGTACATTTTTACAGAAAAACTGGCAGGGTGCATTTATAAAGTGCAGTTTGTCCATCGTGGGAATCAAATTCTGATTAGTTTGATCACGAATCCCACGATTCCTAGGCACACATATGAGTAGCCAATAAACCTGTATAGCTCAAATTTGTACAGAACTAGATATATATCCCAATGTTGCCAGAACCGAGAATTCATTCAGTAAATCCTGGTTCGCACCTGGCCGAAGCGTCTCGTTCCCACTAGATAGCGATCTAAGAGACGCGAGGTTGCTCTTATGACTTAAAAAAGCCGATTCATATCAAATGAATATTTAAAGCATCAATTTAATCAAAAGAAAGTAAAGCAATATGCATACACAGTTATATATATAGAAAAGCTGTAAAGGGCGATGGGTTTTCACACCGATGCCCGGACTGGAATTTATATATATATATATATATTGACAGAAAAGTAATCAACCAAGACTGGGAAGAGAACCTAGTGGTGGTGAAGGCTGCTTATATATGTATATTTATATATAAAAGCAGTAAAAAGGCCACAGAATAATCCAGGTCGAACAGAAA
Source organism: Panax stipuleanatus (assembly GCA_020205555.1). NCBI lineage: Eukaryota > Viridiplantae > Streptophyta > Magnoliopsida > Apiales > Araliaceae > Panax > Panax stipuleanatus. The sequence goes on from CM035122.1 coordinate 21,667,080, forward strand.
TGTAAATGTACAGAATTATAGTCAACCAAGACTGGAAAGAGAACCCGGTGGTGGTGAAGGATGCTTATATATGCATAGTTATATATAAAAGTAGTAAAAAGGCCACAGAATAATTCAGGCCGAACAGATATGTAAATGTACATAAAAGTTGTCAACCAGGGACTGGGAAGATAACCCAGTAATGGTGAAGTGTGCAAAAAAAGTATAAAGGCCACAGAATAATCTAGGCCGGACTAAAATATAAATATATATATTTTTTGATAGAAATGTAGTCAACCAAGACTGGGAAGAGAATCCAGTGGTGGTGAAAGTTTCTTATATATGCATAATTATATATAAAAGCAGTAAATTATCTCGGATTTGACATCCGGGCTTGACAGAATTGAAAAGTTAGTATATAAACAGTTAAATAAATACAAAAAAGCCAAACCTGGACTGGGAAGATAACCCAGTCCGGCGAAGTTGCTTAAAATGAAGATGCTAGTGCACTAAAGCTGTTAGAGCTGATGGATCGTCAATTCGAGTTGTAGAAATACCAGAAATTGAGTGTATGTACAAAAATGTACCAAATTTTGACAAAAACGGCCACGGAACTAAGTTCCGGGCATATTTAGAAAACGAAACTTGATATGCAAGTGTAAAATAATGTAAAGAAGTAGGAATAACTTTTTGATCTTAAAAATACTCACAATGGACTTCTACACAGGCTTTTTGCCAAATCGTAGGCTCTAAACATCCAAATCTACCGATTATTTTCTGATATTTGGTAGTATGTGGGTATATCTACATGTTAGAGTGAAAAAGTATGGGTTTGGAAGAGGTGAAAAAGTCAGAAAATCAAACAGGCAGAGGTTCGCTGCGTTTCAGAATTCTTGAAAATGAGGAGGGTGCACGTTTATTTATAGGATAGGGAGCCTCAGCTCCACCTGCTGCTGCCGCAGGTAGAGGTGCGGCTCCCCTGGTGGGGGCCACATGTCTGGTTGATTCATTTCGAAGTACGTGCACTCCGAGCAACGCGAGGTCAAAGTCAGAACTTTCTAACTTTTGATCGGAGCGTCCGTTTGAGACGTGCTATACCTTTACGAAAAGCCCTCTCCGAGAGTGTCACAATTACATGGGATAAAACATTTTTTGGGTCCAAGAAGATTGGTTCATACCCAGGTCTTCGATTCTCCGCAGTTTATCCGTTGAGCTGTCTTGCACTGTTTAACCTCGGGATCGTGGTTAAGGTTAGTTCTGAACTTGGTGGCATTAATTTGGCTTAAGTTTGACCGAATCGGCCTAAGGTTGGTAAGATCACCATTTGGATCCTCTCGGGATTGCTCTTAGTGTCGGCATGGCCTTCGATTGACTTCCTAGGGTTGTTTCCAAGACTTGGATCCCATTCGAGTCTGTTTGTCCTTAGAGTAGTCTCTAAGGCTGAGTTGGTCATTCTAGGTTTTCCTCTGGAGATGTTTTGGAGCTTCAGATTTGTTTCCAGAAGTTGACTTGACTTCTCGGGTTGAGACCGGGGCTGATCTTGTACCTCCCGGGTTGAGACCGGGGTTGAAATGATGGCCCGATTGGAGATTGAAGTTAACTTGATGGCCCGATATTGAGATCAGGGTTGATCTGAAGGCCCGATTGGAGATCGGGGTTGATTTGATTGCCCAATATTGAAATCAGGGTTGATCTGACATTTGATGGACCGTTATTGAGATCAGAGTTGATCTGACGGCCCAATTCGAGATTGGGGTTGATTTGATGTCCCAATATTGAGATCGGAGTTGATCTGACGGCCCGATTGGAGATCGAAGTTGATTTGATGGCTCGATTGGAGATCGGGGTTGATTTGATGGCCCGATATTGAGATCGGGGTTGATTTGATTGCCCGATATTGAGATCGGGGTTGATCTAACGGCCCGATTGGTGATCGGGGTTGATTTGATGGCCTGATTGGAGATCGGGGTTGATTTGATGGCCCGATATTGAGATCGGAGTTGATTTGATAGCCCGATATTGAGATCGGTGTTCATTTGAAGGCCCGATTGGAGATCGGGGTTGATTTGATGGACGGTTTTGCCCTCCTACAGTGTTCATAATAGGAAAGGAAATTTCAAGTGTCTACAAAAAGCTTAAAACAAAAATAGTTCCCAATATTTGGATTACTAAAAAGGAGATTAGTAAATCAGGATAGATTGGTACATACGTTGCTTGCTCATTGGATGAGGATGATTGATCTCATGATCATTTGTGTGGAGACACTAAAGTAAGTATATAGGTGCTTATTGAAGAATAAGTTCACTGAACGTTACTAGCTATGGAATACCTAATGGAGTTTTACTTGCATGTCAATAGAAATTCCTAATGTGATAGTAGTACAAATGATCCTTGGACTTGAGATCATCATAGTATCTTGCGTGTAATGAATTATACTTTGACTTATTCCTTAAGACCCTTAGGGTATATCAAAGGATATGCTTGGGTGTAATAAGTTACATATGGAGATAATGAATGATCAATAAAAAATTCTACCACTTCTAGTAAAAGAAGTGATATGTCCTATGTGATTCGTTAAATGACAACCCAGTAGTCATTGGCCAAGGCAGAATGAAATTAGAAAGGAGTTTCTAATTTGCATTATTTGGAGTTGTGCATTTTCTAATCAAAATACATATAATTAAATAAATTAAGACTTGATAATAATTTCATGTCTTATATTTAATTGGGACATTATATGGTGGAAAGATTGAATTATACGATAACTATTTACTCACAGGTTCTTTTATGATTAATGTTGAAATCTATATTATCTGAAAAGTCGTTGATCGCTAAGGGAGGCTTATCCCTATTATAGAATAAATATTATTTATTTAAATAGATTATTAATTTTATTTATTTATTTAAATAAGATTAGAATTGTTCTAATTGATTTATTCACAATCGGTTTAATATGGAGAACCTAAAGGGTCACACCATAAAAGAAAGAATAATTATTTAAGAAGGTAATTGTGTAATCGTAATAATGCATTAAGTGTAATTAATTTAATCTATGGTGATAGAATAAATTAAATAGCTTAATATTTATTATTTAATATTTTGAAAATATTAAAAATAAATTAATAAGAGGTGTCTTATTAATATTATTAAAATTATTGTTATTTTAATTTCAAAAAGAGTTTAGGAATTAATTTAATATTAGTACTCTCATTTATTCCTAATAAGATTAAAAGGCAAATTAATTAAAGAAGTTTAATTAATTAAATGAAACTCTATGTCTAATAGGATTAGAAGGGTTGACAATATCTATATAAGAGGAATCTTATGTTAGATGTCAGTTGATGCAATTTTAATTGTTGGAGAGTATTCCTTTTCTATAGAGGATAGAAAACAAGGGTTTTGACAACCACCCTCCTTCTTAAATAATTCATCTTCCTTGGTGGATCACCTCTAGAGGCCAAACACTTGGGTGGCTAACGTTGATTAAAGAAAGAAATCAATCCCGAAAATTCAAGGAGATCGCGAAGAACAAGGAGTTGAACTCGTACCTGTGGAAGCTTAGTTCTACAAGAGTATGATACAATAACTTTTTATTTATCGTTATAAATTAATAATTTGCATAACGGATTATCCGGATAATTGGTTTGTAAAAATTTTAAAATCTGATTTTACCATGCTTCACCTAATTTTTGCAATTTGATTGCGCCATGATTTCTTACAAACCTGACAATGGCATCAGAGCCAAACCTTTATGCAATTATTAATTTTTTTGATTTCATATATGTATGGGTATGTATTTAGAATAATTTATTGGGCATAATTAGTTGTATAAAAAAATTTATGAAAGAAAAAAAAATGAAAACCATTTTTTTTATTTTCGTTCGCTGTGGGATCCTATTATTAGAAAAGGAAGAGTCATTGATTTGGTTCTTTCAAAAGTGTCCCAGGATTCACTTGTCCCACGTTAGCTATTATATATATACACACATTAGTTAACTTTACCGAAGCATGCGGCAACAAGAATATTATATATATATATATATATAAATGATAATCATATATATTTAAATATAATATAACAGGTTATAAGTTTTATATATATATATATATATATATATATAATATTCTTAATAATTTTATAATTAATTTAAAGAGTTTATTTTAATCTTGAAATTAGATTTCATGTAATTTAAAATATCCCATTAAATGATACTCATATATATATGGAGTGTTTTAATTCATAAGATGAATATTAATTTATTGATGCATATAGTGATATGTATGATAATAAATGGGACTATTGACCAATGTGATTGAATTTATTTTAGTTGGATGCTTGAATGTATGAGTTTTATTATATGGGGTATGCGTACCTCATCTTCTCTAATTTATTCTTGATGTAAATTTTATCTCCCTGCTATGTACTTCACCTTGACTGCTGATCACGGTTTCTATTTAAATTAAAATAGTTTATGTAATAGGATTAGTTAGAATTATCTTGGAGAATTGGAGACGAAGGAATAAAGAGCACTTGAAGACCCGATTGTAATGGAGCCCGGGTTTAAATGTAATTGTTATATTTAAATTTTATTTCTTACACCCTTACGTTTGACCTTTTATGCATGCTAAACATTGACTCGATGCTAAAGAGGTTTAGCATGGAAGATTCCAAAAGAGGTCTCATGCCGATGAGCTATGTAATACATATTTCCAAGAAACAGGCCCTAAATACACCTAAGGAGAGATACCGTATGAGTAAGATTCCTTATGCTTCAACAATAGGATCTATCATGTACGGTATGATATGTACTAGACCGGATGTCACTCATGCACTTAGTGTAACATGCAGATATCAGTCGAATCTAGGAGAAGAGCACTGGAAGGCAGTGAAAAATATCCTAAAGTACTTACGAATAACTAAGGATGTATTTCTTGTCTACGGTGGGTCTGAATTAAAACTCGAGGGCTTCACAGACTCAAGTTTTTAAACGAACCAAGATGACAGTAAATCCATTTTGGGATATGTGTTTACTTTAAACGGTGGCACCGTGAGTTGGAAGAGTTCCAAGCAGCAAAAACTTGCTGATTCAATGACAGAGGCAGAGTACATAGCTGCAAGTGAAGCTACAAAAGAGGCTGTTTGGATGAAGAAGTTCAGAACTGAGCTTGGTGTGGTCCCTTGTACTGTGACAACAGCAAAGCTGTTGCACATGCTAAGGAACTCAGGTATCATGAGAAATCCAAACACATGTTACGGCGATTTCACTTGATCGGGGAGATCATTGAAAGAGGAGACGTCACCTTAGAAAGTGTAGACTCTCAAGACAACATTGTGTTTTCATTTACTAAAGCTTTAACACAACAGCAGTTTGATCGTCACTTAGAGAAGATGGGTATGAGATACCATGGCGATTGGCTTTAGTGCAAGTGGAAGATTAAAAGTAGTATGCATACAAGCCAATCATGTATGATGATAAAGCATATACTTTGGAAACGATCTTATTTATTTATTAATAAAAGTAGTCATTTATTAAAGGCATTTAATTATCTACATGATGCTATTTTTATAGTATGTAAATAACCCATAGTTTTAAGCAATGTTTTTATAATCATGATGTTGATCATGCTAATGAGATCTAAATTCTTAGAAAGCTTAAAACTAAAATAGTTCCCAATCGTTGGAGTACTAAAAAGGGGATTAGTAAATCCGAATAGATTGGTACATATGTTTCTTGCTCATTGGATGATGATGATTGATCTCATGATCATTTATGTGGAGACACTAAAGCAAGTATGTAGGTGCTTATTGGAGAATAAGTATACTGAACGTGACTCGCTAAGGAATACCTGATGTAGTTTTACTTGCCTGTCAATATGAATTTCTAATGTGATAGTAGTACAAGTGAACCTCGGACTTGATATCATCATAGTATCTTGTGTGTAATGAATTATACTTTGACTTATTCATTAAGACCCTTAGGGTATATCAAAGGGTATGCTTGGGTGTGATAAGTTATATATAAAGATAATGAATGATTAATAAAGAATCTACCAGTTCTAGTAAAAGAAGAGATATGTCCTATGTGATTCGTTAAATGACAACCAAGTAGCCCTTGACCAAGGTAGAATGAAATTAGAAACGAGTTTCTAATTTGTATTATTTAGAGTTGTGCATTTTCTGATCGAAATACATATAATTAAATAAAATAAGACTTGACAGTAATTCAATGTCTTATATTTAATTGGGACATTGTATGGTAGAAGGATTGAATTGTACGGTAACTATTTACTCACAGGTTCTTTTATGATTAATGTTGAAATCTATATTATTTGGAAAGTCGTTGATCGCTAAGGAGGCTTATCCCTATTGTAGAATAAATATTATTTATTTAAATATATTATTAGTTTAATTTATTTATTTAAATAAGATTATAATTATTCTAATTGATTTATTCACAACCGGTTATATATGGAGAACCTAAACGATCACACCATAAAAAGAATAATAATTATTTAAGAAGGTAATGGCATAATCGTGATAATATGTTAAGTGTAATTAATTTAATCTATGGTTATAGAATAAATTAAATAGCTTAATATTTATTATTTAATATTTTGGAAATATTAAATATAAATTAATAAGAGGAGTCTTATTAATATTATTATAATTATTATTATTTTATTTCTAAAGGAGTTTAGAAATTAATTTCATATTGGTACCCTCAATTATTCCTAATGAGATTAGGAGGCAAATTAATAAATCTCAATGTGTTGGAAAACCTATTTAATTAAAGGAGTTTAATTAATTTAATGAAACATAATTTCTAATTACATTAGAAAGGATGACCAATATCTATATAAGAGGAGTCTTATATTAGATATTTGTAACCATAATTCCAATTAGTGGAGAGTACTTATTTTCTATAGAGAATAGAAAATTAGGATTTAGCCAACCACTCTCCTTCTTGAATAATTCCTCTTCCTTGGTGGATCACCTCTAGAGGCCAAACACTTGGGTGGCTAATGTTGATCAAAGGAAGGAATCAATTCAGGTGATTCAAGAAAATCATAAAGAGCAAGGAGTTGAACTTGTACCTGTGGAAGCTAGTTTCTACAAGGGTATGATTCTGATATATCTCTCTCTTTCTATTAATTGATAATTGAGCACAATGCATGATCATGGTGAGGGTTTGTATAAAAATTTTAAAACCTAATTTATCCCGCTTCTGCCTTTATTGTGTAAATTTTTGATTGCATGTATGCGTAACATACAAACCCAATAATTACAGCTGATATGCTTTACGCTTTTCCTAATCGTATAGCTTCATGATGCTCGTAGAGTATCTAGATAGATGAATCTACAATTGGCAGGTTCTACTATCCATAAGCTCTACGATCTTTAATGAGCTCTACGATCTTAAATGAGCTCTACAATCCCCAATGAGCTCTACTATCTCCAATGAGCTCTACAATCTCCAATGAGCTCTACGATTTCCAATGAGCTCTGTGATCTCTTAAAGAATCTAAGGTCTTTAACGAGCTTTACGATTTCTTTCAGACTCTATGGTCTTCAATGAGCTCTACGATCTCTAATGAGCTTTACGATCTCTATCAGACTATACGGTATTCATCTCTACTGAGCTTTACGATCTCTGAGTCGATAGCTCTACGATCTTTGGCAGACTCTGCGATCTTCACTATGTTTTACGATCTCATAGAAGACTCTACAATCTCAGGGTAGACTATATGATCTTCAATATGTTTTACGATATCTTAGTAGACTACTCTACGAACTTGACTTGAATGCTCTACGATCATACTATAAGCTTTACGATCGTCAAAACAACTTTACAATCGTTTAATTTCCTATAGTTATACATTCAGTTACTAAACAAAATAGATCAACCTAACAAGTTTGATCTTTTAATGTAAGTCCTTTTACATCAATTTCATTTTAAGGACTTCACAAAAAGCTACTAGATACAAATATACATTATCTCATCATCAAATAAAATATGCATTTGTCCTAACACATACTACTTACCTTCTAGATAGGTCCGGCCGATAGAGGATCCTTTTAAGGGGTTGATCAGTTAAAATAACTTTTAAGGGGCTGATCAGTTAAAATGATTATAGTCCGACCTTGAAAAATATTATCGAAGCATCTTACTGGTTATCACCAATGCATTGGCCAACTTCTTAGGATTTGGTACCTTGTCTCAACGTCTTGAAGATAATGAATTACATAATACACTAACTTCTGTCCTTTAGAATCTTCGCAAATTAAGGTTGTGTTGATGACTAGAGGGCTTGCTAACAAGTAAATCTACAAATCCTTTACGAGCAAAACCTTAGTTAATACAGGGGGAGAAGAGAGATAAATTGTTAAAGTAGTATGCACACAAGCCAATCAAATTTAATATGATGTAGCATATACTTTGTAATCTTATTCATTTATTAATAAAAGAATTTATTTATTAAAGGCATTTTACTTTATCTACATGGTGCTGTTATAATATATGTTGTGACGCCCCCAAATCCGGGTACTTGAAACCCGTACTTGGTGCTACACGATACCATTCATACAAACTACTTACTATATTATAAACTTAAAAATATATAAAAGTTGACTAATCCCAAGGTACGACGACCCTTAAGTACTTTATTACATGATAGATAACATATTATCATAATACAAAGTTCTAACTAACACCTTATAACTATTCTTTCAGCTTCCCCTTTCCTTTGTCCTTGCCAGAACCTTCTGGTCGATCACGCTTAACAGAAAATATTTAATTTAAAGCATGAATGAGAATTTAATTGCTCAGCAAGTAATATCAGATAATAAACATCAGCTTAAATAAATAAATATTTTTTTTAAAATATACTTCCACAACGAATCAATAGTTATGAAGCCATTTGAAACAATTCATAACAACATATCAAATCGTTTATATTTTTGAAACGACGTAGTGACTATAAATGTTGAGCGATCAACAGACGATAAACCTTTATTTTCATGTTTGAAAAGGTCTGTACAGAAATTCATCTGCAAACCGTCATTACTTACAGACATGTTAGGTGATCAGCCCGTATGCCCTGTATTGATCAACACTGCTTAATAGAATGACATTTACGTTCATCATAACCGCCTTTGGTGTGAGAACCCGAATTTTCAAGAATTATTATAATAAGAATTTAATAAATAAAATTCTTAAAGCATGAGATGAGTTCAAATAAGAATATATATTCGTGATACAGGGTATGTAGTATTGTGTTACATAGCGTAATATGAGCTATCTAATAAGATATTTTGTGTTTAATAAATATATATCATTATTATATATTTATAACTTGTAGAGATGAATTAGTAAGAAGATGGATAAGATTTATCTATCGACATTAAATAATTTATAGAATTATTTTATCATAGTAAGTTGGTGATATTAAATACGTTTAAATGAATAATCATATTTTTCTTGAATAATATATGTACTAGTGACTAGTATGATGTATTATAGGTTATTGTTAGTACTTAAGCTATCCACGGATGGATTTGGAGAGTTAAGCATGAGTTAGTTAAGGGAATTAACTAATAAGAATAAATATTTGTTAATTTAAGTTAAAAGTTATATTATGGAATAATATAATATTAAAACCTAAATCAACTATAGTGATTTAGTAAAGGGGGATTAATTCACTTGAGTAAAGGGGTGAATTAATATAGGTGTTGAAAATGTAATTATAGTTAGTACTTTCTATATATTACTTAGATGGTAATATGTGAGAGAGTCTAATGTGCGAATAACATTAATAAATATTGATTAGAAAATTAATTAATATTTGAGATATGGTTAAATGTATAGATTTAAAGAAATTATTTTGGAGATAATTTATTGAAAGGGAAGGGAAATAAATATTATATATTTCTAATAAAGGATATTAAAATAATTTTTAATATTGAATTATTTTAATAAAAGAGGGAATGTTATTATCTTATATGTCTTTGTATGAGGTAATAAGTATGATTAATTAATATAGTAAATATATTAAAACATATGTACTATATGTAAATAAATTGATGGAAACAATTTATTATAATAGAAAAGAAACTTATTATCTATTTTCTATATATAATATATGTACATGTGCCGTACATGTAATTATTTTAATAGATATTATATTAAGAATAATATCTTGAGACAATAAGTAAATTATTTTTTAATAATGAATGTCTTTATTTGGAGAAAACATAATATTTTATGTTATGGTAAAATACATAATTTCTAATGTATTTTCAAGAGAGTTAATTAATGAAAGAAATCTAAGTTATTTTAATGTATTAAATAACTTAAGTTATTATTTTATCGTGGATATTATTATTTAAATAATTAATAGAGTAAATCTTAATTATTCTAAGCATAAAGGTTATACATATTATTAAGTGTATAAATAATTGAGGTAGCTTAGCATTTAAATGTTTGAGTCACATAAACATTATATTAAAAGAATACTAAGTGTGGTGGAAAGTGATGATAAGCTTAAGATTGAGCATGAGAGAAATGCCTTGTGTGGCACGATAATAGATTCGATGATGAATTAATTAATTCAAGGATGGAGGAATTATTAATTAAACAATTAATATATAGTAATTAATTGTTATTATTATGGCTAGTGATAGTATAATAATAAGAAAACTGGTTATGAATATAATCGGAATTATATTTATTAAATTGATGAGGAATGAGATAAATTGTCTTATAATATTAATTATTGTTATGGCCAATATACTATTATCAAGTAATTATTTGATAATATGTTGATTAATTATTATTTTGAATAAATAGTAAATCAATGAGTGAAGGATTAATAAATATAATAAGATTATATTTAATCGATTAATTATTTTAAACAAGCATGCGATATATTAAACCTTTAATATATGTTAGTTAACTTTATATCATATAAAGTGCAATATGACGCATTAATATGGTTATATATTATTGCATTATGTAAGTTACATAATAGTAAGTGCTTATGTGACAATATGAGATGAGTGGATACATTAAGGTATATGTATGGAATAATAAATTTCACTAGATAAACAATTGTTAATTGATAAGGATTTCAATAATTTAATATAATTGGAATAATAGAGTTGGGATAATACAATGTGATGATACCCAAAAGAATTATATCCGGTATGATGAAATATTCATGGATTATGTATGTGCAAAGTAAATTTACTACATTGAAGTATTTACATTGTAATGTTTCTCATTCATGAAATTACATTATAACCCAAGTATACATTATATAACCGAAGTGGGGATATATATGTAACCTTAGTGTGTTGCTAGAATGCTGAGCTTATTTTGCTTTAATCCACAAAGAGAGTCACTCTCCCACACACGTGAATGCTTAAGAGCTATCCTATTCTCTATAACCTCAAACTCAGCAAACTTAGGCTAGCAATGATTCAATGGGGAGGGGTTGTCATGATTTCATTCACCAACTATGTGACGCCCCCAAATTCAGACCGTCACTGATCTCGAATTCGGTTCATCACGTACTAATTCTAATAACAACTAAAATCTCAAACAATGAAATAACAGAATAATTTACATTGATATAACATAAATTTTCTCGTCTAAAGTCTCGAAACTATTACTAATACACTTCATAACTTAAACCAAACATTTCTTAATACATAATATTTAAATAAGTCTTAATACAACATAACGAAAACATCCTAATATAGAAAAGCACAGCTACTCCATAGCCTTGCCTTCGCACTTGTCCTGTCCTGGGGTTCCACCTTACCCTGCCCTAACTGAAATATTTATGGGAAGCAAGAGTGAGCAACAAATTTGCTCAGCAAGTAATATGCCAATAAATGTGAACAGGAATATATACAGTTCTAAATCTCAAGGGTAAAACAGTAATTAATCGCTCAGGATTTCAAATAAGAATGTTGTGAACAAAATAAATAGCAATGACTTCCAAATCTACTCCGTGAAGTTGAATAAGGACCACTACGGGTCGAGAAGCTATTAAAAGTTTCAAAAGTTTCAACAATTTCAAGTGAATGAATAGATATCACTGAGTGTCGCTGTGGACCAAAGATTAATAAAGAATCCAATGAATTCAAAGTTTCAAGTTAATAAATACTGGATACTGAGTGGTCACTAAGAACCACAAACTTCTACTAGAATCACCAAAAATATTTTTGGTAACCCAACCAAGTACAATTAGGGGATCAACCTGTCATACCTGGAGTTATGCATAACCTGTCACACCACTGTCGGTACCCCAACTATATAGTTCCCCTTTTTACAAGAGTTGTTCAACTCAGTCAATTTATAAGAGTCTGCACCAAGGCAATTGGTGTGGATTGCTTTCTAATTCATGATATTGGTCTAGCCGAATTAAATGGCGTAGACAATTTCAACAATGTATATAAGAACAATTTATGAGTTCAATACTCGCAACAATAATTCGAAGAATATAATCGTGATTTAAATCAAACTATGAAACATAAGTTTGTAAGTCAAGAATTATTCTAGCATCTATTTACTCGTACGACCAAAGTTAGTACAAGCTCGAATATGTGTTCAATAAAGAGTATGAATCAAATACTTGCTCAATAAAAGAGTAGTCAGATACTTGCAATTAATATACAAGAATGATTTCAAAGAAACTTGCACAATGAAAGAGTATAAGTTAGGGAACTTGCTTACGACGTTCCTCGATTAAGTAACCACAAGGATAGGATACTTGCAACACAATAAAAGTAGGGTTCAGATACTTGCACTATAAATGAGTGTAAGTCAAGAAACTTGCCTTTAGCATAGTTTATCCACGAAAAGCAAACTGACACTTTTGAATTCCTATCGTAATTACGTATATATATGATATTCATTAGTCATATAATTTAACATCATATCTTATATTCGGATATACGATCAACACCTAAGCTAAGTTTTAACCTAGCTACACAGTTATGTAGTGTCATATAATTATGACTTTTATTCTCAACGTTCCTCCTTTTGAGTTTAACATATTCTCATATCATTAATATCACATAAGATCACAACAAATGGCAACCATAATCTTTCTAGCACTTTATAGCATTATTATAAGCTAACCGTCAAATCGGATTCAAGTAACAACATATGATATCATATAGCATATATACATTTTTAAAGGATACTTCTATGTTTATATAACATTCCCTTGTTCCAAACATATGTGATATAGATTCTAAGTCGACACTTACGGCCATTCAAGGTCATGGATTTCACAATTCCTATCATGCTCGCTTTTTAAACACATATTGTATTCATATATACCTTGTACTAAGCATTCTTATGAGCATTCATATTTCATACAAGTAACTATCACAGCTATTAGTTGAAAACATGCTTCGTTTGCGCTAAATTTGAATCACGACATCTAGTCATGGTATGTATACACATATAATGTGTGAGTAAGTCTAAAAGTACTATCTCATATGTCCATAAACATCAGAATTAAAATCTCCACGTATCATGTCAATGCTCACGTGCAAAGCTTGTATTTTCATTACTAAATCTCACTAATAGGGCTTAACATGTTCATGCTTCCGTGCGAACCATATAAACACAAGTTAACGGTTTATTCATGCATTTCTAAACCATTCTAACATGCTTGCAAAATCAGTACTTTAATGTGTTACACACATGTCAAAGTTCATTTTCAAAACTTCCATTTTCGTTAGGAAGGTGCACTAGTTAGGTTCACATGTTCATATTATATTACGATACATATATACTTAAGTCAATATGCATTTCATGTGTTTTTAGGTGGTACAAACATGTCTCAAAAGTCAGAATGTCTAAAACGGATAAAACGAGTTAATGTCCCCTTTTGAAATTCTAAGTTCATTTCGGAAATCTATAACTTCATCGTTCACGTAAGCGATCTGAATATAATATGCTCATACTAGTTTAACAATTTCATATATATGTATTAATCATACCAGCATGCTTGTCCTAATTCCTTTCAATATCTATCACTTAGCAGACATCAATCAGGAACAAAATCTGCAGAAACTGGGATCAGAGCTCGGCGCAGCGCAGCTGCGTCGCAGTGTAATGCCGGTGCAGCTGCGTCGTGCCTGGTTCAATTCAAGACATAGTCTGCTTCGACAGACTTTATCCCAATTCACAGAAATTCTTCACTAATTCGTTTATAACTAGCAACATTGTATTACCAATATGTTTACAAGCTAATATAGCAACAATTTAACATTATCAAATTACAGAATCATGAATTCCATGTAACATTCAAAATCTAAGAAATCTTAGAGATAAAATGAAGAACATGGAAATTGTTGCATGAATTCGATTGCTAGTAAGCCACATTGCATTCTAAGATGTTACTAAGCCTATATAATAACCAACAATTACAACCCAATCAATTTATCATGATAACCATGCTTAATTCAAGAATTAGCAAATCTCAGAGAAGCAAAAATGAAGAACATGAATGAAGTGTTTATACCTCTGCTATGAATTAAACTAGCTCCAACTGGATTCCCAACTCTCTGATTACAATATGAACTTGCTGCTACTTCACAATGCTATTATACTAATATGTGTATTACTCTTAACTCAAGAAATTTATCAGCAAATCAAATTGAAGGAGATGGGTTATATTTATAGAGAAGCTAATATACAGACAATGCTATCTTCCCATGAATCAAATCAACGAATTGACAAATTGCATTAAGGTTATGGAATGGTTGGTGAATCAAATCACGGTACCCACTCCCCCTATAATCATGAGCTAGGATTGCTAAGTTTGAGGAATAGAGAGCTATGAATTGTTTGCTTAAATTTAGAATATAGAGTAGAGTAGCTTGTATGCTACACACATGAAGGAGAATGGGTCTCATATAATGGGACAAGCCAATTTCAATCTCAGCATTCTAGCAATTGTACAATGAAATGTTATAACATATATCATACACTTAGGTTATTACATATATATTCATACTATATATTTAGATTATAATTAACATTATAATATAAGTCACATGCTTAATATTTCAAGTAGTAGATGTGATATGACAATGTAACATACATATAAACCATGTACATTTATTAATACCGAATATAATTTACTCGAATATAATCACATCACATTATCTCCTTTATTAAATTCTATTATTCCAATATATATATAATTAATCATCAATTATTATTTATATTCATGATACATTATTTTAATGTCCACCCACTCACATAGTCACATAGGCATTATCATGTAACTTAGTAAATCTTACTATATGGTTTCCATATAATATAGTCACACCACACTTTAAACTTTATATATTATATAGTTAACTACTATACGCTATACATTTAATTTACATGCTTGCACATAGAAGTTAATAATTTACTTATCTTTTCAATTAATTAATAATGTTAATTAATCCATTCCTCGTAATTATTAATAACACTTAATTCATAATCATAGGATTAATTATCACAAATATAAATCTCAGCATATTTATAAACAGGTGGTTTATTATTATTTCATCGCTTGAAATAATAATAATTAACATATTATTAATCGCTACTAATATTCCATAACAATTAATTAATATTTTACAATAGCAATTAACAGTTAATATAGATTAATTGTTCACTTATTAAGTCCTTCGTCAATTAATATCATCATTAATATTCTTCATCACTATGCCACACAAGGCTTTCACGAGTTTATTATAAACTCCACATTTTTCTCAATTATTATAATTACTTAATTTAATATAATTGAGTTAACTCACAAAATTATTTATATTCAAATAAATTCTCATTTCCATTAATATCTTTATTTATTCTTTAACCGGTTATTATTCTTAACAACATTATTTTAACTATAAAATGTATTGCACCCAATAATAATCAAATATAACTCTTACTATACACATCAATTATTTACTTGCAAATGTTTTGTTACTCATAATAACATATTATAAATAATTACTTATTAATATGCTATTACTAATTACGATAATTAATTAATAATGTAATATTAATTAATCATTCACTTATTAATTCCTTCATCATTTAATTAATTAAATCACCACCATTTCCTTTCTCATGCCACACAAGGCATTCTACAAGTTCGTTGAATT
This sequence comes from Panax stipuleanatus, assembly GCA_020205555.1. Classification (NCBI taxonomy): domain Eukaryota; kingdom Viridiplantae; phylum Streptophyta; class Magnoliopsida; order Apiales; family Araliaceae; genus Panax; species Panax stipuleanatus. The sequence continues at coordinate 21,683,245 of CM035122.1, forward strand.
CCTCAATATTTTCTTCTAAATTTAATTTAATATAATCGAATTACTTTTCTCATAACTCATCTTAAACATTTATGTTTCAATAAGTATCTGTTTTTTATTGTATCAATAATAATAAAAAAAACTATTCATGAAATTCACGGTTCTTACAAACTATCTACCAACTCTTTCATAACCAACATGCAATTCTTATTCACGTTGGTTTAATTTGAAGAATAATGACATTGCCTGTGTATTGATTGTCCTATAAATGCAAGCTCTTCTCATCTCTTTTCATTTGCTGAGATTTTTTTACTTAAGTGTTGAGTGAGAGCAATGTACATATATCAGTAGAGGGAGAGGTTTGATTTAGCAGTAAGTTCATATTCATATGTCAGAGGTATAACTTCCATAGTAATTCTTCATTTCTCTAACTTCTAATTTCTTAAATTAAAAATGAATTTCATGAAGTTGTGATTGGATAGTGTTTGTTAGTTGTGGTATTAGACTTATAATCACGTTAGTTATGTTATAGGGTTGGTACAGAATGACTTTCATATGAATTTTTGAGTTGGGTTTGTTAAAACTGCCGAAGCAGTTTAGGTTCTGGTTTGGCCGGACACCGGCGCAGCTGCGCTGGGTTTATACCAGCTGCGCAGCTGTGCAGGGTCCTGGAAATTGAATTTTGTTTTCTTGCTAGAAACTGTTGTATGCTATCATATGGTACCTTGTTAGAACAAGCATGTGAACCAAATTAACACACATATATGAGTGCATTAATGTAGTATGAACAAGTATAACGATGTTAGTACATACGATTGATAAAAACTTATGGTTTTGAAATAAAACTTGTAGTTTGGAATTGGAACCTTGACATATGTGTACAATATGTGTATTCTAATTTTTAGAGCATGATCGTATGGTCTATATTGATATGAGAACTAAGTCTAAAGTGTTAGACACACTAGCATACTTGATTGAAAGTTGAGACGATTTCAAAGATAAGAAACTTAAAGACTTTGAAAGCAAACTTGACCAAGACTTGTGTCTTTTAGATTCTGACCATTTGAGTATGTATATGTGGCTTATATACGTGTTCTAATACATATGAGTCATGATTACGAGACCCTTTACATATACTATGTTGCCTAAGTTGACTTAGTGCAATTTTCAAAGAAAACTTAAGCTTTGGAAAACTAAAGCACATGAACATGGTAGGATAACATTGCTAGACATATATGATAATGTCTTTACCATTCCTTAGTTGGACTACATGTATTCATACTGTGTTAGAAATCACGAAAGTTAATAAGCATGAACGAGGTATGAGTTAAGCTTGTTTAAAGCAATTAACAATGCTAGTTATGCGTATATGATAAAAGTATTTGGGAGCATGCGTCTTAACATTATTTTGATACCTCACATGTATACATGATGAACATAGTAGCCTTGCATGACTAGTTTAAGTGTGACAAGGATTTTGAAAAGTAAACTTAGAAAGTTTAAATGTAATGGTTATATAAAACCCGGGAATTATAATTTCGATAAGGTTTGAGGAATGTAAGAGTGTTATCTATCATGTATCTAAGAGTTTTAAATATATGTCAAACACCTTTAGTTAAGTGTGTGATACATGTATATGAAGGATGATAGTATGTATGTATGGTTAAGGTATACCTATACGTACATAGTTATTCTAAGAATATGATAAGGAAGTGAAACGAAGGTTCTAAGAACCAAGATAGAAAAAAATGTAATACTTATTATTAAATTATGAACATATGAATGTATGACTGATGAGTATAAATCCATGATTATATAACTGTGTAGGATTACACGAAGTGCAGATATCTTTAAGCAGTTAAGTCGTAGTTGTTAAACTACGAATCAGGCAAGTCTTTCAGTTCCTATTTGATATATAAATTCAATGACTATTAGTTGAATTATATTATGCTATGATGATGTGAACTTATATATGAACTGTATATGAGATATGTATGAGATTGAAAGTTGATCTTTGATGATATGTTTGTTATGTGAGAAGTAACATGCGTAGTAAATATAAATTGATTATAAATGCATGAATTGAGTATAATATTATATGCTATGTGATGCATGAAAACAGTTAGAATTGCTGAGCTGTCAAGCTCGCTCTTACAAATAACCATTTTTGCAGGTTAAGGATTCATGGTAAAAGTTACGTGCTTCTTGATTGATAAAGTAAATAGTATCGCAACGAAGAGTACTATTTAGATTATTGCTTGAACCATGTTTAGGTTCTAGGAGTTGTACTTGGTAGTTATTTTCGATGTTTATATACTTGTCGTATCGTAAAGATGTATTAGTTAATACATAGAGGATATCGAATTGAGATGTAAACGTTTATATAATAATTCGGATATAGTGAATCATATATAGTGATTCAATGATTTGTAATTGATTTAAGATTGTGAAATCAATAAAAGATTTTATTCAAGGAAGATTGAAAAAGTTTAAGTTATTCCGCATTTTTATAATATCGAACATGATATAAGACAGGAATGGTAAATGACCAAGATTGTAACTTGTAAAAGTTTGGAGTCATTATACGAGATCCTGATAGTGAAAAGAATTTATATTTTAAATTCTAATAAAGCACGTTTTATTCTTTAAGTTATAATTAAAATATGTAATAGTTCGACGATAGTAGTATCGTGACACACCGGATCCGAGGTAATAGAAGGGACCTGGATTTGGGGGCGTCACAGGTTGGTAACAAAGCTGTAGGTTATAAACCTTAGGTAAGCGTACCTTAGACTATAACCTGAGAAAGGGAAATATAAAGATTAAAATATATACGTAAAGATTCAAAGAAGAATCTTGAAGTATCTAGAGAATGAGAATCAGGAGTTTCCTAACTTCGGTAATAAAAATGTTAAGACGATGTCTAGAAGATGAATATGACAAAGATAATAAGAATGAACTCGAATGGAGTTTGGTTGATAATAGAGAAAGAACCCTAAGGTAAAGCGATGATCACGACGTGATCGGATTGAGCTATGAAATGATAGATGGTCTGTAACGACTAAGTGGTTATAGCTTGATGCTATGAGAGAATGTACTATGAAATAATACGAGATGAACTCATGAGGAGTTGTATGTGATGAAACATAGAAAGTTCGTAATGAGCGAAGAGCAAGTTAAGAATAAGATAGAGTTGAGTGTTGGATTTTCATTAAGGACTCATGTGATGGCTTAGTTGTACAAACTTTTGTATGGGTAGAGATTTGTGCTTGCACTAAGTGCATCACATTGATAATCGTTGGAATGTTAGTGTCGCGCTATCATTATACATATGGTGAAAAGGAGATTCTTTTCTCATGTTCATTTTGATAGATATAAATTTCTAAGATTAAATTAGATAATATTAGGATTAGGTGCGAGTTCTTAAGACTCATGCCTATGACAAGTTCGTAACTCATAATCGTATGGTGGAACCCCTCAGCGAATGGACGACTTTGGTCTGACTAGGATAAGTTCCTAAACCCATATGATTGTGGTAAGTTCCTGAACTTCCATGGTGTGGTAAGTTGGTAAACTATACTGGGAATAGATATATTATATATCTATTATTAAGAGTTTTGATATAGAGCATTGATGGTACTAATAGATTGAAGTGATGGAGAAATTTGGATTTTTCTGAATCTTCTAGCTATGTTAGATTTTCAAAATTTATTGACTTCGTGCTAGTGTTTGTACTTCTGTTTTCTTGAGAAAAACATTGGGTCAAGTGACTGAACCAATGGATTTTAAAAATAACATCGTTATTCGTATGTCTACGCTATTTGTTTCGGCTAAGACAAAAATAATTTGAAAATCTTTCAAAATGTATTTTGACCATGTGCATCATTTTCTATGGTGTAGGATGGTAAACGATGGAGTCATCAATACAATTGAATCTAGTGTCGGAAGTGATCGTAAGATCGTCAGCCCACTATGGTAAGATGTAATATGGCAAAGTCACAAAATGACGAAATTTTCAACGTATTATTAAGTAGGTGCGGCATTTTGACGTCATAAAATGATTTTTGATTTTCTTTCAAATTATGAAAAGTTGACTAAATTATTTTGATTGATGTCCGAATTGTTGATAAGAGTCTAAGCTAATTGATTTGGCTAGGCGACTGTTGAAAACCGATTATAGAATTCAAGCATTTTTGTGTATTTGTGCCAAACCAGATTGCTCTGGTGCGGATTTAGAAGTTGAGAAGCTGAGTTGAACAACCCTATAATGGGAACCTATTTTCGGAGACAGTGGTCATGAACATGACTCATATAGTTATTACAACACGCTATGTTGCGGCCCAACGTAGTAGTACAATAGGGTAGCCACCTAGTGTACGTGTGGAGGGTGTTTTCAGTCCTTGTGATTGATAAACACTCTAGTTTACAGTGTGGAGACTCGTGTTGAGACATTTGTAAATGTGGAAGAGTTCACGGTCTTGTGTGACCCCTCAGCATAATCTGAAATCTGAGTTATTCATACTACTTTTCGATTATTGAAAAATCGTGGAAGATTCTTATTCTTCTGAAGGATGAATGTAGTAAGTAGAATGTTCCTTAGAAAGGAGAAAATGGAAGAATGCGATTGAGAAGGTTATAATAATAAAAAAAAAACTTCCTAAAAGAGAATGAATAAAATTATTCAAGAGAATATGTAATATTCGGAATGGCACCGAGTAGAGGAGGTTTCGGTGATTCCGAGGACGGAATCCTTATAAGGGGGAGAGGATGTGAGAACCCGAATTTTCAAGAACTATTATAATAAGAATTTAATAAATAAAATTCTTAAAGCATGAGATGAGTTCAAATAAGAATATATATTCGTTATACGAGGTATGTAGTATTGTGTTACATACGGTAATATGAGCTATGTAATAAGTGATTTTATGTTTAATAAATATATATCATTATTATATATTTATAACTTGTATAGATGAATTAGTAAGAACATGGATAAGATTTATCTATCGATATTAAATAATTTATAGAATTATTTTATCATAGTAAGTTGGTGATATTAAATACGTTTAAATGAATAATCACCTTTTTCTTGAATAATATATGTACTAGTGACTAGTATGATGTATTATAGGTTATTGTTAGTACTAAAGCTATCCATGGATGGATTTGGAGAGTAAAGCATGAGTTAATTAAGGGAATTAACTAATAAGAATAAATATTGGTTAATTTAAGTTGAAAGTTATATTTTGAAATAATATAATATTAAAACCTAAATCAACTATAGTGATTTAGTAAATGGAGATTAATTCACTTGAGTAAAGGGGTGAATTAATATAGGTGTTGAAAATGTAATTAATGTTAGTACTTTCTATATATTACTTAGATGGTAATATGTGAGACAGTCTAATGTGCGAATAACATTAATAAATATTGATTAGAAAATTAATTAATATTTGAGATATGGTTAAATGTATAGATTTAAAGAAATTTTTTTGGAGACAATTTATTGAAAGGGAAGGGAAATAAATATTATATATTTCTAATAAAGGATATTAAAATAATTTTAATAATTGAATTATTTTAATAAAAGAGGGAATGTTATTATCTTATATGTCTTTGTAATGAGGTAATAAGTATGATTAATTAATATAGTAAATATATTAAAACATATTTGCTATATGTAAATAAATTGATGGAAATAATTTATTATAATAGAAAATAAACTTATTATCTATTTTCTATATATAATATATGTACATGTGCCGTACATGTAATTATTTTAATAGATATTATATTAAGAATAATATCTTGAGACAATAAGTAAATTATTTTTTACTAATGAATGTCTTTATTTGGAGAAAACATAATATTTTATGTTATGATAAAATACATAATTTCTAATGTATTTTCAAGAGAGTTAATTAATGAAAGAAAACTAAGTTATTTTAATGTATTAAATAGCTTAAGTTATTATTTTATCGTGGATATTATTTTTTAAATAATTAATAGAGTAAATCTTAATTATTCTAAGCATAAAGGTTATACATATTATTAAGTGTATAAATAATTGAGGTAGCTTAGCATTTAAATGCTTGAGTCACACAAACATTATATTAAAAGAATATTAAGTGTGGTGGAAAGTGATGATAAGCTTAAGATTGAGCATGAGAGAAATGCCTTGTGTGGCACGATAATAGATTCGATGATGAATTAATTAATTCAAGGATGGAGGAATTATTAATTAAACAATTAATCTATAGTAATTAATTGTTATTATTATGGCCAGTGATAGTATAATAATAAGAAAACTGGTTATGAATATAATCGAAATTATATTTATTAAATTGATGAGGAATGAGATAAATTATCTTCTAATATTAATTATTGTTATGGGCAATATACTATTATCAAGTAATTATTTGATAATATGTTGATTAATTATTATTTTGAATAAATAGTAAATCAATGAGCGAAGGATTAATAAATATAATAAGATTATATTTAATCGATTAATTATTTTAAACAAGCATGCGATATATTAAACCTTTAATACATGTTAGTTAACTTTATATCATATAAAGTGCAATGTGACGCATTAATATGGTTATATATTATTGCATTTTGTGAGTTACATAATAGTAAGTGCTTATGTGACAATATGAGATGAGTGGATACATTAAGGTATATGTATGGAATAATAAATTTCACTAGATAAACAATTGTTAATTGATAAGGATTTCGATAATTTAATATAATTGGAATGATAAAATTGGGATAATACAATGTGATGATACCCGAAAGAATTATATCCGGTAGGATGAAATATACATGGATTATGTATGTGCAAAGAAAATTTACTACATTAAAGTATTTACATTGTAATGTTTCTCATTTCATGAAATTACATTATAACCTAAGTATACATTATATAACCTAAGTGGGCATATATATGTAACCTTAGTGTGTTGCTAGAATGCTCAGCTTATTTTGCTTTAATCCATAAATATAGTCACTCTCCCATACACGTGAATGCTCAAGAGCTATCCTATTCTCTATTACCTCAAACTCAGCAAACTTAGGCTAGCAATGATTCAATGGGGATTGGTTGTCATGATTTCATTCACCAACTATCTACCAACTCTTTCATAACCAACATGCAATTCTTATTCACGTTGGTTTAATTTGAAGAACAATGACATTGCCTGTGTATTGATTGTCCTATAAATGCAAGCTCTTCTCCTCTCTTTTCATTTGCTCAGATTTTTTTACTTAAGTGTTGAGTGAGAGCAATGTACATATATCAGTAGAGGGAGAGGTTTGATTTAGCAGTAAGTTCATATTCATATGTCAGAGGTATAACTTCCATAGTAGTTCTTCATTTCTCTAACTTCTAATTTCTTAAATTAAAAATGAATTTCATGAAGTTGTGATTGGATAGTGTTTGTTAGTTGTGGTATTAGACTTATAATCATGTTAGTTATGTTATAGGGCTGGTGCAGAATGACTTTCATATGAATTTCTGAGTTGGGTTTGTTAAAACTGCCGAAGCAGTTCAGGTTCTGGTTTGGCCGAACACCGACGCAGCTGCACCGGGTTTATACCTGCGAGCTGTGGCAGCTGCGCAGGGTCCTGGAAATTGAATTTTGTTTTCCTGCTAGAAACTGTTATATGCTATCATATGGTACCTTGTTAGAACAAGCATGTGAACCAAATTAACACACATATATGAGTACATTCATGTAGTATGAACAAGTATAACGATGTTGGTACATACGATTGATAAAAACTTATGGTTTTGAAATAAAACTTGTAGTTTGGAATTTGAACCTTTACATATGTGTACCATATGTGTATTCTGATTTTTAGAGCATGATCGTATAGTCTATATTGATATGAGAAAGTCTAAAGTGTTAGACACACTAGCATACCTGATTGAAAGTTGAGAAGATTTCAAAGATAAGAAACTTAAAGACTTTGAAAGCAAACTTGACCAAGACTTGTGTCTTTTAGATTCTGACCATTTGAGTATGTATATGTGGCTTATATACGTGTTCTAATACATGTGGGTCATGATTACGAGACCCTTTACATGTACTATGTTGCCTAAGTTGACTTAGTGCAATTTTCAAAGAAAACTTAAGCTTTGGAAAACTAAAGCGCATGAACATGGTAGGATAACATTGTTAGACATATATGATATTGTCTTTAGCATTCCTTAGTTGGACTACATATATTCATACTGTGTTAGAAATCACGAAAGTTAATAAGCATGAACGAGGTATAAGTTAAGCTTGTTTAAAGCAATTAACAATGCTAGTTATGCGTATATGATAAAAGTATTTGGGAGCATGTGTCTTAACATTATTTTGATACCTCACATGTATACATGATGAACATAGTAGCCTTGCATGACTAGTTTAAGTGTGATAAAGATTTTGAAAGGTAAACTTAGAAAGTTTAAATGTAATGGTTATATAAAACCGGGAAATTATAATTTCGATAAGGTTTGAGGAATGTAAGAGTATTATAGATCATGTACGCACCAAAGGAAGTTTGGTTTGGATAATGTAAGACCCCAACTTTTATGAATAAAGATTTATTTTTTTATATATATTATTTCGAAATAGTAAGGTGTTGATTTGATAAATATGAAAAGTTATGGGTGAAATGTGCAAATATTTTAAAATGAGCAAGTGGTTATAAAATATTCATTGTTGTCGGGGAATATTCGTTTGGTCGTGGAATATTCTTATTGTCAGGGAATATTCATACGACGGCGCAGCTATTTGTGGACCCCACAACAGAATAACTGTCGGATATAGAAAGCGATAGAAATAACCTTTTTATAAAATAACGGCGTAGTTGTTACCGTTAGTACTGTTGAAATACCCGGTGGTTAAAATACAGTAATACGCGGTGTTGCACAGTAGCACACGGTATTGCACAGTATTTCAAATTATTGATTCTTACGTGAGAAGGCACTTACTCAATTATTGTTATAGTAATTACTGTTCAATATTTTATATTATTGACTCAATAATTGCTACGCTGATATTTTATATTATTGACTCAATAATTGTTACATTGATATTTTATTGACTCAATAATTGCTACGTTGCTATTTTATATGATTGATTCAATAATTGCTACCGTTGATATTTTATTATTGATTTCATAATTGTCATTGCACAGTATTTCACATTATCAACTCAATAATTCATATTATTTGAATAATATTATTATATAGCATTATTGACTATGTCTAAGGAAGTTCTGTCTAGGAGGGGCTATTTAATTGCGCGCCAGTAAGGAGAAGTCCTTATCGGAAGCCCCCCTCTTTCCTAGGAACGACCTAGTTGTCAATATTGTAGTTCTGTAATATTATTTGTGAATAATTAATTATTGATTTATATGATAAGAAAATATTTATTTTGTGGATATAAAAGAAGGAATTAGTGCTAATGTGTTTTTAACAGTATTTTGGTCTGAAAAATCATCCGTTTATGAATTTCGGATAATTTATGTTTGGAATTTGGAAAAACTTCCTTCTACAAAGTTGTAGAGAATTAAATTTCCTATAGAAGGACATAGAATTTGTATTTTTCTGACAGAGGGGCTATTATTTATGAATTATTAAAATTTTAGAAAATAAATATTTTTTATATGGGTGGGCCCCACTTTTGTTGGCTTGTAAATTTTGAATATTTTTTTCCTCACGAGGTGTGCTGGGAATCCGCCTGCCACAAAAGTCAATATTGGTGTCCTGACATTTTCCTATAAATAGGGTGCTTAGGTTAGAATTGAAAATCACACCAGAATCTGAAGTTTTCTCTCTCTATAATATCGAGCGTATTTTTGTGAGTATTTAGATACTTTGAGTGTTACTATTCAGTGCAAGTTTCCTTCGGTATTATATCCGATATTCCAGTCAGAGGTACTATTCTTTTGAGGTAAGGGATGCTATTTTTTTCATAAATGATGTTATTCTTTTCAATATCATTATACCAAAATATTGGCATGGATTTTATTATGAAATTCTTATTTTTTCCGTTGGGGTTACTATTCACGTATACGGCACTATTCACGTATACGACACTATTCACGAAAAAACTAAATTTTCTTCTATTTGTCCAAATTGTCTGTTATAGTTACTATCTCTGATTGGATCTAAGTTTTGAGCTTCATTCTTAAATTTTGCTCCACAAAATATTATTATGGAATATTCTTGGACTTGAATAAACTAAAATACGAATCCTTAATCTTATCCTTTATTTCATTGGATTCGTTGTTTATATTGTTTTTCATCATCCTCAGTCCTAAATGGTGATATAACTGAATATCTTTGGCATGTAGAGCAAAGATGAATGATTACCTGATGAATATCTTTGGCCGTAGTGCAAAGATGACAGGTGTTGAGATGAACATGACCACTGGTGATATAAATGAATATCTTTGGCCTGTAGTGCAAAGATGAATATTTGATTCGAGATGTATATTGATTGATGTTACAGGGATAAAATATTGATGATGAACTTTTAAATCATAGAAGATAGTAGATTTCATTCTCTACTTAACTCTTCTAATGAATGGTTATTTTCGCTGCGAATATTGATCTAAAACTTGTTGTCAATAATATTTTATCTGATTTGTTGAAGACTAACGATAATTTATTTTCCATTATCTTAGTCATAATATTCTTTACTGGGCTAGTTGAGCTCACCCTTTTCATCTATTGTCCTCTTCAGGAAATGAGAACGTTGCGGGAACTAGTCGGGGGACAGATTGATGGTCCGAGTTAGAGCAGTAGTAGTCCTCACTATTTCTGATAAATAGTGTGATAATAATTATAATGAGGACCTAGTTTGAATATTAATATTTTCTACATATTTGTACTGACACTCACAGTTGTGTGGTCGTATTTTGCACGACCGTGTGATATAAAGTTTGTATTTAAATTCTGTACCATGTATTTGGTGACTCAGAATGGGTTGGGTTGACTTGACCTATTCTGGGGGCGTCACAGTTGGTATCAGAGCCATAAGTAAAGAGCCCCGAGCCTCTATCTGGTGACTTCCTGTGTATGGGGGATGCACCGAAGCCAGACTCTCTGTAGGGGACGCCGGTCTACGGTGGCAAACGGATAGGTGCCATTGTGAGGTGCTATCCAATGTGGGGATACGAGTCACAGTTGGTATCAGATCTTAGGGATATGATCTCTAGCGGAGATCGGGGAATAGAACTAGGAGGGGAGAGACGAGTAAATCCTTCACTAGTATATTCTACCTAAGCTTATGTGGTATTTAATTGGTCAGTCAGAGCATAGGGTTAATATGTGATATGTTAATTTGTTTAATTAACCCTTGTTTTATGATAGTATTTGAGAATGGCAGCTGAGAATGTAAACATTGGAGTGAATGAGACCGTGGAGGCACCGCTAATCACCGATCAGGATAATGTGATGTCGGGGGAAGAAGAAATTAGAAATATCCATATGGTAAGTGAAGAATTAATAGTTGTACCCAAGCTAGTCGCAGAGGTAGCAGCTGAGAGTGAGGAAGAAGAGGAACCTGAGGAGGAGGATTTATTAGGAGAATTTTATGATCGCAATGTAGAACTGCAAAATCGTATTCTTGAGTTAGAAGAGCAGGGTGAAGAACGACAGACAGCCGTGGAACAAAGGGATACAACAATTCAAGAAAGGAATATAGAAATTCAAGATTTTGCTACTCGTTATGCAAGGCTTGAACAGAAGCTCTCTCTGGCAGAGCATATGTTATTAGAGCTAGAATCTAAAAATGCAAATGTCAACGATCAGCTGAAAGAAGAAGCAACGGAACGAGTGAGAATTGAAGATGCATGGGTAAAAGCCACACGACGCGTTGATATTTTAGAAAGAGACATCCGATCTAAGAAGGCCAAAATAGACGATATGGATTTCACTTTTTGGACAACAATCGGAAGAATCCAACAACGAGTTTGGAATTATCCTATGCATAGCGGTCAACCCCAATTCGATATGGATCGAAGAGTAATGATTCAAATCATGGATCAGTAGTGTGATGAAGCCGTTGAGGGTGGAATGAGCTGTATAACAAAGTCAAGACCAGTTGGGATAGTGACACCAAAGACTGTTCCAAACAAATCAAAGTCGGTGGCCCAAAACGCGAGGACCCTGAATGAATTTATCATGGGTTAGTTAATCATAAATTTTTGCTAAGTCTATACCTTGTTAGACACCGGTGCTACCCATTCATTTATTTCACCTGCTTGTGCTCAACGTTTGAACTTGACTTCTAATAAGTTAGACTTTGACTTATCTGTTGAAACTCCGTTGGAAGAAACCTTTGTTACAACCACAGTTTACAAATCTTTCTTGATTCAGATTGGTACCCTTACCTTACCTGTTGATCTTATATCTTTGAAAATACTTGCATTTGACGTGATTTTAGGAATTGACTGGTTAACCACTTATAATGGCAAAATTGATTATTTTCATAAGGTTGTTAGTTTTCATATTCCTAATCAACCTGTTGTGCGAATCCAATCCACCAAACCACTAAAATCAGTCAATATCATTTCAAATCACAAGGCTATTCGTTTATTGAAAAACGGATGTCAAGCTTTCTTAGCTCATGTCACTGATCTAAACCAGAATACGTCAGATTTGAATGATATTTCCGTTGTTAATGAGTTTCCTGATGTATTTCTCGAAGAACTTCCCGGTCTACCTTTAGAACGTGAAGTTGAATTCTTTATTGACCTTGAACCCGGTACAAAACCCATTTCTAAAACACCATATCGAATGGCTCTTATTGAACTTCAAGAGTTAAAGGTCCAATTACAGGAGTTGTTAGACATCGATTTTATTCGTCCTAGTACGTCTCCTTGGGGTGCTCCTATTTTATTCGTAAAGAAGAAAGACGGGAGTATGCGACTTTGTATTGACTATCGGGAGTTGAACCATGTCACCATCAAGAATAGGTATCCGCTACCTCGTATTGATGACCTGTTCGACCAGTTGCAAGGAGCACAATTCTTTTCAAAGATCGATCTTCGTTCTGGATATCATCAGCTGAAGATTAAAACTGAAGATATTCCAAAGACTGCTTTCAGAACTCGGTACGGGCATTATGAGTTCTTAGTCATGTCTTTTGGATTGACTAATGCTCCTGCTGCTTTCATGGATATGATGAACCGTGTATTCAAGGAGTATTTGGATCAGTTTGTTGTTGTCTTTATTGATGACATCCTCATCTATTCTAAAAGCCGTGAAGATCACGAGCACCACTTGAAGCTGGTACTTCAAAAGCTTCGTGAGAACAAGCTATATGCCAAGCTGAAGAAATGCGAGTTCTGGCTTGAGGAAGTAGCATTTCTTGGGCACGTGGTATCAAAACGTGGAGTATCTGTTGACCCGACGAAGATTAAAGCAATACAAAGTTGTGAGCAACCTAAGTCGGTGACCGAAGTACGAAGCTTTCTAGGCTTAGCTGGTTATTATCGGAGGTTTGTAGAGGGATTTTCTAGAATCACTACTCCATTAACTCAGTTGACTCGGAAAGATACAAAATTCATTTGGAGCGAGGAATGCGAGAAGAGCTTCCAAGAGCTCAATAGAAGACTTATCTCGGCACCTGTTCTGATAATATCATCTGGTTCGGATGGATTTGTTATCTACAGCGATGCTTCGAGCAAAGGCTTAGGATGTGTTCTCATGCAACATGGGAAAGTCATAGCCTATGCCTCGCGACAACTCAAAGAATATGAGAGGAATTATCCTACTCATGATCTAGAGTTGGCAGCTGTCGTTTTCGCGTTGAAGATCTGGAGACATTATCTGTACGGGGAGAAAGTGGAGATTTATACGGATCATAAGAGCCTTAAATATTTCTTCACTCAGAAGGAACTCAACATGCGGCAACGACGTTGGCTTGAGCTGTTGAAAGATTACCATCATACCATCCAATACCATCCTGGAAAAGCGAACGTGGTAGCTGACGCGTTGAGTAGAAGATCATATACGGGAACGAGTGCGATGAGGTCAAGTATACGCGTAGAACCAGCTTTGATTGATAAAGTTAAAGCTGCTTAAGCTACGGATGCGGAGCTGATGAAGATGAAGAAGAAGGTGCTATTCCAGAAGCGAGAATCGATGAAGAGGGAATACTTCGAGTCAACTCCAGACTTTGTGTTCCTAACGATTCTGACTTGAAGCATAGAATCATGATAGAGGCACACAGCACACCATTTGCAATCCATCCCGGGAGTACTAAAATGTATCGTGATCTTCGACATATATTTTGGTGGGGCAATATAAAAAGAGAGATCGCGGAGTTTATTTCGAGATGTTTAACTTGTCAACGTGTAAAGGCGGAGCATCAAGTACCGAAGGGTCCATTGCAACCATTGGAAATTCCTGAAATGGAAGTGGGAACACATTACGATGGATTTCGTTAGGGGTCTTCCCAAGGTTTCTCAAGGCATAGATGCAATTTGGGTTATTGTTGATAGATTAACCAAGTCTGCTCATTTCTTGCCGATACGAGAGACTTATTCCCTTGAACGTCTTACTCATATGTACGTGAATGAGATTGTAAGATTACATGGCATGCCAGTATCCATAGTTTCGGATCGTGACCCCAGATTTACTTCACGATTTTGTATCAGTTTGCAGAAAGCTATGGCCACAGATTTACGATTCAGTTCGGCTTATCATCCTCAAACAGACGGACAATCGAAAAGAACTATTCAAACTCTTGAAGATCTATTGAGACTCTGTGTTCTAGACTTCAAAGGGAGTTGGGATAAGTACTTACCATTGGTGGAATTCTCCTACGACAATAGTTATCAGGCAAGTATAAGCGTGGCTCCATTCGAAGCTTGTATGGGAGAAAGTGTCGTTCTCCAGTATGCTGGAATGAGGTGGGTGAAGCAGTATTGTTGGGACCGGAGTTAGTACGTATGACTATGGAAAAGATCCAAATGATCTGGCAACGGATACAAACAGCACAAGATCGACAAAAGAGTTATGCGGATCTTCATCGAAAGGACGTGGAGTTTAATGTTGGGGACCATGTATTGTTACGTATTGCTCAGTGGAAAGGAGTTACGAGATTCGGGAAGAGAGGAAAGCTCAATCCACGATTCATTGGTCCATTTGAGATCCTTGACCGAGTAGGAAATGTGGCCTATAGACTCGCTTTACCTCCAAGCATGTCTCGTGTTCATAACATTTTTCACATATCCGTGCTTCGTAAATATGTGAAAGACCCAAATCGCATTATTGAGTTAGAACCAGACGAGATAGCCGAAGATTTAACGTACGAGGAGGTACCTGTCAAGATCTTGGATAGGAAGGAGCATGTCCTACGCTCGAAAATTATACCTCAAGTTAAAGTTTTATGGAGAAACCATGCAATTGAGGAAATGACCTGGGAGTTGGAATCGGAAATGAAAGCGAGGTATCCTCACCTTTTCGACATACTAGGTACGTACGTCAATTTCGAGGACGAAATTTCATAAAGAGGGGAGGTTGTAAGACCCCAACTTTTATGAATAAAGATTTAATTTTCTTTATATATTATTTCGAAATAGTAAGGTGTTAATTTGATAAATATAAAAAGTTATGGGTGAAATGTGCAAATATTTTAAAATGAGCAAGTGGTTATAAAATATTCATTGTTGTCACGGATTATTCAATTGGTCGTGGAATATTCTTTTTGTCGGGGAATATTCGTACGACGGCGTAGCTATTTGTGGGCCCCACAACGGAATAACTGTCGGATATAGAAAGCGACAGAAATAACCTTTTTATAAAATAACGGCGTAGTTGTTACCGTTAGTACTGTTGAAATACCCGATGGTTAAAATACAGTAATACGCGGTGTTGCACAGTAGCACACGGTATTGCACAGTATTTCAAATTATTGATTCTTACGTGAGAAGGCACTTACTCAATTATTGTTACAGTAATTACTGTTTAATATTTTATATTATTAACTCAATAATTGCTCCGTTGATATTTTATATTATTGACTCAATAATTATTACATTGATATTTTATTGACTCAATAATTGTTACGTTGCTATTTTATATGATTGATTCAATAATTGTTACCGTTGATATTTTATTATTGATTCCATAATTGTCATTGCACGGTATTTCACATTATCAACTCAATAATTCATATTATTTGAATAATATTATTAGATAACATTATTGACAATGTCTAAGGAAGTTCTGTCTAGGATGGGTTATTTAATTGCGCGCCAGTAAAGAGAAGTCCTTATCGGAAGGCCCCCTCTTTCCTAGGAACGACCTAGTTGTCAATATTGTAGTTCTGTAATATTATTTGTGAATAATTAATTAATGATTTATATGATAAGAAAATATTTATTTTATGGATATAAAAGAAGGAATTAGTGCTGATGTGTTTTGATCAGTATTTTAGTGTGGAAAATCATCCGTTTATGGATTTCGGATAATTTATGTTTGGAATTTGGAAAAACTTCCTTCTACAAAGTTGTAGAGAATTAAATTTCCTATAGAAGGACATAGAATTTGTATTTTTCTGACAAAGGGGCTATTTATTATGAATTATTAAAATTTTGAAAAATAAATATTTTTTATATGGGTGGGCCCCACTTTTGTTGGCTTGTAAATGTTGAATATTTTTTTTCCTCACAAGGTGTGCTGGGAAGCCGCCTGCCACAAAAGTAAATATTGGTGTCCTGGCATTTTCCTATAAATAGGGTGCTTAGGTTAAAATTGAAAATCACACCAGAATCAGAAGTTTTCTCTCTCTATAATATCGAGCGTATTTTTGTGAGTATTTAGATACTTTGATTGTTACTATTCAGTGCAAGTTTCTTTCCGTATTATATCCGATATTCCAATCAGAAGTACTATTCTTTTGAGGTAACGGATGTTATTTTCTTTCGTAAATGATGTTATTCTTTTCAATATCATTATGCAAAAATATTGGCATGGATTTTATTATGAAATTCTTACTTTTCCGTTGGGGTTACTATTCACGTATACGGCACTATTCACGAAAAAACTAAATTTTCTTCTATTTGTCCAAATTGTCTGTTATAGTTACTATCTCTGATTGGATCTAAATTTTGAGCTTCATTCTTAAATTTTTCTCCACAAAGTATTATTAAGGAATATTCTTGGACTTGAATAAACTAAAATACGAATCCTTAATCTTATCCTTTATTTCATTGGATTCGTTGTTTATATTATTTTTCATCATCCTCAGTCCTAAATGGTGATATAACTGAATATCTTTGGCCTGTAGAGCAAAGATGAATGATTACCCGATGAATATCTTTGGCCGTAGTGCAAAGATGACAGGTGTTGAGATGAACATGACCACTGGTGATATAAATGAATATCTTTGGCCTGTAATGCAAAGATGAATATTTGATTCGAGATGTATATTGATTGATGTTACAGGGATAAAATATTGATTATGAACTTTTAAATCATAGAAGATAGTAGATTTCATTCTCTACTTAACTCTTCTAATGAATGGTTATTTTCGCTGCGAATATTGATCTAAAACTTGTTGTCAATAATATTTTATCTGATTTGTTGAAGACTAACGATAATTTATTTTCCATTATCTTAGTCATAATATTCTTTACTGGGCTAGTTGAGCTCACCTTTTTCATCTATTGTCCTCTTCAGGAAAGGAGAACATTGCGGGAACTAGTCGGGGGACAGAGTGATGGTCCGAGTTAGAGCAGTAGTAGTCCTCACCATTTCTGATAAATAGTGTGATAATAATTGTAATGAGGACCTAGTTTGAATATTAATATTTTCTACATATTTGTATTGACACTCACAGTTGTGTGGTCGTATTTTGCACGACCGTGTGATATAAAGTTTGTATTTGAATTCTGTACCATGTGTTTGGCGACTCAGAATGGGTTGGGTTGACTGGACCTATTCTGGGGGCGTCACAGTTGGTATCAGAGCCATAAGTAAAGAGCCCCGAGCCTCTATCTGGTGACTTCCTGTGTATGGGGGATGCACCGAAGCCAGACTCTTTGTAGGGGACGCCGTTCTGCAATGGCAAACTGATAGGTGCCATTGTGAGGTGCTATCCAATGTGGGGATACGAGTCACAGTTGGTATCAGAGCTTAGGGATATGATCTTTGGCGGAGATCGGGGAATAGAACTAGGAGGGGAAAGACGAGTAAACTCTTCACTAATATATCCTACCTAAGCTTATGTGGTATTTAATTGGTCAGTCGGAGTATAGGGTTAATATGTGATATGTTAATTTGTTTAATTAACCCTTGTTTTATGACAGTATTTGAGAATGGCAGCTGAGAATGTTAACAATGGAGTGAATGAGACCGTGGAGGCACCGCTAATCACCTACCAGGATAATGTGATGTCGGGGGAAGAAGAAATTAGAAATATCCATGTGGTAAGTGAAGAATTAATAGTTGCACCTGAGCTAGTCGCAGAGGTAGCAGCTGAGAGTGAGGAAGAAGAGGAACCTGAGGAGGAGGATTTATTAGGAGAATTTTATGATCGAAATATAGAACTGCAAAATCGTATTCTTGAGTTAGAAGAGCAGGGTGAAGAACGACAGACAGCCGTGGAACAAAGGGATACAACAATTCAAGAAAGGGATATAGAAATTCAAGATTTTGCTACTCGTTATACGAGGCTTAAACAGAAGCTCTCTCTAGCAGAGCATATGATATTAGAGCTAGAATCTGAAAATGCAAATGTCAACGATCAGCTGAAAGAAGAAGCAACGGAACGAGTGAGAATTGAAGATGCATGGGTAAAAGCCGCACGACGCGTTGATATTTTAGAAAGAGACGTCCGATCTAAGAAGGCCAAAATAGACGATATGGATTTCACTTTTTGGACAGCAATCGGAAGAATCCAACATCGAGTTTGGAATTATCCTGTGCATAGCGGTCAACCCCAATTCGATATGGATCGAAGAGTAATGATTCAAATCATGGATCAGGAGTGTGACGAAGCCGTTGAGGGTGGAATGAGCTGTATAGCAAAGTCAAGACCAGTTGGGATAGTGACACCAAAGACTGTTCCAGACAAATCAAAGTCGGTGGCCCAAAACGCGAGGAACCCGAATGAATTTATCACGGGCTAGTTACTCATAAATTTTTGCGAAGTCTATACCTTGTTAGACACCAGTGCTACCCATTCATTTATTTCACCTGCTTGTGCTCAACGTTTGAACTTGACTTCTGATAAATTAGACTTTGACTTATCTGTTGAAACTCCGTTGGGAGAAACCTTTGTTACATCCATAGTTTATAAATCTTGCTTGATTCAGATTGGTACCCTTACCTTACCTGTTGATCTTATATCTTTGAAAATACTTGCATTTGACGTGATTTTAGGAATTCACTGGTTAACCACTTATCATGCCAAAATTGATTGTTTTCGTAAGTTTGTTAGTTTTCATATTCCTAATCAATCTGTTGTGCGAATCCAAACCACCAAACCACTAAAATCAATCAATATCATTTCAAATCACAAGGCTATTCGTTTATTGAAAAACGGATGTCAAGCTTTCTTAGCTCATGCCACTGATCCAAACTAGAATACTTCATATTTGAATGATATTTCCGTTGTTAATGAGTTTCCTGATGTATTTCTCGAAGAACTTCCTGGTCTACACCTAGAACGTGAAGTTGAATTCTTTATTGACCTTGAACCCGGTACAAAACCCATTTCTAAAACTCCATATCGAATGGCTCCTATTGAACTTCAAGAGTTAAAGGTCCAATTACAGGAGTTGTTAGACATCGGTTTTATTCGTCCTAGTACGTCTCCTTGGGGTGCTCCTATTTTATTCGTAAAGAAGAAACACGGGAGTATGCGACTTTATATTGACTATCGGGAGTTAAACCATGTCACCATCAAGAATAGGTATCCGCTACCTCGTATTGATGACCTGTTCGACCAGTTACAAGGAGCACAATTCTTTTCAAAGATCGATCTTCGTTCTGGATATCATCAGCTGAAGATTAAAACTGAGGATATTACAAAGACTGCTTTCAGAACTCGGTACGGGCATTATAAGTTCTTAGTCATGTCTTTTGGATTGACTAATGCTCTTGCTGCTTTCATGGATATGATGAACCGTGTATTCAAAGAGTATTTGGATCAGTTCGTTGTTGTTTTTATTGATGACATCCTCATCTATTCTAAAAGCCGTGAAGATCACGGGCACCACTTGAAGCTGGTACTTCAAAAGCTTCGTGAGAACAAGCTATATGCCAAGCTGAAGAAATGCGAGTTCTGGCTTGAGGAAGTAGCATTTCTTGGGCACATGGTATCGAAACGTGGAGTATCTGTTGACCCGACGAAGATTGAAGCAATACAAAGTTGGGAGCAACCTAAGTCGGTGACGGAAGTACGAAGCTTTTTGGGCTTAGCTGGTTATTATCGGAGGTTCGTAGAGGGATTTTCTAGAATCGCTACTCCATTAACTCATGTCTTCATGTTTATTACATTAGGTTACAATTACATTTCCTGGACTTGAACAATTAAAATCTCATTTCTGGGTAAAATTGCCAAGTGGCGCTGCAGCTTCACCATTTGAACTAAAAATGGCGCTACAGCTCCACTGGCGTTGCAGCTCGGACTTTAAGCTTAAGTCTGGCGCTGCAGATCCACTGGCGCTGAAGCCCCACTCTTAGGCTTAAAGTTGGCGCTGCAGCTCCACACGCCAGTTTCAGAATCTGCAGTTCACGAATAATAGAGAACCAGGCCCAGAATTTACCATTTAATGCTACCACAACAATTTAATTGTTACCCATGAAGTATGGACTTCACAGAAACACTATACAACATTTCTAGCATGATCTTAGCATTCTAAATCACGTAATTACACAAGTTATAGCAATCAAATTCACTGTTTTTCTTACTTTATAAAGTTTTGAAAGAAAAATAAGAAATTCAACGTTACGGATTCGTTATAACACCGATTCCGTTCATTTAACTTTTGTTTTGTTCGTTTAAACGTGTGTAATTATATTACATCATCAATTAAAGTTAAATAAACGTGTAAGGTATGTAAATTTGGTACATAAGGGCCATATGGGCCATTTTTATGTTCTGAAACTTTGAAAATCTCAATTACCACATAATTACATGAAATTAACCACTGTAACTTATGCATATATGATATACAACATGTTATGAACATCAATTAATATATATATAGCCATATCATGAACAAATGTAAATTTTTCTATTTTCAGAGAATTTTAAAACACGTAAATGGAAAACTCTGTAACTTTTCAAACTTCAATTTAGACATGTATAAACATACTTTAATTGGTAAAAACATGTTATGATCCTATATTAACTTGTATATATACATAATTCACCAATTCAAACTTTAAATCACAATTTCACACAACTTGTAAATATGCAGTGATGGAGAAATATAATACGTGAATAAGAATTGGGATGTAGGGATTACCCTTGCAAGTCTCTGTTTGATAACAATTACTTTAATTCTCCAACTTTCTCAATAACTTTTCTCTCTGTGTTTTCTCTCTATTTTTGCTCTGATGAATTATATGTTATAGGAATACTGATATATAATATGCGTATATGATATAAACTGTCGATATAATGGTCAGTTGATCCATCATGGGTGAACTACCCTTAACTCCCATTAAGGCCATGTTTGGTTTCTCTCATTCCCTCTCCTTTCCCCTTAATTTAATAAAACTCTTTTTATATAGTTAAGTAATGTCACACCCAATTTAATCAAATAATGTTATTTAAATTAATTAAATAAAATAGCACAAATCCACATTTAATAACACAGTCACATAATTAAAATTCTTATTTATTAATTATGTCCAATCATAAATCTCTAATTAATTATTAAATTAATTATAATAACATTATGCTTATTAATTAATATATTAATCAAATAAGCTCAATTAAAAACATACTTTGAATATAAAAATTCACCACATTAATTTAACTAATGTGACATATATAATTAAATTAATCTACCACAATTTCATCAATTAATTATTTAACTCAATAATTAAATCATCAAAAAATATTTATTTAATTCAACAAATATTAAAATTAAATTATAAAAATCTCGTTCGTCACATCTTTCCCCCCTTAAAAGGATTCTGTCCTCAGAATCACGGTTCAATTACATATTCGTCCCGTTACATTCTCCCCCCTTACAAAGATTCTGTCCCCAGAATCGTATACACATAATTTAAGTAAATAAATGTGGATAATTCTTCATCATATTCTCTTCGAGTTCCCACGTAGCTTCTTCAGCATTGTTGTAAGACCCCAACTTTTATGAATAAAGATTTAATTTTCTTTATATATTATTTCGAAACAGTAAGGTGTTGTTTTGATAAATATGAAAGTTATGGGTGAAATGTGCAAATATTTTTAAAATGAGCAAGTGGTTATAAAATATTCTGGTTATCGGGGAATATTCGTTTGGTCGTGGAATATTCTTGTTGTCGGGGAATATTCGTACGACGGCGCAGCTATTTGTGGGCCCCCACAACGGAATAACTGTCGGATAGAGAAAGCGACAGAAATAACTTTATTACAAGATGACGGCGTAGTTGTTACGGTTAGTACTGTTAAAATACCCGGTGGTTAAAATACAGTGATACGCGGTGTTGCATAGTAGCACACGGTATTGCACAGTATTTCGGATTATTGAGTCTTACGTGAGAAGGAACTTATTCAATTATTGTTACAGTAATTACTGTTCAATATTTTATATTATTGACTCAATAATTGCTACGTTGATATTTTATATTATTGACTCAATAATTATTACGTTGATATTTTATTGACTCAATAATTGCTACGTTGCTATTTTATATGATTGATTCAATAATGGCTACAGTTGATATTTTGGTATTATTGATTCAATAATTGTCACTGCACAGTATTTCACATTATCAACTCAATAATTCATATTATTTGAATAATATTATTAGATAGCATTATTGACAATGTCTAAGGAAGTTCTGTCTAGGAGGGGTTATTTAATTGCGCGCCAATAAGGAGAAGTCCTTATCGGAAGGCTCCCTCTTTCCTGGGAACGACCTGGTTGTCAATATTGTAGTTCTGTAATATTATTTGTGAATAATTAATTATTGATTTATATGATAAGGAAATATTTATTTTGTGGATATTAAAGAAGGAATTGGCGCTGATGAGTTTTTATCAATATTTTGGTGTGAGAAATTATCTGTTTATGGATTTCGGATAATTTATGTTTGGAATTTGGAAAAACTTCCTTCTACAAAGTTGTAGAGAAATAAATTTCCTATGGAGGGACATAGAATTTGTATTTTTCTGACAAAGGGGCTATTTGTTATGAATTATTGAAGTTTCAGAAAATAAATATTATTTAATGGGTGGGCCCCACTTTTGTTGAAAATCTGAATTTTGGGAAGCCGCCAGGCGGCGGAATTTTTTTTAAAATAATAATATTTTATTATTTTAGTCTCCTTTGGCATCCTAAGCTTTTCCTATAAATAGGGTGCTTAGGTTAGAATTGAAAATCACAACAGAATTAGAAGTTTTCTCTCTCTATAATATCGAGCGTATTTTTGTGAGTATTTCTATACTTTGAATATTAGTATTCAGCGCAAGTTTTCTTCGGTATTATATCCGATATTCCAGTCAGAGGTACTATCTTTTTGAGGTAAGGGATGTTATTTTCTTTCGTAAATGATGTTATTCTTTTCAATATCATTATACAGAAATATTGTCATGGATTTTATGTTGAAATTCTTACTTTTTCCGTCGGGGTTACTATTCACGTATACGACACTATTCACGTATACGGCACTATTCACAGAAAAATTAAATTTTCTTCTATTTGTCCAAATTGCTTGTTAAGGTTACTATCTTTGATTGTATCCAAGTTTTGAGCTCTATTCTTGAATTTTGCTCCATAATTGATTATTACTAGCTATTTTTGAATTGGATATACTAAAATACGAATCCTTAGTCTTTGTCTTTTATCTCACTAGATTCGTTTTTTTTAAATGTTTTTCATCATTCTCAGTCCTAAAAGGTGATGTAACTGAATATCTTTGGCCTGTAGAGCAAAGATGAATGATTATTTGATGAATATCTTTGGCCTGTAGAGCAAAGATGAATGATTACCTGATGAATATCTTTGGCCGTAGTGCAAAGATGACAGGTGTTGAGATGAACATGACCACTGATGATACAAATGAATATCTTTGCCCTGTAGTGCAAAGATGAATATTGATTCGAGATGTATATTGATTGATGTTACAGGGATAAAATATTGATGATGGACTTTTAAATCATAGAAGATAGTAGACTTCATTCTCTGCTTAACTCTTCTAATGAATTGTTATTTTCGCTACGAATATTGATCTAAAGTTGGTTGTCCATTATATTTTATCTGATTTGTTGAAGACTAACGATAATTTATTTTCCATTATCTTAGTCATAATATTCTTACTGAGCTAGTTGAGCTCACCCTTTTCATCTGTTGTCCTCTTCAGGAAATGAGAATGTCGCAGGGACTAGTCGGGGGACAGAGTGATGGTCCGAGTTAGAGCAGTAGTAGTCCTCACTATTTCTGATAAATAGTGTGATAATAATTGTAAT
Organism: Panax stipuleanatus; assembly: GCA_020205555.1. Lineage (NCBI taxonomy): Eukaryota > Viridiplantae > Streptophyta > Magnoliopsida > Apiales > Araliaceae > Panax > Panax stipuleanatus. Next base: position 21,707,892 of record CM035122.1, read on the forward strand.
GAGGACTTAGTTTGAATCTTAATAGTTTTTACATATTTGTATTGACACTCACAGTTGTGTGGTCGTAGTTTGCACGACCGTATGATATAAAGTTTGTATTTGAATTCTGTACCATGTATTTGGCGACTCAGAATAGGTTGGGTTGACTGGACTTATTCTGGGGTGCGTCACAATTGTGGTTCCTCCAAATTATCTTAACAGAAGGTATAACTTTATTTCTAAGAACTTGTTCTTTCCTGTCAACAATCTGAATAGGAATTTCTTCATAAGATAAGTCTATCTCAAAATGTAGGGGTGCTTGTAATCGGGTTTGTAGGGTCGTAGAACTGAAACGTGGAAAACGTTGTGGACATTCTCGAGCGCCGGAGGTAAGGCTACCTCATACGCAACTTCTCCTATCTTTCGCAGTACTTCAAAGGGTTCAATGAACCTCGGGCTCAATTTTCCCTTCTTTCTGAATCTGATCTTTCCCTTCCAGGAAGAGACCTTCAAAAACACATAGCTACCCGGTTCAAATTCAACATTCTTACGGTGTGGATCGGCGTATTTCTTTTGCCTATCCTGAGCGGCTACCAGTCTTGTCCGGATCACTTTGACTATCTCTGCTGTCTATTGTACCAACTATGGACCTAGCAATTGTCTCTAGCCAACGTCATCCCAGTATAGCGGAGTTTTGCATTTTCTTACATACAACGCTTCGTAAGGCGGCATGCCAATACTAGCGTGGTAACTGTTGTTGTGACTGAATTCCACAAGAGGTAGGTGATCATCCCAATTTCCTTTAAAATCCATGATGCATGCTCTCAACATATCTTCCAATGCCTGGATCGTTCTTTCACTTTGCCCGTCTGTCTGAGGGTGATAAGCCGTACTCATTCTCAACTGTGTCCCCATACATTCATGTAGTCGCTTCCAGAAGTTCGATGTGAAGCGCGGATCTCTGTCGAAAATAATTGATACTGGAACTCCGTGCCTCGAAACAACCTCTTTCACATATAACCTTGCCAACTGGTCTAAGTTGAATCTGATTTTGATCGGAAGGAAATGTGCGGATTTTGTTAGTCGGTCAACGATAACCTATACTGCGTCGTAGCCTTTTTGAGTCGTCGGAAGGCCAACCACGAAATCCATTGTAATGTGTTCCCATTTCTATTATAGGATTTCCAGGGTTGTAGTAAACCACTCTGTCTTTGATGTTCTGCTTTTACTTTCTGACAGGTCAGACACTTTGCAACACACTCAGCAACATCTCGTTTCAAATTCGGCCACCAGAAGTGTTGTCGAAGGTCCTAGTACATCTTGGTACTACCGAGGTGAATCGAATACCGTGAGCTATAAGCCTCACTCAAAATGTCATCCTTAATCTCTGGCACTGACGGTACCCACATTCTGTTCTCAAATCTCAGTAGTCCCTCACTGTCTATCTTGAATCTCAGTTCGGTTCCTTCAAATATCTTTTTCTTTACCTTCTCACATTCTTCGTCCTAAAGTTAGGCTTCCTTAACTTTATCCAATAGAGTTGTACCAGCCTGCATCTGAAATGACTTCTCGTCAATCTTCATCGGATACCTCACTTCCAATTTCAATTTTTCCATTGCTGAAATTAGCTCCTCCTGAGCAGTCAACATCATCAATTTCTCCCGACCCTTTCTGCTTAAGGCGTCGACAACCACATGAGCCTTGTAATACCCGAGAATTTCCATATATTATTAAATAAATATATTAATGGAAATGAGAATTTATTTGAATATAAATGATATTGTGTTATGAGATGAATTAATTCAATTATATAAAATTGAATAATTATAATAATTGAGAAATTGATGGAGTTTGCGATAAACTCGTTGATAGCCTTGTGTGGCACAGTGACGTAATATAAGAATGATTATATTAATTTAAGCGAACAATTAATCTATATTAATTATTATTGTAGAATATTAATTAATTGTTATCGTAGAATATTAATTAATTGTTGTGGAATATTAGCTGTGATTGATTAATAATATGTGATTATTATTATTGCAAGAAATATAATAATAATAATGAGCAACATGTCTATAATATAATAAGATTTATTTTTATATACTGTGCGTGATAAATGTGCAATGGTTGTGAATATTAATAATTTCATTAACTAACGAGGAATAGATTAATTAATATTATTGTTAATTAATCAATGAGATGAATAATTTATTTATTTGACATTAGGAATAATAAAATAAATAAGTAAGTTATTAAGGTAATAAGATTATAGTAATTGTTACGTGCAAGTATATTTAAACTATACTATATGATTGTACATAGTAAAACTATGTGTTTTGATACTTGAGGTATAAACATGCATTATAATGCTACTTTTGTGACATTAGCAGGTGTGGGTATTCATACAATAAAGTTCCTTATTAGATATAAAAGGTAGTGTGACACTAGTATATAAATAATTAATAAAGTTCCTTCATTCATTGAATAAGGCAAGATGTGTTGTGACATTAAAATAGCCTATGTGACAATATGTATGTAAGTATACATTAAAATATTGTATCATGAATATAAATAATAATTGATGAATATTTATATATATAATGGAATAATAAAATTTAATAAAGGAAATAATGTGATGTGATTATATCCGGTATTAATAAATGTACATGGATGATATATATGTTACATTGCCATATCATATCTACTACCTTAAAATATTAAGCATGTGAGTTACATTATAATGTTAATTATAATATATAGTATGAATATATATATAATAGCCTAAGTGTATGATATATGTATATATGGCCTTAGTGTTAATACACTTCATGTTGCAAATGCTGAGTTTCATATTGCCTTGTCCCTAAATGATAGTCACTATCTCTTCACACGTGAACACTCATGAAGCTATCCTACTCCCTATATCCTCAAACTCAGCACATTCTAGCTAGCATGATTCAATGGGGAGTGGCTCTCATGATGCATTCCACCAACTACTACCAACTTCTCATTAGCCATCAAAGAATACAACAGTCCGTTGGTTTAGTTTGAGGGTGCAAAACATTGTCTGGTTAATGTATTTTCTATAAATTGAGCTCTCCTTCTCCATTTTTCTTTGCTGAGATTTTGCTAAGTGTTGAGAGGAAGAGCATATACATATAACAGTGTGAGCATTCTGAGTTTAGCAGCAGTTCATTTGGATAGCAGAGGTATAATTCCATTCCCTGTCTTCATTTTCAAACTCTGTCAAAATCAAATTCTTGATTCTTGTTGTAATTCATCCCAATTTGGATTGGGATATGTTTCTTAGTTGTTATATGGCTTATATACATATTTGAACTGGATTGTAGTTGTTTAAAAACTATTTTTGTGAAGTCATTTCGTGAGTTGGGCTAGAAACTGCCGTGGCTGCCTGCTGTCTAGTGCGAACCAATAGTGGCGCAGCTGTGCAGGTTTAAGCCTGGGATGCGGCGCAGCTGCGCCGGCACCCTGCTGTAGTTTTCTGCATCCTGCTGCAATCTGTTGAGTCATGGCTTGCTCGTATAGGTTTAAACAAGCTTGGTGTCTGGTTAAACATGTATAGTAATATACCTAGACCTAGTATGAACATATATTGCTATGTTTGCATGTAAAGTATATGAAACGACATATAATTGTGAAAATAAACAGAAGTTTCATGAACGGACGTTAAACATATATGAAGCATGTTAGTATTCTGACTTTCGAGACATATTAGTATGATCTAGCAAGGCATGGAAAGCATGTTAGTAGATGTATACATTCTTCATAATGTAATTTGAGCATGTGAACCTCAATAGTGGACATTCTAACAAAAATATAAGTTTTGAAAAGAAACTTTGACATGCTATGACCATGTTGATATTCTGATCTTATAAGCATGTTTATATGGCCGTGAAATGCATGTCGGACATGATAACATATGTATATAGATAGCATGGACATGTTAGGCCTTATTAGCAAGCTTTACTAATGAAAATATAAGCTTTGAACGTGAACTTTGATATGTTATGTCGAGAGTTAGAATCTGATAATTTTGAACGTGTGTGATGGTAATCTTAGACTCACTAATGTATTATACATGTATGCCTACCATGCTAGATATCATGAAATCAAGATAGGCCTAAGTGAAGCATGTTTTCAAACTAATGACAATGATAGTTGCATATATGTGATATGAAAACTCATGAACATGTTTAATACAAGTTATATAAATATCTTATGTGTTTAAAAAGCGAGCATGTTAGACCTTATGAGTTCGTATCCTTGAATGGCTTTAAGTATTAACTTAAGAACCAATACCATGTATGATTGGATTTGGAAAAGTTATACAAACATAAAAGTATTCGTTAAAATGTATACATGCTACGTGATATTATATGATGTTACTTGAACCCGGTTTTGACGGTTAACTTATGAGAATGCCATAACTTGCTAAAATAAAATATATTTAGTATTGATTGTAGTCTTATGTGATATTAATAATATACGAGTATGTTTGCTAATTGTGATGGTCTCATATGATAGTAATGATGTATGAATTTGATCAACTTGAGAAAAGAGGAAATTAAGGATAGAAGTTATATTCTATATAACTGTGTAGCTAGGTTAAAACTTAGCTTATGTGTTGATCGTATATTCGAAGATAAAATATGAAGTTAAATTATATGACTAATGAATATCATATATATACGTAATTGTATTACGATAGGAATCCGAAAGTGTTGGCTAGCTTTACGTGAGTAAACTACGCATAAGGCAAGTATCCTAAACCCTTGCATTACTTTATTCAACGGATATCGTAAGCGAGTATCTAAATCTTATCTCTTTGGATACAAGTATTCTATCTTTGTATATTGCGAACTAGTTTCCTACTTAATCGTTTGAATTGAATTAGCATACTTGAACTTTTATTTCATTAAAGCTATTATTCATGTGGAACTTGGTATTATTCTTGAATATTGTGAAAGTGTTTATGCCATTTGATTCGGCTAGACTTATATTATTGAAAAGTGACCCAAACTAATTGATTGGTGCGGGATCTTGTATTTGACTGAGAAGAACAACCTTCTTTGAAGGGAATATATAATTATCGGAGAACCGACGTGCACAATTGACTATGATTGATTGTTATGCATAACGATGGTACTTTAGGGTGATCACCTGTTGTACATATTTTTGTTGGATTTTCAGTTTATTACTGTGAATTCTTGTGGAAGTTCATAGTCCTTAGTGACTGTTCAGTATTCAGTTATCTTGAAATCTTGAATTGATTTATTATTGAATCACATTGATATTATTCTGTCCTTAGCGACTGTTATTGAAAACTGTTGATATTCTTGTTATCCTTGAATTATCAAACCTTGTTATACCCTTTCGAGAATTAAGAATTATATCACTTACCCTTATTGTATATTACTTGCTAGGCAATTTGTGCTCATTCTTGCTTTCCCTAAAACATTTTAGTTAAGGCAGAGCAAGGCGAACCTTCGGGCGTTGATAAGGGCAAGGGCAAGGCTACCAACTATCTTGTCTCTTTTATGTTTTAAATATTTTAATATTGTATTAAGATGATGTAGTAAGACTGGATTTGATTATGTTTAAGCTTAAGTTAGATTATGTAATAATTCGTTAATTGATATTATTATGTAATCTATTAAGTACTGTAGGTTGCGAGACTTGGGGGAATAATTATAATAAATCATTGTAAATTATTCTAGAATAGATTTTCCGCTGTGATTGTGTGATATTTAGTTATTATTATTGTGATGTATTACCATGAGCATGTGATGAACCGAATTCGAGCGACCCCGTGACGGTCCTGGAATTTGGGGGCGTCACAAGCCTTACCCGGATGGTATAAAATTTAGTAGTCATAGTCTTTAATTAGCTCTAGCCACCTTCTCTGGCGCATATTCAAGTCCTTTTGTGTAAAAATATATTTCAGACTCTTGTGGTCTGTATATATTTCACACTTCTCCCCATAGAGATAGTGTCTCCAAATTTTCAAAGCAAATACCACTGCAGCTAACTCCAAGTCATGGGTTGGATACCCCTTCTCATAATCTTTTAATTGTCGTGACGCATACGCAATGACCCTGCCGTTTTGCATGAGCACATAGCCAAGTCCTTTGTGCGACGCATCACTATAAACCATAAAATTTCCTGTGTCGTCCGGAAGAGATAACACTGGTGCTGAACTCAACCTCTTCTTAAGCTCTTGGAAGCTTTCCTCACACTTCTCCATCAAAACAAACTTCACCAATTTCCTAGTCAAATTCGTCAGCGGAGGTGCGATCTTGGAAAAGTCCTGAATGAATCTTCTATAATAACCCGCCAATCCAAGAAAACTCCTCACTTTCGATGGTGTTTTCGGCAGATCCTAGTTCATCACAGCTTCGACTTTAGAGAGATCTACCGAAATTCCGTCCTTATCGATCACATGTCCAAGAAATTGCACTCTTTCAATCCAGAATTCATATTTTGAAAATTTGGCGTACAACTTCTCTCTTTTTAACGCCTCTAAGGTTAACTTCAAATGTTCTACATGTTCTTCCTTGGTCTTCGAGTATACCAAAATGTCATCGATAAAGACCACCACGAATTTGTCCAAAAACGACTTGAACACTCCATTCATTAAGCCCATGAATGCTGTAGGAGCATTCGTTAGACCAAATGACATCACCAGAAATTTGTAGTGACCATATCGAGTCCTAAATGCTGTCTTCGGAACATCCTCTGGCCTCACCTTCAGTTGATGATAACCACTCCTCAAGTCTATCTTCGAAAAGTATCTTGCTCCCTTCAATTGATCAAATAGATCGTCGATCCTCGGTAATGGATATCTATTCTTAATGGTAACCTTACTCAATTCTCTGTAGTCGATGCAAAGCCGCATCATCATATCCTTCTTCTTCACAAACAACACCGGTGCTCCCCACGGCGATACGCTCGGTTCGATGTACTTCTTGTCCAATAACTCTTGCAGTTGTACCATTAATTCTTTCATCTCTACTGAAGCCATCCGGTATGGTGCTTTCGATATTGGAGCCGTCCCTGGCGCCAAATCGATCACGAACTCAACCTCTTTGTCTGGTGGAAGTCTTGGAAGATCGTCCGGAAATACGTTTATGAAGTCCCTCACGACTGGTATATCTTCTACTTTTGGGTTTTCTTTACGACTATCGACTATGTAGGCTAAATATGCTACACAGCCTTGTCTTAACAACTTCCTGGCCTGCATCATCGTCAGACAACTCGCTTGTCTAGGTGATTTGCTGTATTAAAACACAACCTTTGACGGGTTCATAAGGTTGATACACTTCCTCTGACAATCAATTACAGCCCCATAATTGACTAGCCAATCCATTGCCAAAATAACATCGAATTCCCCAAGTCTAATCGGGATAAGATCTACGTTCATAATGTTACCCTTAATATCCACCCTATAGTTTTTGTGTACATACTTAACAGGGATTATTTTTCTATTCGCAATCTCTATGTTCATGGGGTATTCTAATTCGTCTATAGGCAATTCTAAGTTCTTAGCAAAGTCATCGGATATAAATGAACAAGTAGCACCCGAATCAAATAGTACATCAGCATTAACTTTATTGATCGGAATGATACCTGACACCACATCGCGAGACTGTACAACATCCTGCACGGTCATGTTGAAGGTCCTGGCGGTTGGTCGGTTGGTTGCTGTTGGTCCTGTGATAGTTAGAGCACTTCCACTGCTGTTTCCCTTGTTCCCTCCTGATCCTGCCCCTCCAGATCCCTTCTTAGGACAGTCCCTTGCCAGATAGTCCTTTGAGCGGCAAGTGAAGCAAGCGCCCTTCTTTGGGTTCAGACAGTTAGGTGCTATGTGGCCTTCCTGACCACAATTGTAGCATACTCGTTTTCCCTTAATACTGACGCCCAGGTGAGCTTTCCCGCAGGTCAGACATGCTTCGATCCTCTTCTTCTGACCTCCTTGTTAATTTCCAGTTGATGAGTTATCATTCCACCTCCTCTTCTGATTATTACTCCCTCCTGTGTTGCTACCACTAGCCTTGTTAATTCCTTCACCTTCACTCTTCTTCTTTTTCTGATCTTGGTTATACTTTGTAACAACGTCACTCCCTCCTTCAGCGAGAATGGCCTTCTCTAGCACCCCATCAAAAGTGTTCAATTGGAACATTGACACTTTGCTATACAACCAGGGCTTTAGGCCCTGTTCAAACCTCCTTGCCTTCCTCTGATCGGTGTGCACTTGATACGTGGCAAACCTAGCCAACGCATTGAATTTTGCCGCATATTCTGGTACGGACATATTCCCCTGTTTCAGTTCCAGGAATTGGACATCCATTTGATTCTGCGAGTTGGTCGAAAAGTACATCTCGAAGAACATCTCTTTGAACCTCTCCCAGGTAATCACACCTTCTCTTCCCCGGACCTTATTTTCTTGCCACCAATAACTTGCTTCGGATTTCAGCATGAACGTTGCGTAGGCGGTTTTCTGGTCTTCTCGGGCTCTGGCGACGTCGAAAACTTTTTCCATCTCCATGACCCAGGTTTGAGCTTCTATTGGGTTCATGGTGCCTTTAAACTTTAGCGGTCCCAACGCCTTGAAGTCCTTGAACGTTGTGTTCGGTGGAGCTTGAGGTTGGTTGTTAAGTGCTCCAGCAAGTAAGTTCGCCAACTGCTAAACGGGGTTAGCATTGGCGTCGTTGTTGTTGTTTGTTGACCCTTCTTGGGCCTGCTCACGGTTAGGTGGTCTCCTTGGCGGAATTTTTTTGTTAAGAAATATGCTTATTAGATCTTTATTCAATTCTCTAAATATCTAAGGCTTAACTTAAACATTTAGACACAATAAGTCAACACATTATCTCAAATAAACTCTGATATTTTATTAAATCAAAAGCTTTAACATAACACGGTAGCATCACTGCTATTTACATCAACTATCCCGAGATAAAGAATCTACAGGATTTAAAACATAAAATATTCCTCTGTTTATAAACACATTAGAATTTACATTATTAACTACCAGATAGGTTTCACAAAATCAAATGTTCCTATCACTGCCCATTAAGGTGACGAACAGCTTTGCCACGCTCTTCTTCCATAATCCGGGACATCGTCCTGCGATCTAGCATATATAACGGTAGTCCTTCGAACTGAATTCGGTACCTCATAACCCGATCCTGAGCCTCATTAATTACATACTGAAGCGTAGAGTACGTCTCCTCAAGCATGGCCTTCTTCGCCCAACAGTTATCTTCTGCGAGATCTGCTCGTCGTGATTCCCTTACCCAAGCCTCCTCTGCTATAGCCAGCCTTGCTGATTTCTCTTTTAGTTCATTCTTCAATTCCTCCATTTCCTCTGACTTCTGCTCGGTTTGGCCCTTCTCGTGAGCCAAATCCCACTCTACATTTCCAACTGTGTGTGAAGAGCCTCAACCTCTCCATCCCTCAGCTCGATGGTAGACTGTTGAGTAATCGACCGCTCCCTCAGCTCCTGAACAGTATCACGTAACTCTATGTTACGGTCATACAGCTCGTCATACATCTCAGCACTGATAGAGCTTGGTGGGAACTCTTCAGGGTCTTCCTCCTCCTCTTCGGCTGCCTCAGCCTGAACCTCAATCTCCTCAGGGTCTTCCTCAGAGTCCTCCTTTGAATCAGACACCAGCACATGCTCCTGACCAATGACTGTGATCAAGGGTGATGGCTCTCGTCGGACTAACTGCTCCCAGACTACGTGTATATCTCGGGGCTCCTCCTCTCTAGCCTCTAGGGGTACAAGGTCCCTGGACTGACTAGGTTCTCCAGCATATGCCATCCTGACAAATAAAATTTTAAGTCTTAGTTATTACGTGATGCTATTCGATACTTGAGTATATAAGTATAAGCACATAGCACATAAGATAAGTTATTATCTTTCTTAGAACTCGATAAGGGTTATCATTACTATGTTCTCAATCTCTAAAAGGCTACTATCCTAAGGTTTTCCCCCACCTAAGGTTCATAACCTACAGCTCTGATACAAACCTGTGACACCCTCAAATTCAGGTACTTCAATTCCACGGGATTTGGTGTTCACTGTACAAATATCATCTATCTATCTACCCATAAAAAATGCAAACCATGCAACAGATAGGAATAAATTCTCCCCTTATGGGGTTACAACATCTGAATATAAATACATCAATCCCAGGTCATACTAACCTTAAATCTTAAATGCGGAAACGTAAACAAATAAACAGTCTTACACAACTTTAACATAAGTCTTAAACAATAACATATCAAATAAATAACAAGTCTTCATCACTTGTTAACCTTGCCCTTGCCTTTGCTAGTAGAAGGCTCGTCGGACCTTTCGTTCTTAACTGCAATGTTATTATTACGCAAGAGTAAGCACAATTTCCCACAAGTATAATAATATAACAACAATATAATAACATGCGAGTGAATCAAAGACATCTGAATAAAGAAACTCAACTTTTGACTCGAGGATAAATAACAGGAATCAAAAGAACATCTGAGGGTCATAAGACCTCGAACTATGTCCTAGGTTGTAAAGTATTAAACTTCAAACCTTTAACAGTCATAAGACTATAGACTCTACTTCTTGTACTTAGGGGGATCATCCCTTAGTACCATACTAGTGCACAATATCTCAAATCTAAAGCGTAAATAATTCCCTTTACATGGTTGTTCATCTCAGTTTTGACATCAGAGTCCGCACCAAAGGAAATTTGGTTTGGATAAGCTCAATAAGTATTCTAGAATTTAGAACGTACATTAACTATGGACTAGTCGAATAAATAAGGGTTCACTAATCCTATAAGTTCAAGAATAACATCGATATTCAACTTGAATGGTAAATCTCAAGAGTATATAATCGAATAAGTATTGTATAGCTGAATCATGCTTAAAAGAGTTATAGCATCAAATATGAAACCTTTGAACTTGAACAATTAAAACAAGAGCTCGCTCGATATAGAACACAAGTCTAAGTCTTGATAAATGAATAACTTAGAATGTTAAGAAACTTGCTTAATAACTATAAGTTAAAGATAGGATACTTGCTCAATGTAAAAGTAAAGTTTGAGTTTAGAAAACCTGCCTTTTGCACAAGCTACAATTTATAATTCACGTTCTTTATTAAATCCTACATATCAATACGTTCACAATACACATTAATCAATAACTCGATATACGTATCGAATCACACACATCGGTCTTGAGTACGTTATTGGACTATACAATTAACGATTCAAGTCATGTAATTAACTTATTAATTACTCACGTAATATAAGTTATTAACCTCTTATTATATGTTTAATCATGTCTTCATGTTTATTACATTAGGTTACAGTTATATTTCCTAGACTTGAACAATTAAAATCTCATTTCTAGGCAAAATTGCCAAGTGGCGCTGCAGCTTCACCACTTGAACTAAAAATGGCGCTGCAGCTCCAATGGCGCTGCAGCTCGGACTTTAAGCTTAAGTCTGGCGTTGCAGCTCCACTGGCGCTGCAGCCCCAATCTTAGGCTTAAAGCTGGCGCTGCAGCTCCACTGGCGCTGCAGCCCCACTCTTAGGCTTAAAGTTGGCGCTGCAGCTCCACACGCCAGTTTCAGAGTCTGCAGTTCATGAATAACAGAGAACCAGGCCCAGAATTCACCATTTAATGCTACCACAACAATTTAATTGCTACCCATGAAGTATGGACTTCACAGAAACACTATACAACATTTTTAGCATGATCTTAGCATTCTAAATCACTTAATTACACAAGTTATAGCAATCAAATTCACTGTTTTTCATACTTTATAGAGTTTTGAAAGAAAAACAAGAAATTCAACTTTACGGATTCGTTATAACACCGAATCCGTTCGTTTAACTTCCGTTTTGTTCGTTTAAACGTGTATAATTATATTACATCATCAATTTAAGTTAAATAAACATGTAAGGTATGTAAATTTGGTACATAAGGGCCATATAGGCCATTCTTATGTTCTGAAACTTTGAAAATCTCAATTACCACATAATTACATGAAATTAACCACTGTAATTTATGTATATATGATATACAACATGTTATGAACATCAATTAATATATATATAGCCATATCATGAACAAATGTAAATTTTCCCATTCTCAGAGAATTTTAAAACACGTAAATGGAAAACTCTGTAACTTTTCAAACTCCAATTTAGACATGTATAAACATACTTTAATTGGTAGAAACATGTTATGATCCTATATTAACTTGTATATATACATAATTCACCAATTCAAACTTTAAATCACAATTTCACACAACCTGTAAATATGCAGTGATGGAGAAATATAATACGTGAATAAGAATTGGGATGTAGGGATTACCCTTGCAGTCTCTGTTTGATAACAATTTCTTTAATTCTCCAACTTTCTCACTAACTTTTCTCTCTGTGTTTTCTCTCTATTTTTGCTCTGATGAAATATATGTTATAGGAATATAGGAATACTGATATATAATATATGTATATGATATAAACTGTCGATATAATGGTCAGTTGATCCATAATGGGTGAACTGCCCTTAACTCCCATTAAGACCATGTTTGGTTTCTCTCATTCCCTCTCCTTTCCCCTTAATTTAATAAAACTCTTTTTATATAGTTAATTAATGTCACACCCAATTTATTTAAATAATGTTATTTAAATCAATTAAATAAAATAGCATAAATCCATATTAAATCGCATAGTCACATAATTAAAATTCTTATTTATTAATTATGTCTAATCATAAATATCTAATTAATTATTAAATTAATTAGAATAACAGTATGCTTATTAATTAATATATTAATCAAATAAGCTCAATTAAATACATACTTTGAATATAAAAATTCACCACATTAATTTAACTAATGGGACACATATAATTAAATTAATCTACCTTAATTTCATCAATTAATTATTTAACTAAATAATTAAATCATCAAAAAATATTTATTTAATTCAATAAATATTCAAATTAAATTACAAAAATCTCGTTCGTCACATCTTTTCCCCCTTAAAAGGATTCTGTCCTCAGAATCACGGTTCAATTACATATTTCGTCCCGTTACAGATGACACCTCAAAAGTGAATCTACCAACTAAAGCAATCTCATCATCACATTACTCTCCTTTGCCCACTCCTTCAAAAACCGGTCATGTGCTTCTATCTACCACTTTTGTTTTTATTTATGCTCCACTAATGACTATACTACCCCTCCTTACATGGTTTGGGCCTCCTTTAATTCCTTTGGGCCTTCCTTTAATTCCTTTGGGCCTTCCTTTAAATTCCTAATTTTGCTTACTAATTAAATTGAACTTGGGCTTTCACCTATAAATAAATTGGGCCATCATAATATTTGTCCCATACTTGATATATTGGGCTAGCTTAATAACTTAATTGCTATTAAATCAATTAGCTACAAGCCCAATGATTAAATAAATAATTGGGCTACTAATTTAAATCTTTGGGCCATAATACCAACTTAGTTCCATACTCATTAATTTTTATCTTAGCCTAATCATTTAGTTAGGGTTTCCACTATAACAACCCCAAAATTCTTACAATATAATTCTCATTCTCGATCGTTAACAATACAACTTTAATCTATCTTTACATCATTATTCGATATTAAAATCACTAAAAATGCAGAATATTTAAAACTTTTATACAATCTTTCTTTATTACCCTGAATCGCAACCTTTACATTACAAATATTTGATTCAATTCTATTACATGAATCGCTTCCTCTAAGTTACTATACAATGTATTACATCACAAGCAATATCCACTATACATCGGATAGCTCAACTTTACAACTTTAACAAGTATAATACATCCAAAACAACACATTACTTATCTAAAATAAATAATTTCTTGCATCACTATTGATCTTAACATTCAATTAGCATGCATCATTATCTTACATCCTTGACCTGCAAAAGTGGCTATTTGCAAGAGTGAGCTCGACAGCTCAGCAAGACCTAACAGATTTTAAGCATCACATAGCACATAATAACATGCTCAACATATATTTTATAATCATCAAAGTAACATGGCATACATGCTTTAATTCACATAACAAATATAAATATTAAGTTCCTTACTCAATCAACGTTCTTTAATCAATCAATGTAGTCATAAATTGACTTTAACATTTTATTCTTGCAACATATATAACATATCATGCTCTATTCAAAATAATTTAAAACAGTTCATCATCAAGTTCACGTAGAAAATAGGAACTGAAAGACTTGCCTTGATCGTTGTTTACCAATAACAGTTTAACAGCTTACAGCTATCTGCACTTCACGTGCCCTACACAATTATATAATCATGCACATCAACTATTAGTCACATAGCAATGCATAGTAGTTGTAATGTAATTTTACTCTACATCTCATAATCCTTCTTGTTAATTAATACACAATGTTCAATTAGATTGTGTTAACTTTTAATTTATATCTCACTATATTTCTTATTAGTCATACTTGAAGTTCATTCAAGTGTTTACGTCTTGCTAAAACTCCTTATTGGTTTTATATTAAACCTTTTCCATATCTTACAGTATTCATTTCAGTTGAATTGAAACACTTTTTATGTACATTAACACTTGCCATGACGTTTCGACGTTCATTCGTCACACGCCCGATTCGTCTCTCTTGTGTATGCTTAGTGTGCTTATATAACTTATCTAATACATCATTTATTAATGTTAAGCATTATTATAATTTACTAATATTCATACTTTATAACTTAGACAAACATCTATTATCGTCGACAGCACTATACTTGCGTATGTGCATGTCCGACGCCCTCCGATTGCCTCCCAATACGCATCTGTCACAAAGATGACCATTTTGACCCCTGCTAACCACCTCAAATCAAAAACGTTAAAGGACAAAAGTTTTAGGTCTACTCGTGCTCGTTCCGGATCATCTTGAATCTCCCCAATCCAAGTTCGTATGAAAACGTTATGGCTGTTTTACTACAGGAAGTCAAAGCAGTTTTGCATTACACTACTTAAACAACTCCGGACAGCTTGTAGCCCCGCTGGGGCGGGAGTTCCTAGGCCAAAAGCCCCGCTGGGACGGGGTCCACTGCTGGTGGGTTCCCGGCTTACGAACTGTGCAGAGAAATAAGTCAATTTGGCTTATTTCTTCGCACCAAAGTCTGATTTTAACTAACACAATGTACATGAAACTTTATACAAACAAAATCTTAAACTTCTAACATGATTTTAACATACATAAACACCACAACACATAATCAAAATACTAATTTTCATGATTTTGAAGAAAATACCACTGTTAAGCGTTCTTGATGAAAATTAACGTTGTGAGCTCGTTTTTAACCCAAATCACATGATTCAAAGCATGTTAGTTTTGTTTCTTAACATATTATTATAATCTATGATCAATTTACATAAAATATCATAATCAAACACTAATTTTGATTTCAAAGGACCAATTATTTTCAAAACGAGTTCACTGTAACTCGTGATGAACATGATTTCTTCATGTTCATCATGTTTACATGAATTAAATCACTGAAATCATAATACTAATCACATATAAGCATGTTATAACATAATTTGCCTATAAAATTCATGCTTTATTAATTTCATACTAAGTTCATATATACAGAGAACTACAAATACGAAGAACACAAAATAAAATTTCTATAGTACAAGGATTATGATTATACCCTTAAGCTTAGTGAGAAAGAAGATGAATATGGTGCTTCGATTAACAAATTCCTCCTCCTTCTTCTTCCTTCTTCTTATCTCTTCTCTATTTTCTTTCTCTGCTCTTTCTTCTTTGTTTTGTTCTAACTTCTAACACTGACTAACTTGTTTTATTTTAACTAACGTATATTGTAATATACATATATCTATATACATATAATACAATCATAAATATAAACATAATAACCCTTATTAATTATAATAATTATAATTAATATATAAGTTACAAATTTGAATTTTAAAAGTCCTAAGGCTTGTT
This sequence comes from Panax stipuleanatus, assembly GCA_020205555.1. Lineage (NCBI taxonomy): Eukaryota > Viridiplantae > Streptophyta > Magnoliopsida > Apiales > Araliaceae > Panax > Panax stipuleanatus. The sequence continues at coordinate 21,723,931 of CM035122.1, forward strand.
TGGCAAAACAAGTTATTTTTAAAACAAGTTTTAATAGTTAAGTCCCCGTTTGGCAAAACGGATTTAAAACAAAAGTAAGGGCCTTGTTTGGGAAAACGATTTTAAAAACTTTTTTAACTCTTTTAATAAATCATTTAACACATATTTTTAATGTTATCCTTTAATTAATTAAATCTTAACATTAATTTAATTAATTAAAAGTTTAACATCAATTAATCACATAAAATTGTCACATTATAATTACTCGCTAATTATAACTTCATGTAACAATTACCACATCACTACATCTAATTTAATTATCTCAATTAAATTAGAACTATAACATAAAATCATTACATATTAATTAAATTAAGTATTAAATAATCATTTAATTAATATAATATACTTAATTACATTATTCCATATTAATCACATAATTATTTATTTAACTCAATAAATAATTCAATTAAAATATTTATTTTAATTCAATAAATATTAAAATTAAAATCTAAAATTCTCTTCACATCAATTCACATATTTCACAATATATGACACGTATACACATACTCAAACTCAAAATATAAAATAATAAGAATTTTATTTATTAAATTCTCATTTATAAATTCTTAAAAATTCAGGATGTCACATCCTTCCCTCTTTATAAGGATTCCGTCCTCGGAATCAACGAAACCTCCCTTACTCGGTTTTCACAAAATCTTTTTTTATAATTTTATTGTTGAATAACTTCAACACGTTAACTTAACAACATTTATATATATCTTCCTCCATTCATTTCTTCAACAACTTTTAGGTTTAATTACATAACCTTCAATTAAACACAATTATATATCAAATATTATATATTCTTTAACTCGTTCATTCCTTTCTAAGGATCATTACCGAATACTCTACTCGTCGAATTAATATACTACATAATTCACCATCTATAATTGTTTGGGTTATCACATTCACCCCTTCTTCTAAGAATTTCGTTCTCGAAATTTTAATATTTTAATTCACTGGATTAAAGCATTCTACCACTACTTCTTTCTAAGGAATATCCTTCTCGCTACATTCATCTTTAGAATAATAAGAATCTTCCACAATTGCTCAATAATTGGAAAGCGATATAAATAACTCAGGAATTTAAAAGATTCCAAATCATGTTGAGTGGTCACAAGACCTTGAACTTATTTTTAGGTTTAATAGTGCTTCACCCCCGATACTTCACACTATAAAACCGCATCGGTACTCTAGGTGGCCAGCCTATCGTACCCCTACGTCGGGCCCAAACGTAGTACATCGTAACGACTATATACGTTACACTCGAAACTATTATTTCCGATAACATATCCCCTTTTATAGGGTTGTTCACCTCAGCTTCTTAACATCTGAATCCGCACCAAAATAATTTGGTTTAGCATAGTTTGACTAAGAACGCTCGAATTTCATAAACATCTTTCAATATTTGTCTAGCTGAATCAAGTAGCATAGACTTCTAGCAACAATTCGGACATCAATCGATATATATATATATATATATATATATATATATTTAACCAACTCAATAAAATAATTTTTTTTATAGTTTAAGGAAACTAAAAATAATAAATAAATCTTTTATAATATCCTGATACCGTACCGTAGTAATGGTACGTTGACGATTTCGTCATTACATGACGTCGTCATACTACATCATACCATAGTGGGCTGACGATCCTACGATCACATCCAATACTAGGTTTAACCGCATTGATAACTTCCTCGATTATTATTCCTACATCATATCAAATGATGCATAGAATATATAAAATACATTTTGAAAATTTCAAATCATTTTTATCTAGCTGAAGCAATTAGCATATACATGTGAATAATAGCACTATTTTAAAAATCCATTAGTTCATTCATTTGATCCAATGTTTTTCAAGAAAATAGAAGTGCAACATCAGCACGAAGTCAATAAATTTCAAAAATCTAGCAAAGCTAGGAGATTTAGAATATAAAATTTTCTCCATCAATATAAATCTTTACTCCATCGTTTCATTACTTAATCATTCTATAAATCTTCAACACATCAATGCTTTCTATACCATAACTTTTCTATACCCAGTATAGTTCATCAAACTTACCACACTTTGGGAGTTCAGGAACTTACCACAATAATATGAGTTTAGGAACTTGTCCTAGCAATACGTAGTCAAAGAACTAATCAGAAACTGTCCATATGCTTAGGAGTTCAAAAACATACATGCGATTATGAGTCACGAACTTACCATAAGTATGAGTTTTAAGAACTCGCCTAACCTTAAGATCATCTACTATAATCTTAATATCCTCTAATCTAGTCTCTATTGTTTCTAAATATCAAATATAAATATGAGAAAAGAATCACCTTCTTGTCATATATATATCGATAGCGCGACACCAACCTTCCACTGATTATCAATATAATAAGCCAACTGTAAGCACAAAATCCTGCCCATACAAGATTTGTACAACTCATCCACCACATAAGTCCTCAATTGAAATCCCACTTAACTCTATCTTACTTATAACTTCTCGCTCTATACTCGATACAAACTTCTGTATCTCTTAATTTATAACTCCTCGTGAGTTTATCTCGTACTATATCATAGTACATTCTCGTTATAACATCAAACTATAACTATTCAATCATTACAGACCATCTGTCTTTTACAACTTTAAAAGATCACGCTGTGATCTTATTCTATAATCATCTTCTTATGATTCTTTTCTTATCCCATTATCGTTTTGTTATAAAAACTTCTTATCTTACCTTTCATCATACTATGATTTCATTTATGCTTTTAATCTTTTAGACTTTGTCTATCATTATTCGTCATCTTAATTATTGGAGTTAGGCAACTCCTGATTCTTATCTACATATCTCTTCAAGATTCTTCTTTGAATCTTCTTGTTTATTTATTAACACTTCCTTTAAGAACTTTGTAACTTCATTCATATTGCTCAATATTTTATTCGGGTTTTATTCCTCGTCATTCTAATCTTCTTCTTATAATATTTCTAGGACTTAACTCATCCCATACATCTACGTATGTGAAAAGAATCACCTTTTCATTATACGTAACTTAAGCCTAACTTCTTATTCTCTAAGGTCATAGCTTAAGGTACTCTTACCTAAGGTGTATAACCTGTCAGCTCTGATACTAACTGTAACGATCCCAAAATTCTTACAATATAATTCTCATTCTCGATCGTTAACAATACAACTTTAATCTATCTTTACATCATTATTCAATATTAAAATCACTAAAAATGCGAAATATTTAAAACTTTTATACAATCTTTCTTTATTGCCCTGAATCGCAACCTTTACATTACAAATATTTGATTCAATTCTATTACATGAATCGTTTCCTCTAAGTTACTATACAAAGTATTACATCACAAGCAATATCCACTATACATCGGATAGCTCAACTTTACAACTTTAACAAGTATAATACATCAATAACAACACATTACTCATCTAGAATAAATAATTTTTTGCATCGCTATTGATCTTAACATTCAATTAGCATGCATCATTGCCTTGCATCCTTGACCTGCAAAAGTGGTTATTTGCAAGAGTGAGCTCGACAGCTCAGCAAGACCTAACAGTTTTCATGCATCACATAGCACATAATAACATGCTCAACATACATCTCATAATCATCAAAGTAACATGGCATACGTGCTTTAATTCACATAACAAATATAAAGATTGAGTTCCTTACTCAATCAACATTCTTTAATCAATCAATGTAGTCATAAATTAACTTTAACATTTCATGCTTTCAACATATATAACATATCATGCTCTTTGTAAAATAATTTAAAACACTTCATCATCAAGTTCACGTAGAAAATAGGAACTGAAAGACTTGCCTTGATCGTTGTTTACCAATAACAGTTTAACAGCTTACAGCTATTTGCACTTTACATGCCCTACACAATTATATAATCATGCACATCAACTATTAGTCACATAGCAATGCATAGTAGTTGTAATGTAATTTTACTCTACATCTTATAATCCTTCCTGTTAATTAATACACAATGTTCAATTAGATTGTGTTAACTTTCAATTTATATATCACTATATTTCTTATTAGTCATACTTGAAGTTCATTTAAGTGTTTAAGTCTAGCAAAGACTCCTTATTGGTTTTATATTAACCCCCTTCCATATCTTATAGTGTTCATTTCAGTTGAATTGAAACACTTTTTACGTACATTAACACTTATCACGGCGTTTTGACGTTCATTCGTCACACGCCCGATTCGTCTCTCTTGTGTATGCTTAGTGTGCTTATATAACTTATCTAATACATCATTTATTAATGTTAAACATCATTATAATTTACTAATATTCATGTTTTATAACTTAGACAAACATCTATTATCGTCGACCACACTATACTTGCGTATGTACATGTCTGACTCTCTCCGATTGCCTCCGAATACTCATCAGTCACAAAGATGACCATTTTGACCCCTGCTAACGACCTCAAATCGAAAAAGTTAAAGAACAAAAGTTGTAGGTCTACTCGTGCTCTTTCATCAAGGGTCAAAGGCTTTGACAGTTTCGTTGTTGGCAATAACTCCAGCGAAGCATCAGGAATGAGCTGGTGCGAAAATAGTATATCAATTTATCCCCATAGAGGACAGAATATAGAATCTGTTATACAAATCCCTAGGGGGAGCATCTAGAAAGATTTCGGCGATGATCGAGACTTTGCCATATGCCGTTTGAGTAACGTCAAGGGAATTCACCAAAGGCTATCATGAATGACGTCATCCTCAATAGAAAATGACGAGAACAGTCTGTGATAGCCTACCAGCAATATCCTACCAGTAATAGCCTAGCCCCACAAAGACATGGTAAACCATTGGCCTCCGACTAATGCAACATCAAGGGCTATCATGGGTAACGTTATCCCCAGCAAAAAATAACGTAAATAGTTAGTGATAGCCCCATCCCCTCGAAGGTATCTAACATTTATAACATATCATGCTATGCATTGCATCACATTTACATTTATCATATTTCCAATGTCTAGCAATCTTTATCTTGTTCATTTCACTGCATTGCATAAACTTGTTAAAGAGGGGCATTTGTAGACACTCAAAATTTTTCATTCCTGTTTTAGACACTCAAAATTTTGCGTTCCTGTTTCTAACCCTGCATGAGGGCAAAACGGTCTTTTCATTCCTGGTCTCAATACCGGGATGTTAACTCAACCCTGATCTCAATACCGAGATGCTAACTCAGCCCCGGTCTCAAAACCGGGATGCCAGATCAGCCCCCGTCTCAATACCGGGATGTTAATGTATCCCCGGTCTCAATACCGGGATGTCAACTCAGCCCCGGTCTCAATACCGGGATGTCAGATCAACCGTGATCTCAATATCAGGATGCCAACTCAGCCCTGGTCTCAATACAGGGATGCCAAATCAGTCCCGGTCTTAATTTCGGGATGTCAACTCAGCCCCAGTCTCAATACCGGGATACCAACTCAGCCCCGGTCTTAATACCGGGAAGTCAACTAAGCCCCAGTCTCAATATGGGGATGTCAACTCAGCTCCGATCTCAATACCGGTATGTTAGATCAGCCCCAGTCTCAATACCGGGATGTCAACTCAACCCCGGTCTCAATATTGGAATGTCAGATCAACCCCGATCTCAATACCAGGAGGTCAGATAATCTCTGATCTCAATACCGGGATGTTAACTCAACCCCGATCTCAGTACTGGGATGTCAGATCAACCCTAGTCTCAATACTGGGATATCATATCAGCCACGGTCTCAATACCGGGATGTCAGATCAGCCCTGATCTCAATACCAGGATGTCAAGCCAAACCCCAGTCATAACCCGGGATGTACAGCATCCTCGACAACAACACCATGAGATCCAGTTCAAGCTCGATCACAATCTAAGAGGTCAGGTCAAGCCTCGGTCACAACCCGGGAAGGCCAAATAAACTTCAGAGACAACCCCGATGCATCACATCATCCCAGAGAGAACCCTGTGAACCTAAGTCAACCTCGGAGACAACCTTGAGGACAAACAGAATTGATTGGGATCAAAGCCTCGGAGACAGCCCCAAGAAAACAGTCGAAGACCGTGCCAGTACAGGAGACAATCCCTGGAGGGGCAAAATGGTCATTTTACTATCTTGAAGCCAATCCGATAAAAATAAAGCCGAATTGATGCCATCAAGGTCAGAAAGAACCATAAAACTGATCCCGAGTGAAAATAGCAAAAGACAGCTCAACGGACAAACTGCGAAGAAACAAAGACCAGGTTATGAACCCATATTCTCTGACTTGAAAAAATTTAGTCGCATGTCGTTGTGACGCTCTCGGCGAGGGCTTTTCGAAAAGGTATAGCACGCCTCAAACGGACTCTCCGATCAAAAGTTAAAAAGTTTTAAATCTGACCTCGCGTTACTTGGAGTGCACGTACTTTGACACGACGGGACCCACCACCCAGGGCTTGCCACATGGCGCCACAAGTAGACCCGCGGTTGTGGCAGGTAGGCCTGCTTCCATCGGGTCTTTAAATACAAGTGCACCCCCAAGCCAAAAAAAAAAGGAAAAAAAATGCTCTGAAACTTCGCCCATTTCGTTTCCTAGCCCAACTTCTAGTACTCCAAACTTAGGTGTTATCACTCTAACACGTAGGTATACTCATATACTACCACATATATAAAATTAAACGGTGGAAACGTCTATTTGAAGCCTACCAAGTGGCAAAAAGCCCGTGTAGCAGTCCATTGTAAGTATTTTTAAGATCAGGAAGTTCCTACTACTTCATTGTGCATTTATACACTTGCACGTTAAGTTTCATTTTTTGATTTTGCCCGGAACTCAGTTCCGTGGCCATTTTTCCTTACGTTTTTGTACTATTTTAGTACATAAATACGTTTTCTGCCATTTGCACAGCCCGGATCGTCGAGCCGCAGCTTTTAATTGCTTATATATATATATACATATATATGCACTCTTTCGGACTGGGTTATTAACCCGTGTCCTTTTTAGCTTTATTATGTATATATTTGAATATATATATACTAACTTTTCAATTCTTTCAAGCCTGGATGACAAATCTGTGGTAGCTACTTCTTTTGTATATATAACTATATATATATAAATTTTTCTGACTACATTTGGCCTGGATTTTGACTTCATGGCCTTTTTATTGCTTTAATATATATACTAACTCTATATATTAACATTTTTATTTCAGTTTGGCCTGGATCATTTCGTGGCCTTTTTACCGCTTTTATAAATATATATATTCTTAAATTTTTGTCTGGGCATAGGAGTGAAAACCCATCGCCTTTTACAGCTTTTATATATATATATATATATATATATATATATATATATATATATATATATTTCTATTCTGTTAAGCCTGGATTACTCCGTGGCTTTTTATAACTTATATATATATATATATATATATATATATATTTCATTCTAGTCCGGGCATAGGATTTGAAATTCGTCGCCCTTTATTGCTTATATATATATATATATATATATTTCAATTCTGTCAAGCCTGGATTACTCCGTGGCTTTTTACAGCTTTTATAAATATATATATATATATATATTTACATTCTAGTTCGGGCATAGGAGTGAAAACCCATCGCCCCTTTACTGCTTTCGTATATATATAATTATATATATATTCTTTATGCATTATGATTAAATTTCTGCTGTAAATATTCATTTGATATTAATTGGCACTGATATTCATTTGGCAAGTTAGATTTTTTTTAAAATCTAGCCCTTTCTACCTTTCAAACGGTTTAAAATAGGTCTAACAGGAACCGAGAAGCTAGAATGGCTAAGATTTATTTAAATATAGCTTTCTGTCTAGCTTTATTCATTTAAAAGCAACATCGTGACCTTAGATCGCTATCTATTGCGAACAAGAAGCTTTAGCTACGCGCCGGCCAGGATTTGACTGATGAATCTTTGGTTTTTGCGACGTCTGGAATGTAAATATCCATTTTCTGTAAATATCTGCGATGTGCATGTTTGCTCGGCTTCCCTTTGTGAGCCTAGGAATTGTGGGATTCATGATCAAATTGATCAGAATCTGATTCCCACGATGGACAAACTCCACTTTACAAATGTACCCTGCTAGTTTTTTTGTAAAAAATGTACATCCGAAAGACCTTAAAACGGTTATCTGAGTTTAAGGTCTCAACATAGTGAAATAATGTTTTGTCGTGCTAGAGTCACTCCCATGGCTGTCTTGCCCATGAGAAGACCGACACTCGTATATATTTTATGGTCGAGGATGCTTCGCAGCCCGACAATCATGATTCAAATTGAGCCAAAAAGGCTGAAAAGATAAAAAAAAATTGAAAGTATCAACATGCTTCAATTCCTACGTGAGCGTAAGGGTTTGAAAACCTATTTTCAAAATATCATTTTAATATCTTGTCTAAAAAGAATTTTGCAAATCAAATCAAACCCTTCGTATATAGGTTCAACAAAGCACGTCCATACTTTCAAAATCAATCAAACGTAGGCCCAATTTCTTCCAGCATTCACACATACATTGCAAATATAAAGGAAAATATTAAAAAAATGTAGTACCGTGTTTACACGGGAGTTGTGGGGTGCCTAACACCTTCCCTACACTTAACCAAGCCCCCGAACTTAGAACTTCGGTTTCAAAGATCAAGTTTCGATAGTGTTCAACAATTGGGCCTACTTTCAAACAAAACTCGATTGAGTTGGTACAACCATTTTAAATCTACCAACTGGCGACTCTATAAACCGTTTAAATCGTCGACATGATACATGTTGGCATTTTCCTAAAAACCCTCACTCTTCATCAAACAGACAAGGTAATAAGGGTAGAAAGCAATAAAACTTAGGAAAAGAGAAAGATTCTGGTCCAACTCGACCCGTATCTTTTCCCGACGTTGACAGCGCAGTTATCGATTAAATAAAATAGATGGAGATTAAGATTAATACCCTTGAAGATTCTAGCTTCCTCAGGTACAAGTTCAACTCTAAATCCTTTTTGCGTTCTACTTGAATCCACCGTGTTGTTTCCTTCCTTTGATCAACGTTAGCCACCCAAGTGTTTGGCCTCTAGAGGTGATCCACCGAGAAAGAATAAAAATTCAAGAAGAATGGTGTTTGGCTAAACCTTAGTTTCCTTCTCTTTAGAAAAGGAGTGCTCTCCCAACGATTGAAATTAATTGTTTAACCTTGTTCCATAATAAGTCTTTCTTATTTATAGATGTAGGCAACCCTCCTAAATAATTTAGGATTATGGTTTTATATTAATTAATTAAACACCTTTAATTAATTTGGCTTCCTAATCCTATTGAGAATAATTAAACTTTTTTAATTAATTAGTCTCCTAATCTTATTAGGAATATATGAGAGAGAGAGAGAGAGAGAGAGTATCTTATTAATTAATTCCTAGACTTCTTTATGAATTAAATAATAATAATAGTAATAATAATAATAAGACTCCTCTAATTAATTTATATTTAATATTTTCAAAATATTAAATAATAAATATTAAGCTATTTAATTTATTCTATCACCATAGATTAAATTAAATATACTTAATTTATTATTACGATTATGCCATTTGCTTCTTTAATAAATATTCTTCCTTTTATGGTGTGACCCTTTAGGTTATCCATATTAAACCAGTTGTGAATAAATCAATTAAAATAATTCTAATCTTATTTAAATAAATAAATTAAACTAATAATATATTTAAATAAATAACATTTATTCTACAATAAGGATAAGTCTCCTTAGCCATCAACGACTTTCTAGATAATATAGATTTTGACATTAATCATAAAAGAACATGTGAGTAAATAATTACCGTACAATTCAATCCTTCCACCATACAATGTCCCAATTAAATATAAGACATGAAATTACTGTCAAGTCTTATTTTATTTAATTATATGTATTTCGATTTCAAAATGCATAACTCCAAATAATGCAAATTAGAAACTCCTTTCTAATTTCATTCCACTTTGGCCAAGGATTCCTGGGTTGTAATTTATCGAATCACATAGGACATATCTCTTCTTTTACCAGAAGCGGTAGATTTTTTATTGATCATTCATTATCTTTATATACAATATATTACACCCAATCATACCCTTTGATATACCCTAAGGGTCTTAAGGAATAAGTCAAAGTATAATTCATTATACATAAGATACTATGATGCTCTTAAGTTTGAGGATCACTTGTACTACTATCACATTAGGAATTCCTATTGACAGTCAAGTAAAACTCCATTAGGCATTCCATAGCGAGTCACGTTCAGTGAACTTATTCTCCAATAAGTACCTACATACTTGCTTTAGTGTCTCCACACAAATGATCATGAGATCAATCATCCTCATCCAATGAGCCAGCAACATATGTACCAATCTATCCGAATTCACTAATCCCATTTTTAGTAATCCAACGATTAGGAACAATTTTAGTTTTTAAGCCATCTAAGAATTTAGATCTCATTAGCATGATCATCATCATGATTCTAAAAGCATTGCTTAAAACTATGGGTTTATCACATATTATAATATCAGCATCATGTAGATAATTAAATGTCTCTAATTAAATAATATTTTTATTAATAAATTAATAAGATTGTTACAAAGTATATGCTTTATCATCAAATATGATTGGCTTGTATGCATACTACTTTCAGGTAGTTTAGTCTTGATAGACCTGAATAGTGTATATGTTTTGCAATGTGTTAGGTTTAGGGGTTTTTTAATATTTTCCTGCAAAACAGAGGTCAGTCTCTTTGATGACAGGATATCATGACAGGATTTGATATTTTATAATAAATTTGCAAGAATTTACAATTTACAACATTTGACAGGATTTGATATTTGACATGGAATTAAAAGGGAAAGGTATGAAGAACTTTCCCTTCGCGTTTGGTTTATCAGAGGCTGACCTATCTTAGGTTTACTCTCACGAGCTTTTCGGCATGGGGGTTCCCAGATCATCGTTGGTAGCTGTCGTCTAGCACTACAAAATTTACCTTACTTCTATTCCACTAACTCAAGAATTAGTATAGTAATAAGCAAGGATCGATCCCACAGAGAGTGTGTTGTTTTATAATTATCCAAATATTTTCCAATAAATTATGTATTTTAGTTTGAAAAGATGAATTAACAAAAGTGAATTTAAAGAAAATATCAATGAGTAAAAATCTTCAATTCTTTAGTTCAATATCCCCTTTTCACAATTATGGATTAATCAAGTGTTTACACTATTTATCTTTCATTGAGATTAATAATCCTAGATAACCGCAATCGTAAATTACCCGAAATTCTCCTTAAGTGTAAAGCTAATGCGATGATCGCCAACAAAAGATCCTAACTTTTATATAACCTAGAACTATCAGTCTAGATTTAATATGATAGAAGCATGAAGAATGAGAATTAGACTATTCCAAGCAATAATTACACAATCAGGAACTATTTAACTTATCTTATGAAAACCTTAACAATATTCAAAAGCTTGACCACAATCAAATATCATTAATTGCTACTTATGATCAGATATACATCGTTTGCTTAATATATATCTTAATCTAGCAGATGATATTAATTTACTAATTTAATCCTGCAGAAACTAAATTAGTCAATTGGATAACATACATCAAAGTTTATGTAGATAATCAGAATAAATCTCACATACGAAAGAATAAATAATATAAACTTGATCAAACCATTAATTGCTAATAAGGTTCAACATCCCTTCAGAATTGAATGAGTAAATTAGCCTGACATGCCTTGAATCTTTAAAACTAGGGTATGAGTAGCCTCCAAGAATTCCAAGATAAAAGATTATCAAAACTAAGTAAAATAAGTAATATTTATAGTCTATCAAAACCCTAGTATAATTAGGTAAGTCTGCAATCCTATTCCTCATCAACTTCTGCTCAAGAAGTCAATCAATCCACTTTTCCCGTCAGCCACGCGCGGTAAGCGCTTGGACTCTTCACACTAAGGCGCAGTCTGCACCTGGTATGCGGGAGCTTGCTCTTGCTCTTGCGCAGTCAGCGCTTGACTCCTTCTCTTTGCAGCGCAGTCAGCGCTTGGCTTACAGAATCCAATCATCACCCATGCGCGCTCAGCGCTTCGGTTATTACTGCCAAGGCGCGGTTAACGCCTCTACTCCAGAATTGTTCACATTTCATCCTTTTTCACTCGAATCTAACTCTAACCCTCATACCTGCACCATAAACACAAAACAATAGAAGTAATACGAACACTACTTAAAAACTTACAATATGACAAGCTAAACGAGATTAAATCATAGGCTTTCAACCTTCTCATCAAATTCCGCCAAACTTGAACCTTTACGTGTCCTCAAGCAAACATAATACTACTAATACTAAAACTACAATGAATGCAACTACAGATATCGAACAATAAACATTGTAATTAGATGAATCATATGCCTCATAGATCAACAACTATTATGACATCAATATTGCATCATGCGTTACCTTAACTTCTCACATCCTCACCTCACAAACATAAGATTTGTATGTTTCTATGTGTGTGTGTCCAACATGACTCCAACAATAACAAAGAGCAACACAGATAAATTCATAAGCATGTAAAAAATCCAAAACCATACTTGTACTTCATCATAGCATACACATAAATACAAGGGAAATTAGCATTCAGAACCAAGCTCTTTATATCAAGTGAGTGCATTTTAATGCTCCATCTCACTACTTATTTCTTAAGTCTGACTCATGCAATGCTCAATTTCCTTAGGCTTTTCAATGCTACCCGTGTAACGGACTTTCGACCAACGACTCCCAAACCCAAAGGCTTTAGGGCGCTAGGTGTTAAGACATCCCCTAGGGTTTACTTGTCCGAGTAACAAAGGCCACGAAATTGAACTAAGTTAGTTTTTATTCCAGAACTATATTTTTTTTCCTTTTCTAATTTTTCTTTTCTTTTCTTTTGAGCCACAATTCCTCCAAACTTATGTGTAAGCCACTATTCAATTTAAATCTGTGATCAAATGAATACATGCCCATGTTTTATCTTGAATCTATTTCCTCGTTATTATTGAAAATCAGTTGGTGTGCTTAATTTTAGAAAACACAAAACTCATGTTATGAAGTTCCTATGGTCAAAATTAGTCAACACATGATAATTAATTTAGGCATGCAAGTCGTAAATCAGATTCCTCATTGGCTTTTATCACAACTATCAAGGCTTAATTGCTTAATCTCCATGCAAACTAACACAATTCCTATATGAATGCAAAATATTTTTTTTATATATATGCAGATATAATAAAACTTTAATGCAACTAGATTATATTCAACCTAAAAATGATATTAAACTTTAAATTACCCTCCCAAACTTATTACTAGTAATGTCCTTATTACGTGAAAATAAAAGAATTTAAACACGAGGACTTCCCTGCAAGACGAATCAATGTTCATCTTGAGGACCTTCATCATCCGAAGGAAGGTAAGCAGGTAGGACAAGAGGACTTGGAAGCTGGACTGGTTCATTTGGATTGCAACGGGAGAAGGCATCGGCAAACGTCGTGAATGCGCCAATGTTGTAAGCATACATTGAGTCTTGGGGTTGAGCACGCCAAAGCATTTGCTTTTGAATCCTTGTTGTAGAAGTCGTAGATGGTCCTGCTTCTGCCTCAGTTATCATTGGCACGTCCGTGGCTGGCGGTGGTGAGGGCGGTGTGGAAGCTGGTATCATGATGTAGCCCTCACCCCGAGGATGTGACAGTGCGCCCTCCCATGTTGTATACGTGACAATCATTTTGTGATCGATCTCCCTCGTGGGTTTCTGCACTGCCTCCGATGCATCCCATTGTACCCCCACCATCCGACATAAATCTGTGATGAGGAACCCATTTACTAAGCCGTCGGTGGTGCCTCTGTGCAACATCCTATCAATGGGCTGTTGGATATACATGCCGACATCCACTTGGAAGATTTCCACTTGATTTGGCCTTTCAAACCAATGATGTACGATCCCATAGAGAAGGCATGACCTTTCTTTCATGACCTCGATCTGATGGCTTAAGGGCATTAGCCTAGCACAGATGAATGTGTACTATACTTTTCCATATTTCCTTAACACCGAGTGTGGAAACGTGACTTTAATGTCTGTCCCAGGCTTGGTTGCCCATTGTGTTTTGGGCTTGCATAAGCAAGCAATAATTTCATCCAAGCTTGGGAGGCTGTCTTCGTATCGGTCCCCCATTGGTGTCTCTAGCCCAAAGTACTCATTGATTGTCGTGTGGTGGAACGAGACTGGTTTGCCTCTGACTTGCACAACCCGCCCTTCATGTTCTATGGTGTTAGCATAGAATTCCTTTACAATGTTGATCACCGTGGGTTGTGGTTGTTCCACTAGTTGAAACCATTGCCTTTCCACGATCATCAGAGCCATATCATCGTCCAATTTAGCATCGGGCTTCAACACCCATTCTTGAACAAGCGGATTTTTTGAAAGTACGATATTATAACGAGTCGTCCGCTGCCTCGTTCACAAACTTTGATGGATCAAACGTTGGCTGAGCACCAGAGGATGACGTTCGTGGTCTCTTTGATGTCATGATGGGTTATGTTGCACACAATTTTGACCTTGGCAATTTATCAAGCAGTTAGAGTGCACCCTTTTTTGTTCCCCGAAACCTAACTTCCTTGCTATCACAATCTAATCCGCAAATTAGCAATAAAAACCTTGGGTCTTCAGTAACCCAAGGTATTCAATCACATTTATAGCACAAAAACTAACAAAATTGATTATGAGATGAATGTCAAGAAGTAACGACAAATCAATTTGTTACCTTTATACTTTGAATCCTTGTTTGTGCTCCTTACCCTTAGTGACGGTGACATGGATAGGAAGAGAATCCGCTGAAAGTGGGCTATGTGATGGGAGAATAGTTTGTGGTGATGGTGAACTTGGATGTGGATTGGGGTGGAGAGAGGATTTGAGTATAGAGAATTTGTGATTTGGGTATGTATTTAGTGAGTGGGTGTTTGTTGAATTAGGGCTTAAATAGGAGAGAAGGTGGATATTTAGGGTAGAAATAGAATATGAGAAAGGGATTTGGAGTAGAAGAGGAAACGGAATGGGACTGTGACGCCCCCAAATTCTAGGACCGTCACGGGGTCGCTCGAATTCGGTTCATCACGTGCTCATGGTAATACATCACAATAATAATAACTAAATATCACACAATCACAGTGGAAAATCTATTCTAGAATAATTTATAATGATTTATTATAATTATTCCCCAAAGTCTCGCAACCTACAGTACTTAATAGATTACATAATAATATCAATTAACGACTTATTACATAATCTAACTTAAGCTTAAACATAATCAAATTCAGTCTTACTACATCATCTTAATACAACATTAAAATATTTAAAACATAAAAAAGACAAGCTAGTTGGTAGCCTTGCCCTTGCCCTTATCAATGCCCGAAGGTTTGCCATGCTCTGCCTTAACTAAAGTGTTTTAGGGAAAGAAAGAATGAGCACAAATTGCTCAGCAAGTAATATACAATAAGGGTAAGTGATATAATTCTTAATTATTGAAAGGGTATAACAAGGTTTGATAATTCAAGAATAACAAGAATATCAACAGTTTTCAATAATAGTCGCTAAGGACAGAATAATATCAATGTGATTCCATAATAAATCAATTCAAGATTTCAAGATAACTAAATACTGAGCAGTCACTAAGGACTATGAACTTCTACTAGAATTAACAGTAATAAACTGAAAATCCAACAAAAAAACAGGTACAACAGGTGATCAGCCTAAAGCACCATCGTTATGCATAACAATCAATAATACTTAAGTGTGCACGTCGGTTCTCCGACAATTATATATTCCCTTCAAAGAAGGTTGTTCTTCTCAGTCAAACACAAGATCCCACACCAATCAATTAGTTTTGGGTCGCTTTTCAATAACATAAGTCTAGCCGAATCAAATGACATAGACACTTTCACAATATTTAAGAACAATACTAAGTTCAACATGAATAATAGCTTTAATGAAATAAGAGTTCAAGTATGCTAATTCAATTCAAACGATTAAGTAGGAAACTAGTTCGCAATATACAATGATAGAATACTTGTATCCAAAGTGATAAGATTTAGATACTCGCTTACGATATCCGTTGAATAAAGTAATGCAAGGGTTTAGGACACTTGCCTTTAGCGTAGTTTACTCACGTAAAGCTAGCCAACACTTTCGAATTCCTATCGTAATACAATTACGTATATATATGATATTCATTAGTCATATAATTTAACTCCACATTTTATCTAGCTACACAGTTACATAGAGTATAATTTCCATCATTAACTTCCTCTTTTCTCAAGTTGATCATATTTATACATCATTACTATCATGTGAGACTATCACAATTAGCAAACATACTCTCATATTATTAATATCACGTAAGACCACAATCAATACTAAATATATTTTATTTTAGCAAGTTATGGCATTCCCCTAAGTTAACCGTCAAAATCGGATTCACATATATCACATAGTATATATACATATTAAAGAGTCTTTTTATATTCGTATAACCTTCCCTTGTTCCAAACATATGTGATATAGGTTCTAAGTCGACACTTGCGGTCATTCAAGGTCATGAAATTTACAAAGCCTATCATGCTTGCTTTCAAAACACTTAAGGTATTTATATTAACTTGTATTAGGCATACTCATGAGTACTCGTATTGCATATATGTAGCTAGCATTGTTATTATCTTGAAAACATACTTCGTTTACGCTAAACTTGAATCATGGTATATATACATGCATGACACATGAATGAGTCTAAGAGTACTATCACATTTGTCCATAAATATCATAATATGAAACTTACAATAGCATGTTAAGATTTACGTTCAAAACTTGTACTTTCACTAGTAAAGTTCATTTAACGCGATCCACGTGCTCACGTTACCTTATAAAATCTATATATGCAAGTTAACATGTATTACATGTGTTGTAAACATGCTTGCAAAATCAGTAACTCAATGTGTCACACATATGTCAAAGTTTGTTTCATAAAACTTCCATTTTCGTTCGAAATGTTTACTAATCGAGGTTTAGCATGCTCACGTTATACTATGAAACATGTATACACAAGTCATCATTCATTTCATGCATTTCTAAGCCGCTCTACCACGTATCAAAAATCAGAATATACTCATGCTTTATAATGTTAATGATTGTTTATGAAACTTTAAGTTCGTTTCCAAACTTCATGTCATTTTGTTAACCATGCGTGCTAATATACTAAAACATGCTTACATTTCCTCATTAGGTTTATATATATGTATTAATCATGCTTCCATGCTTGTTTAAACAAAATCAAACAATTAATACATAACAGTTTTGTTGCAAGGTGCAGAAAATTGCAGTAGGGTGCCGGCGCTGCGGCGCGGGAGGCGCTACGGCTCGACAACATCAGCATCAAGCTGACGCTGCGGTGCTAGTGGCACTGCGGCGCGGACAATGGCGCTGCGGCGTGGGGACAGTTTCTGTTCACTGCCAAAACCGACCCAAAACCTCCCATTTCATCGATTTCAACATACCCAGATGCTATTAGACTTCTTTAACTTACTAACACACACACACACACACACACATATATATATATATATATATATATATATGCTTATATAACAGTCAATCGCCATTTATCAATTCCCAATTTCATGAACTCCAACCAAATTCATGAATTTGATGTTTTACAGAAATTACAAAGCAAAAATGGAAATGAAAGTCAAGAGAGCTATATAGTGGTTCCATCATGTATGTATGTTTATATAACGACAATATAAGGGTTCTACAAACCAATTATGAACCAATTTGTCATAATCAATAATTTGAAGGAAACTTCAGAAATAGAAAACGAAAATGAAGAACAAAGGAACTGTATTATACCTTCTGCTAGAATCTGAACTTGCTGCTACTCAAGGACACTGATATATATATATATATATATATATATATATATATATAACTCTTAACTTACTTAGCCAAAATTCTCAGCAAATGAATTAGGAAGAGGATGGGTTATATTTATAGAAGAACTTATAATCCAGACAATGTTATTGCCTACCATTTCAAACTAACGGAAATTTGAATTGCAGGGAGGTTATTAGGGGGTTGGTAATGGTGGTTGAAATCCATCATGATAGCCACACCCTTCTTCATCATTTGCTAGCCTATGTTACTGAGTTTAAGGAAGAATAGGGGAGTAGGATAGCTTGTGTATTTCACGTGAAGGAGATAGTGACTCTCCCAGCAAAACAAACTCAGCCTTCTATACTACACTTAAATCATTATACACATATGTATTAAATACTTAGGCTATCTACACATATATATATATATTTTATACATATGTCTTTAATTGAAATGTTACACTATAATTTACATAATGTAGTAAGTGTCACTTGTACACATATAATCCAGGTATATTTTTATCATACTAGTATAATTTTCTCGGATATAATCACATCACATTATTTCCTTTATTATTAAATTGTATTAATCAACAATTATTTATAATATATCCATGATACATTATTTTAATGTCCACATACTCACATAGTCACATGGGGATTATCATGTAGCTCTCATAATTCAATAAACTTTACTATATAGTTTATATATATAATATAGTCACATAAATGTTGCACCACATTATATAGTTGTATTCCATATACTTTATATTTAATTCTTGTACATTTGCACATAACTTTCAATATAATCTTATTATATTAATAACTCACTTGTTTATTTTATTATTCATAATGTCAAATAAATAAATTATTCATTTCATTGATTAATTAATAATAATATTAATTAATCCATTCCTCATTGAGTATTAATTTCTATAATAATCGATTAACACTTATATGATTAAATATCACATTAAATGAATATAAATCTTATTATATTTATAAACACGTTGCTCATTATTATTATTATATTTCTTGCAATAATAATAATCACATATGATTAATCAATCACAGTTAATATTCCACAATAATTAATTAATATTCTACGATAACAATTAATTAATATTCTACAATAGCAATTAACAATTAATATAGATTAACTGTTTACTTAATAATTCATTCGTTAATTAATATAATCATTAATAATCCTCATCACTGTGCCACACAAGGCTATCAACGAGTTTATCGCAAACTCCATCAATTTCTCAATTATTATAATTATTCAATTTTTTTTATATAATTGAATTAATTCATTCTCATAACACAAAATCATTTATATTCAAATAAATTCTCATTTTCATTAATATATTTATTTAGTAATATATGAAAATTCTCGGGTATTACATCCTCCCCCTCCCCCTTATAAAAATTCTGTACCGGAATTGCTACAAGGTTACACAAATAAATGGGGATAATCCCTCATTATCCTATCTTCTAACTCCCACGTTACCTCCTCGACATCGTGGTTACGCCAAAGTACTTTTACATAAGATATAATTTTATTTCTCAAAGTTTGTTCTTTCTTATCTAATATTTGGACAGGAATTTCTTCATACGCCAAGTTCTTCTCCACATGAATGGGCTCGTAAGAAATCACGTGCTTGTAGTCAGCCTTGTACAGTCGCAACACGGAAATGTGGAACACGTTGTGGATGTGCTCCAACTCGGGTGGTAACGCAACTTTGTATGCCATTTCGCCCACTCGCTTCAGTATCTCGAACGGTCCTATGAATCTTGGACTCAATTTTCTTTTCTTGCCGAAACGGATTTTTCCCTTCCATGGAGATACCTTCAAGAAAACAAAACTGTCGACTTTATAGTCTCGGTCCTGACGATGCAAACCTGCGTATTTCTTCTGGCGATCTTGAGCTGCTACAAGTCTGGCTCTTATCACTGTCACTACGTCTGCGGTTTGTTGTACTAGCTCTGGTCCGAGTATTCGTCGCTCTTCGACTTCGTCCCAACATAATAGCGTTCTGCACTTTCTTTCGTAAAGAGCTTCGTACGGTGGCATGCCGATACTCGCATGGTAACTATTATTATACGTAAATTCGACTAAGGGTAGGTGGTCGTCCCAATTTCCCTTAAAATCCATCACGCAAGTCCTAAGCATGTCCTCCAGCGTTTGTATCGTTTGCTCACTCTGTCCGTCGGTCTGAGGATGGTAAGCAGTACTCAACCTCAACTGCGTTCCCATTCTTTCTTGCAAACTCTTCTAAAAATTAGACGTGAAGCGCGGATCTCGATCAGAGACAATTGACACCGGCACTCCATGTCGTGAGACAATTTCTTTTACGTATAGGCTCGCTAACTGATTCAAACTGTAGCGGATCTTGATTGGTAGAAAATGTGCAGTCTTCATTAGTCAATCCAGGATAACCCAAATGGCATCATAACCTTTATGTGTAACTGGAAGTCCTACCACGAAGTCCATGGTAATATGCTCCCATTTCCACTCTGGTATTTCTAACGGTTGTAGTAAACCACTCGGCCGTTGATCTTCTGCTTTAACGCGTTGGAAATTCAAACATCTACTGACGCACTCTGCGACTTCCCGTTTCAAATTGGGCCACCAAAAATGTTGCCTTAGATCTCGGTACATCTTTGTGCCTCCCGGATGAACGGAATATGTCGTATTGTGTGCCTCGTGCAAAATCTCTTCCCTTAACTTGGTTACCGCTGGTACCCACACTCTTCCTTCGAATCTTAAGATACTATCTTTATCCATTCGAAATTTCTCTTCCTCATTTTCTGTGATCCTCTTTCGGATTTTGTCACACTCTTCATCCTTTTCCTGGGCTTCCTTCACTCTATCCAACAATGTCGGATGAGCTTCTATTACAAATAACTTCTCACCAGACTTTTCTGGTCCTTTCACTTCTATCTCCAATTTCTCCATCTCTCTTATCAATTCTTCCTGAATCGTTAAATTAAACAACTTTTCCCTTCCTTTTCTGCTCTGAGCGTCGGCAACCAAGTTTGCCTTTCCCGGGTGATAAAGAATATCGCAGTCATAATCCTTGATCAATTCTAACCACCTTCTCTGCCGCATGTTCAACTCCTTCTGTGCGAAGATATATTTCAGACTTTTGTGATCCGTGTATATTTCACATTTTTCTCCGTACAAATAATGCCTCCATATCTTTAACGCAAAAACTACTACCGCTAACTCTAAGTCGTGAGTAGGGTATCGTTTTTCGTAATCCTTCAATTGTCGTGATGCATACGCAATGACCTTGCCGTGCTGCATAAGCACACAGCCAAGTCCCTTGTGCGATGCATCACTATACACCACAAAATTTCCCGCATCATCTGGTAATGATAACACATGTGCTTCGCTCAATCTCTTCTTCAACTCTTGAAAACTCTCTTCACATTTGTCGGTCTATACAAATTTCACTGTCTTTCTAGTCAAATTGGTCAGCGGGGTTGCTATCATAGAAAAATCTTGGATGTATCTTAGATAGTACCCGGCTAACCCTAAAAAGCTTCTCACCTCCGTCGGTGTTCTCGGTTGTTCCCAATTACTCACTGCTTCTACCTTCGAAGGGTCTACAGCGATTCCATTCTTATCCACCACGTGGCCTAAGAATTGAACCTTCTCCATCCAAAATTCGCACTTAGAAAATTTTGCATACATCTTCTCCTTCCTTAGTGCCTCCAAGACAATCTTCAGATGTTCGGCGTGCTCTTCCTCTGTCTTCGAGTAGATTAAAATGTCGTCGATAAAAACCACTACAAATTTATCCAAGTATGGCTTGAAAACTCGGTTCATCAAGTCCATAAATGTTGTCGGAGCATTAGTTAATCCGAATAACATTACCAAATACTCATAGTGTCCATAACGGGTTCGAAACGCAGTCTTTGGTATGTCCTCATCCCTCACTTTCAGTTGATGATATCCTGTTCGTAGGTTAATTTTTGAGAAACACTTTTCTCCCTTCAGTTGATCAAGCAGGTCGTCTATCCTTGGTAGCGGATATCGGTTCTTGATCGTTACTCTGTTCAATTCTCGATAATCGATACAGAGCCTCATCGATCCGTCCTTCTTCTTAACGAATAGTACTGGTGCTCCCCAAGGAGAAACACTCGGTCGAATGTAACCCTTATCCAATAATTCTTGCAATTATATCATCAATTCCTTCATTTCTACTGGCGCCATACGATATGGAGCTTTCAAAATCGGTGCCGGTCCCGGTGCTAAGTCTATTACGAATTCAATTTCTCTGTCTGGCTGAAGACCAGGCAGATCGTCCGAAAATACATCTTAAAATTCATTAACTACGGATATATCCTTAATTTCTACTCCCTTTTTCTGAGTATCAACGATGTAAGCTAAATAACCGACACATCCTTTCCTTAACAATTTCTTGGCCTGCATCATCGTAATGCAACACAATTGCATAAGCGATGAGCTACCATAAAACACTACCTTAGACTTGCTCGGAGTCTGAAGGTTCACACATTTATTCTGACAGTCAATTATCGCAGCATGGTTATACAACCAATCCATTCCCAGTATTACGTCAAATTCTCCCAATCTAATAGGAATCAAGTCTACGCTCAGTTCATGTTCTCTAATGTTTGTGCGACAATTTTGACAAACGTATTCTACAGGGATCACTTCCTTATTAGCAACTTCTATAATCAAAGGATTTTCTAATCGTTCTCGGGGTGTACTAAGTCTACTAGCAAATTCTTCAGATACAAAAGAACAGGTGGCACCCGAATCAAATAATACATAAGCATTTATATCATTGATTGGGATTATACCTGACACCACGTCCTTTGCAGCCACGGCGTCCTGGACGGTCATGTTAAAGGTTCTGGCGGTTGGGTGGTTGGATTGTGCCGGCCCGCTGATCATCAGCTTGTTGCCTCCTTGCTGATTGCTACCCCCGCCACTTCCCTTCTTTGGGCAATCCTTAATACGGTTCTCAGTTGAGCCGCAAGCAAAACACCCTTGGATCTTCTTTGGTTTCGGACAGTTGGGCGAGATGTGCCCTTCCTGTCCGCAGTTGTAGCAAGTGTCACGTCCCTTCCAGCACTCGCCCTGGTGATTCTTCCCACACTTTGGGCATCCTTCAGCCCTCTTCTTGAAACCTCCACGAAAATTCCCTGATTGATTATTGTTATTTTTGTTGTTGTTGTTGTTCTCCCACTTTCTCTTTCCCAAATTACTTCCTCCACTGCTGCTTCCTCCAGTATGATTCTCTCCTCCAGCATTCATTCCTTTCTTCTCTTTGTTATACAGACTTAAGGCCTCACTGCCACCTTCCGCAATGATTGCCTTTTCCAGCAATGTCGCAAAGGAGTCAATTTGAAGAACTGATACCTTATTGAACAGCCACGACTTCAACCCTTGTTCGAAGCGTCTAGCCTTTCTCTCTTCATCACCAACTTGGTGCTCCGCAAATCGCGCTAGTTCGTTAAACCTAGCCGCGTACTGCGCCACCGTCATCTCACCTTGTTTTAACTCTAGGAATTTCACCTCCATCCTATTCTTCATACTCTTCAGGAAGTAATTCTCGAAGAACAGCGTCTTAAACTTATCCCAAGCTATTATCCCTTCTTCAGCTCTTAGTTGATTAGCCTCCCACCAGTAGTTCGCTTCTCCCCTCATCATGTACGTGGCAAACACCGTCTTCTGATCTTCGCCTACGCTAGCTATAGTGAAAGCTTTTTCGATCTCTTTGATCTAGGTTTGTGCGATGATTGGGTAGGTAGTTCCCTCGAACTCCAGGGGTCCTACACTCTTAAAGTCTTTAAAGGTTGTTACTGGCACAGTCTGAGGGTTTGGGCGAACGGGTTCATTGTTCCTTCCCCTTAAGGCTTCTCCTAACAAGTCTACCAGTTTATGGATCGGGTCTACTTGTTCCCTCTCATTGTTTACTGACTCCTCAGGTGCAGTCAATCTACGTCTGGGCGGCATTATCTGTATCACAAGTTTTCATTTTATTATTATTCAAGTATATTACTTAAGTATTTCTTTTAATACTAAAGGGAAAAAAATTTGTAACACATTTCTGAAATAAACTTCATTTATATTCATATGCCAAATCGTTTCAGTACATGATTTCCCTAGCATACTGCTATAAATGTTATCACATATATCCCTTAATATCACAAAAGACGGGGAATATACCAACCTACTACCAAACCACCCCTCTAACAAAAGCTAACTCGGGGTTCACATCACTATCCCACATCTAACATAAAATATTGGGATTACAACATAGTATATACAATACATAAAGAGAATACCACTAGACTATCTAAGGAAATCTCATCACATCATCCCGCGCTCTACTGCGCTATTGTACTCCATCTGCGCTATATAAGCAACCAGCTCTCGGCTCATAGTATGTAGGGTCTGTCCCTGCTCTGCCAGGTAGTGGTACACACCATCAAGCACTCTCTCAAATGCCGAACAAAACACATACCCCATCTTATTCATTTTCCTCTTCTTACATTTGACCTCATCTTCCAGGTCATCTGCTCTCTCATGGGCAGCCCCCCACTTCTCCTCGAAGTGTATCCTATCCATCACCTCTAATTTCAACTGAGTGCGGAGTGCTTCCTTCTCTGTCTTCTCACTCAGCTCCCTCTACTCAACCTCTTCTAGCTTCTTTGCCAAATCTACATTCCTAGCCACTGACCTGTGAAACAGAGTCCCCATCTGGATCCCTGCCTCCTTACGGTAGGCAATCTCCACCTCTAACTCCTGCATGGCCAGCTTCCTCTAGTGGTCCTCGTCCCTCAGTTTCTGGAACTCAGACTCTCTCTCTTGGGCCTCTGCCTCCAGCTCCTGAACCCTGCAGTCTAACTCGAGGATCCGCTCCTCATACTCTCCTAGCATCTGCTCCTCTATAGTAGCCTCATCAGAGTCCTCTACTGGCTCATCCTCCATCGACTCGTCCTCTGGATCAGACTCTATCTCAATCTCGTCCTCGTCGTCAGAGTCGAATGGTGCAATAGCCTGCACTGGTGTAGCCTCTAGAGGTGCCTCGTATACTACATGTATATCCCTGGGCTCCTCCTCTGCCACTCTACTAGGTATAACTGTGTCTGTCATCCTATAATCACAAACAAACAGCAATTCCATTAGAATGTTAAATAAAACATAAGTTCATTGTATAGAATGAAGTTACATTTCATAACATGCTAAGTCTCTCAAGGAAAACTCTACCAGAGTTTTATCTCCTTCCTAACTTCTAAGTTCTCCTAAGTTATAGTCTAAGGACACTCGTTCCTAAGGTTTATAACTACAGCTTTGATACCAACTTGTGACGCCCCCAAATTTCAGGACCGTCACGGGGTTCGCTCGAATTCGGTTCATCACGTGCTCGTGGTAATACATCACAATAATAATAACTAAATATCAAACAATCACAGCGGAAAATCTATTCTAGAATAATTTACAATGATTTATTATAATTATTCCCCCAAGTCTCGCAACCTACAGTACTTAATAGATTACATAATAATATCAATTAACGACTTATTACATAATCTAACTTAAGCTTAAAAATAATCAAATCCAGTCTTACTACATCATCTTAATACAACATTAAAATATTTAAAACATAAAAGAGACAAGCTAGTTGGTAGCCTTGCCCTTGCCCTTATCAATGCCAGAAGGTTCGCCATGCTCTGCCTTAACTGAAATGTTTTAGGGAAAGCAAAAATGAGCACAAATTGCTCAGCAAGTAATATACAATAAGGGTAAGTGATATAATTCTTAACTCTCGAAAGGGTATAACAAGGTTTGATAATTCAAGGATAACAAGAATATCAACAATTTTCAATAATAGTCGCTAAGGACAGAATAATATCAATGTGATTCAATAATAAATTCAATTCAAGATTTCAAGATAACTGAATACTGAGCAGTCACTAAGGACTATGAACTTCTACTAGAATTAACAGTAATAAACTGAAAATCCAACATAAAAACAGGTACAACAGGTGATCAGCCTAAAGCACCATCGTTATGCATAACAATCAATCATACTCAAGTGTGCACGTCGGTTCTCCGACAATTATATATTCCCTTCAAAGAAGGTTGTTCTTCTCAGTCAAATACAAGATCCCGCACCAATCAATTGGTTTTGGGTCGCTTTTCAATAACATAAGTCTAACCGAATCAAATGGCATAGACACTTTCACAATATTTAAGAACAATACTAAGTTCAACATGAATAATAGCTTTAATGAAATAAGAGTTCAAGTATGCTAATTCAATTCAAACGATTAAGTAGGAAACTAGTTCGCAATATATAAAGATAGAATACTTGTATCCAAAGAGATAAGGTTTAGATACTCGCTTACGATATCCGTTGAATAAAGTAATGCAAGGATTTAGGATACTTGCCTTTAGCGTAGTTTACTCACGTAAAGCTAGCCAACATTTTCGAATTCTTATCGTAATACAATTACGTATATATATGATATTCATTAGTCATATAATTTAACTCCTAATTTTATCTAGCTAAACAATTATATAGAGTATAATTTCCATCATTAACTTCCTCTTTTCTCAAGTTGATCATATTTATACATCATTACTATCATGTGAGACTATCACAATTAGCAAACATACTCGCATATTATTAATATCACATAAGACCACAATCAATACTAAATATATTTTATTTTAGCAAGTTATGGCATTCCCCTAAGTAAACAGTCAAAATCGGATTCACATATATCACATAGTATATATACATGTTAAAGAGTCTTTTTATATTCGTATAACCTTCCCTTGTTCCAAACATATGTGATATATATTCTAGGTCGACACTTGCGGTCATTCAAGGTCATGCAATTTACAAAGCCTATCATGCTTGCTTTCAAAACACTTAAGGTATTTATAATAACTTGTATTAGGCATGCTCATGAGTACTCGTATCGCATATATGTAGCTAGCATTGTTATTATCTTGAAAACATGCTTCGTTTACGCTAAACTTGAATCATGTCAACTAATCATGGTATATATACATGCATGACACATGAATGAGTCTAAGAGTACTATCACATGTGTCCATAAATATCAGAATATGAAACTTACAATAACATGTTAAGATTTACATTCAAAACGTGTACTTTCATTAGTAAAGTTCATTTAACGCGATCCACGTGCTCATGTTACCTTATAAAATCTATAGATGCAAGTTAACATGTATTACATGTTAGGTAAACATGTTTGCAAAATCAGTACCTCAATGTGTCACACATATGTCAAAGTTTATTTCATAAAACTTCCATTTTCGTTCGAAATGTTTACTAATCGAGGTTTAGCATGCTCACGTTATACTATGAAACATGTATACACAAGTCATCATTCCTTTCATGCATTTTTAAGCCGCTCTACCACGTATCAAAAATCAGAATATACTCATGCTTTATAATGTTAATGATTGTTTATGAAACATTAAGTTCGTTTCCAAACTTCATGTCGTTTTGTTAACCATGCATGCTAATATACTAAAACATGCTTACATTTCCTCATTAGGTTTATATATATGTATTAATCATAGTTCTCGGGGTGTACTAAGTTTACTAGCAAATTCTTCAGATATAAAAGAATAGGTGGCACCCGAATCAAATAATACATAAGAATTTATATCATTGATTGGGATTATACCTGACACCACGTCCTTTGCAGCCACGGCGTCCTGGACGGTCATGTTAAAAGTTCTGGCGGTTGGACGGTTGGATTGTGCCGGTCCGTCGATCATCAACTTGTTGCCTCCTTGCTAATTACTACCCCAGCCACTTCCCTTCTTTGGGCAGTCCTTGATGCGGTGCTCCATCGAGCCACACGCAAAGCATCCTTGTATCTTTTTCGATTTCGGGCAGTTAGGCGAGATGTGCCCTTCCTGTCCGCAGTTGTAGCAAGTGCCACGTCCCTTCCAGCACTCGCCCTGGTGATTCTTCCCAAACTTTGGGCATCCTTCAGCCCTCTTTTTGAAACCTCCACGTAAATTCCCTGATTGATTATTGTTGTTTTTGTTGTTGTTGTTGTTATTCTCCCATTTTCTCTTTCCCAAGTTTCTTCCTCCACTGCTGCTCCCTCCAGTACGATTCTCTCCTCCAGCATTCTTTCCTTTCTTCTCTTTGTTGTACAAGCTCAAAGCTTCACTTCCTCCCTCGGTAATAATAGCCTTTTCCAGCAGTGTTTCACAAGAATCGATCTGAAGAACTGACACCTTATTGAATAGCCAAGGCTTCAGTACTTATTCAAATCGTGTAGCCTTCCTCTCTTCATCTCCTACCTGGTGCTCTGCAAATCGGGCTAGTTCATTAAACCTAGCCGCGTATTGCGCCACCGTCATCTCACCTTGTTTTAGTTCTAAGAACTTCACCTCCATCCGATTCTTCATACTCTTTGGGAAGTAAATCTCGAAGAACAGTGTCTTAAACTTATCCCAAGCTGTTATCCCTTCTCCAGCTCTTTGTTGATTAGCCTACCACCAGTAGTTCCCTTCTCCCCTCATCATGTATGTGGCAAATACCGTCTTCTGATCTTCGCCTACGCGAGCTATAGTGAAAGCTTTTTCAATCTCCTTGATCCACGTTTGTTCAACGATTGGGTCGGTGGTTCCCTCGAACTCTGGGGGTCCTACACTCTTAAAGTCTTTAAAGGTTATTACTGGCACAGTCTGAGGGTTTGGGCGAACGGGTTCATTGTTCCTTCCCCTTAATGCCTCTCCTAACAAGTCTACCAGTTTCTGGATCGGGTCAACTTGTTCCCTCTCGTTATTAACAGATTCTTCGGGTGCAGTAAATCTACGTCTGGGCAGCATTATCTGCAACATAAATTTTCATTTTATTATTATTCAAGTATATTACTAAGTATTTATTTTTACTACAAAAGAAGAAATTTATAACACATTTCTGAATAAACTTCATTTATATTCATATGCCAAATCGTTTCATTACATGATTTCCCTAACATACTGCTATAAATGTTATCACATATATCCCCTAATATCACAAAAGACGGGGAATATACCAACCTACTACCATACTACCCCTCTAACAAAAGCTAACACGGGGTTTACATCACTATCCCACATCTTACACAAAAGATTGGGATTACAACATAGTATTTACAATACATTAAAATAAATTCTACTAAACTACCACTAGACCATCTAAGGAAATTTCATCACATCATCCCGCGCTCCATTGCTCTCTTGTACTCCATCTGCGCTATATATGCAACCAACTCTTGACTCAAGGTATGTAGAGTCTGTCCCTGCTCTGTCGGGTAGTGGTACACACCATCAATCACCCTCTCAAAATCTAAACGAAACACATACTCCATCTTGTTCATCTTCCTCTTCTTGCACCTGACCTCGTCCTCTAGGTCGCCAGCTCTCTCATTGGCTGCTTCCCACTTCTCCTCGAAGTGTATCCTATCCATCACCTCCAACTCTAGCTGAGTACGGAGTGCCTCTTTCTTAGTCTTCTCACTCAATTCTCTCTGTTAAACTTCTTCCAGCTTTCCTGCTATATCCACGTTCCTAGCCACTGGCCTGTGAAACAGAGTCCCCATCTGGATCCCTGCCTCCCTACGGTAGGCAATCTCCACCTCTAACTCCTGCATGGCCAACTTCCTCTGGTGGTCCTCATCCCTTAGTTTCTAGAACTCAGACTCTCTCTCTTTGGTCTCTTCCTCTAGCTCTTGTACACTGCAGTTTAACTCTAGGATCCGCTCCTCATACTCGCCTAGCATCTGCTCCTCTATAGTAGCCTCATAAGAGTCCTCTACTAGCTCATCCTCCATAGGCTCCTCCTCGGGGTCGAACTCTACCTCGATCTCATCCTCGTCGTCAGACGCGGATGGTGCAACTGCCTGCACTGGCACAGCCTCTAAAGGTGCCTCATATACTACATGTATATCTCTAGGCTCCTCCTCGGCCACTCTAGCGGGTACTCCTGTGTCTGCCATCCTACAATCACAAACACAAGACAAGAAACAACAACTCCATTAGAATGTTAAACAAAACATAAGTTCATTGTATAAAATGAAGTTACATTTCATAACACGCTAAGTCTCGCTCTAGGGAAAACTCTATGTGAGTTTTATCTCCTTTCCAACATCTAAGTTCGCCTAAGTTATAGTCTAAGGACACTCGTTCCTAAGGTTTATAACTACAGCTTTGATACCAACCTGTGACGCCCCCAAATCCGGGACAGCCACTTGGTCTCTCAAATTCGGTTCGTCACGTGCTCATGGTACTACAATGATAACTAAAATCACACATTCAAAGCGGAATATCTAATTTAGAATAATATATAATGATTTATTATAATTATTCCCCCAAGTCTCGCAACCTACAGTACTTAATAGATTACATAATAATATCAATTAACGACTCATTACATAATCTAACTTAAGCTTAAACATAAACAAATCTAGTCTTACTAAATCATCTTAATACAACATTAAAATATTTAAAAACATAAAAGAGACAAGCTAGTTGGTAGCTTTGCCCTTGCCCTTATCAACGCTTGAAGGTTCGCCATGCTCTGCCTTAACTGAAATGTTTTTAAGGAAAGCAAGAATGAGCACAAATTGCCCAGCAAGTAATATACAATAAGGGTAAGTGATATAATTCTCAATTCTCAAAAGGGTATAACAAGGTTTGATAGTTTAAGGATAACAAGAATATCAACAGTTTTCAATAACAGTCGCTAAGGACAGAATAATATCAATGTGATTCAATAATAAATCAATTCAAGATTCAAGATAACTGAATACTGAGCAGTCACTAAGGACCATGAACTTCTACTAGAATTAACAGTAATAAACTGAAAATCCAACAAAAATAGGTACAACAGGTGATCAGCCTAAAGTACCATCGTTATGCATAACAATCAATCATACTCAAGTGTGTGCGTCGGTTCTCCGACAATTATATATTCCCTTCAAAGAAGGTTGTTCTTCTCAGTCAAATACAAGAACCCTCACCAATCAATTGGTTTGGGTCGCTTTTCAATAATATGAGTTTAGCCGAATCAAATGGCATAGACACTTTCACAATATTCAAGAACAATACTAAGTTCAGCATGAATAATAGCTTTAATGAAATAATAGTTTAAGTATGCTAATTCAATTCAAACGATTAAGTAGGAAACTAGTTCTTAATATACAAGGATAGAATACTTGCATTCAAAGAGATAAGGTTTAGATACTTGCTTACGATATCCGTTGAATAAAGTAATGCAAGGGTTTAGGATACTTGCCTTAAGCGGAGTTTATACTCGTTAAGTAAATCAACACTTTCGAATCCTTATCGTAATATAGTTACGTATATATATGATATTCATTAGTCATATAATTTAAACTTCACATTTTGTCTTCGAATATACGATCAACACATAAGCTAAGTTTTAACCTAGCTCTACAGTTATATAGAATATAATTTCTATCCTTAACGTTCCTCCTTTAGAGTTTAAACACATTCTCATATCATATAAGATCGCAACAATTAGCAAACATGCTCTAATATCATTAATATCATATAAGACCACAATCAATACTAAATATATTTTATTTTAGCAAGTTATGGCATTCCCTTAAGTTAACCGTCAAAATCGGGTTCAAATATCATCATATAATATCACGTATCATGTATTCATATTTAAAGGATACTCTAATGCTTGTATAACTTTTCCAAATCCAATCATACATGGTATAGGTTCTTAAGTCAATACCTAAATCTATTCGAGGACACGAACTCATAAGGTCTAACATGCTCGCTTTTTAAACACATAAGATATTCATATAACTTGTATTAGGCATGACCATGAGTATTCGTATCGCATATATGTAGCTAACATTGTTATTATTTTGAAAACATGCTTCGTTTACGCTAAACTTGAATCACGACAACTAATCATGGTATATATACATGCATGATACATGAATGAATCTAAAAGTACTATCACATGTTCAAAATGATCAGATTCTCACTCTCGTCATAACATACCATGGTTTACGTTCAAAGCTTATACTTAGTTAGTATAGTTCATTAATAATCTATCATGTACAGGCTTCCTTATGAAACCTATATATGCAAGTTAACATGTATTACATGTGATTCTAGGTCATGTAAACATGTTTGCAAAATCAGTACCTCAATGTGTCACACACGTGTCAAAGTTTGTTTCATAAACTTCCATTTTCGTTCGAAATGTTAACTAGTGAGTCCATCATGTGCATGTTATACTATGAAGCATATATATACATGGTATCACATTCTTCATGCATTTCTAGGTGGTACTAACGTGCTTGCAGGGTCAGTATATAAACATGGCATATCTACATATCAAGTTCATTTCTAGAGTTCTAAATTCATTTCAAACTATACGCTTTCTTTGGTCATGCATGCTAATATAATAAAACATGTTTACATCGCCTTAATATATTCATATACATGTGTTACACAAGCTAGCATGCAATCTTAAGTCAAATCAAACCATTAGTACTTAGCAGAAAACAAGCAGAATCAATTAACCATTCCCAGTGACCTGCGCAGCTGCGCTGCGCCACAGTATTAAACCGGCGCAGCTGCGCCGTGTCTGGTTTATATCAGGAGGCAGCCGGCAACGGCAGAAACTAGGCCAAACACACAATTTTCTTCACCAGTTCGTATGAAATCATTCATATAACAGTTTGGACATGCTTATATGGTTATATAACACTTAGGCAAGCATTCTATATCCCAATTACACTTTAATTTGGCATGATCAAGAATCTAAGAAATTGCAGTAACAGAAACAGGAAATGAAAATGAAGAACATGAAGCAATCTTATACCTCTGCTAGATAATTTAACTTGTTGCTACCTCACTCCCTTCTCAACTGATATTATATATGCTCTCAACTTATTAACTCAAGCAAAATCTCAGCAAGAAAATTATGAAGAGAAAGGGCCATATATATAGCAAAATAAAAATCCAGACAAAACCTTTTTCTTCCAAATCAAAACAACGGATTGAAGGATTGCATGCTAGATAAGAGGGAGTTGGTAATTAGTTGGTGATCTCCACTATACTGCCCACTCCCTTCATGATCATGATGGCTAGAATGCTGAGTTTGAGAGAAGAGAGTAGGCTAGCTTCATGATGCATTTCACGTGTACAAGGATTGTGTTTGTCAATATGGGCCAAGCTTCTAAGTATCCGACATTTTGCAACATGAAGTGTATTAACACTAAGGCCATATATACATATATCATACACTTAGACTATTACATATATATTCATACTATATATTTAGATTATAATTAACATTATAATGTAAGTCACATGCTTAATATTTTAAGGTAGTAGATGTGATATGGCAATGTAACATACATATCATCCATGTACATTTATTAATACCGGATATAATTAACTCGGATATAATCACATCACATTATCTCCTTTATTAAATTTTATTATTCCATTATATATATAAATAGTCATCAATTATTATTTATATTCATGATACACTATTTTAATGTATACTTACATATATATTGTCACATAGGCTATCATGTAACTCCCATAATTCAGTAAGCCTTACCATATAATATTGTCATATTACACTTCACATAATACATAGTTAGCTAATATATGTTACAAATTTAATTCGCATGCTTGCACATAGAATTACTCATCTTATTAATTAAATATTAATTAATAATATACACACATCCTTCATCAATTAATATAATTGTTAATCTCCATAACAATTTAATTAACCCTTATATGATTAATTATCACTTTAATATAAATCTTATTATATTTATAAACACGTTGCTCATTATTATTATTATATTTCTTGCAATAATAATAATCACATATTATTAATCAATCACAGTTAATATTCCACAACAATTAATTAATATTCTACGATAACAATTAATTAATATTCTACAATAACAATTAATATAGATTAATTGTTCGCTTAAATTAATATAATCATTCTTATATTACGTCACTGTGCCACACAAGGCTATCAACGAGTTTATCGCAAACTCCATCAATTTCTCAATTATTATAATTATTCAATTTAATATAATTGAATTAATCATTCTCATAACACAAACTCATTTATATTCTAATAAATTCTCATTTCCATTAATATATTTATTTAATAATATTAGGAAATTCTCGGGTATTACAGATCCTATTCAGAACCTAGTTGATCTGTTAGGAGAAGCTCTTAGGGGGAGGAACAATGAACCTGTTTGCCCAAACCCTCAGGTTATGCCAGTAACAACCTTCAAAGACTTTAGAAGTGTAGGACCCCCAGAGTTCGAGGGTACTACTGACCCGATAGTTGCGCAAACCTGGATCAAGAAAATCGAGAAGACCTTCACTATAGCCCGCGTGGGTGAAGACCAGAAGACAGTATTTGCCACATACATGATGAGAGGCAAAGCAAACTATTGGTGGAAGGCTAATCAGTAGAGAGCGGGAGAAGGAACAATAACATGGGATAGATTTAAGACGCTATTTTTCGAGAACTATTTCCCGAAGAGCATGAAGAACCGAATGGAGGTGAAATTCTTAGAGTTAAAACAAGGTGAGATGACGGTGGCGCAATACGCGGCTAAGTTCAATGAACTAGCGCGGTTTGCAGAACACCAAGTTGGAGATGAGGAAAGGAAGGCGAGACGCTTCGAGCAAGGGTTGAAGCCTTGGCTGTACAATAAGGTATCAGTTCTCCAAATTGATTCCTTTGCGACATTGTTGGAGAAGGCAATCATTGCAGAAGGTGGTAGTGAGGCCTTAAGTCTATATCATAAGGAGAAGAAAAATAAGAATAATGGTAGTGAGTTCGTGGAGGAAACAACGGTGGAGGAAGCAGCGACGGAGGGAGTAACTTCGGAAAAAGAAAATGGGAAAACAACAACAACAACAACCGGAACAACAATCAAGGTGGGAGTCACCAACCTATATGTGGCACTGTAGACTCGGTCATATCAATGAAACAAGATTATCCAAGTTGCATAAAGATGGGCTCCTCGAGCTATCTGATTATGAATCATATCCAACTTGTGAATCTTGTCTCATGGGTAAAATGACTAAATCTCCTTTTAGTGAAAAAGGAGAAAGAGTTACAAAGTTGTTGGCATTGATTCACACAGACGTTTGTGGACCTATGACAACAAGTGCACGGGGTGGGTATTCTTATTTTATTACTTTCACTGATGATCACTCAATTTGGATGTGTATTTAATGAAATACAAATCAGAATCATTTGAAAAGTTCAAAGAGTTCAGAAGTGAAGTAGAGAAATAAACGGGCAAGAGTATTAAGATACTTCGATCAGATCGAGGTGGAGAATACTTAAGCAGTGAGTTTCTCAATTGTCTCAGAGAAAATGGTATAATCTCACAATGGACTCCTCCAGGTACACCATAGTTAAATGGAGTATCTGAAAGGAGAAATCGAACACTGTTGGATATGGTTCGATCCATGATGAGTTTTACTGACCTTCCAATTTCATTCTGGGGATATGCCCTAGAAACGGCTGCATACCTACTTAACAAGGTACCTACCAAATCCGCCCCAAAGACTCCATATGAGATGTGGAAAGGAAGGAAACCAAATCTTAAGCATGTTAAGACTTGGGGTTGTCCAGCTTATGTCAAAAAGTTTGAAAATGATAAGCTACAGACTAAATCCGATAAGTGTAGATTTGTGGGATACCCTAAAGAAATCGTAGGGTATTATTTCTATCATCCAACTAATCAAAAGGTGTTTGTTGCGAAACATGCTACCTTCTTGGAGAAAGAGTTTATCCATGAAGGGGTCAGTGGGAGCAAGATATATCTTGAAGAAGTTCAAGAACCACAAGTTACCACGGACCAAAGTCAGGTACCTAACCAAGTAGAAGAACCTACTGTACCACACCCTGTTCGTAAATCTGGAAGAGTACCGAAGATACCTGAGAGGTATGGATTCGTTATAGAGGATGACGATGAGGTACACATCATGAATGATGATGATCCATTGAATTACGAACAGGCTATGAGTAATAAAGACTCAGGGAAATGGCTTGAAGCCATGAAATCCGAAATGGACTCCATGTATGAAAACAAAGTATGGTCTTTGGTTTCACCACCTGAAGGTATTAAACCTATTGGGTGTAAATGGGTTTTTAAGAAAAAGACTGGAGCAGAAGGAAAGGTAGAGACCTATAAGGCCCGACTAGTTGTAAAAGGTTTCAAACAAAGATAATGAGTTGACTATGATGAAACCTTCTCACCAGTAGCCATGCTCAAGTCCATTCGGATTTTTCTTGCGATTGCAGCTTACAACGACTATGAAATCTGGCAGATGGACGTAAAAACGACCTTCCTCAATGGGAAACTTGAGGAGGATGTGTATATGACACAGCCAGAGGGATTTATTTCAAAAGTTGGAACAAATCAAGTCTGTAAGCTACAACGATCCATTTATGGGTTGAAGCAAGCTTCTCGTAGATGGAACATTCGTTCTGATGAGACAATCAAAGAGTTTGATTTTATCAAAAACGAGGATGAACCATGTGTATACAAGAAGGTTAGTGGGAGCGCAGTATCATTCCTTGTATTATATGTTGATGATATATTACTGATAGGGAATGACATTCCGATGTTACAATCCATTAAAATCTGGTTATCTAAAAACTTTTCCATAAAGGACTTGGGTGAAGCATCCTATATTTTGGGGATAAAGATCTATAGAGATAGATCTAAAAGGATGCTCGGCTTATCCCAAGGAACGTACATTGATACGATGCTAAAGAGGTTTAGCATGGAAGATTCCAAAAGTGGTCTCATGCCGATGAGCCATGGAATAAATCTCTCCAAGAAACAGGCCCCAAAGACACCTGAGGAAAGAGACCGTATGAGTAAGATCCCTTATGCTTCTGTAATAGGATCTATCATATACGGTATGATATGTACTAGACTGCCTGTTGCTCATGCACTTAGTGTAACAAGCAGATACCAGTCGAATCCAGGAGAAGAGCACTGGAAGGCAGTGAAAAATATCCTAAAGTACTTGAGAAGGACTAAAGATATTTTTCTTGTCTACGGTGGGTCTGAATTAAAACTCGAGGGATTCACGGACTCAAGTTTTTAAACAGACCAAGATGACAGTAAATCTGTTTTAGGGTATGTGTTTACCTTGAACGGAGGTGCAATGAGTTGGAAGAGTTCCAAGCAGCAAACGGTTGCTGATTCAGTGATAGAGGCAGAGTATATAGCTGCAAGTGAAGCTGCAAAGGAAGCTGTTTGGATGAAGAAGTTCATAACTGAACTTGGTGTGGTTCCTAGCATTGGAGAAGCAGTTCCCGTATACTGTGACAACACCAGAGCGGTTGCACAGGCTAAGGAACCCAGGTCTCATCAGAAATCTAAACACGTATTGCGGCGATTTCACTTAATCAGGGAGATCATTGAAAGAGGAGACGTCACCTTGGAGCGTGTAGACTCTCAAGACAACATTACAGATCCATTTACTAAAGCTTTAACACAACAGCAGTTTGATCGTCACTTAGATAAGATGGGTATGAGATACCATGGCGATTGGCTTTAGTGCAAGTGGGAGATTGATAGTAGTGTGCATACAAGCCAATCATGTATGATGATAAAGCACATACTTTGTAAACAATCTTATTTATTTATTAATAAAATATTCATTCAAGGCATATAATTACCTACATGGTGTTGTTTTTATAATATGTAAATAACCCATAGTTTTAAGCAATGCTTTTAGAATCATGATGAGATCATGATAATGAGATCTAAATTTTTAGAAAGCTTAAAAACTAAAATAGTTCCCAATTGTGGGATTACTAAAATGGAGATTAGTAAATCCGGATAGATTGGTACATATGTTGCTTGCTCATTGGATGAGGATGACTGATCTCATGGTCATTTGTGTGGAGACACTAAAGCAAGTATGTAGGTGCTTATTGGAGAATAAGTTCACTGAACGTGACTCGCTATGGAATACCTAATGGAGTTTTACTTGCCTGTCAAAAAGAATTCCTAATGTGATAGTAGTACATGTGATCCTTGGACTTGAGATCATCATAGTATCTTGTATGTAACAAATTATACTTTGACTAATTCCTTAAGGCCTTTTAAGGCATATATAGGGTATGCTTGGGTGTAATGAGTTACATATGGAGATAGTGAATGATCAATAAAGAATCTACCACCTCTAGTAAAAGAGGAGATATGTCCTATGTGATTCGTTAAATAACAACCCGGGAATCCTTGGCCAAGGTAGAATGAAATTAGAAAGAGGTTTCTAATTTGCATTATTTGGAGTTGTGCATTTTCTGATCGAAATACATATGATTAAATAAATTAAGACTTGACAGTAAATCCATGTCTTATATTTAATTGAGACATTGTATGGTGGAAGGATTGAATTGTACAGTAACTATTAACTCACAGCTTCTTTTATGATTAATGTTGAAATCTATATTATCTTGAAAGTCGTTGATCGCTAGGGAGGCTTATCCCTATTGTAGAATAAATGTTATTTATTTAAATAGATTATTAGTTTAATTTGTTTATTTAAATAAGATTAGAATTGTTCTAATTGATTTATTCACAACCGGTTTAATATGGAGAACCTAAAGGGTCACACCATAAAAGGAAGAAGAATTATTTAAGAAGAAAATGGCATGATAGTAATAATGCATTAAGTATAATTAATTTAATCTATGATGATAGAATAAATTAAATAGCTTAATGTTTATTATTTAATATTTTAAAAATATTAAATATAAATTAATAAGAGGAGTCTTATTAATATTATTATTATTATTATTATTTTAATTCTAAAGGAGTTTAGGAATTAATATAATATCAGTACTCTCTCTCAATCCTAATAAAGATTAGGATATAAATTAATTAAAAGTATTTAATTAATTAATTAAATAAAACCCTATTCTAATTGGATTAGGAGGGTTAACCTAATATCTATATAAGAGAGTCTTATATCAGAAATAAGGAACGTGAATTTTTCAAGAGTTGGGAGTACACATATTCTATAGAGATAGAAACAAGGGTTAAGCCAATAACCCATCTTACTGAGTTCTTCATCTTCCTTGGTGGATCACCGTTAGAGGCCAAACATTTGGGTGGCTGACATTGATCAAGGGAAGGAGCCACTACAGAGAAATCAAAGGAGTAGAACTTGTACCTGAGGAAGCTTGTATCTTCAAAGGTATAATTTTGTTTTTCTCCTTCTTCATTCACTGATAATTGATGCACAAGAATGATCATGGTAATGGGTTTGTATAAATTTTTGAAAACCTAGTTTTTACGCTTCCGCCCTATTTATGTGATTTGATTGCATGATTGCGTTACGTACAAACCCAACATGGTCAACAATGACCATTAACAAATTTAACTGAACGTTATGGTAATGAAGGTGATCAGCCTTTCATACCTGATGAACATATGCAATTTGCACTAAGTGCGAATCAATAATCAGAGATGTGGAATAATTGTAAATAATTAAACCACTAGCCTGCTTAAAATATAATAACTCGAGTTTGAGTTAGAAAACTTGCAATAAATGCGAATATTCAATAATAATCTTAGATGTGGAATAATCAACAATAAATATCCACTACCATGCTTGAACAATAATAACTCGAGTTTGAGTTAGAGAACTTGCAATAAATGCGAATATTTAATAATAATCTTAGATGTGGAATAATCAACAATAATTATCCACTACCATGCTTGAACAATAATAACTCGAGTTTGAGTTAGAGAACTTGCAATAAATGCGAATATTCAATAATAATCTTAAATGTGGAATAATCAACAATAATTATCCACTACCATGCTTGAATAATAATAACTCGAGTTTGAGTTAGAGAACTTGCCTGTTCGATGAGCTACGACTTACTAGCTTTAATTAAAACTCTTTGAATGACCTAACATTGATAGTGTAGATCTATCAATTAGTATTGCGTATAATTGTCTATCTATACGCTTACTTAGACTATTATTTAACAAATAATTCAATCACAAAGTACATATATATATATATATATATAATGTACTATCATTAATCTTATAAGATATTTAATTGATCTTAGGTTAATGATTTAATAATTAATAAGGCTTTTTCTTAAGTGATAAACACTTATTAAATCCTTAAACAATTTATTATAATTGTTTAATTAAGGAGTTGTTTAAATTTTTTTTAATTGTTAACTCCCTTTTCATTTAATTACTATTTCATATTAATTAAATAGTAATTAATTAATTACCTTTAGTTATTATTCAATTATAAATAATAATCAATTATAATTCCTCATTATTTAATGTTAATTAAATAATGGATAATTAAATTATTATTTATATTTAATATTAATTAATTAATTTTTTATCCTTGAATAATAGATAATTGATTTATTTACTTCATTAGTCTTTACTTATATCTTATTATTATTTATAGAATAATTAATTAACATTCGTCCTTATTTATTATTAAATAATAAATAATTATTTCACTTAGTAAATATTTAATTATTCTTTCTTATTAATATAAGAATAATTAATTATTACTTGTTCTTATTTATTATATAATGTTAGTTAAATAATAAATAATCATTTATATAACTTTTATGTCAATGTAAGTAAGTAATTACTTTATTATTACTTAATCTTACTTAAATATTCTTTAATAATTATTTAATATTAATTAAATAATAATTAATTAATTGTTTAACTCTAATTATTATTTAATCTTAATTAAATAATAAATAGTTATTTTATTAACACTAACTCTACTTAATTATTATTTAATATCATTTAAATAATAATTAAATAGTTAATTATATTTAACTTTATATGTAATTAGCTTACTAGCCCAATAGTGTCTTTAAAAGTTATTTATTATAATTATTCATTTTCCATTCAATTTCTACTATTACTATAATTTTCGCCCAAAATTTCAGATTTAGGGTCCTACTTGGAAACGCTTGTGAAACGAGATCTACAACTTGGATTTAGGTTCCGTCGAAAGCGTTGGATTCGTAACTTCCTGAATTACAGTTTTCATTTATCAAACATCAAATTTTGATCTGTCCGAGTCTCGGAAATCAGGGTTAAAGTGACTGATCAGCAAGGATGTTTACAACAGTTGGTTCGTTTTTCAGATTTGGGGTCCTTCACGGAAACGCTTGTAACTCGAGATCTACATCTCGGATTTTAGTCCAATTGGTATCATTGGATTCGTATTTTCCCGAAATATAATTTCCATTTATTTAAATGCAAATTTGAGTCTGATGTTGTTACCGAAAAATAGCCCAGAAGTGGGTGATCAGTAGCATGATTCCAACAGTTGGGTAGTTTGGGATTAAATTAATAACTTGCTCATTTTTAAATATATTTGAGTGATTCCAAAGGGGTTTTGTTCTCAACTCATATATCTAGCATATCAAGAAAGAAAATCTCAAATATCACTTGTAGATTTCAACATGCACATGATATAGCACACTAGTTAAATAATAATTTCCCAAAAAATCCATCTAACTTCCTTTTTTTCCAAACTTTTTCATATGAACTCATACAAATCCACACTTTTAACTTATTAAACTCAAGATCTAGTATTCTAATATGATATTAACCATATACAACATGCATCCCCAATAATCTAATATCGAATACATAGAGCATGCATGCATGAGCTTTTTCTTTACCTATTTTGTACAAATCTCTATTTTCTCTCTTTTGATCTAATTTTCAGCTTTAAAAATATTTTGATCCTCATATAAAACACTTATACTCATATAGATAAAGAGTTTTTAAAAATCAAACATAAGGCTCATTGTTTTATCAAAATCTAACAAAATAAGTAATCTAAACTTGAAATTTTTGAGAATCATTACCTAGTTCTTCTTGCTATTCTTCTTATTCTTCCAAAGTAGCTTAGATATTTAACATGCATGAATATTAAAGCTCTCCTTTCCTCCTTGTAGTGGCCGAAATGACTCTCCCTCTCTCTCTATATATATTTTATTTTTCTCTTTTGCTAAGGAGCTTGGAAGTGTATAGAATAAAATAAAGTAAGTGGAGTAAGTATGATTAAGTGTGCAAATACTCCCCCCTCCACTACTTCTCTCTCTATATCATTCTAATGGTTGCTTGTACACTTAACCATAAGTGTTGGACATGCTAAGAGAGTGACACATGACTTAGTTGGTAGATTTAGTAGATTTTAACCAAAATTTTGGACAAGCTCAACAAAATTGCTATCTCTTCCCCATAATACCCCCATAGGGTCGGCCATGTCCCTCCTCTTCTCCCATTATAGATTTATTTTTCTTGTATTATTTACTTACTCTAATGAGTAAAAAGTCACTCCCTCAATGGACCAAGATTTGGGCCTCTTTAATTAATGTTTGGGCTCATATGATTATTTTGGGCCACTAGTAGTCAAGTTCATTTATACTATACTTGGGCTACTATTTATTTCTCTGCATGCTGGGCTAAGTTAATTAATTTACCTAATGACATTCAAGTCCACCTCCAATAAAATAAGTGAGTTTGATTATTAATCTAATGGGGCTAGTCCATTAGTATTATATACTACTTGGACTATTACACATTCCCATAAATCAATCATAATACTTTATTACCCAACTAAACTTACCATATACAAGTAAACTAAATATATCATTAGGGTTCAATAATTTCCTACACTTGGTGAGCTTAGTTGGGCCACCTTATATAATGTGTTGGGCTCTCTAATTAATTCATTGGGCTATGAACATTATCACAGTCCAACACTCTTAATTATATCATACCCTAATTATTTAATTAGGATTTTCATTTTCCATGTTTGAAAATAAATTCCTTCCTCATGCCTCTTTAATTTCA
Organism: Panax stipuleanatus; assembly: GCA_020205555.1. Taxonomy (NCBI): domain Eukaryota; kingdom Viridiplantae; phylum Streptophyta; class Magnoliopsida; order Apiales; family Araliaceae; genus Panax; species Panax stipuleanatus. The sequence goes on from CM035122.1 coordinate 21,766,948, forward strand.
TGTGCCAATTAGACTTGGTTATAAAATTAATTATTTGAGATATATAAAATAAATCTCTAGGGTTAGTATATATTTTACATACTAACATCCTCTTCTATTATAACCCTTAGGTTATTTAAATATCATACATAATATATATATTAGGTTACATAACTTTATTCTTAATTCTCTCTTTATATACAAAATAAATGTATTCACATCATATAATGTATATTTATTTAATCACATATATAGTTCACATAAATCATAACAGATTTCACCTCTAACTCTAATTTTGATTTTTTTTTCATAAAAGTCAACTGTTTGCTTTGACCAAAAAGTCAGCCCTTACATATTTTGTGTTTACTGTCCTTTCTGACTAAACTTAACGTTCCGGACGCAACCGAGCAGTCCCGTGCTTCAAAATTCTATCTCTAACTCAAATTTTGAGTTTTAACTTACTCCCTTATCATTGCTAATTATATTAGCTAATGATTTTATACTCATTCATATTCTTATTTGCCAATCAAGGCCAACAGTCAAGCTATGCTAATTACTAACATAGTTTTAACTTGATTCTCATATCCTTAACTTAACTCATCATTCCTCCTGCTAGAATATGTAGCAACTTTCTAAGTATATATATATATATATATATATATACATATTCTCATCTTCGTTTAATCTCACAGCAGCTTTTCATGTGAATTTTAATTAATAAAATTTTCACATGCATCATTATAACATTTCTTATACTATTCAGTTTACATCAACTTTCTAGGTATCGTAATACCTTAGTCTTAACATTTCTTCACACCATTTCTAGGTTTTTGAAATTTTATAACCCATATTTTCTCTATTCTCATTCAAATAGGAAATAATATAGATTTTGATTAAAATTTTTAAATAAATCCTCAAATTCTCATCTAGGTTTTATTTATTAACCTTTTTTCTAATCATTCAAGATTTTACATTTTCAGGTTATCACAGGTAGAGTAAGGAACCGGTGGATGCTTGTACGGGTTCTGGTGGTTTGATCCAGAGGAATAGCCTAATCTAGTTTTCTATGTCTAGCTAAGGATTTCAACTGGACTTTTAATTCCTTGCTGACTCTTCCCTAACCCCTTTTCAGGACAGAAACCCAAGGATATCATTTCTTGATTAATCGAAATTACTTCGGTGGAAACTCTTGGCTTTAAGGCTGGGCCCCCAATAGGTAGGTATTGAGTGTTTCTTACTTCAAGGGCTTGAAAACTGACAGGATCAATCCCCTCATCGAGACTGATCACAGGCATATCTCTTTGTATATGGATATGATATTATGGTTCGACATTGACAGTTATTAGATTTCCATTAATGATGTACTTGACTTGTTGATGAAGGGTGGACGTAACTGCTCATGCCATATGGATCCACGGCCTTCCCAACAGTAAATTATATCCTGTGGTAATGTTTAGCACTTGGAAGGATACATAGAAATTATGGGGACCAATCTCCAATGGAAGTTTGATTTCTCCTACAGCCTCTCGCCGAGATCCATCAAAGGCCTTTATGACTACATGACTAGTCCAGATTCAAGTTTGATTAATCTTCAATCTTTCCGATGTGTCATAGCGACAGATGTTCAGGGATGATCCTCCATCTATCAACACACCTCCGATAACATATCCTGAGGACATCACTGCTATGTACAATGACTTGCAATTACCAGTACCTTCTGTCGGTATGTTATCATCAGTGAAAGATATCACATTGCTGTTGAAAATGTGCTCTATTAAGTGACAAAACTTTTCTATATCTACCATCTTTGGCAGATGTGCTTCTTCCAATACATTCACTAAGATCTTGCGATGATCTTCCGAAGATAAGACCAGATCTAGAATGGATATCTATCGGGGTGTCTCTTTTAAACTTTGCACCACTTTGACTTCATTATGCCCCATCTTGCTAAGGAATTCTTTAATTTTCTCCCCGAGTACACTTCCCTTGGATTTGATGACTGACTTTATAACTCACTGAGGTTGGTACATCGGGTTTTCTTTTGATATAATAGAAATATGATTTGATGTTAATCCCTCATCCTTCCCATAGTTACATGGGACTCTCTTAAAGCTAACTACAGGATATTGCGGTCTGAATGGCAATATTAGAGGTTCGGGCGCAGCCACTTTTATAGGATTCACTCCCTCTTGGCCCCCATTTCCTCTAATTATCAAGGGCGTTATGGCTAGATCCTTCTCACAGGAAATGACAGCTACTATTTATTTCAGATTCCATGTTATGGGAGGAACGATTGCTCCCTCAATAGGATAGCCATAATCTTGGCTTACTTTCAACAGTTCACCGCTTTCAATCAGATTTTGAGTTAAGTGATGAAGTCCCCAATAATCTTTTGTATCATGCCCAGGAGTTTTGGAATGATATTGACAGATCCTATCGGGATTGAACTTCCTGGATCGAGGGTCCAATAGGGGTAACAATTCTGTGACTTTCCCCTCGTTGATTAACATTTGGAGAATTTCTTCCATAAGATGATTCAAATGAGTGAAATTTATTTTATAGGAGAACTCTCTGTTAGCTCAAAACTTTTCTTCCTTAGCAACTTTTTCTACCTAGGGTTCATGCTCATGGAACCGGTAATGATCCTTCCTGGAAATGGGACTAATTTTAGGCGTAGGAAGATTTATTTCTCGCTGATTGGTCTGATTTATCAATTATCGCGTTATCTGATGTTGATACACTACCAGCTCTGCTAGTTGACCAACCTATTCCTTGATAGATATTATGTCTTGTTCTATCAGGAATTACCTTTCTGAACATTCCCAATTGTCCGAGCTATCCTTGTTTGCTTTGGGGGACTCCCCTACGCATCGGAGGTATTTGGAACTTTTTCTGTTTCCCATGCAGATCATATTGACGCCCTCTTCATTGTGTTGAGGAAGGGGATTATCTTGAACATGTGGTTGTTCTTGTGTTGTCACCATAATCTCCCCACTGTCTATCAGGTCCTGGATTTTTGTGCTTAAGAGACCAACAATCTTGGGTATCGTGACCCGGAGCTCCAAAATGATAAGCACATTTCTTACTTAGGTAAAAATTCTGTCCACTTGGATTAGTTGGAGGAAGGAGCTGGAAAATCTTCTTTTATGTTGTAAGAAGTTTTAGAGCATTTTTTAGTGAGTCCCCTAAGGGTGTGAATGTTCTTCGATGTTTAACTTCTCTGGTTTTTTTAAACGGAGGATTTGAAGATTGTGTAGAAATTTGGAAAGGGGAATAATTTCTCGTTTGAATGGGCAAGTTTTGATTGCCTCTTTAACTTTGTCCTTGAAGTATCAAGGACACATCCTCCTCCTTCTTTTTATGAACTCTCCGAGGATTATTCCCATAGCTTCCATCTTGAATATGCTCAATCACGGCTTCCAAAGCAGTAAGGTCTTTGATCTTTCCAGACTTCAATCTCATTTCAGCCATTTCTTCGTCTTTAATCATTTCTGAGAATGGTTTTCCTATACTTGCTAGGACCTTCTCGTAAAATGGAGCGTCATGTATATCAATGAATGTCATTACCATTTCTATTTCTGTCATTGATGGAATAACTTGAGCAGCCAGGAGTCTCCACCGTTGGGCATATTCACAAAACGATTCACTGCTTTGCTTCTTAACCTTTGTAATTTGATACCTATTCGGAGCCATTTGTGATTGGAAACTGTATTGATTTAGGAATGCATGTACTAGCTCCTCCTAGCTATGGATTTTGGAAGTATCCAGTCGGGCATACCATGCTCTAGTTTCTCTGGTTAAACTTTTCTGAAACAGCTGCATCCTTAGTTTCTCATCTTCGGCATAGGATTCGAGTTCTCCAATGAACACTTTTAAATGAGTGTAAATCCATCATATTTTTTAGAATCAGGGATTTGAAACTTGTCTGGATAACTGGCCCTTGGAAAGATGCAAAGATCTGAGTAATTTACACTCCTATAGACTCCAATCCCTTTAATTGACCGGATGGTTTCTTCCATTTGCTGGACTTTCTTTCTAATGTCACCAGTTTCTCGATCTTCTTTGAGATTGGTGATTTCAGGGGTTTTGTTAGATTTTTCATTAATTTGTGGTTTAGGTATCTGAGCTTCTTTTTCTTTCTTGTTAATACTCTGGCTCCCTCATTGTGTGGAGGTTTCTGCTTAAGTGGGTATTTGTTGACCCTGAGTACTTTTGCTCTATTTTTTAGGAAAATTGCTAATTCTGCTATCTAATTTCTGAGTCTCTCAAACTTTTCTCGAGATACAAAACTGGTCCCCTGTTGGGTGCCTTCTTCCATGTTAGTGGGTAGGCTTTTTGCCTTCTTAGATTTGGATCTGGTAGTGGGACCAATTTTTCCTACAATAAAATTAAGTATGTTAATTTTTATATGTATTAACAGGATGCATGTTATGCATTGTGTCTTTTTTTTCGAGGTTTTTTAATCTTTTCATGCAAAACAACTATTAGTTATTTTGCTGACATGATAGCATGACATGATTTAATATTTGTGAAAAAATAAATTAACAGGAATGGAACGTATATTTACATTTATCTGATAATTACATGGAATTTGAAATTTATATTTGAATTTACATGTAATTTGAAAGGGAAAGGTATGCAGAGACTTTCCTTCGCGTTTGGTTTATTAGAGGCTGACATATCTTAGGCTATTCATCACGGCTTTTCGGCATGAAGGTCCCCAGATCATCGTAATTTACTAGATGGGAAGTTAATCCGATCTTTCAATTGGAGAGGATCTGAGTGGCGCCTTTCCTGAGCCTCGCAGTATTAGTCTCCTTTAAGTCCAGTAATCACACGCCGACGGGTTCACCTCCTCGTGGAGGAATCACATAACATACATTCACATACAACACATCTTACCATATGAAATGATGACGTTGTGTGAAGCATTAATATAAAGCAGTAAAACATTTATTTACATCCACTAAATGTAAAGACAGCATCAACACACATACAAGTAAAAGGGAATTGTTGAAAAAAATGAAATGTTGCTTAATCCCTTTATTGTCCCCAGCGGAGTTGCCACTTGTCGACGTCAGGAAAAATCTTGGTTTCTTTTATTTCTACTCTTATAATTTCTATTTGGATTTTGATTGATCTGAAGGGTGAATTTTTTAGGAAAAGTTTGACATACAATGTCGACGATATTGAAAAGATTAATTTTATTGGTTTGAATTAGACAGAGTCGCCAGTTGGTATGAGTTAAATGATTGTACTAACTCAACCGAGTTTTGAAAGACTTTTGCAATATGGCCCAATTATTGGACTCTATTTAATTGGTCTTGGAAACCAAAATTTATAGAGTTCACGGGCTTGATTAAGCGGGGGAAGGTGTTAGGTACCCCCCCCCCCCCCGAATTTCGTGAAACACGGTTACCGCGTCTTTTCAATTCCCTAATCATTATGTGTGTGTGTGTGTGTGTGTTGCAGTTAATTGGGCCTAAGTGCTTTATTTAAAAGTAGTGTTGTGCGTCGTTGGACCTATATACGAAGGGTTTGATTTATTTGAAAAGTCTTTTTTTAGACAAGAATATGACAATGACGTTTTGAAAAGAAATTTCAAACCCTTTTGCTCGCATAGGAATTGAATCCATTTGATACTTCCATTTTATTCTATATTCGGCTTGATTTTGATTTTATTCTCGAGATGCGAAGCATCCTCAAAAAAATAATATATATAGGTGTCGGGCTCCTTTTGGGCATGAAAGCCATCTAAGTGACTCGAACACCATAAACAATGCTTTATTATGTTGAGACCTTAAATCCGGATAATCGTTTTAAGGTCCCTCATATTTACATTTACAAAAAGGCTTGCAAGCTATATATACAATTCAAATTTGTCCATCGTGGGAATCGGATCCAGATCCATGTGATTAATCGTAGATCCCGTGATTCCTAGGCTCACAAAATATCATTTAAAAGCTTGCAGGGCATATATATTAAACTGGAATGCACATTAACATCTAGATGACGCAAAACAAAGGATTTATCAGTTAAATCCTTGCATGCGCGTAGCCAAGTTTCCCGTTCCCCTTAGATACAAATCTAGGGTCGCGTGGTTGCTTAATATTTACAAAACTAGAAAGAAAAATAGATTTAAATAAATCTTAGTCATTCTAGCTCAACTGTTCCAGTTTTACAACTTTTGAACCAGTTAAAAGTTAGATATAGCTAGATTTAGATAAATCTAATTCACAAACTTTACATTAGTATAGATTTACATCAAATGAACAGTTAAAACTTATATTTAATCAAACTAAGCAAATAATATATATATATATATATATATATATATTAAAGCAAGAAAAAATCACAGATTCACAATCCATGCATGACTAATCAATATATATATATATATATATATATATATATATATTAAAGCAGAAAATGCCATAGATTAACAATCCAGGCTAAATAAAACTTATAAATATATATACACTTATATATACATATATTAAAGCTAGAAAAGCCACGGATTTGAAATCCAGGCAAAATTAAGAATTATATATATATATATATATATATATATATATATTATTAAAGCAGTTAAAAGTTTCAAATTTGAAGAAATCTCACAATGTACATCAAAGAAGGCTTTAAACTGCTTTTGTAGCTTGAAAACTCCGTTTCCACCGGTTAAAACTTGATAAGATAGTATATATACGTATAGAAGTGTTTACAAAGAACAAAATTGAAGTTTGGAACACTGATGGAAGGGTTAAGGGCTGAAACGAGCAAAATTTCCTTACTTTTCTACATTTTTTGTCTTTCTTTTTGACTGATGGAGGGGTATATTTATAGACCAAAGGAGACGCGGGTCTACCTGCGACTGACCCGGGTGGGCCCTAAGGGTCCTGTCGTCTCGAACTACGTGCACTGTGACCAACGCGTTGTTTGCTTTAACCTTCAAAACCTTCAATCTGGGAATCCGGTGGAGGCGTGATATACCTTCCAGGAAAGCCCTTTCCGAGAGCTACACAATGACATGGGATTTGAACTTTTCTGAATCCGAAAATATGGGTCCATGACCAGATCTTCGGGTCTTCGCAGTCCGTCCGTTGAGCTGTCTTGTGCTGTTTTCACTCGGGATTGACTTTATGGTTTTGGATGACCTTCATGGGAGTGATTTGACTTGATTTGATTTTGAGTTGGCCAAATGACCATTTTACCATTTCGGGGGTTTTCTCCTGGTTGCCAGGGCTTTCAACTATTTCTTAGAATTATCTCTGAGGTTTGATCCCAGCCGATTCTGTTCTTCCTCAGGGTCGTCTTCGAGGGTTGATTTGATATCTTGTGGTTGTCTCTGGGGATTGATTTGATGCTTCGGGGTCGTTTCTGAAGGTTGTCTTGATCTCCCAGGGTTGTCGTCGGGGTTTGATTTGATCTCCCGGGGTTATCGTCGGGGTTGATTTGATGTCCCGCGGTTGTCGCCGAGGTTGATTTAATATCCCGTGTTTGTCTCTGGGGATTGATTTAATCTCCCAGGGTTGTCGCCGAGGTTGATTTGATTTTTTTGGACTTCCAGGGTTATCTCTAGAAGGTAAAAGATGATTTTGCCCTCCTATATGGTTAGTAACTAGAATGCAAAATTTTTGAATGTCTACACATAACTATGTGAAACTAACATACTTAGACTTATCAGATTATAGCAGAAAGCACCAACCATTTATGGTGCACGGCACAGCTGCGCTGTTCTGTACTATGGGAATGGCGCAGCTGTGCCCATCCAAAACAGTCTCAGAAATAGCAACTGGTGCAGCTGCGCTGGCTTGAACTGCAGAAGCGACGCAGCTGTGCCACACCTAGACATTTCTAGGAACGGATCTACTTCTGCAGAACTCAGAAACAAAACATGCAATCATTTAATTATCATGCTTAAACTAATCCACATTGCTTCTATACATTCATACCAACTCAGTTAAAATCATGATAGCAATTTACAAACCAATTCACAAGTAATTCATGCAAATTCTAAAAATTTATCAAACTTGAAATTAAGAACATACTTAATATTAATGCTACCTCTTGAAGCTGTGATGTTGATTTCTTTCCCAAGTTCAGATTGCTCACTCAAACTTTAATTCACTCTCTAATTGGAACTTATCAGAATAGCAAATTGAATTGAGAAGGGGAGAGTCTCCACTTATAGAGAATTCATTGCCCATACAATGCATTTGCCCAATATTTCAATCTAATAGGAAGAAGAAGAAGATGATGGACAATGAAGATTTGGTTAAAAGTTGGTACTGCATTACTATTCCAGCCATTCCCCAACCATCATTACAATTCAATGATAATGAGCAAGGAATAGGCTAGGCCAATGGCCTATTACGGCTGATAGAAAATTAGGGACAATGAATATAGGACAAGCTATATTACTCCTTTACTTATCAGTAAAATGGACCTCATTTTACTAAAGTTAATTCCTTTTGGGCTCACAAGTGCAATTTTACTGAGTTAATATTATTACATGGTGATAAGTTATGGGTACATATACACATAATCATATAATCCATGTACATTGAGTTAGTCCAAATAATATTTAAATTGGGTTTAGAATATAATTTAGTTGGGTACTAACAAATCCATTATTTTTCATAAAACTTATTATTTCAATTACACTCAAATATTGTAATGATAATTAACATCAAACATTTATTTACTTAAAATTAATTTTCTCTCGTACTTTTAAAATACACATTTAATTTACTCACTGTAGACACTCGAAATTTTGCATTCCTTTTACTAACCATGCATGAGGGAAAAACCGTCTTTTACCTTCCAGAGACGACCCTGGAAGTTCAAATCACCAAGTCCAACCCCGATGATAACCCCGGGAGATCAATTTTAACCCCGACGATAACCCCGAGAGATCAAATCCAACCCCGGCGACAACCCCGGGAGATCAAATCCAATCCCGGGATAACCCCAGGAGATCAAATCCAACCCCGACGACAACCCCGAGAGATCAAATCCAACCCCGGCGACAACTCTGGGAGATAAAATCCAACCCTGACGACAACCCCGGGAGATCAAATCTAACCCTGGAAACAACCCCGGGAGATCAAATCATCCCCGGAGACAACCCTGGGATATCAAATCAACCCTCGAAGATTACCCTAAGGAAGAACAGAGTCAGCTGGGATCAAACCTCGTAGACAACCTCGAGAAATAGTCGAAATCCCTGTCAATCCTGGAGACAACCCCCGGAAGGGCAAAATGGTCATTTTACCAACTAACATCAAATCAATTCAAGTCAAAATCAAGCAAATAACTACCATGACGGTCATGAAGAACCATAACGTCAATCCCAAGTGAAAACATCACAAGATATCTCAACAGAAGGACTGCGAAGACTCGAAGATCTGGTCATGGACCCATCTTTTCGAATTTAGAAAAGGTCAAATTTCATGTCATTATGTAGCTCTCAGAAAGGGCTTTTCGGAAAGGTATAGCACGCCTCCACCGTTTTCACAGATTAAAAGTTATGAACGTTTTAAGTAGACAACGTGTTGGTCGGAGTGCACATATTTTAAGACAACAGGACCCACGAGATCGGGGCCACCCAGGTCAGCGGCAGGTGGACACGCGACTGCCACATGTGGGCCCACAACTCTCTGGTATATTAATAAGACCCCCCACCAGCCATAAAAAAGAGAAAAACGAGAACAAGAGAAGAAATTCCACCCATATCAGCTCTTAACCCTACCTATAGTGCTCCAAACTTTGATATTTCTCTTCCTAAACACTTGTATACGTATATATACTAACATATCAAGTTTTAATCAGTGGAAACGGAGTTTTCAAGCTTCAAAAGTGGTTTAAAGCCTTTAGAGCTATACACTATGAGATTTCTTTTAATCTGAAGCTTTTTATTGCTTTAACATATATATATAAGCATATATATATATATATATATATATATATATATATATTTCTAGCTTTTAGTTTCACCTGTATTTTAAATCCGTGGCCTTTTTGGCTTCAATCTATGTATATATATATATATATATATATATATATATATATATACATTTATAATTACTATTTTGACATGGATTGCAAATCTGTGTCATTTATCGCTTTAATATATATATAAGTAAATATATATATATATATATATATATATATACGATAAGGATCTTAGACTCACCCACCTGAAAGCTCACCCAAACTCACCCCCTTTAGCGACGGACCGAGCGACGATTCATCCGTCGCTATATATACAACCATCGTCTATATGTTGTCCATCGCTATATGTTGTACGTCGCTAAAAGCTAAGATGACGGTTGTATATATAGCGACGGACCAAACCGTCGCCCGGTCCGTTGCTAAAGGGGGTGAGTTGGGTGAGCTTAAGATCAGGACCGTGTGTATATATATATATATATATATATATATATATATTTACATTATCTCAGTCATGCCTGGATTATAAATTTGTGACTTTTTAAGCTTTAATTAATATATATATATATATATATATCTATTAATTTAGTTAGCCTGGATTATTAATTAGTGGCTTTTTCTCGCATTAATATACATATATTAATTATATATATATACTTATAATAACCCGTTTGGCCTGAATTGCTAATCTGTGGCCTTTTCAGCTTCAATATATATATAAGAATATATATATATATAAGCATATATATATATATATATATATATATATATATATATATTTACATTGATCAATCACGCCTGGACTATAAATCTGTGGCTCTTTCCAGCTTTAATATATATATATATATATATATATATATATAATATTTTTATTCAATGTGATTAAATATCTGTTTTAACTGTTCATTTGATGTAAACATGTTCTAATGTAAAGTTTATTGATTAGATTTATCTAAATCTAGCCATATCTAACTTTTAATCTGTTCAAAAGTTGTCAAACTAGAACCATTGAGCTAGAATGACTAAGATTTATTTAAATCTAGTTTTCTTTCTAGTTTTGTAAATATTAAAGCGACTACATGATCCTAGATCTATATCTATAGGGAGCGGAAAGCTTTGGCTACGCGCATGCAAGGATTTAACTGATGAATCATTTGTCTTGCGATGTCTAGATTTTAATTTTCATTTTATTCCAATATATCTGATGTGCAAGCTTTTTGATGACATTTTGTGAGCCTAGGAATCACGGGATCTTTGATTAACCACATGGATCTAGATCCGATTCCCACAATGGACAAATTTAAACTGTAAATACGGCTTGCCTGTCTTTTTGTAAATGTAAATCAGAGGGACCATTCAACACATGTTATTGCACATAACAAATAATTAACTACAATACTAATAGTAATTAGTCCATCATATTATTTATTCATTAATTTAATTCGACAATTACTTATTCCATCATCATGCCACACTAGGCGTATCACATAAGCTTAAATTAAGCCCATTATCGTTTCAACCACATTATTTATTTATCGCATACTTCATTTAATTTAACTTGAATTACCACAATTTCAGACACACATAAATATATATGTATTACAACATAAATCTTCAAACATTTTTTTTTCATCCCTAATATTATTTTTAAAAAAAAACATTTTTTCACGGGTATTACATCTACGATAACCAAATAAAGATGCACTCTGCGACTGTCTAGTTCACTCTACGATTCTCGTAGAGAAGTTACTCTACGTTTCTCTATCGAGGTGTTACTCTACAATTGTGGGTTGACTTGTGAATTTGGAGTTGGGTCAGATCTGAGGTGCTGAAGCATAAGAGTTCTATTTTTATTTTGATTTGGAGATAGAATTACAATCATAGATGGAAGCCACAAATTGATTATGAGAATTTAAGTATGTCTTGGAATCCAAGTCAGTGTCATCTATGGAGATTAAGTCCAAGTTGGATATGGAAGCTGAGTTAGAATATAGTATAGACACTAAATCCAAATCTGTGGAGTGAACTACTTCTATCAGGATTATAGAGGTTGAAAAGGAGATTGAATCTATCTGCTGAGATTATCCAAAGTAGGATTGGATTAGAATTCTTCTAGGGTTCAGAGAATTTTATTTATAAATACTTGTATCTGTAATCAGATCAGGGATGAACATCAGAACATTATTACTATTCAGAGTTTTCTTTAGAAGCATATTAGGGTAAGTTTTCTTTATTTAGTTCTAAGGGATGTTGAACTTTATTATAGTTAATGGTTTAACTGAGTTACATTATTTATTCTTTGTTATATGAAACTTATTCTTGATAATCTATTTTAACTGTTTGAATTATATTTGTTTTGATTGATTTAATATTGGCTAGTTAAGTTAATCAAGCTATTATCATCTACTTGATTAAGGTATAGCAAATGATATTGTATCTGATCACATGTAGCAGTTAGTAATACATGATTGTGGTCAAGCTTTTGAGTATTGTTATGATTATCAGAAGGAAAGTTAAATAGTCTACAATTGTGTGATTCTTGCTTGGAATAATCCGATTCCCAAATTCTTAATGCTGTTGTTATATTAATCTAGATTGATAGTTTTAGGTTGCATAATAGTTAAGATCTAGTGGGGCAATTGTTTTATTAGACCAAAAACCTAAATGAGATTTTGGGTAATAGAGATTGTTGTTATCTAGGGTTATTAGTTTCATTGAAGGAATGAATAATGTTAACCTTAATTATACTGTTGTTGTAAAAGGGTAAAACTAAACTGCAAAATTGAAGTGTACCTTCGGATTGGGGGTATGAAAAGTTTGGGGTTATATAGTTAGCTGAAGAGGAATCGAGGTCAATCATAAGAAGATGTCGGCTACTCTTAATATACAGCCTCCGAAGAACTTTTAAAATGTTTAGAGGCTATAATGAAGATTGGGAACTTGTTGGCTTATATGGCTCAGTCAGCATAAAAATATCTCCCTTTCTTCAACACTTTGAAGGGAACTTAGAATCAAAAGACCTTTCAGTGCACTGAAGAGTGCCACGAAGCATTTGAAGGGATATAATTTGTTGTGTTTGTATATAGCACGTACATGCAATCAAATTATATAAACATGGCGGACGCGCGATAAAACCATATTTTAAATATTTTATACAACCATCACCATGATCATACCTTGTGCATAATCATCAATCAAACGAAAAAATAGGAGAATCAGAATCATACCCTCATAGAAGCTAGCTTCCTCAAGTATGCGTTCAACTCCAAATCCTTTCGCGTTCTCCTTGAATTCCACCGATGAGGTGATCTACCAAGAAATAATATCTATTCAAGAAGATGGGAGTTGGTAAAACCCTAGTTTCTATCTCTATTGAAATTGTAAGTACTCTCCCAACTATTGAAAGTGTGTGTTACCTTTTAGGAATTAAAATAATAATAATAATAGTAGTAGTAATAATAATACTCCTCTTATTAATTTGTATTTAATATTTCCAAAATATTTAATATTAAGATATTTAATTTATTCTATCACCATAGATTAAATTAAATATATTTAACTCATCATTACGATTATGTCATTTACTTCTTAAAAAAATATTTTTCTTTTGTGGTGTGACCCATTAGGTTCTCTATATTAAACTAGTTGTGAATAAATCAATTAGAACAATATTTATTTTACAATAAGGGTAAGCCCCTTTGCGATCAACGACTTTTCAAATAATATAGATTTCAACATTAATCATAAAAGAATCTTTCACTGAATAGTTACCTTACAATTCAATTCTTTTACCATACAATATTCCAATTAAATATAAGACATGAAATTAATGTCAAGTCTTCTTTTATTTAATTATATGTATTTCGATTCTCAAATGCACTATTCTGAATAATACAAATTGGAAACTACTTTCTAATTTCATTCTGCCTTGGCCAAGGACTACTAAATTGTCATTTATCGAATCACATATGACATTCTCTCTTTTTACTAAAAGCGATAGATTTTTTGTTTATCATTCACCTATCTCCATTCACAACTTATTATACCATTTGATACATCTTAATGGTCTTAATGGACATATCAAAGTATAACTCATCATACACAAGATACTATGATGATCTCAAGTCCAATGATCACTTGTACTACTATCACTAGAGAAATTCCTATTGACGGGCAAGTAAAACTTCATTAGGTATTCCTTTAGCGAGTCACGTTTAGTGAACTTATTCTCTAATAAGCTCCTGCATACTTGCTTTAGTGTCTCCACTCAAATGATTATGAGATCAATCATCCCCTTCCTAAGAGCAAGCAAAGTATGTACCAATCTATCCGGATTCACTAATCTTCATTTTAGTTATCCAACGATTGGGAATAATTTAAGTTTTAAGCTATCTAAGAATTTAGATCTCATTAGCATTATCATCATCATGATCCTAAAAGCATTGCTTAAAACTATGGGTGTATCATATATGTAAAGACCGAGAATTTTATACGACTATAATTTTACGAATGAATTTTTTATATATAATATTATTTTATTTACTATTATCATTATTGTTATCAGTAATATGTTGAACATATGCGATATGAATTAAGCAAGTTAGTCAATTTAATGATTATGAGTTGTCTAAGAAAGGAAGCTAAGATGAATAACTGATCAAACCCTAATTTAAATTTCAAATAGGGATTTGAATATTAATACATTTGTTATTGTATTTAAGATGATATGTATGTACATTATGTGATTAATGTTAAGTGATTAATTATTGATATGAATTATTTATAGTGATTATATGATTATGTGAGTATTTAAATATGATAAGAATTTATCAACAATAATAAATGTGTTATGGATTATGTATGTGATTAAATATATATATTATTTAAATGTGTATATATTTGTTTAGCATATAAAGAGAGTTAATAATAAAGATTTTTAGCCTAATATATATTTTAGGAATGTGAGTGAAATAACCTAAGGGTTATAATATTAAAGAATGATAGTATTTAAACCCTAAGAGATTTATTTTATATATCTCAATTAGTTAATTTTATAACTTAAGTAAAACAAGTCTAATTGGGTTATGAAATTAAATGTACTTGAGTGATTATCTAAATTACATATGAGTGATGGAAACCCTAAATAAATACTTAGGGTAAGAATAAAACTTAAAAGTATGAAAGTATGTTATTTTCATGGCCCAAAGAATTAATTTGCAAGCCCAAAATATTAAATGAGTGGCCCAACTTTTAGCACACTTGAGAGGCGACATTTTAGGCATTTAATAAACTAATTAAAACATTAAAAACAAATCAAAAATGAGAGATTAAAGGCCACATGACCGGTCACTTAAAGGGAGAGAAAGCGAGATGAATGTAATCATTATTTACTTTAGTTAGTGACCAACTTTGCACTCTACTTTTTTAGCCTAATCATTTTGTTAAAGTGTGCAAGTAAAGGAAAAATAATAGAGAGATGGAGAAAGAATGAGAGATAGGTGGGAGATTTTGTATATCTACACAAGATGTATCTACCCATACTTACTAACTACAAGTAACATCATTTTTAGCTAAAGCAAAAATTTACTTCCTTTTCATTTCATTTTTTCCGTCTTATTAGAAAAATAAATCGAGAGAGAGAGAGGAGATAATTTCGGCTGCCATATAGAGAGAGGGGAGAGTTTTTGGTGAGTTTCATAGTCCTATAAACAAACTCTAGCGAGAAGAAGGATAGCATACAAGCAAAGGTATAAACTTTAACTAGTTTATGCATTTTATTTTAATTATTTTCAATTAAAACTTGGATCTAAGATTTCAAAACTCCAAAACCTTAGATCTATGTGTTAATAAGTGTTTTATGTTTAGATCTATCACTTTTGAGTGTCAAAAGTTAGATCTAAAGTAAGAAAATAAAAACTAGGTTTTAAAAACTAGAAAACCCTAGTCTTTATTTTTTCTTAGCATTGATTATATTTTGCTTGGGTTTGGTGAAAGTTTAATGAAATAGATGATGGATCATTGTAGATCCTTGATCTTAAGAAGTATTAATATGTATTATAATAGTTTATGATAGTTAATGTTTGATTAATCAAGAGATCATGGATGTTTTTTTAGAAATCATAAGGGTTAGAAAATCAGATTTTTAAGAAAATAAAACAAGAAATTAAAACAATCATATCTCTCATTCTATTTCGAATTTTTGAGTGTGGTCAAGTCTTGGAATTAGATCTGTGAGTCTTTTAACATCTCCAAGTGGAATCACTGAAAAAAGGTGTGACACCCCCAAATTCGGGTTACCTGACCCCCGAGTTTGGTGCTCACGATCCAACATATTAATATCATCTAACTACCCATTTATTTATGAATCGAAATATGCATCTCATTAACTGATATTTATAATCCATTGTCCCAGGTTTTCTAACCTTAACATAACACATATACCCTTAGATATATAAAAAGGGTTATACAAAACAACATAATAAATATGTTCATTATAACTACTCCAGCAATACACCTTTGTCTTTGTCTTTCTCTGCCCCTCCAGCTACCTCGTTCCTAGCTGAAATATTGTATTTAAGCAAGGGTGAGCAACAAATTTGATCCGCAAGTTAAATTATACAATAAAGTATAAGAATCAAGAATATAAGACTATCAATTCGATAGAATATCACCAAAGTTCAAAGGACTTTGAATTAGCTGAATAAAGTGTTAATCAATAACAAGACTTTCTCGCATTTTATGCAAAACAATAATTCGATAGTGAAAGAGTAAAACGTTTTCAAAATTTCTCAATTGAATAACAAGAATCAATTCTACGCAACAACAAAGTGGAATATTATCCAGATTTTTGTAAGCTGAGCGACCCCACAGGATCTTGAACTTCTCGAGTAACTATCAAAGGTTTTCTTTGAAGTACCCAGGTGTATCAGATAACTATAAAGATTAAATCATACCCCTCCACAAGTATATAAAGTGATCAGCTTCATTATACCCCATATTATGCATAATACTTACACGCGCGCAACGACCGAATATACGACTACAAAGCCCCTTTTATATAAAAAGGTTGTTCTTCTTAGTCTTATAACCAGAATTAGAATCACAACAACGAAATACAATGATTTCAATATCTAATCGATTTCTCGATCTAGCCGAAATAATTTGCATTGACCTATCAAAAATAATTGAGTTCTCTTCTTGAACCTATCAAGTTTCAACAAATGTTCGTCTAGCCAAAACAATTAGCTGCGACATATCTCAACACGATTCAATAATAGACAAGAATTAACTGTACTATTTGCAATCAATAAGAACTTCTACGGATGTGAATAACCAACAACAGTTATTCCCCAAGCATATTTTCAAAATCAATAATTCAATTTGAATTAATAAATAGGCACTAACTGCGAATAATGAACAATAATTCTCAGACGTGGTATAATCAGCAATAATTAACCACCACTATATTTGAAAAGTAATAATTTGAGATTGAGTTAAGGAAACTTGCTTGATTCGTTGACTACTGCTACGAAATTTAAGTTAAACTTCTTTTGTAAGACCTATCATTAATAAGATCGATCTTTCAATTAGCACAACATACTTTATAACTAAACTATCTAACATTTAAACACATAGTCAAATATTAGATAACCTTAACACTATTGTATCATATATAACTTGTGAATAATCACTTAGTCTTTCATTTTATAAGTCCTTTACAATTAAGTAAGTTAAATTCCTAATCCAGCAACCTGGATTCAAGCTGACATCTAATCTAGTAACCTGAATTATCCAAACAAACCAATCCAGCATCCTGAATTGTCTAAACATCTCATCCAACAAATTTATGGCCAATCCAGCAAACAAGATTGCAATCCAGCAAACTGATGGCCAATCCAGCAAGCTGGATTCCCCTTTTTAATCTAATCATCTTTTTATTTTTTTTATCTTTTATCCACACATAAATACATGTATTTCATACACAAAAATAATTTTTCAGGAATTTTCCAATTTCCTTTAGTATTTTTCAAAAATCTATTTCTAGTTAATTCCTTAGGAAAATAACTACCTCGCGCTTAATTCCAAAAATTCCCAACTCTTGGAAGGATGTTACACATATTATCATGAGCCTCCAGTTTAAATTTCGTGGCCATCAGAGTTATACAACTCCAGTTATAGCGTTTTCCGTCGAGAAATCCTAAAAATTGAAATGGCCATAACTTGCTCAATTTAAGTCGGAATGAGCTTATTTTTTGACACAAGCTACTTCATTCCATATAGTTTCATGTCCCAAAAGGCCTGAGTTTATTTCACAAGTTAAGTTGCCAAAACAGCCCTTCAAAAATCCTAACAGACTACTTTTGTCGTTTTTCAGATTTTACATCCTTTACAAAAATCAGTCCACCTGAAAATCTACAACTCCTTTTTCAGTGATTCCACTTGGAAAACATATAAGACTTATAGATCTAAATTTAGAAATTGACCACACTCAAAAATTCAAAATATTAAGAGAGATATGGTCGTTTAAATTTCTCGTTGCGTTTTCTCAAAAATTTGATTTTTTTAACTTTGTATTTTCTAAGAAATCTTGCACGATCTTTTGATTAATCTAACTTTGGCCATCATAAACCATCATAATACATACCCATATATCATATACTCATAGATCTACCATGATCCATGATCTATTATATCAAAACCCATCAAACACAAACAAAACACAATTTATGCTAAGAAAATCAAGATTTTCAACCTTTTGAAACATAGTTTCCTTTTCTTGCTTTAGATCTAACTTTTGACACTTAAAATAGTTAGTTCTAAACATAATAGACTCATAAATATGTATATTTAGAGTTTTAGATCTCAAGAACATAACTTCAAAAATCAAAACAAACGAAAAGGAATTAAACTATATTAAATAGAAACCTTTTATACCTTTGCTTGTATGCTTCTCTCTTCTTCTACCTATGTTTATTTATGAACTTAGAGTACACAAAATACTCTCCCTCTACCTCCCTTATGGCTGCTGAACTCACCCCCTTTCTCACTCTTTCCTTCTTTTGTTTTGCTAGAAGAACTTGGAAGTGAGAGAGATGAAAAGAAGTAAATGTATTGTTTGTTAAAGTGTGTAGGATTCTTACTCTTCCTCCTTATCTTCCCCACCGAATTTCTCTCTCTCTATCTTACTAGCTTTTGCTTGCAAGAATGTATATAGTGGTGGCTTGCTTCTAAGTGTGACACTTGTTGGAGTTGGTAGAGTTAGTAAAATTTAATAATTGCATTCTCTCCCCCTTCATCCTTCCTTGTGACCGCCTATGTGCCATTTTTTTTTCTCCCAATATCTTGCCATATCTAAGCATATCTCCCAAATCTCTCCATATCTTATCATATCCTTCCATATCTTATCAAATATCTTTCCAAATCTTATTAAATATATTTAATTCGCATGCTCCCTTTCTTTCAAGCTTGGGCCGGCCATATGGCCTTGTTGGGCTCAATTTATTTTCTTTTAATGCCTCATTTAGTTTAACTAATGTCCAACAAGTCTCTCTTCTATTGGGCTAAAGTCTTGGGCTCCAAATTAAAACATTTAGGCCATTCCTTTCATTCCTTTGGGCTATTAATTAAAATAACTTAGGCTCCCATACATAAATAAACTATTGAGCTTGTTTAAATCACTTACCCATATTAGTCCATTGAATAAATTATCTCTTGGACTATTATTCATTATTTTACACATTCACATATATCAATAATATTAATATTCTCCCATACCATAACCTTTAGGTTATTTAATTACTATACCTAATTTATATATTAGGTCACATAACTTTATTCTTAAGTCTCTGTATATACAAAATAATTTGTATACACCTTACATAATACACATGTATTCAATCACATACATAATTCACATATGACATAACATATTCCCCTAGTGTATTAACTTAATAGCCCTAATTGACTTAATAAGTTATAAACACTCACATATTCATCAATACAATTATTATAACTGTATTTTCTACCGAATCCCTATCCGTAACTAGGGTTAGGGTTTTTATTCTCTATTAAACAAAATTGTACTCATATTTCTCAATCAATACACAGTTTGACCACTTCACTAAACTCGTATCACAGATACTCAGCACAATATTGATAATCAATATCAATATAAAAAAATATTATTCAAAAAATTTGAATTATGTGGAATTATGCGTTCTCACAAGAGGAGTTGTATATTTTCGTATGGACTGTTTTTTATCAAAATAGGCAAAATCTGGAAAACACCAAAAAAGCAATCTGCCCAAACTTTCCAGAGGCAGTTTCGGTAACTTAGTTAATTAAATAAATTCAAACCTTTTGGGACATACAAATATATGATATAAAGTAGCTCCTGTCCAAAGATGAGCTTATTCCGAATTAAATCGATCGAGTTATGGCTATTTTAATTTTTGGGTTTTTTCGACGAAAACTGCTATAACTGGAGTTCTATAACTCTGATGGCCAAGAAATTTAAAATGGAAGTTCATGTTAATACGTGCAAGATTCTGCCAAGATTTGGGAATTGTTGGAGTTGATCATGATATAGCTAATTTTCTTAAGTTACGAACTAAAAACGAACTTTTGAAAAATACTAAAGAAAATTGAAAAATTTCATAAAAAATATATTTTCATAAGAAAGTTATAATCTGTCAAATTCCAGAAAAGAAACATTTTTGGAGTTGTTTTGGTATTTTCCATATAAATGATTGAGTTATGAATAAATGAATAAAATTAATTATGTAATGTTAAAAATATGAAATAATAAGACTTTATGGCTTGGAAACCCTATATAAGATATATACAGATTTTTGAAAGATATTTTGTTCTATGTTGATGAGATATTATGTTTATAGCATTGTAAAATGGTTAAATGAATTAATTTGTAAAGATTAAACAATTAAAATAAATTTTTTATTGATTTGATAAATGTTTAAAATGAGTTATATAAAGAAATAAAGTTACTTTAAATGTAGTTTGTTGAATTAGACATTTCATGGACTATATTATGTATATAGTATGATTGGGCATGCAATATGCTGAAAAGTGTAATCCAGCTTGCAGAATTGGACAATCCAGGTTACTAGATTGTTTACCAGATTATTGGATTGGTTAATCCAGGTTGTTGGATTGGTCAATCCAGGTTGCTGGATTGGTTACCAGGTTGCTGGATTGTCAATTCGGTTTACCGGATTAGGTATTCGGTTTACCGAAACATAAATAAGAACTTATAAAATAAAAGAGTAAATGTTAAATCTAAAGTAATGGTACAGTTGTACTCTTTAATGGTTAATGTATAGTATCTGGGCTAAACGATTCCTTCAAGGAGCGGAGGTATATACGAACTAGCTACCGATCTAACTCGCTGTGAAAAACAGTATAGACGAGACAGAAAACTAGTTTGTTGGTTGTTTGTGGGAAACCACTCAGTATACTGTATTGATCACTGTTAAAGACTCGATGTACGCTAGGTTTAGAATTGTGAATACGTATGGTGTTAAGATGTTATCTAATATTTGATTATGTGGTTAAATGTTAGATAATTTACTTATAAAGTAGTAGTATTATGATGTATAATGTGATATAGTGATTGCAAGATCAATCCTAACAATGATATTTCTTTACAACAAAGAAATTAAATTAGATTGCGTAGCAGTAGTCAACGATCGAGGCAAGTATCCTAACCCTTGCAATTACTTTATGCAATGGATCTTTTAAGCAAGTTTTTATACTCGATTTTTATGTAAATATTCTATATATAGCATTTAATTATGTGCAACCCAGTTCTTGAACGTTATTCAATTTATTCATTGAATACCTGTATTTCATTATTATATTCATATAATTCTTATATAATCAAAATTGTTATGTTATTTGTAAGCTAAGTTTGGTTGTGCAAGTGTCCTCGCTTGTATGAATTGTTGTATTTGAACAAGTATTATTGAACTTGAAATTCTTTGACTTGACAAGTTTTGATGCATATTATTCAATATTGGTATGAATACATGGTTTAAAAGTTATTTAAGCTAATTGACTTGGATAGACATAGTTTAAAATGTATTGTTGATTATTATTGATTATGATAGACTCGTCCAACTAAACTACTTTAGTTCGGACTCCAGACTGAGTATGAACATCCAAAAATTGGAAAAATTTTATGCGCCAAAGGCGGTTATGATGAACGTAAATGTCGTTTTATTAAGCAGTGTTGATCAATACAGGGCATACGGGCTGATCACCCAACATGTCCGTAAGTCGTGACGGTTTGCAAATGAATTTTTGTATAAACTTTTTCAAACTTGAAAACAATGGTTCATTGTCTATTGATCGCTCAACATTTATAGTCACTGTGTCGTTTCAAAAATATAAACGGTTTGATATGTTGTTATGAATTGTTTCAAATGGCTTTACAACTATTGATTCGTTGTAGAAGTATACTTTAAAAGAAATATTTATTTCTTTCAGCTGATGTTTATTATCTGATATTACTTGTTGAGAAATTAAATGCTCATTCATGCTTTAAATTAAATATTTTCAGTTAAGCGTGATCGACCAGAAGGTTCTGGCAAGGACAAAGGAAAAGGGAAGCTGAAGGAATAGTTATAAGGTGTTAGTTGTAATATTTAGAACTTTGTATTGTGATAATATATTATCTATCATGTAATAAAGTACTTAAGGGTCGCCGTACCTGGGGATTAGTCAACTTTGATATAATTTTGATGTTTATAATATAGTAAGCAGTTCGTATGAATGGTATCGTGTAGCAACAAGTACGGGTTTCTAGTACCCGAATTTGGGGGCATCACAGGTTGGTATCAAAGCTTTAGGTTAGAAACATTAGGTGGGGATACCTTAGGCTATAACTTTATGATAGATAGAAGCGTTGAAAAATAAATAACTCAAATAGAGTTGAAAGGAGATGAATTAAGGAAATTTATCGTAAAATGAAATAAAAGTAACTTATATGAAACTATTGTTTGTTATGTGTATATAATATATACTAATCAAAAATAAAATTATGTGTAGATGTCAGGCAGAAAAGGATTAGGAGACTCTCATATCGTGAAGAAAGAGCAAATCACTCTATTCGAGCCAATATCTAAGCCAATAGCTGAAATAGAGGCTCACATTAAAAGCAACCCTGATGAGGTGATCATTTTGGAAAATATAGTACCAGATCCAATAACGGTGGTACTGATAGATAGTGATTCGAACACGGAAGTTGGACCTGATCAGGCATCAACTGAAGTGCAGAATTTGAAGAATAAGGTTTTTTCTCTGGAAAAGTTGTGGGAAATAGAAAAGCTACTAAATAGTCAATTACAAAAGGCTTTAATTGAAATAATGGAAGAACAAGATAAGTTGAAGATCCAAATTGATCAGATGGGAGCCAAATACAGCATATCGTGTGCAGCTCCAAGCCAGAAGGGAAAAAGAAAGATGAATAACCGTGATGTAGAAAACTCTGATTATAACTTAGGAAACTTTAAAAAATAGAAAAGTGTACAAACTGTAAAAGGAAACATGAAGGCGTATGCAGGAAAGGGCAAAACGTATGCTACAATTGTGGACATGAGGGATATATCTCTTTTCATTGCCCCAATCCAAAGCAAGGTGTATGTGTTATATATGGGTTGGTAGGTCGCCAGGATAAAGGTTGTCCAGGATCAAAAGAATGTGTAGGAGACAAGTAGGATGAATAATTTTATGAACATGTATGATGTGTATATGATATACATATGTGTGTAATGTATTACCCAACTTTTGCATAAGTTGTAGCAGGGATTCCTGACTTTTGTTGTCACTAGGGGATGATAGATGTGTATAGCAATATGTGCTATATAATATGGAGTACTATAAACTTGTTGAATGAATATGAATATATGTTTGATTAAGTAAATAAGTTTTCAGAATTAAGATAGTAAGTGTCTATCTGATTATATGCTTGTCTGAGTTTAAAAGTACGTGTTACATTTAAATGATAACATTTATATGATGAGGCAAATCAAACTAGAGTCGGAGAAGGAATGATAATGTGGACTAAGTTCAAGGAACTGTTCTTCGAGAATTTTTTCTCGTCCAATATGCAGGCCATGATGGAGGTTAGATTTTTAGAATTGAAACAGTAATATATGACGGTTTCGGAATACGCCTCTAAGTTTAATGAGTTAGCTAGATTCGCTCCACACCAAGTGGATACAGAAGTAAGGAAGGCAAGAAGGTTTGAGCAGGGCCTAAAACCCTGGCTCTACAATAAGGTGGTTGTGTTGCAGATTAATTCTTTTGGATCGCTCTTGGAAAAGGCTATTATAGTCGAAGGAGGAAGTGAGGCCATGAGCCTCTACAATAAGGAAAAGAAGAATAATGTTAAAATCGAGGGAACTGTCAAGGTTGAGGGAAGCAGTAGAAGTGGAAGTGGAAAAAGAAAGTGGAACAATTTTGGAAATATCGAAAATAGGCAATGAGGTGTGAAGAAGCAGGGTGAGCAGTGTGGAAATTATGGAAAAAATACTCGGTTGAGTGTCTGAAGGGGAAGTTTATGTGATTTAAATTCGGGCAGGAGGGACACATCTCTCCTAACTGCCCCAATCCAAGGAAGAATATTGGGTGTTTCATTTTTGTGAAACAACAGATCATATGGTGAGGGATTGTCCGAAAAGAAGAACCGACGGGGGAAATGCGAATGCAGGAAAAAGCAGCAAAACGTTAGCAATAGCTGGTCCAACTCCACCAAGTAAGTCAACCGCAAGGACCTTCAATATGACAGTCCAAGATATAGTAGCAGCTGGAGATGGAATTACAGGTATGATTCTGATCAATGATATCAATATATATACTTGATTCGGATATAACCTATTTTCCTTACCATGAGTTTGTTAAGATAAGTACGTTTACCCTTGTAAACCTTAGAACCCTTGAATATAGACATACGAAAGAAAATTACATGAAAAGATATATATTATAATAATAACTCGTTAATAAAAGAATTTTAAAGGAGGAATTTGAGTTCCGTTGGGAACTACCATAATTGGTTCAAGTAGACTGCAAGCAATAGATCAAGACGCGCAGTAGTTCCAGACTCATAATACGAAATCTTATAAGGAGGGGACATGTTGCATATGTTCATCAGGTATGAAAGGCTGATCACCTTCCTTACCATTTGGCTAAGTTAAATTTGTTCATATTTATTGTTGGCCATTCTTAATTATTGACTCGGTCATTCAGTTATGAAAATTGATTTGTATCCTTTCACAATTATTTATATTGTTGAAAGTTTGTCAACTTATTATTATTCCTTTTCAATCATGATATATCTTCATTTGAACTTAAACTTGCTGGGCAAACTTGTTGCTCACCCTTGCTATATCATGATAACCATTTCAGATTAAGAAGAAACTTCGGGCACATGCAAAGGCAAAGACAAGTTACAGGATTGGATTATTGTACAGTTAAAATTGTATTAGTATTTGAGGCATATGATATTGTATGTCGTGTAGAATATTGAATGCATGTATTAAGTTAAGGTTACAGACCTTGAGAATTATGTTGTAAAAGTTATTGTATAAATAATTTATGTTTATATCTTCCGCAATAGTTATAGAAATGATGTATCGTAACGTACTAGGTCCGAGGTTATGGGGACCCGGATTTGGGGGCGCTGCACTGAGCCTCGCAGACTTAGTCGTATTTGAGTCCAGTACTCAAACATCGACGGGTTCGCATCCTAGTGGAGGAATCACACAACATACATTCACATACATCGCATCTCACTGTATGAAATGATGACATTGTACGAAGCACTAATATAAAATAGTAAAGCATTCATTCAAATCCATTCAATGTAAAGACGTAGCATTTCACACACATGCAGATATAAAAGGAAATTTTGAAAAGATTTGAACAAGGCCTAAGCCCTCTACTGTCCACAGTAGAGTCGCCACCTGTCGACGTCGGGAAAAAATACAGGTTGAGTTGGACCAGAATCTTTCTCTTATCCTAAGTTTTATTGCATTCTACCCTTGTTACCTTGTCTATTTGATGAAGAGTGAAGGTTTTTTAGAAAAAGGCCAACATGTATCATGTCGACGATTTGAACAGTTTATAGAGTCGCCATTTGGTAGATTTGAAATGGTTATACCAACTCAACCGAGTTTTGTTTAAAATTAGGCCCAATTGTTGGACACTGTCGAAACATGATCTTTGAAACTGAAGTTCTAAGTTTAGGGGCTTGGTTAAGTGTGGGGAAGGTGTTAGGTACCCCACAACTCCCGTGTAAACACGGTACCATATTTTTTCAATATTTCTCTTTTTATTTGCAATGTGTGTGTGAATGCTGGAAGAAATTGGGCTTACGTTTAATTGATTTTTAAAGTATGGACATGCTTCGTTGAACCTATATACGAAGGGTTTGATTTGATTTTCAAAAGTCCTTTTAGACAAGATATTAAAATGATATTTTGAAAATAGGTTTTCAAACCCTTACGCTAACTTAGGAATTGAAGCATGTTGATACTTCCATCTTTTTATCTTTTCAGCCTATTTGGCTCAACTTGAATGGTGATTGTCGAGCAGTGAAGCATCCTCGACCACAAAATATATGCAAGTGTCGGTCTTCTCATGGGCATGACAGCCATCGGAGTGACTCTGGCAAGACAAACTATTATTTCACTATGTTGAGACCTAAAACTCGGATAACCGTTTTAAGGTCTTTCGAATGTATATTTTTTACAAAAAAACTGGCAGGGTACATTTGTAAAGTGGAGTTTATCTATCGTGGAAATCAGATTCTGATCAATTTGATCATGAATCCCACGATTCCAAGGCAAGCAAACCTGCACAACACAGATATTTACAAGAAATGGATATTTACATCCAGATGTCGCAAAAACCAAGGATTCATCAATCAAATCCTGGCCTGCGCGTAGCCAAAGCTTCTCGTTCCCAATAGATAGCGATCTAAGGGTCGCCAGTTTGCTTTCAAATGAATAAATCTAGACAGAAAGCTAGATTTAAAAAAATCTTAGCCATTATAGCTTCCCAGTTCCGGTTGGACCTATTTTGAATTGTTTGAAAGGTAGAAAGGGCTAGATTTTAAAGAAATCTAACTTGCCAAATGAATATTAGTGCCAATTCATATCAAATGAATATTTACAGCAGAAATTTAATCATAATGAATAAAGAATATATATATATATATGTATATAATTATATATATACGAAAGCGGTAAAGGGCGATGAGTTTTCACTCCTATGCCCGAACTGGAATGTAAATATATATATATATATATATATATATATATATTTAACAAAGCTGTAAAAAATCACGGAGTAATCCATGCTAGACATAATGGAAATATATATATATATATATAAAAGCAATAAAGGGCGACAAATTTCAAATCCTATGCCCGGACTAGAATGAATATATATATATATATATATATATATATATATATATATAAGCTATAAAAAGTCACTGGATGATCCCAGCTTGCAGAATGGAAATATATATATATATAAGCTGTAAAGGGCGATGGATTTTCACTCTTACACCCGGACAGAAATGTAAGTATATATATATTTATAAAAGTGGTAAAAAGGCCACGAAATGATCCAGGCCAAACTGAAATGTAAATGTTAATATATACAGTTAATATATATATTAAATCAATAAAAATGCCACGAAGTCAAAAATCCAGGCCAAATAAAGTCAGAATTTTTTATATATAAATATAGTTATATATATAAAAGTAGTAGCTACCATAGATTTGTCAGCCGGGCTTGACAGAATTGAAAAGTTAGTATATATATAGTCAAATATATACATAATAAAGCCAAAAAGGACCCGGGTTAATAGCCCAGTCCAGAAGAGTGCATATATATGTATATATATAAGCAATTAAAAGCCGCGAATCGACGATCTGGGCTGTGAAAATGCCAAAAAACGTATTTATGCACTAAAATATACAAAAATGTAAGCAAAATCGGTCACGGAACTGAGTTTTGGGAAAAATCAGAAAATGAAACTTAATGTGCAAGTGTATAAATGCGCAATAAAGTAGTAGGAACTTCCTGATCGTAAAAGTACTTGCAATGGACTGCTACACGGGCTTTTTGGCACTAGATAGGCTTCAAACGGACGTTTCCACCGTTGAATTTTTGATATGTGGTAGTATTTGAGTATACCTACGTGTTAGAGTGATAAAATCTGGGTTTGGAGTTTTGAAAGTCGGACTAGGAAACGAAATGGACAGAGTTTCAGAGTGTTTTCTATTTTTTTTCTTTTTTTTTGGCTTGGGGGTGCATTTGTATTTAAAGACCCAATGAAAGCGGGCCTATCCACGGCAGTCGTGGGTCTACCTGCAGCTCCACGTCACAGGACCCTGGTGGTGGGTCCTATCTCCTCGAAGTACATGCACTCCGAGTAATGCGAAGTCAGATTCAAAACTTTCT
This sequence comes from Panax stipuleanatus, assembly GCA_020205555.1. NCBI lineage: Eukaryota > Viridiplantae > Streptophyta > Magnoliopsida > Apiales > Araliaceae > Panax > Panax stipuleanatus. The sequence continues at coordinate 21,795,370 of CM035122.1, forward strand.
AAATTTTGATCGGAGCTTCCGTTTAAGGCGTGCTATACCTTTTCGGAAAGCCCTTGCCGAGGGCGTGACAATGACATGGGACTAAACCTTTTTCGAGTCCAAGAAGACAGGTTCATAACTGGGTCTTCATTTCTTCGTAGTTTGTCCGTTGAGCTGTCTTGTGTTGTTTTCACTCGAGATCAGTGTTATGGTTCTTTCTGACCTTGATGGCATCATTTCAGCTTTATTTTGACCGGATTAGCTTCAAGTTGGTAAAATGACCATTTTTCCCCTCCAGGGGTTGTCCCTTGTACTGGCACGGTCTTCGACTATTTTCTCGGGGCTGTCTTCGAGGCTTTGATCCTAGTCGATTCTGTTTGTCCTCTTCGTTCTCTTCGAGGTTGACTTAGTTTCCCAAGGTTGTGTCTGGGGATGATGTGATGCTTTGGGGTTGTCTCCGAAGTTGATTTGGCCTCTTGGGTTGTGACCGAGGCTTGACCTGACCTCCCGGACTGTGACCAGGCCTGAACTAGATCTCCTGATGTTGTCGCCGGGGTTGCAGTACCTCCCAGGTTGTGACCGGGGTTTGACTTGACATCCCGATATTAAGATTGGGGCTAATCTGACCTCCCGATATTGAGACCGGGGCTGATCTGATATCCCGGTATTGAGATCGGGGTTGATCTGACATCCCGGTATTGAGACTGGGGTTGAGTTGACATCCCTGTATTGAGATCGGGGCTGATTTGACATCCCGATATTGAGACCGGGGCTTAGTTGACATCCCGATATTGAGACCGGGCTGAGTTGACATCCCGGTATTTAGACTAGGGCTGAGTTGGCATCTCGATATTGAGACCGGGGCTGAGTTGGCATCCCGATATCGAGACCGAGGCTGAGTTGACATCCCGATATCGAGACCGGGGCTGAGTTGGCATCCTTGTATTGAGACTGGGACTGAGTTGGTATCCCAGTATTGAGACCGGGGCTGAGTTTACATCCCGGTATTGAGATCGGGGCTGAGTTGGCATCCCGGTATTGAGACTAGGGTTGATCTGACATCCCAATATTGAGATCGGGGCTGAGTTGACATCCCAGTATTGAGATCGGGGATGAGTTGACATCCTGGTATTGAGACCGGGGCTGATTTGGCATCCTGGTATTGATACTGAAGCTGAGTTGGCATCCTAATATTGAGACTGAGGCTGAGTTGACATCCCGGTATTGAGGTCGAGGATGAAAAGACAATTTTGCCCTCCTGCAGGGTTAGTAATAGGAACATAAAATTTTGAGTGTCTACAACAGGAATGCAAAATTTCGAGTGTCTACATGCGCATAAAGGATGATCCGGGTAAATAGTTCGTAAAATTTTAAAACTCTGATTTACCATGTTTTCGGTTATATTATATAATTTGATTGTATCCATGAATCTTAGAAACCTAACACTACCTACTTTTATTGTAGGCAAGATTGGTCCCACTACCAGATCCAAATCTAAGAAGGGAAAAATCCTACCCACTAACATAGAAGATGTAATACCCGGGAAATTTGGACGCTTGTGTAAATGAATTTATTTTGATAATTTGAATAAAATCATATTAATTTTTATTAAAGTGAGTAATCTATTTCTAAGTCGTTCTATGACCTCGAAGATGTGAATGTGGTTAGGATTCTGGCTATGTGCTAGAATTAAATCATATGAATTTCCAAGACAAGAATGAAAGTTTTTCGAAAATTTTCGTAAAATCACTATTCATCCGTTTCTGCTCGAGAATTATATTTGAATTTTCGAGAAACGCGTAACGATAGGATTTAAAGACAGAATGGAATATATAATAATATTCCAGTTATGGCTCACGAAGTTTTCGCGTGAGGACTTAAAACCCTAAGGGTTAAGAAGATAAAAACCTAAGAATAAAAAGGTTATGTATAATAATAATGATTATTATACGGAATAAATACGAGTATAATACAAGATATTATACGAGTATAATACGAGTATAATACAAAAAGGATATGTGAATTAATACAACGTATAATACTAATTTTATACGAAGTAAATATGTTCAAATCGAATTAATTTAATAACTAAACCTATGGGTCGAACCGATGGGTTAACGGTTGGGTTAAACCCATAGGAAAACCCATGGGCACATGAGATGACAAGGTGGGCATGTGGGGTGTATGTGCTAGCACATGCTAGAACATGGCTTCACATAGTAAGACATTGGCAAGAGGAGGTTTGGTCCTAATGACCAAACTACCCTAAGCCTTGCAAATTTTATAAATATGGGGCTTGGAAGCTCATTTGTTGGTTGATTAATTTGTTAGCATATTGAGAGAGAGAGAGAAAAGAAGCTAGCTTGTGCTTTGATAAGAAAACCAAGCAAATAAGGAGCAAGAAGTAATTGAATCTCCATATTTAATCAAACAAGAACAACCAAGAACACAAAGAGGTATACCTATCTAAACTCTAATTCCCCATCTTCCTTCAATATATATTGATAGTGAAGTGTGATTGGTGGAGCATGAGTTGTAAGAAGTTATAAAGTTGATGTTAGTGGACTACAAACCATTAACAACCAAGAACTATTAAAACCATGATTAAATGGTTAAGAACATAAGAATGGAAGGTTTGAAAATGATTGAAATGAACAATGAAACCATTAAAACTTAGATGTTTAAAATGGTTATAATCGTTAATGATTAACAAATGGATTGATTCCATATGGTTTAAAGTTAAAATTCCAAGTAACGAAGATTCGGCGAAAGTTACGCGATTAAACATTAATCGTCGAAACCGTGAATTTTCCCGAAATAGAAGTTAAAAGTCGTCATTTGATTTGAAAATGATGGTTTTCGATGGTGTAATATGTAATTAGGTAAATAAGATATGTGAGAGAAAGACCAAACGAATTCGGACTTAAAACGAAGAATTGAGCGTCAAACGTTCACAACGTTTAACGAACGCGTAAAAAATGGACTAATCGGCGAATTTCTCCCCAACAGATTCATAAATAAATTCTGAATTGATGAAAAAATAGAACATAGAATTTATGAACTATTGGCTTTGGAACGAGCCAATTCTGAGTTATAACGGTCATGTTACGAGTTCGAGAATCTCATTAAATGAAAAAAAACATTCTAAAGAACAGGGTCGGCGCCGCAACACCTGATGAGTGGGTTTCATACCTACTAATTAGATACCATTTAAACCTGATGAGTGAGAGTTCATCCACCCCCACTCGTTAATTTGATAGACGCAAATTTTTGAATGTCGAGGTCGCAGAGAGGTTTGAGTATCTAACAACCAAGGCACTGACTCCAGAGCGTGGCCTAACTCCCGATGAGTTTGACGGGGTGATGCTTCACCAAATCCATGAGAGGAGATGGAAAACATTCACAGCACAGTCGGCCGCCGCCGTGGTGGTGGTGGTGAAGGAATTTTATACTAATGCTCCAGACATATCACCATTTTTCGCATTCGTCAGGGGCAAAATGGTACCATTCACTATGCAAGAAATCAACAATTACTACAATTTGCCATCACAACTGAGTTATGCGTTTTCAACCCTCAAGGAAAGTGGGCCGAATTATGATCACATATTAAACGAGTTGTGCAAGCCCGACGCTACTTTTCATCGAATGGGTCTCACCTCCAGACTGGCCATCTCAGTTTATATGGGAAGATATGGCACACTTTCTTGTGTGCAAAACTGTTACCATCAACACACATAAGCAATGTCACAAAGGAGAAGTCAGTTCTGTTGTACATAATTTTCAAAGACCGTTCAATAGACGTGGGTCGCATCATTCATCACTCCATTCATTGAAATTTGTGTGGGCCTCTGCAGGGAGGATTGCCTCATCCATCTCTCATTTGTGCGTTATATGCCTGGGCAGTGGTACAATGGTGGACATATTAGCCTATCCAGCAGCCATTACTGTGCTTAAATTCGAAGATGATTCAGAGGTACTCGGTCTGGAAAGGAGGGCATTCTCACCCACGTGGTCTTGGGTTCACATTTTCTGAGTCTGAGGATGATGAGGGGGAAGAAGAACAAGATGCAGATTTCGATGAAAAAGGAGAGCAAGAGCAAGAACAAGCCGAGACTTCAAACTCATCCCGCACCAAAGCCACTTTCAGTAATTAGTTTCAGAATCTACAGCATCACTTCGATCACAGACTTTAGGGGTTGGCCTCCAGACAGGATCACATGTTCGCCACCCAGAACGAGTTCAATGCGTCTCTGGCCGCTGCTTTTGCCCGCCTTAATACTTTCGGTGACAATTTTCAATTCCCAGAACCCTTGGCATTACCAGTATAGCCCCACTGTAGCCCGTTGAGTAACCGGTTGAAGACCCACCGACCGAGGATCCACTGGTCTAGCATGACGCTTGACCACTCAGGGCAGTCCTCAAACTTTAAAATTCTTTATCGTTATACAATGAGGACATTGCATAGGTTAAGTTTGGGGGCAGTGTAAATCATGTTGCATTGTAGTTGCATAGTAGTTTCATTAAAGTTGCATAGTAGTTTCATTGAAGTTGCATCGTAGTCATTTAACTGCATATTAGTTTAATTGCATATGTGCATAGTAGTTTAATTTTATATTAGTGTAATTGTATATTGTAGTTATATTTCATTTATAAAAAAAGAGTAAAAATTTAGAAAATCACAAAAATATTTTCTTTTGCATTTAGACATATTGTTTGTTTGCATGAATCTAAGCTTTTGATTGGGATGAATTTAGCTCGACCTATGATAATAGTGGTTTTACATGTTAACTTGAATAGTGTGTTGATTAAATATGAGTTCTAATTTTAATCATGAGGAAAATCTGAGCATGTCTGAAACTTATGTAACTGGTTAGCACTTAAAGTTTAACTGTTTTAATCAACTTAGTTCAAGGGTTTCATAATTGGTTTCTGGGGGGAAATCTTGGTTAAAATTTGAGGACATTGGTACACTGACAGTAAAGGTTTAAATAAAGTAAATACTTGAGTTTGGGGGGAATCTATGGGGTATATGAATAAAAAAGAAAAATGATGAAAAAGAAAAAAAATATAGAAAATCCAGAAAAAGAAGAAAAAGTATGAATAAACACATTGACTAGTTTTGTTCTGTGGCCTTTGTTACTCTAACAAATAAGCCCTAGGGGATGTTTTTACATCCAACTCCCTAAAATCATCTGGTTTGGGAGTCGTTGGTCGAAAGTTCTCTAAATGGGTAACATTGAAAAGCCTAAGAGAATCAGACATTGCACAGTCAAGTGTAAACGCGGGATGGAGCGTAAAACGCACCCGTGAATGAATAAAAGTAGGAATAAACCTCAGTAAAGACCCCTAAACTCGGTAATTGCTGCGTTTAACTAGAATTGTCATGTTTATAGATTAATTGAATTGGAACTAAAATTTTCCCTATAAGAAGTTTGTTATATGATAATCTTGAACTGTGGTTGGTTAGAATGGTTAACGAGCACACACGCACAACATGTGTGATAACAGGTTTGGATTGACTGATTGGTTAAGTTATGGACTGTGATTTGATATATTATTAGAGTATCATATGGTATCTTTGAGGCCTATTGTTGGACATCATACTAATCTATTGCTGGATTCGTAGGCATATTAAGAAGTAGATCATGCATATGTATTCATGTAGATAGGTTTGTTTATTTATTTTCATCTCTTTTATGTTTTTTTTGCTTGAGGACAAGCAAATTCTTAAGTTTGGGGGTATTTTATGAGTGGGTTTTGTACCTACAAATTAGATACCATTTAAACCTAGATATTGCTACTTCGGGTATTTTTAGGATCATTATTACTTGTTTTCATTGGTATTGCGCAGGGATAAGCCGGGAGGACAAGAACAAAGGAATGAGTGCTTAAAGAGAAAAATCTACAAAAAATTCATGAAGCTCGTTTGGGCGCATAATTTGCACTAAGGAAACTCGCCTAGTCTCAGGCTCGCCGTAGCGCAGATGTAAAGGCTGATAAGTGCGCCGGGGCGAGCTACGCGGTAAAAAGTATGAAGTTTCCTTGTTTGAATTGGATTCTGGAGATATTTGGCTGGGAGATTTGGAACGCGGTTAGGAGAGTATTAAAGGCTAAAAGAGGGGCAGAGAAGACATTATCTTGGACCTTAACAAACCCTAACCTTGGGATATCACACGTTGGAGAATTGAAGCAAGGCTAAGGCACGAAGAACGCAAGGCGAGATTGGAGAAGAGTAGCTCTAAACTTTCAGATTTTATTCTCTTTCTTCATCTATTCTTTGTATTCAGGATGCTAGTAACTTTGTGGATGATAGTTTTTTATTTATCTATGATGAACTAATTTATTGTTTAAGTCTACAATGGATCTTATTGTGTAATTGAGAATTAACATGTTTCCTTATTAGTTTATTGAGATTATTTCCAGATTATTTGATATAATTTACGCTTAATTATGTTATTGGTTGATCACCAATTACTTGTTATTCCGTATGAACTCGAGAGATGAAATATGGAATTAGAACTGATTATTGTAACGTATATTTGTGATTTCTGCATTAAGTTAGAATTCAGAATTCATGTGTAGGATAGAGATATCTATACATCATATGTAATCTAATAAGAACTTAAACTGAAACCTTTTTCAAATATAATTCACACAAAGATATAGTGAGTTAGTTAATTAACTTACTTAATTCTATCAATCGTGGAGTTGAGTTGGTATAGTTATAATTCATTAAGAGATGGTTATATCTACTATTCTGTTCTTAGTTAATAATTTGGAATAGTTGATTTGAATTAAACGGAAGTGTGTCATTCGAAGTGAAACAACAAGTGAAGTTGTAGGCTTAATTCTCCGAAAAACTATCAAATTTATGGATAGTGTTAGTTATAGTTAAGGGGTAGTTTTTTATAAATATCATCACTTAATGATTGGTTTAATAAAATTGGAATAATATAAAATTGGTAATTGTTAGGATAAATTGTAATTATTTTCTCCGTGGGAACGATACTTTACTTCCACTCTATTACCTGTTGACCACGTATACTTGCGTGTTGTGCGTATTAGATTTTACCCAACAAGTTTTTGGCATCGTTGCCAGGGAAAATAGCTGTGTTTATCACTTTCAATATCAATTTAATTAAATCAATTTTAATTAAATATTTTTTTATTCTTAATTTTGTTTTATTTATTATTTCAGGTACTCTCGAGTAGTGCATGCAAACTCGATCAAAGAAGCCTGAATTGTTACCTTACGAGGACGACATCGACAAACAGTTTCAGAGATTGAGTAAGTGGATTGAGAAAACTCGAGAATCACTTGAAAGACCGGACAACATGTCTGAAGAAGAACAGAAAGTAGTGCGGAACTATGCTGCGTCGCGGGTATTGAAAATTTAGTCAAGTATTACCAGGCCTGCTATTAATGCTAACAACTTCGAGATCAAGCCTGGTACTATACAAATAGTGCAGAACACTTGTCTGTTTGGGGGTCTACCGAATGACGACTCAAACTAACACATTGTCAGCTTTATAGAAATTTACGATACATTCAAGTGCAATGGGGTGTCAGATGATGCTATTAGCTTGAGGTTATTTCCGTTCACTCTCAGGGATAAGGCAAAGGGTTGGCTCCATTCTCTACCACAGGGGTCAATTACCACATGGAATGATTTGGCACAGAAATTTTTGGCTAAATTATTCCTGCCAGCAAAAACACAGAGACTGAGAACTGATATTTCTACATTTGCACAGCAGCAGGGAGAACCTTTATACGAAGCATGGGAAAGATAAAAAAGAATTGTTAAGAAAATGTCCACACCATGGACTACCTCAGTGGATGCAGATGAATACCTTCTACAATGGGTTAGGAGGTCATATATGGACTAGCATTGATGCAGCATCAGGGGGAGCTTTCATGGCAAAGAAATTTGAGGAAGCTTATGACTTGATAGAGACAATGGCTGTAAACAACTATCAGTGGCCAACTGATAGAATGACTCAACCCAAGGTAGCAGGGATTCTGGAAGTGGATTTAGTGACAGCTCTGTCAGCACAAATAGCAGCATTATCAAAGAAGATGGATGCCATGTCGAGCGGGAATATGCAACAAGTAGCAATTGTGTGTGAGCTATGTGCAAGGGAGCATCCAACGGATCATTGTGCAATTAATATGGCATCAATACAGTTTGTGGGTAGTTACAACATGCCACAAAACACATATCAGAATACATACAATCAGTGGGCAAGGAACCATTGTAACGATTGAGATTTTATATATTAAATTTTAATATTTATTGAGTAAATAAATATTTATGTGATTTATTGATTGAGTTGAATAAATAAATTATGTGATTTTGTGGAGTGATTTAATTAAGTGTTATATATTAATTAAATAAATATTTAATATTTAATTGATTTATATTAATTTTATAGTATAGTTTTAATTTAATTGAGATAATTAAATTAGATGAGAGATGTGATGAGTGTTATATGAATTATATATAGCGAGTAATTATAATCATGTGGTAATTTTTATGTGATTAATTGATGTTAGATTTTAATTGATTAAATAAGAATGTTAAAGATTTAATTAATTAAAGTGTAACATTAAAGTATGTGTTAAAATAATTTATTAAAATAAAGAAAAGAGTTTTTAAATGGTATTAACCAAACAAGACCCTTACTTTTATTTTAAAATGTTTTTGCCAAACGGGGCCCTAACTATCAAAAAGCTGTTTTTAAATAAACTGTTTACCAAACAAAGCCTTAAGGCCTTTTGAATTTTAAAACTTACGTAACTGATATACTTATTAAGGATATTATTATTTTGTCAATTATTATTATATCGTATATTATTATATCAATTATATGTATTACGTTAGTTTTGTCTAAGCCTAAGCCTAAGAACAAAGAAGAAGGAAGAACAGAGAAGAGAGAAAAGAATTTCAAAGAAGAAAAGAAGAAGGAGAATTGCTAGAACACGAATTCATCATCTTCTTCTTCCACACTTATAGTTAAAAGGTTAGAACTCCATTTATATGTTCTTCATGTTCATTCTCTGTCAAAATTAAGATTTGATGAAAGTTGTGTAATCATGAATTGTATATATATATGTATTGTGTTCATGTGTTATTAGTAGTGATTGTATGCCATAAAAGGATTTTCAGAAATTAAATTGTGGTTAAAACAAGTTTTAATGGAGAAATTGTGTTCATATAGATTTTATATGTTTTTGTTTGGTTTTAGAGTAAAATTGATGAATTCGTATGTGTTATTGTACAAATTGAGAATTTGTTTCATACTATCTTCAATCATGAAAATATTGCATGTATTATGAATTGTATTAGTTAAGAAATTTATTTACAGTGAATTGTTTTGTGAAAAATATGAGTTTAAGGAAAATAGCAAAATTGGAGTTTTTAAAAACACTAATTCTTGTTGCTTAGATGATTTTTGTGTTTAGGAACATGTTGTACATAGGTATTGTTGCATGTATGTGCCATATGTTATTTATACTGCTTGGATTTGCCGTTTGTTGGCATGGTTGGGCTGAACAGTGAAGCAGAGTGCCAAACTGCAGTGCTTCTGTCAGCGTTCCGGTGCAGCTACGCCGGCAACAAAGGCAGAAGCGGCGCAACTGCGCCTGTTGAGTTTTCCAGAATTGACACAAGCGCAGCTGCGCCGGTGCCAAGGCTTATGGTAACGCAGCTGCGCCGGTGCCAAGGCTTATGGTAACGCAGCTGCGCCGTGACCTGAGCAGAGGCAGTGAATTCTAGTTACTTGTGCAGTTTTTTTTATATACCTAAGTTAAATTGTTGATAGGATAATGATCATGTATCTAGTTGCAATACCATATTATTAACATGAATTTGACAATTTTATATTTGGAAAAGAAAAGAGGTTTTGAAAACCTTGAGGTATTATTTGAATTATTAAGTTATAATTGTTTAATTGTAAATTAGTTAATGTGATATGTAATTATAATTTGAATAATTATAATTAGATTAAAGGTTGAATTTAAATTATAATTTTGTTAATTATAATGAATATTATTTGATTTATTTTAATCAAGTAAATGTTAATTTAAATTATAATTTAGGTAATTATAATTTAGTAAATGCATGATATAGTTTAATTGATTATAAATTATAATTGTTTATAATTTAGTGATTATAATTTGAGTAATTATAATTAGATTAAATGTTTAAATTATAATTATTTAATTAATATGAAATACATAATTATTATTTGATTTAATTATGTGAGCATGTCTATGTGATGTAATTAATTATGTGGTTAATTATTAACTTATTAATTAAACCAAAAGGAGTTAACCGAGAAGGGTTAACCAATTATGTGAATTAGTTACGTGTTAACTAATTTAGACAATTGTGATTAAACATATATGCGTAGGAAGTGTTAAAGAACGTGAATTGTGTTAGTAGCTTGCGCTTGAGGCAAATCTTCTATCCCTGAACTCGTTAATTATATACAAGTTCTTTATATTCAAATATTCGTTATATCAAGATTGTCCTTTTATTTCTGCAAGGGACAAGTACTTAATCTAAGTTCATGATTTAATTAATGTGATCTTGACTTATTGTTCAAGCAAGGTCTATATTTTTCTTTCAAATGCTTTAAGTTATTTCTAAGACATAAGTTAGTTCATAGTTCTTTTATTTATGAATTATTCTAAGTTGTTGTAAGTCGATTCAACTATTCCTTAGTTGATGAACGTTGAATTCTAAATTATCCTCTAAGCTTATTCAAACCAAACTTCCTTTGGTGCGGACTTGTATTCAAATACTGAGATGAACAACCCTATTTTTTAGGGGAGGTTACTACGCAGAAGCGTTAAATATTGTGCACATACATGGTACAAAGGGTTGATCTCCCTAAATACGAGTTAAGGTCTATAGTCTTAATGACTGTTAAAGGTTTTAAATAGAAATGTTTATAACCTAGGACAAAAGTTCGAGGTCTATTAACCCTCAGATGAATTCAACATTCGAAATTCTAAATATTTATGAAAGAATTATTATTCAATTCTTTATTGTTGATGAAAGTAAAGTTATTCAAACTTGTTGAAGATATTCTTTTATGTCTTTATTATTGTATTCCAGTGGGTTGTTGTTTGCTCACTCTTGCATATTAAATAACCATTGCAGCTAAGGTTGAAAGTGTTGACTCTCCGTCAACTAGTAAAGGCAAAGGAAAGCTGATCAAGTGAAGACTTGTTTAATTATTGATTTTGAAATTGTAATAAAACTTTATATGATGTTTTTATTTTCCGCAGTTAATATTATGTCAAGGTTAGAGTAAACCCTAGGATTTATTCTGCAGAAAATTGTAATCCTTTTTATAAGTAATATTTTATTATTTATAAAGGTTGTAATTTATTTTGTAATTGTTTATGATTGAGTAGATGTATGTTATATTTAGAAAGTGAACACCAAATGATGTGGAAACAAAGTACTCGGATTTGGGGGTGTCACAACAATCCCAATTTCTCATGGAGTAACAATCAGAATCAGCAGCAGGTTCCACGACCAGCATACCCCCCCGGTTTTCAGAATCAACACCAACAGTCAGCTCTACATCATGAGAAGAAGGCAGATTTGGAGGAGCTACTTATGAAATACATAACAAGTAATGAGGCGGTAATGAAAACTCAGGCGGCTGCGATTAAAAATTTGAAAACTCTGATGGGACAGATTGCAAGTGCTTTAAATAGTAGACCTCAAGTAACCTTGCCGAGCGACACCGAAAAGAATCCTAGGGGAGGTCATGAGTAATGCCAAGCTGTTACACTTCGGAGTGGAAAATAGTTAGCCGAGCAAAATACAAAAGAGCCGATGACAGAGAAGAATGTTGAGACAAATGTGGAGGAAACAGTCGAGGGGAATAAAGGAGGAGAAGAATCAGTGGTGAAGGAACAGGTAGTTGTCACACCAACAATTTACCCACCACCACCCTTTCAACAACGGATCTAGAAACAGAAACTAGAAAAGTAATTTACTAAGTTTCTAGAAGTGTTCAAAAAGCTACATATCAACATTCTGTTTGCGGAAGCATTGGAGCAGATGTCGATTATGCTAAGTTCATAAAGGATATCTTATCAAAGAAAAAGAAGCTAGAGGACTTTGAAATCGTGGCATTAACTGAGGAGTGTAGCGCTATCTTGCAAAAGAAGCTTCCACCCAAATTAAAAGATCTGGGCAGTTTCATCATTCCGTGCATAATATGTAGTTTGGCCTTCAAAAAGTGTTTATGTGACTTAGGTGCAAGCATAAATCTCATGTCGTTATCAGTATATACTCAGTTGGGTTTACTGGTGCCTAGACCAACAAACATTTGTCTACAGCTTGCAGACAGATCGGTGACATATCCAAGGGGAATTGTTGAAGATATTTTGGTCAAAGTTAACAAATTCATATTCCCAGCTGATTTCATTATCTTGGATTATAAAGAGGATAAGGATATTCCGATAATACTTGGGCGACCATTTTTGGCAACCGGTAGGACTCTCATCGATGTTCAAAAGGGAGAGTTAACCATGAGGGTTCAAGACCAAGAAGTAACCTTCAATGTTTTTAAAACCATGAACTTCCCCAACGAGGATGAGGAGTGTTATCGCATAGATGTGATTGAGAAAGTTGTGGGGGATGAACAGGGTCGTATACTGAGTATCGATCTTTTGGAAATGATATTGATAGGGGATTGTGAGAGCTACGATCCAGAGTTGATGGAATATCTGCATTTGTTAAATGCACAGCCTAGATTGAGCAGCGTCAAAATATCATTTGAGCTGTTGGAAGTTGCAGGAACATCATCAGCTCGGATGAGACCATCTCTAGAGGAACCACCTTCACTCGAACTCAAGCCTTTACCTAAACATCTCAGGTATGCATATTTAGGTAATTCATCTACTTTACCTGTTATTATTGTATCTACACTTAACGATTTGCAGGAAAGTAAGTTGTTAAGAGTTCTCCGATAATATAGGTCTGCTATTGGATGGACCATCGCTGACATCAAGGGAATCAGCCCGTCATTCTGCATGCATAAGATATTGATGGAGGAGGATGGAAAGCCTACAGTAGAACAACAACGGAGGCTCAACCCGATTATGAAAGAGGTAGTGAAGAAAGAAATTTTAAAATGGCTCGATCCTGAAATAATCTACCCTATTTTTGATAGTGCATGGGTGATCCCTGTTCAGTGTGTCCCAAAGAAGGGTGGTATGACAGTAGTAACACATAAAAACAATGAGTTGATACCGACGAGGACAGTGACCTGTGGGAGGGTTTGCATGGACTACAAGAAGCTCAATAAGGCAACCCAAAAGGATCATTTCCCTTTGCCATTTATTGATCAGATGTTAGATAGATTAGCGGGACATGAATACTACTGTTCGCTAGACGGTTATTCGGGGTACAATTAGATTGTAATTGCACCGGAGGACCAAGAGAAGAAAACATTTACATGCCCATATGTCACCTTTGCCTTTAGAAGGATATCATTCGGGTTGTGTAACGCATCGGCAACCTTTCAAAGATGCATGATGGCAATATTCTCATATATGGTGGAACACAATGTTGAGGTATTCATGGATGATTTTTCAATGTTCGGGGATTCTTTTGACAACTGCCTAGAAAATCTGGTCATGGTACTTAAAAAATGCATAGAAACTAATCTGATGCTTAACTAGTAAAAGTGACATTTTATGGTTCAAGAGGGGATCATACTGGGGCATAAAGTTTCAGAAAAGGGGTTAAAAGTTGATCAAGCAAAATTAGAAACAATAGAGAATATGCGACCACCAACTTGAGTGAAAGGTATTCGGAGTTTTCTCGGTCATGCCGTGTGACGCCCCCAAATCTGGGTTCCCTAACCTCGGGTTTGGTGCTCACGATCCATCATACTTGTAATATCCGAGGTTATTATGCCATTTAACAATTATTAATAAACGAATTTATGTGAAATTCTTGTGTGTTTTCTTTTATTAGATGTATCTATGTTATACATACATGTGTTATTTTATGATATGTGATGAGGAGTATTTAAATGGTTGGTTCAGTTTAATTCAACTATTTAAATTGGTTAAGTATGGAATTAATTTTATTAATTTCGTGGGATGGCTTTATAGTATGAGTTTGAGTTCGGAGCGGAATTTAGAGACGCGGACTGCGTATTTGAGTCCGGAACGTCGAAATTAGTCAGGATAGACTGTAACTACAAAAATGTGTCACGGTTGACTTTTTGGTTAAAGTCAACCGGTTGACTTTTTCGAGAAAAAAAGTCAACAACGAATTTTGGAGAGGAATTTGACGAAACGGATAGTCCCATGACGTCTAGGACGTCGACTTTAGTAGGAATCGATATAAGTATCGCAACGTTCGGCTACGGAGGGCAAAATGGTCAAAATGATATATTAGTTGATTAAATGATTAAAATACTAATATTTTAATTAGTCAGCAGCTGCTGGGACTTGGTGACAATTGAAATAGGACAACATGGAGGAGTATATACGTATATAACAATGATATTAAGGAGGGAGTACTTCATTCTCCTCTTTAAACCAAGAACTCTTTCATTTTCTCTAACTCCCAAGTTAATTCCTTCTTTTAATTGTGTATTTGTTGCAAGTTTGTGTAACTCCTGAGATGGGAATGGAAGAGGCAAAGGAAACCAATGCTTATTATATATATATATATATATATATATATATATATATACTCTCCACCTCTATACTTCCTTCCTTTTTATAAAATTCCACCAAGAGAAGAAAAAAATCAAGAGAATGAGAGTTTGAGTGTTGTGACGATTTCTGGAGTTTTGGAGAGTCTAAACTAACAAGGGGGAAGGATTATCAGAGTTAAAACAAGGAAGAAATTCGTCCAAAAAAGTAAGCATGAACTCTCTTTCATATGTTCTTAAGAAAATAGTAAGAAAAAGCATGTATAGCCATAGTAAATGATTTGTTTTGATTTTGTGAGGCTATGTTCATGTTGGTTATTGATATGTGGATGTAGAGAACGAAAGTTCTGGTTAATTCATGTCTCTTACACATCGAATCGTATGAATTTATGCCATGCATGCTAAGTGTTTGCTAAAATGCTTCTTAGATGTCAAATTGCTCAAAACATGAAAAGTTAGTGAGTTTGATTATTGTAACACGTGTATTTATGTTAGTATATATGTTCTGGACAATAGGAACCAAGTCCTTGCATGCTAGAATCAAAATCATGAATTTTTGTCAAATTGGGTTAACTTAGAATCTGTGACTTTTTAGGTTTTTCGGAGCCTTGGAATCATAGCTTCTGTGACTCGTTGGTTGTATGTGTTAATTTTGTAAAATACTATGTAGTATGATGTCTCACCTGACCAATTTTCAAAAGAAACGGAGTTAAAATGAGCAAGTTATGAATTTTGTAAGCAAGCATGTTGGTATAAAAATCTGCAGAATTCTGGGAATTTCCAGAAATTTTCTAAGTCTGGAAGGCAGTCTGGCACGCTTATCTAGACTCCTGGATCGAGGTCTTAACATGTTAGTTTATGTATGTTGTATTTTTGTAAAATACTGTGATGTATGGAGTGTATGGTGTCCAAATATTATGGTCATACAACTTGTAAACAAGTGGGAATTAAATCGGGAAGTAAGCTGTTCGGCAGGAAAAAAAAACTTTTTTGGGCATGAAGAGCAGCGCAGCTGCGCCGTTCATACGGCTTAACGCTGCGCAGCTGCGCCATTCAAAGTTGGAGTCCGGGTTTGCCAGGCAACGCATCTGCGCCGGTAACACGGCTTGAGGCTGCGCAGCTGCGCCGGTCCGGGTCGGTCCAGGTCAAGTCTGATCCGGGTCAGGTCGGGTCAGAAAAATTTCAAGAAACTTTATTTTCCCAGATTTTTATATTTAACCCCTGGACCTATAAGTTGCAACCTGTTTATGTAATTGAATGGTATTGTGTAATTCAATTGCATTGTTAATTAATTACATGTTAGATAATAATCCAATTTAGATAAAAGGAAACCATTATAATTCAGAGTCGTGTTCGAGAACCTAATTGCTTAACGTGACACATATGAATAGGTTACGTGAAGAGCTAGTAGATAGCGTTAATTACAGTAGGCATATCAGGCAAGTTCCCTAACCCTAATTTCTATTGGGCATTTATTCAATCCGAACTCATTTTTTATCGCAGTAAGGGCAAGTATTGGACTTGTGCTAGCTATTTATTCGTGCAAGTTCCTTTATTGTGAGGTTATACAACTTCAACTATCTTGCAAGCTTATCGATGATTACTCAGTTATTATTCTAACAGCTATGCTTATAAGTTTCATGTCATTACAGAACTGTTTCTAAGTATGTTTCCTAGCCTTTGTTTTCGGCTAGTTATTATCGATGAAAAATGATTTAATTCAAATCTTTCGAAGCTATTTAATGTTTACCAATCCAAATTGCTTTGGTGCGGTCTCGCATGAATACTAAGATGAACAACCCGAATAAACGGGCAAACAGATGTCGGGCATATAGTCCCATTTATGCTTATGCAGTTTAAACTTAATACTTGTGCACAATGTAGGGTACAATAGGCTAATCACCTGGAGTACTTGCAGAGACTGTTTACAATCTATTTGATTGTTAAACCGTCTGATGACTTTTCGATGAAACAAAGTAATGTTCAGGGTATTTTACACCCCTTAGTATGATATTTAGAATTCTTAAACTCTTATTCTTGATATTTCTGTTTAACATTTGACAATTCTTTCAACTGTTATAGCTATTCAGATGTTTCTACTCCTGATGTATGTTTTCAAACTACTTTATATACTTGCTGGGCAATTTGTGCTCATTCTTGCTTAAACCTTTCAGTTAAGGATGAGAAGGGTGAGGGCTCGGGCAAGGACAAGGGGAAGTCTAAGATGAAATAATTCTAGTTACCTTATGTAATAAGTTTATATTTCCGCATATGATGTAATGTAGCGATAAACGCTAAGTTTAAGTTGTGGTTTATTAAAGGTTGTAAAGACTTGGGATTTTATTTGGAGTATGTACGTAATAGTTATAATATTATTATTGCTATGGGAATTTACTTAGATAGATGATGATGTATGTTGTACCGTGAGCACCATGCCCTGTAATCGATGTTACACGGATTTAGGGGCGTCACAGGTTGGTATCAAAGCCGTAGGTTGTAAACCTTAGGTGGGGAAACTTAGATTATGACCTTAGGGAAGTTAGTGGAAGTAATAAGGAGATGAACTCACGTAGAGTTCTAAGTGTAGTGTCGAATCTATTTTTCTAAAAACAAAATCAATATCTATTTTAAAATACTAATCGAGTTGTTTGTCTTGATTGTAGGATGTCAGGAGAAGAGGAGGTTAGAGATATTCACATCGTGAGTGAGCAGTTGGTAACAGCTGTACCTGAGCCCATAGCTGAGGCAGCAGCTGAGTCAGACCAAGAGGAATATCCTGAAGGGGAAGAGGAGCCCGAGGAGGACTCCGAGGAAGCACCTGAGGATACTATGTTGGATGAGTTGATGGATAGGATTACAGAATTGGATGACAAGGTCCATGAGTTGGAGGAGCTGTATCAGGGGGAGCAGCAGGCTGTAGAATTGCTTGGGGCATTGGTGCAACACCTGATAATTAGGAACGGGGATCTGGCTGACAAGCTGCGAACAACAGGTCAGAAGGCGGATAGGCTGAAGGATGAGAAAGAAGCTATCAGGACCCACTTGGGACATACCATTAATGGGCTAGAGTCGAGGATTCAGAGTCTCCAAACTGACAAGCAGATCATTACCACATTCTGGGGAGATGAGAGGAGAGGCCGTGTTCAGGCCGAGAAGCTAACAGACGAGTTAGCAGAAGAAGTAAGAGATAAAAAGGTTAGGATGGATAGAATGAAGTATGCATTTAAATCAGCACATGGGAGGTTCCAGCATAGGGTGTATCACTTTCCACGTGAGGAGTACCGGTCTAGACATGCCATAAGCCGTGGGCTGGTGCTGGAGATAGCGGATTGAGAGCATGAAGGTGCCATTAGGCGGGGTCTTAGTTTGTTTGTGTTAAACTTTTACTACTAGCGTGTAGAACGCTTATCTATGAAATAAAACTTGGTTTCCAATGTTACTAAATATGATGGTTAAAGTGATGTAAATGGCTTAATGCCATAAGACGAAGAAATACCTTGGGTATTATGTTTATAAATAAATATGCTTTTATTTAAATATGTGATGTGATGATTAAGTTTTTATATAAATTATATATGTTGTAGGAATAAGTTATGAGATGATAACATTAAGTTTATTTAAACAGATAGATGGCTAGAGGAAGACGTCGTCAAGTACCAGAAGGGTCAGGCAGTAATGCTAGGGGTCCACCGAACCCCATGCAACAATTCGTAGACATGCTAGCTGGGGCACTTCAGAATCGAACCCCGAATACCAATAACCCTCCAGCGGGCCAGGTGGCACACTTTAAAGATTTTAAGAACTCGGGACCACCTGAGTTCAAAGGAACCACCGAACCTATTGAAGCCCAAACTTGGGTCAAGGAAATCAAAAAGGCGTTCGCTATTGCTTGCGTAGGAGATGATCAGAAAATAATCTTCGCCACTTACATGCTGAAGGGTGAAGCCAATTTTTGGTGGGAGGCAAACCAGATCAGGGCGGGAGAAGTTGTGATACCTTAGGAAGAGTTTAAGAAGATCTTCTTCGAAAACTATTTCCCTGCGAGTATGCAGAGTCGTATGGAGATGCGATTCTTGGAGCTGAAGCAAGAAGACATGACCGTATTCTAGACGCTGCAAAGTTCAACGAACTGGCGTGGTTCGCGCCTCATCAGGTCGACACTGAGGAGAGGAAAATGAGGAGGTTTGAGCAGGGTCTCAAACCATGGTTATACAATAGACTTTCGGTGTTACAGACGAACAGCTTCGCGACTCTCCTGGAGAAGGTTATAATTGCTGAGGGCGGAAGTGAAGCCCTAATGAAGTTTAATAAGGAGAAAAAGAAGAAGAATGAAGGAGGGAATCGCGGGGAAGGTAGCAACAGCAGTGGTGCAAACAAGAGGAAGTGGAACAACAACAACAACAATTTCAACTCGGGAAACTCTGGGGGAAAACCAGGGGAAGCAAAGAAGAGAACTGAGGCGTGCAAGGAGTGTGGGAGGAATCACTCGGGTGCATGTCTAAAAGGGAAGAATGTTTGTTTCAATTGCGGGCAAGAGGGGCACATCTCTCCCAATTGCTCTGCACCAAAGAGAAATGGATGTTTCAATTGTGGAGCATTGGACCATCAGGCAAGGAATTGCTCAAAGAAGAATTCAGCAGGAGGAAATGGAGGAAGGGGACCAAGCGGTGGAAATCTCATAATTATTGGACCACCAACTCAGAATCGACCAACAGCAAGGACTTTCAACATGATAGTTCAGGATGCAATCGCATCCAAGGACGTGGTTTCAGGTATCATTCTGGTCAACGATATATCTGCTTACATATTATTCGATTCGGGTGCTACTTGTTCCTTCGTGTCGCATGAATTCTCCCAACGATTAAACTTACCCCAGGAAGAACTAGAATATCCTATGAACATAGAAGTCGCTAATAAGGAAGTTATTCCCGTTAGCCATGTCTATAGGAATTGTGTTATAGATATCAGTGGGTATAAGTTGCCTGTGAATTTAATTCCGATTCAATTAGGGGAATTTGATGTAATTCTAGGAATGAATTGGTTATTTAACCATGCAGCGATGATAGATTGCCAGAAGAAGTGTATAAACCTTAAGACTCCAAATCAGTCTAAGGTAGTATTCTACGGGAGTAAGTCGCCGAGACACTTTAGTTGTCTGACGATGTTGCAAGCGAGGAAGTTGCTAAGGAAGGGGTGTGTAGGATATTTGGCCTATATCGTCGATGTGACGCCCCCAAATTCCAGGACCGCCACTTGGTCTCTCGAATTCGGTTCATCACGTGCTCATGGTAATACATCACAATAATAATAATTAAATATCATACGATCACAGCGGAAAATCTATTCTAGAATAATTTACAATGATTTATTATAATTATTCCCCCAAGTCTCGCAACCTACAGCACTTAATAGATTACATAATAATATCAGTTAACGACTTATTACATAATCTAACTTAAGCTTAAACATAATCAAATCCAGTCTTACTACATCATCTTCATACAATATTAATATATTTAAAACATAACAGACATAAGCTAGTTGGTAGCTTTGCCCTTGCCCTTATCAACGCCCGAAGGTTCACCATGCTCTGCCTTCACTGAAATGTTTTAGGAAAAGCAAGAATGAGCACAAATTGCCCAGCAAGTAATATACAATAAGGGTGAGTAATAAGATTCTCAATTCTCGAAAGGGTATAACAAGATTTGATAGTTCAAGAACAACAAGAATATCAACAGTTCTCAATATCAGTCGCTAAGGACAGGATAATATCAATATGATTCAATAATAAGTCAATTCAAGATTTCAAATAATTGAATACTGAGTAGTCACTACGGACTATGAACTTCTACTAGAATTGACAGTAATAAACTGAAAATCCAACAAAAACAGGTACAACAGGTGATCAGCCTAAAGTACCCTTGTTATGCATAACAATCAACCATACTCAAGTGTGCACGTCGGTTCTCCGACAATTATATATTCCCTTCAAAGAAGGTTGTTCTTCTCAGTCAAATACAAGATCCCGCACCAATCAATTAGTTTGGGTCGCTTTTCAATAATATAAGTCTAGCCGAATCAAATGGCATAGACACTTTCACAATATTCAAGAACAATACTAAGTTCAACATGAATAATAGCTTTAATGAAATAAGAGTTCAAGTATGCTAATTCGATTCAACCGATTAAATAGGAAACTAGTTCGCAATACACAAGATAGGATACTTGCATAGTAAAAGAGTATAAGTTAGGAAACTTTCACAATCATAGCTTTCCTTGCATAAAGTAAATGCGTCGGTTAGGATACTTGCACTTTAAGAGAGTGTAAGTAAGAGAACTTGCCTTTAGCGTAGTTTATCCACGAAAAGCAATCAACACTTTCGAATTCCTATCGTAATACAGTTACGTATATATATGATATTCATTAGTCATATAATTTAACTTCACATTTTCTCTTTGAATATACGATCAACACATAAGCTAAGTTTTACCTAGCTACACAGTTATATAGAATATAATTTCTATCCTTAACGTTCCTTCTTTAGAGTTTAAACGCATTCTCATATTATATAAGATCTCAACAATTAGCAAACATGCTTGCATATTATTAATATCACATAAGATATTCATATAACTTGTATTAGTCATGCTCATGAGTACTCGTATTGCATATATGTAGCTAGCATTGTTATTATCTTGAAAACATGCTTTGTTTATGCTAAACTTTAATCACGGCAACCAATCATGGTATATATATATGCATGACACATGAATGAGTCTAAGAGTACTATCACATGTGTCCATAAATATCAGAATTTAAATCTCCACGTATCGTGTTAATGCTCATGTGCAAGGCTTGTATTTCTATTGGTGAATCTTACTAATAGAGCCTAACATGTTCATGCTTCCTTACGAACTATATAAACACAAGTTAAGGCTTCATTCATATATTTCAAAGTTATCTAAACATGCTCATAACATCAAAATGACTATATAGCATTTACATGATCATATCCACCTTCAAACTTACATTTTTGTTAGGAATGAGCACTAGTTAGGTTCACAAGTTCATATTTTATTACGGAACCAATATAGATAAGCTAACATGCACTTCATGTGTCTCTAGGTGGTACTAACGTGCTTGCAAGGTCAGTATGTAAACATGCTTTATATATGTTAACGTCGTTTATGAAACTTTAAATTCGTTCCCAAACTATGTGTTGTTTGGTTAACCATGCATGCTAATATACTAAAACATGCTTACATTGCCTCATTAGGTTTATATATATGTATTAATCATGCTCCCATGCTTGTTTAAACAAAAATCAAATAATTGGTACATAACAGTTTTGTTGCAGAATACAGAAAACTGAACACAGAGGCTGGCGCTGAGGCGCGGCACAGTAGCTTAATACTGGCGCTGCGGCGCGAGTGGCGCTGTGTGCGGCGCGGGCTGCGGCGCGGTGGCGCTGCGGCGCGGGCTGCGGCGCTGCGGCGTCGAGGCAGTTTTCTGGGTTCAGACTGCAGCGAAAATCGACCCAAAACCTCCCATTTCATCGATTTACCCAGATACTATCCTTGTTTAACTTACTAACACATACATATATGCTTATATAACAGTCAATAGCAATTATCAATTCCCAATTTCATGAACTCTAACTAATTTACGAATTTCATGTATTTACAGAAATTGAAGAGGAACAATGGAAATGAAAGACTATTCAGTGGTTCCATCATGTGTGTATGTTCATATAACAACAATATAAGGGTTCTACAAACCAATCATGAACCAATTTGGCATAATCAAGAATTTTAACAAAACTCAGAGAACAACAATGGAGTTCTTTTGACAGAAAATGAAAATGAAGACACGAAGAGGATTTATACCTCTGTTATGGAGTAAGCTTGCTGATATCTCACAATGCTATTATGTATATGCTCTCAACTTATCAACTCAAACAAAATCTCAGCAATGTGAAATGGGAAGAAAGGAAGCCATATTTATAGAGAAAACAAGATACAGACAATGCAATTGCCTACTATTTCAAACTAACAGAAATTTGAATTGTATGCTAGATAAGAGGAAGTTGGTAGATAGTTGTTGAAAGCCATCATTAGAGCCACTCCTCATATAATTATTGCTAGCTAAGCTTGGGAGAAGAATGGGAGAATAGGCCTTAGCCTTTTTGCCATACACGTGAAGGAGAAGGAGGGTGACTATTATATGGGAACAAGGCCATATATCAGCATTCTATAATTTGTATATATACACAACACTTATGCCAAAATATGTTACATGTATATATACTATATAATTAGGCCACAATTATAGTTACAATGTAATTCTAATGATACTAACATGGATTCACATAATGTAATAAGTGTGAATTGTGCACATATAATTCATGTACATTTTTATCATACTGGTATAATTTAATCCGATGTTATCACGTTACATTATCTCATGTATTATTAAATTGTATTACTCAACAATTATTTATAATAGATCCATGATACATTATTTTAATGTATATCCACACATCATTTGTCACCTACACATATCATAATATATAGTTACTATACATTTAATTCGCATGCTTGCACATATAATTTCTCATCTTATAAATTGAATATTAATTAATAATATGCACATATCCTACATCAATCAATATAATTGTTAACCTCCATAACAATTTAATTAACCTTTATATGATTAACTATCACTTTGATATAAATCTTATTATATTTATAAACACGTTGCTCATTATTATTATGTTTCTTGCAATAATAATCACATATTATTAATCAATCCTCATTAGTATTTTATAACAGTTAATTAATATTCTTCGATTAACAATTAATATAGATTAATTGTTCGCTTAAATTAATATAATCATTCTTATATTACGTCAGTGTGCCACACAAGGCAATCAACGAGTTTATCACAAACTCCACCAATTTCTCAATTATTATAATTATTCAATTATATATAATTGAATTAATTCATCTCATAACACAAAATCATTTATATTCAAATAAATTCTCATTTCCATTAATATATTTATTTAATAATATATGGAAATTCTCGGGTATTACATCCTCCCCCCCTTATAAAAATTCCGTCCCGGAATTGCTACAAGGTTATACAAATAGATGGGGATAGTCTCTCATCATCCTATCTTCTAACTCCCACGTTGCCTCCTCGACATCGTGGTAACGCCAAAGTACTTTTACAGATGAAATAACTTTATTTCTCAAAGTTTGTTCTTTCCTATCTAATATTTGGACAGGAATTTCTTCATACGCCAAGTTCTTCTCCACTTGAATGGGCTCGTAAGAAATCACGTGCTTGTAGTCGGCCTTGTACGGTCGCAACACGGAAATGTGGAACACGTTGTGGATATGCTCCAACTCGGGTGGTAACGCAACTTTGTATGCCACTTCGCCCACTCGCTTCAGTATCTCGAACGGTCCTATGAATCTTGGACTCAATTTTCCTTTCTTGCCGAAACGGATTTTTCCCTTCCATGGAGATACCTTCAAGAATACGAAACTGCCGACTTTGAAGTCTCGGTCCTGCCGATGCAAATCTGCGTATTTCTTCTGGCGATCTTGAGCTGCTACAAGTCTGGCTCTTATCACTGTCACCACGTCTGCGGTTTGTTGAAGTAACTCTGGTCCGAGTATTCGTCGTTCTCCGACTTCGTCCCAACATAACGGCGTTCTGCACTTTCTCCCGTAAAGAGCTTCGTACGGTGGCATGCCAATACTCGCATGGTAGCTATTATTATATGCGAATTCTACTAAGGGTAGGTGGTCGTCCCAATTTCCCTTAAAATCCATCATGCAAGTCCTAAGCATGTCTTCTAGCGTTTGTATTGTTCGCTCACTTTGTCCGTCTGTTTGAGGATGATAAGCTGTACTCAACCTCAACTGCGTTCCCATTCTTTCCTGCAAACTCTTCCAAAAATTGGACGTGAAGCGCGGATCTCGATCAGAGACAATTGACACCGGCACTCCATGTCGTGAAATAATTTCTTTTACATATAGGCTTGCTAATTGGTTCAAACTGTAGCGGATCTTGATTGGTAGAAAGTGTGTGGTCTTCGTTAGTCGATCCACGATAACCCAAATAGCATCATAACCTTTCTGTGTAACTGGAAGTCCTACCACGAAGTCCATGGTAATATGCTCCCATTTCCACTCTGGTATTTCTAACGGTTGTAGTAAACCACTCGGCCGCTGATGCTCTGCTTTAATGCGTTGGCAAGTCAAGCATCTACTGACGCACTCTGCGACTTCCCGTTTCAAATTAGGCCACCAAAAATGTTGCCTTAGATCTCGGTACATCTTTGTGCCTCCCGGATGAACGGAATATGTCGTATTATGTGCCTCGTGCAAAATATCTTCCCTCAACTCGGTTACCGCTGGTACCCACACTCTCCCTTCAAATCTCAAAATACCATCTTTATCCATTCGAAATTTTTCTTCCTCACTTTCTGTGATCCTCTTTCGGATTTTCTCACACTATTCATCCTTTTCCTGAGCTTCCTTTACTCTATTCAACAACGTCGGACAAGCTTCCATTACAATTAACTTCTCACCAGACTTTTCTGGTCCTTTTCCTTCTATCTCTAATTTCTCCATCTCTCTTATCAACTCTTCCTGAGTCGTCAAATTAAACAACTTCTCCCTTCCTTTCCTGCTCAGAGCGTCGGCAACCACATTTGCCTTTCCCGGGTGATAAAGAATATCGCAGTCATAGTCCTTGATTAATTCTAACCACCTTCTCTGCCGCATGTTTAACTCCTTCTGTGTGAAGATATATTTCAGACTTTTGTGGTCCGTGTATATCTCACATTTTTCTCCGTATAGATAATGTCTCCATATCTTTAACGCAAAAACTACTGCCGCTAACTCTAAGTTATGAGTAGGGTATCGTTTTTCGTAATCCTTCAATTGTCGTGACGCATATGCAATAACCTTGCCATGTTGCATGAGCACACAACCAAGCCCCTTGTGCGATGCATCACTATACACCACAAAATTTCCCGCCTCATCTGGTAATGATAATACAGGTGCTTCGCTCAATCTCCTTTTCAGTTCTTGAAAACTTTCTTCGCATTTGTCGGTCCATACAAATTTCACCGTCTTTCTAGTCAAATTGGTCAACGGGGTTGCTATCTTAGAAAAATCTTGGATGAATCTTCGATAGTACCCAGCTAACCCTAGAAAGCTTCTCACCTCCGTCGGTGTTCTCGGTTGTTCCCAATTACTTACTGCTTCAACCTTCGCAGGGTCTACAGAGATTCCATTCTTATCCACCACGTGGCCTAAAAATTGAACCTTCTCCATCCAAAATTCGCACTTAGAAAATTTTGCATACATCTTCTCCTTCCTTAGTGCCTCCAAAATAATCTTTAGATGTTCGGCGTGTTCTTCCTCTGTCTTTGAGTAGATCAAAATGTCGTCGATAAAAACCACTACAAATTTATCCAAGTATGGCTTGAAAACTCGGTTCATCAAGTCCATAAATGCTGCCGGAGCATTAGTCAATCTGAATGACATTACCAAAAACTCGTAGTGTCCATAACGGGTTCGAAACGCAGTCTTTGGTATGTCCTCGTCCCTCACTTTCAGTTGATGATATCCTGTTCGTAGGTCGATCTTTGAGAAACACTTTGCTCCCTTCAGTTGATCAAATAAGTCGTCTATCCTCGGTAGCGGATACCGGTTCTTGATCGTTACTCTGTTCAATTCTCGATAATCGATACAGAGCCTCATCGATCCGTCCTTCTTCTTAACGAATAGTACTGGTGCTCCCCAAGGAGAAACACTCGGTCGAATGTAACCCTTATCCAACAATTCTTGTAATTGTATCATTAATTCCTTCATTTCTACTGGCGCCATACGATATGGAGCTTTCGAAATCGGTGCCGTTCCCGGTGCTAAGTCTATTACGAATTCGATTTCTCTGTCTGGCGGAAGACCAGGCAGATCGTCCGGAAACACGTCTTGAAATTCATTAACTACGGATATATCCTTAATTTCTACTCCCTTTTTCCGAGTATCAACGATGTAAGCTAAATATCCTACACATCCTTTCCTTAACAATTTCTTGGCCTGCATCATCGTAACGCAACACGATTGCTTAAGCGATGAGCTACCATAAAACACTACCTTAGACTTACTCGGAGTCTGAAGGTTCACACATTTGTTCTGACAGTCAATTATCGCAGCATGGTTATACAACCAATCCATTCCCAGTATTACGTCAAATTCTCCCAGTCAAATAGGAATTAAGTCTACTCTCAGTTCATGTTTACTAATATTTGCGCGACAATTTCGATAAACGTATTCTACAGGGATCACTTCCTTATTAGCAACTTCTATGATCAAAGGATTTTCTAATAGTTCTCGAGGTGTACTAAGTCTACTAGCAAATTCTTCAGATACAAAAGAACAGGTGGCACCCGAATCAAATAATACATAGGCATTTATATCATTGATTGGGATTATACCTGACACCACATCCTTCGCAGCCACTGCGTCTTGGACGGTCATGTTAAAGGTTCTGGCGGTTGGGCGGTTGGATTGTGTCGGTTCACCGATCATCAGCTTGTTGCCTCCTTGCTGATTACTACCCCCGCCACTTCCCTTCTTTGGGCAGTCCTTAATTCGGTGCTCCGTCGAGCCACAAGCAAAGCATCCTTGTATCTTTTTCGATTTCAAACAGTTGGGCGAGATGTGCCCTTCCTGTCCGCAGTTGTAGCAAGTGCCACGTCCCTTCCAGCACTCGCCCTGGTGATTCTTCCCACACTTCGGGCATCCTTCAGCCCTCTTCTTGAAACCTCCACGAAAATTCCCTGATTGATTATTATTGTTGTTTTTGTTGTTGTTGTTGTTCTCCCACTTTCTCTTTCCCAAGTTGCTTCCTCCGCTACTGCTTCCTCCCGTACGATTCTCTCCTCCAGTATTCTTTCCTTTCTTTTCTTTGTTATACAGACTTAAGGCCTCACTGCCGCCTTTCGCAATGATTTCCTTCTCCAGTAATGTTGCAAAGGAATCAATTTGAAGAACTGATACCTTATTGAACAGCCATGGCTTCAACCCTTGTTCAAAGCGTCTAGCCTTCCTCTCTTCATCACCAACTTGGTGCTCCGCAAATCGGGCTAGTTCGTTAAACCTAGACGCGTATTGCGCCACCGTCATCTCACCTTGTTTTAACTCTAGGAATTTCACCTCCATCCTATTCTTCATACTTTTCGAAAAGTAATTCTCGAAGAACAGTGTCTTAAACTTATCCCAAGCTATTATCCCTTCTCCAGCTCTTTGTTGATTAGCCTCCCACCAGTAGTTCGCTTCTCCCCTCATCATGTACGTGGCAAACACCGTCTTCTGATCTTCGCCTACGCTAGCTATAGTGAAAGCTTTTTCGATCTCGTTGATCCACGTTTGTGCGACGATTGGGTCGATAGTTCCCTCGAACTCCGGGGGTCCTACACTTTTAAAGTCTTTAAAGGTTGTTACTGGCACAGTTTGAGGGTTCGGGCGAACGGGTTCATTGTTCCTTCCCCTTAAGGCTTCTCCTAACAAGTCTACCAGTTTCTGGATCGGGTCTACTTGTTCTCTCTCATTGTTAACGGATTCTTCGGGTGCAGTCAATCTACGTCTGGGCGGCATTATCTGCATCACAATTTTTCATTTTATTATTATTCAAGTATATCACTTAAGTATTTCTTTTAATACTAAAAGAATAAATTTATAACACGTTTCTAAAATCAACTCCATTTATATTCATATGCCATTTCATTTCATTACATGATTTTCCTAGCATACTGCTATAAATGTTATCACATATATCCCCTAATATCACAAAAGACGGGGAATATACCAACCTACTACCATACTACCCCTCTAACAAAAGCTAACTCGGGGTTTACATCATCATCCCACATCTTACACAAAAGATCGGGATTACAACATAGTATATACAATACATAAAGACACAACTAGTACTACCACTAGACTGACTAAGGAAATCTCATCCCATCATCCCGCGCTCCACTGCGCTCTTGTACTCCAACTGTGCTATATACGCAAACAGCTCTCGGCTCAAGGTATGTAGAGTCTGTCCCTGTTCTGCCGGGTAGTGATACACACCATCAATCACCCTTTCAAAAGCTGAACGGAATACATACCCCATCTTGTTCATCTTTCTCTTTTTGCACCTGACCTCATCCTCAAGGTCGTCAGCTCTCTCATTGGACGCTTCCCACTTCTCCTCGAAGTGTAACCTATCCATCACCTCCAACTCTAGCTGAGTACGGAGTGCCTCTTTCTCAGTCTTCTCACTCAGTTCCCTCTGCTCAACCTCTTCTAGCTTCTCTGCCAAATCTGCATTCCTAGCCACTGACCTGTGAAACAGAGTCCCCATCTGGATCCCTGCCTCCCTACGGTAGGCAATCTCCACCTCTAACTCTTGCATAGCCAGCTTCCTCTGGTGGTCCTCGTCCCTCAGCTTCTGGAACTCAGACTCTCTCTCTTGGGCCTCTGCCTCCAGCTCTTGGACTCTGCAGTCTAACTCTAGAATACGCTCCTCGTACTCGCCTAACATCTGTTCCTCTATAGTAGCCTCATCAGAGTCCTCTACTGGCTCATCCTCCATCGGCTCCTCCTCTGGATCAGACTCTATCTCAATCTCGTCCTCGTCGTCAGACTCGAATGGTGCAACAGCCTGCACTGGTGTAGCCTCTAGAGGTGCCTCGTATACTACGTGTATATCCCTGGGCTCCTCCTCTGCAACTCTACTAGGTACCCCTGTGTCTGTCATCCTACACTCACAAACACAAGACAAGAAATAGCATCTCCATTAGAATGTTAAACAAAATATAAGTTCATTGTATAGAATGAAGTTACATTTCATAACAGACTAAGTCTCTCAAGGAAAACTCTACATGAGTTTTATCTCCTTCCTAACTTCTAAGTTCGCCTAAGTTATAGTCTAAGGGCACTCGCTCCTAAGGTTTATAACTACGGCTCTGATACCAACCTGTGACGCCCCCAAATTCCAGGACCACCACTTGGTCTCTCGAATTCGGTTCATCACGTGCTCATGGTAATACATCACAATAATAATAATTAAATATCATACGATCACAGCGGAAAATCTATTCTAGAATAATTTACAATGATTTATTATAATTATTCCCCCAAGTCTCGCAACCTACAGTACTTAATAGATTACATAATAATATCAGTTAACGACTTATTACATAATCTAACTTAAGCTTAAACATAATCAAATCCAGTCTTACTACATCATCTTCATACAATATTAATATATTTAAAACATAACAGACATAAGCTAGTTGGTAGCTTTGCCCTTGCCCTTATCAACGCCCGAAGGTTCACCATGCTCTGCCTTCACTGAAATGTTTTAGGGAAAGCAAGAATGAGCACAAATTGCCCAGCAAGTAATATACAATAAGGGTGAGTAATAAGATTCTCAATTCTCGAAAGGGTATAACAAGATTTGATAGTTCAAGAACAACAAGAATATCAACAGTTCTCAATATCAGTCGCTAAGGACAGGATAATATCAATATGATTCAATAATAAGTCAATTCAAGATTTCAAATAATTGAATACTGAGTAGTCACTACGGACTATGAACTTCTACTAGAATTGACAGTAATAAACTGAAAATCCAACAAAAACAGGTACAACAGGTGATCAGCCTAAAGTACCCTTGTTATGCATAACAATCAACTATACTCAAGTGTGCACGTCGGTTCTCCGACAATTATATATTCCCTTCAAAGAAGGTTGTTCTTCTCAGTCAAATACAAGATCCCGCACCAATCAATTAGTTTGGGTCGCTTTTCAATAATATAAGTCTAGCCGAATCAAATGGCATAGACACTTTCACAATATTCAAGAACAATACTAAGTTCAACATGAATAATAGCTTTAATGAAATAAGAGTTCAAGTATGCTAATTCGATTCAACCGATTAAATAGGAAACTAGTTCGCAATACACAAGATAGGATACTTGCATAGTAAAAGAGTATAAGTTAGGAAACTTTCACAATCATAGCTTTCCTTGCATAAAGTAAATGCGTCGGTTAGGATACTTGCACTTTAAGAGAGTGTAAGTAAGAGAACTTGCCTTTAGCATAGTTTATCCACGAAAAGCAATCAACACTTTCGAATTCCTATCGTAATACAGTTACGTATATATATGATATTCATTAGTCATATAATTTAACTTCACATTTTCTCTTTGAATATATGATCAACACATAAGCTAAGTTTTACCTAGCTACACAGTTATATAGAATATAATTTCTATCCTTAACGTTCTTTCTTTAGAGTTTAAACGCATTCTCATATTATATAAGATCTTAACAATTAGCAAACATGCTTGCATATTATTAATATCACATAAGATATTCATATAACTTGTATTAGTCATGCTCATGAGTACTCGTATTGCATATATGTAGCTAGCATTGTTATTATCTTGAAAACATGCTTTGTTTATGCTAAACTTTAATCACGGCAACCAATCATGGTATATATATATGCATGACACATGAATGAGTCTAAGAGTACTATCACATGTGTCCATAAATATCAGAATTTAAATCTCCACGTATCGTGTTAATGCTCATGTGCAAGGCTTGTATTTCTATTGGTGAATCTTACTAATAGAGCCTAACATGTTCATGCTTCCTTACGAACTATATAAACACAAGTTAAGGCTTCATTCATATATTTCAAAGTTATCTAAACATGCTCATAACATCAAAATGACTATATAGCATTTACATGATCATATCCACCTTCAAACTTACATTTTTGTTAGGAATGAGCACTAGTTAGGTTCACATGTTCATATTTTATTACGGAACCAATATAGATAAGCTAACATGCACTTCATGTGTCTCTAGGTGGTACTAACGTGCTTGCAAGGTCAGTATGTAAACATGCTTTATATATGTTAACGTCGTTTATGAAACTTTAAATTCGTTCCCAAACTATGTGTTGTTTGGTTAACCATGCATGCTAATATACTAAAACATGCTTACATTGCCTCATTAGGTTTATATATATGTATTAATCATGCTCCCATGCTTGTTTAAACAAAAATCAAACAATTGGTACATAACAGTTTTGTTGCAGAATGCAGAAAACTGAACACAGAGGCTGGCGCTGCGGCGCGACACAGTAGCTTAATACTGGCGCTGCGGCGCGAGTGGCGCTGCGTGCGGCGCGGGCTGCGGCGCTGCGGCGCGGGCTGCGGCGCTGCGGCGCGGGCTGCGGCGCGTGTGGCGCTGCGGCGCGGGCTGCGGCGCTGCGGCGTCGAGGCAGTTTTCTGGGTTCAGACTGCAGCGAAAACCGACCCAAAACCTCCCATTTCATCGATTTACCCAGATACTATCCTTGTTTAACTTACTAACACATACATATATGCTTATATAACAGTCAATAGCAATTATCAATTCCCAATTTCATGAACTCTAACTAATTTACGAATTTCATGTATTTACAGAAATTGAAGAGGAACAATGGAAATGAAAGACTATTCAGTGGTTCCATCATGTGTGTATGTTCATATAACAACAATATAAGGGTTCTACAAACCAATCATGAACCAATTTGGCATAATCAAGAATTTTAACAAAACTCAGAGAACAACAATGGAGTTCTTTTGACAGAAAATGAAAATGAAGACACGAAGAGGATTTATACCTCTGTTATGGAGTAAGCTTGCTGATATCTCACAATGCTATTATGTATATGCTCTCAACTTATCAACTCAAACAAAATCTCAGCAATGTGAAATGGGAAGAAAGGAAGCCATATTTATAGAGAAAACAAGATACAGACAATGCAATTGCCTACTATTTCAAACTAACAGAAATTTGAATTGTATGCTAGATAAGAGGAAGTTGGTAGATAGTTGTTGAAAGCCATCATTAGAGCCACTCCTCATATAATTATTGCTAGCTAAGCTTGGGAGAAGAATGGGAGAATAGGCCTTAGCCTTTTTGCCATACACGTGAAGGAGAAGGAGGGTGACTATTATATGGGAACAAGGCCATATATCAGCATTCTATAATTTGTATATATACACAACACTTATGCCAAAATATGTTACATGTATATATACTATATAATTAGGCCACAATTATAGTTACAATGTAATTCTAATGATACTAACATGGATTCACATAATGTAATAAGTGTGAATTGTGCACATATAATTCATGTACATTTTTATCATACTGGTATAATTTAATCCGATGTTATCACGTTACATTATCTCATGTATTATTAAATTGTATTACTCAACAATTATTTATAATAGATCCATGATACATTATTTTAATGTATATCCACACATCATTTGTCACCTACACATATCATAATATATAGTTACTATACATTTAATTCGCATGCTTGCACATATAATTTCTCATCTTATAAATTGAATATTAATTAATAATATGCACATATCCTACATCAATCAATATAATTGTTAACCTCCATAACAATTTAATTAACCTTTATATGATTAACTATCACTTTGATATAAATCTTATTATATTTATAAACACGTTGCTCATTATTATTATGTTTCTTGCAATAATAATCACATATTATTAATCAATCCTCATTAGTATTTTATAACAGTTAATTAATATTCTTCGATTAACAATTAATATAGATTAATTGTTCGCTTAAATTAATATAATCATTCTTATATTACGTCACTGTGCCACACAAGGCAATCAACGAGTTTATCACAAACTCCACCAATTTCTCAATTATTATAATTATTCAATTATATATAATTGAATTAATTCATCTCATAACACAAAATCATTTATATTCAAATAAATTCTCATTTCCATTAATATATTTATTTAATAATATATGGAAATTCTCGGGTATTACAGTCGATACACAGAAAGTAGGTGTAGGAATGGGACAGATACCAGTAGTGAATGAATTTTTGGATGTATTTCCGAAGAGTTACCAGGACTTCCACCGGATAGAGAGGTCTAATTCGTTATAGATTTAGTACCGGGAACGGCCCTGATTTCGAAAGCCCCATACAGAATGGCACCGGCAGAGATGAAAGAGCTGATGGTACAGTTGCAGGAATTATTGGATAGAAAGTATATTCAACCGAGTGTGTCTCCTTGGGGAGCACCAGTTTTATTTGTGAAAAAGAAGGATGGATCAATGAGACTTTGTATTGACTATCGAGAGTTGAACAAAGTGACGATCAAGAACAAGTATCCATTACCTAGGATAGATGATCTGTTCGATCAGTTGAAGGGAGCGAAATATTTTTCCAAGATCGACTTGAGGACGGGATATCACCAATTGAGGGAGAGGAAGGAAGATGTTCCTAAGACAGCATTCAGGACTCGTTACGGTCACTACGAGTTCCTGGTGATGTCATTTGGAATTAACGAATGCGCCGGCGGCATTTATGGACATGATGAATCGGGTATTCAAGCAATACTTAGATAAATTTATGGTCGTGTTCATAGATGATATCCTGATCTATTCTAAGACTCAGGAGGATCATGTTGAACACTTAAGGTTGATATTGGAGGCGTTGAGGAAGGATAAGTTATACGCAAAATTTTCAAAGTGCGAGTTTTGGTTAGAGAAAGTTCAATTTCTGGGTCACGTGATCGATAAGGACGGAATCTCCGTGGATCTAGCAAAGGTGGAAGCGGTGCAGAACTGGGAGCAACCAAAGACACCGACTGAAGTAAGAAGTTTTTTAGGACTGGCAGACTATTATAGACGGTTTATCTAAGATTTTTTGAAGATAGCAGGAACTTTGACGAATTTAACGAAGAAGTCGGTCAAATTTGTCTGGACAGTGAAGTGTGAAGAAAGTTTTCGGGAACTTAAGAAAAGATTGAGTGAGGCACCGGTGTTGTCTTTACTAGACGATACAGGTGATTTCGTGATTTTTAGTGATGCGTCGCATAAAGGACTTGGTTGTGTGCTTATGCAACATGGTAAAGTTATTGCGTACGCATCACGTCAATTGAAGGATTACCAGAAGGGATATCCTACCCATGACCTGGAATTGGCAGCGGTAGTATTTGCCCTAAAGATTTGGAGGCACTATTTATATGGTGTAAAGTGTGAAATATACACGAATCATAAAAGTCTGAAGTATATCTTCACGCAGAAGGAGTTGAATATGAGACAGAGAAGATGGTTGGAACTAATAAAGGATTATGATTGCGACATCTTATATCATCTGGGGAAAGCTAACGTGGTCGCAGATGCGCTAAGCAGAAAGGGCAGTGGCAGATTGGCAATGCTAACGGCTCAAGAGGAGTTGATTAAGGAAATGGCCAGTTTGGAACTCGAGGTAAAGAGTCCGAGCGAGTCAGATGGGAAGTTGTTCGCAATGGAGGTTCGACCGACTCTATTGGACAAAATTAAAGAAGAACAAAGCAGCGATGAAGAATGCGAGAAGGTGAGGAAAAGAATTTCAGATGGAGAGGAGCTTAAGTTCAATGTGGGTGGTGATGGATTATTAAGGTTTGAGAGGAGAATTTGGGTGCCAGGGGTATCCGAGTTAAAGGAGGAAATCTTGCAGGGAGCTCATAGCTCAAGTTACTCAATTCACCCGGGAAGCACAAAGATGTATCAGGATCTTCGCCAACATTATTGGTGGCCCAATATGAAGAGAGAAGTGGCAGAGTGCGTCAGCAGATGTTTGACATGCCAGAGAGTTAAGGCGGAACATTAGAGACCGAGCGGGTTACTTCAACCATTAGAAATTCCTGAATGGAAATGGGAGCATATCACGATGGACTTCGTGGTAGGACTTCCAAATACATAGAAGGGTTACGATGCAGTTTGGGTAATCATTGATCGATTGACCAAGTCAGCGCATTTCTTTCCAATCAAAATCAGATATACCTTGGATCAGTTGGCAAAGCTTTATATCAAGGAGATCGTTTCCAAGCACGGTGTACCTGTATCAATTGTGTCAGATCGCGATCCGCGGTTCACAGCTAATTTCTGGAAAAGCTTTCAAGAACGCATGGGAACGCAACTGAGGTTGAGCACCGCGTATCATCCTCAAACATACGGGCAGAGCGAAAGAACTATTCAAACATTGGAGGATATGCTGAGAGCATGTGTTATGGACTTTAAAGGAAGCTGGGATGACCACCTACCATTAGTGGAATTTGCATACAACAACAGTTACCACGCGAGCATCGGGATGCTACCTTATGAAGCTTTATATGGAAGGAAATGCAGAACGCCATTGTGCTGGGATGAAGTGGGAGAACGTCAATTGCTAGGGCCAGAATTAGTGCAGCAAACTGCAGATGTGATCAAAACGATACGAGCGAGATTAGTGACAGCTCAGGATCGACAGAAGAAATATGCTTATCAACATCGGCAACAACGAGACTTCAACGTCGGCACTTATGTGTTTCTGAAAGTGTCACCTTGGAAAGGGAAAATGAGGTTTGGGAAGAAGGGAAAACTTAGCCCCAGATTCATAGGACCCTTTGAAGTGTTAAGGCGAGTCGGTGAGGTAGCTTATGAAATAGCTTTACCTCCGGAGTTAGAACATATACACAACGTGTTCCACGTATCAGTTTTACGACCCTATAAGCAGGATTACAAGAACGTCATAGAGTATGAACCCATTCAGTTCGAAAAGGACTTAACCTATGAAGAGGTTCCAATACAGATAATTGATAGAAAAGAACAAGTGTTAAGAAATAAGATAATACCTTCTCTTAAGGTAGTATAGAGGAACCACAATGCCGAAGAGGCTACGTGGGAACTCGAGGAGAAAATGATGAAAGATTACCCTAATCTTTTTGTTTGATATGTAATGATTCCGGGGACGGAATCCTTATAAGGGAGGGTGAATGTAATATCCGAGGTTATTATGTCATTTAACAATTATCAATAAACGAATTTATGTGAAATTCTTGTGTGTTTTCTTTTATTAGATATATCTATGTTATACATACATGTGTTATTTTATGATATGTGGTGAGGAGTATTTAAATGGTTGGTTCAGTTTAATTCAACTATTTAAATTGGTTAAGTATGGAATTAATTTTATTAATTTTGTGGGATGGCTTTATAGTATGAGTTTGACTTCGGAGCAGAATTTAGAGACGCGGACTGCGTATTTGAGTCCGGAACGTCGAAATTAGTCAGGATAGACTGTAACCACAAAAATGTGTCACGGTTGACTTTTTGGTCAAAGTCAACCAGTTGACTTTTTCGAGAAAAAAGTCAAGAACAAATTTCGGAGAGGAATTTGACGAAACGGATAGTCCCATGACGTCTAGGACGTCGACTTTAGTAGGAATCGATATAAGTATCGCAACGTTCGGCTACGGAGGACAAAATGGTCAAAATGATATATTAGTTGATTAAATGATTAAAATACTAATATTTTAATTAGTCAGCAGCTGCTGGGACTTGGTGACAATTGAAATAGGACAACATGGAGGAGTATATACGTATATAACAATGATATTAAGGAGAGAGTACTTCATTCTCCTCTTTAAACCAAGAACTCTTTCATTTTCTCTAACTCCCAAGTTAATTCCTTCTTTTAATTGTGTATTTGTTGCAAGTTTGTGTAACTCCTGAGATGGGAATGGAAGAGGCAAAGGAAACCAATGCTTATAATATATATATATATATATATATATATATATATATATTACACACTCTCCACCTCTATACTTCCTTCCTTTTTATAAAATTCCACCAAGAGAAGAAAAAAATCAAGAGAATGAGAGTTTGAGTGTTGTGACGATTTCTGGAGTTTTGGAGAGTCTAAACTAACAAGGGGGAAGGATTATCAGAGTTAAAACAAGGAAGAAATTCGTCCAAAAAAGTAAGCATGAACTCTCTTTCATATGTTCTTAAGAAAATAGTAAGAAAAAGCATGTATAGCCATGGTAAATGATTTGTTTTGATTTTGTGAGGCTATGTTCATGTTGGTTATTGATATGTGGATGTAGAGAACGAAAGTTCTGGTTAATTCATGTCTCTTACACATTGAATCGTATGAATTTATGTCATGCATGCTAAGTGTTTGCTAAAATGCTTCTTAGATGTCAAATTGCTCAAAACATGAAAAGTTAGTGAGTTTGATTATTGTAACACGTGTATTTATGTTAGTATATATGTTCTGGACAATAGGAACCAAGTCCTTGCATGCTAGAATCAAAATCATGAATTTTTGTCAAAGTGGGTTAACTTAGAATCTGTGACTTTTTGGGTTTTTCGGAGCCTTGGAATCATAGCTTCTGTGACTCGTTGGTTGTATGTGTTAATTTTGTAAAATACTATGTAGTATGATGTCTCACCTGACCAATTTTCAAAAGAAACGGAGTTAAAACGAGCAAGTTATGAATTTCGTAAGCAAGCATGTTAGTATAAAAATCTGCAGAATTCTGAGAATTTCCAGAAATTTTCTAAGTCTGAAAGGTAGTCTGGCAGGCTTATCTAGACTCCTGGATCGAGGTCTTAACATGTTAGTTTCACGTATGTTGTATTTTTGTAAAATACTGTGATGTATGGAGTGTATGGTGTCCAAATATTATGGTCATACAACTTGTAAACAAGTGGGAATTAAATCGGGAAGTAAGCTGTTCGGCAGGAAAAAAAAAACTTTTCTGGGCATGAAGAGCAGCACAGCTGCGCCGTTCATACGGCTTAACGCTGCGCAGCTGCGCCACTCAAAGTTGGTGTCCGGGTTTGCCAGGCAGCGCAGCTGCGCCGGTAACACGGCTTGAGGCTGCGCAGCTGCGCCGGTCCGGGTTGGTCCAAGTCAAGTCTGATCCGGGTCGGGTCGGGTCGGGTCAGAAAAATTTCTAGAAACTTTATTTTCCCAGATTTTTATATTTAACCCCTGGACCTATAAGTTGCAACCTGTTTATGTAATTGAATGGTATTATGTAATTGAATTGCATTGTTAATTGATTACATGTTAGATGATAATCCAATTGAGATAAAAGGAAACCATTATATTTCAGAGTCGTGTTCGAGAACCTAATTGCTTAACGTGACACATATGAATAGGTTACGTGAAGAGCTAGTAGATAGCGTTAATTGTAGCAGGCGTATCAGGCAAGTTTCCTAACCCTAATTTTTATTGGGCATTTATTAAATCCTTACTCAATTTATATCGCAGTAAGGGTAAGAATTGGACTTGTGCTAGCTATTTATTCGTGCAAGTTCCTTTATTGTGAGGTTATACAACTTCAACTATCTTTCAAGCTTATCGATGATTACTCAATTATTATTCTAACAGCTATGCTTATAAGTTTCATGTCATTACAGAACTGTTTCTAAGTATGTTTCCTGGCCTTTGTTTTCGGCTAGTTATTATCGATGAAAAATGATTTAATTCAAATCTTTCGAAGCTATTTAATGTTTACCAATCCAAATTACTTTGGTGCGGTCTCGCATGAGTACTAAGATGAACAACCCGAATAAACGGGCAAACAGATGTCGGGCATATAGTCTCATTTATGCTTATGCAGTTTAAACTTAATACTTGTGCACAATGTAGGGTACAATAGGCTGATCACCTGGAGTACTTGCAGAGACCGTTTATAATCTATTTGATTGTTAAACCGTCTGATGATTTTTCGATGAAACAAAGTAATGTTCAGGGTAATTTACACCCCTTAGTATGATATTTAGAATTCTTAAACTCTTATTCTTGATATTTCTGTTTAACACTTGACAAGTCTTTCAACTGTTATAGCTATTCAGATGTTTCTACTCCTGATGTATGTTTTCAAACTACTTTATATACTTGCTTGGCAATTTGTGCTCATTCTTGCTTAAACCTTTTAGTTAAGGATGAGAAGGCTGAGGGCTCTGGCAAGGACAAGGGGAAGTCTAAGATGAAATGATGCTAGTTACCTTATGTAATAAGTTTATATTTCTGCATATGATGTAATGTAGCGATAAACGCTAAGTTTTAGTTGTGGTTTATTAAAGGTTGTAAAGACTTGGGATTTTATTTGGAGTATGTACGTAATAGTTATAATATTATTATTGTTATCAGAATTTACTTAGATAGATGATGATGTATGTTGTATCGTGAGCACCATGCCCTGTAAATCGATGTTACACGGATTTGGGGGCGTCACAATACTTATCACATTTAACTACCCATTTATTAATGAAATACATCATTTATTACATTACTTAATACAATCTTATAACATTATTCCAGGTTAACTAACCTTGACATAACTTATATACCCTTATCTATTCAAAAGATTTACATAAATAATTTACATAATGTAACATAACCATTAAAAGTTGACAATAACTACTCCTGAGCCTTGCCTTTGCCTTTGGTCCTGTTAGAACCTTTTGCTACCTCGGCCTTAGCTAAAATATTTTATTTAAGCAAGGGTGAACAACGAGTTTTGTTCAGCAAGTTAAAGTATACAATAAATGATATATATCATGAATAGAAAAGTCTAGCTTCTATAGAACTTCAACAATAATCAAAGGATTTCGAAGTAGCTGAATAATAATTCAATCTCAATAAATAACTTTCTCAAATTTCATACTGAATAACATATTAAGGATGAAAAAATAAAATTCTTTCAAAGATTCAATAATATTCAAGTGAATAAGAAGAATTAACTATACTGCAATAATATTCAATAAAGTGGGATATTCCAAGATTTAATGCTAAGTGATCACAAAAGGATCATGAACTAATAGAGGAATTATTAGTTATTAAAACTATATTACCTCAGGAATATAAGTTAGGTATGAAAACTAAACTATACTCCTCTACAAGTACATGGAGCGGCCAACTCCTTTGTACCTTATATTATGCATAATATTCAATAATAGTGTCAAGAGTCCGTACCACAACAATATGGTTTGGATGGCTTTCAAAGAAATATTATGATTTCAACATATAATATCAATATTGATCTAGCCAAAATCAATGACATAGATCTTCCAACAAATTAGTTCATAATAAATAGAACATTTCATGTTTTAACAAATATTAGTCTCGCCAGAATAATTAGATGAGACATGACTTATAAACAGTTCAAATAATAGAACAAGAATTAATTGAATTACGTGCGAATAACAATAATCATTATAGATGTGAATAACTAAAAATAATTATTCATTAATCACGCTTTGAAATTAATAACTCAAGTTGAGTTAAGAAAGTTACAGTAAATGCGAATATTCAATAATAATCTTAGATGTGAAATAATCAACAATAATTATCCATTACCATGCTTGAAAAATAATAACTCGAGTTTGAGTTAGAGAACTTGCCTGATTCGTTGTTGACTACTGCTACGCAATTTAAGTTAACTTCTTTTGTAAGACATATCATTAATAAGATCGATCTCTTAATTAGCGTCATATATTTTACTAATAATAATTTATCTAACATGTAATCACATAATCAATCATTAGATAACACCATACGAATACACAAGTCTAAACCCATCACACATTAAGTCTTTAATAGTATTCAATATAGTATATGATATGATTTCCCACATACAACCAACAAATTAGTTTCTATCTCGTCTACACTATTTTCACAGTGAGTTAGATCGGTTACTAATTCGTATATACCTCCACTCCCTGAATGAATTGTTTAGCCCAGATACTATACATCAACCATTAAAGAGTCCGGCTATACTACCTTAGACTTAACACTTACTCGTTCATTTATAAGTTCTTCTTATAACTTTGTAAAATATTTATGAATTCAGGAGACTTAATATATCATTTAAGCAAACTGAAACCAAACTGTCTTCCCTTCCTAACCTTTTCAATGTCCATTTCAGCAAGCTGAAACAAAACTCACTTCTCTTCCTGACATTTCAGTTTCCATTTCAGCACCCTGAATTGTTCATTTCAGGAAGCTGAAACACCCTATTCATGAAAATACAAAATCAACTTATTATTTTTCTATCTTTTGGTCAATCATATATACATATATTCCATACACAAAAAGAATTTTTCTAGAATTTTTCAACTCCATTAAGTATTTTTCAAAAATCCCTTTCTAGTTAAAACCTTAAGAAATTAGCTACATCATGCTTACCTCCAAAAATTTCCAACTCTTGGCAAGATCTTACACATGTTAACGTGAGCTTCCAATTTAAATTTTGTGGTCATCGGAGTTATAGAACTCTGGTCATAGCGGTTTTCATCAGAAAAATCTAAATATTGAAATGGCCATAACTTGGTCAATTTAAGTCGGAATGAGCTCATTTTTGGACACAAGCTAATTTATCTCATATATTGTCGTGTCCAAATGTAATTTATTACATTAATTAAATTGCCGAAACTGCCCTTGGCAATTTTGGACAGCCTACTTTTTGTCATTTTTTAGTTTTTTCGTCCTTCACAAAAATAAGTCCATACGGAAATGTACAAGGTATTTTTCAGTGATTCCACTTGAATCTATTAGAAGACTCATATATCTAAATCTAAAAATTGACCACACTCAAAAATTCAAAATACAATGAGAGACATGGTCGTTTGAATTTCATACTTTGTTTTTACAAAAATCTGATTTTCAACCATTGGTGATTTTTAAGAAAACTTCCATATTCTCACATAATACCAACAAAGCTCATCATAATACCTACTAATACCTCATATACTCATGGATCTACTATGATCCATGATCTATTTCATCAAACAATCATCAAACACAAGATTAAACACAACCAAGGCTAAGAAAAATTAAGTTTTCTACATTTTGAACAACCTAGTTTTTATTTCTTAGTTTAGATCCAACTTTTAATCCACAAAAGAGTTAGATCTAAACATAAAATAATTTTAAACATATAAATCTAAGGTTTTAAATCTCAAGATCCAAAACTTTATACTGTCAAAAATTAAATCAAAATAAAAAGAAAAATAGACTATATAAGTAGGAATTTTGTCTATACATTTACTTTTTCTTTCTCTCCTTCTTCCTAATACTTGATTAAAGAACTATGAACCTTCAAGAACTCTCTCTCTCTCTTTTCCCCTCTCTTGTACTCTCTCTATATTCTCTCTCTCTCTCTCTTAGTTGCTTAGATAGCTAATACAAATGAGAGGAATGAGAAAAAATTAAAGGACTTTTGTTGTTAGTAATTAGGTAGAGATATACATTATATATATCTAACTTATATCTCCCAATATCTCTCGCTCTCATACTCATTATTATTTAGCTTGCTTGCACTCCTAGATTACTTGTGGGTTTTGTGAAAAGTTAACAACAAAACAAATGCTTGACACCTTGCAAAGTTATATAAGAGTAGGTAATTACCATCATTACAATCCTCCCCCCTTTGTCTCCTCTCTATATTTTGGCCAAGAGGCCTTCTTGGGCCCATTTTGTTTTCTTTTTTAAGGCCCAAAAAGCTTAATTAATGTCCAATATGTCCTCTCCCAATTGGGCTAAGAGTTGGGCCACTCAATTAATTCTTTAGGCTAGCAATTTTAATTCTTTGGGCTTGCAAATTAACATAGTTTATACTTTTTAATTTTTATCCTATCCTAATCATTTAGTTAGGGTTTCCTTACACACATTAGTAAGTTAATTTCTTACTCATATATCTTTAATTTCATAACCCAATTAAACTTGCTTTACTTAGGTTATAAAATGGATTAATTGAGATGTATAAAATAAATATCTTATAATTATTATATATTTTAAATACTATCATTCTCTTATATTATAACCTATTAGGTTTTTAATTACCATACCTAAGATATGTATTAGGTTACATAATTTTATTCTTAATTCTCTTTATATACAAAAAAAATGTATACACATTATATAATGTATATTTCTTTAATCACATACATCATTCACATAAGTCATAACATA
Organism: Panax stipuleanatus; assembly: GCA_020205555.1. Classification (NCBI taxonomy): domain Eukaryota; kingdom Viridiplantae; phylum Streptophyta; class Magnoliopsida; order Apiales; family Araliaceae; genus Panax; species Panax stipuleanatus. The sequence goes on from CM035122.1 coordinate 21,838,992, forward strand.
TTTTACTAGTGTATTAACTTAATAGTCCTAAATGACTTAATAAGTTATAAACACTCACATATTCATATCAATAATTAATTACTTAAAGATTGTAAATCCTTTTCATTTAATAATCAAGGCAAGCATTCAAGCTATGTTAATTTCTAACATAACTTATATTACTCTTCCTTGAAAATGAGTAAGTATACTTCTTAGTTAATAAATTAACTTTCTAGCTTAATTCACATATACACTTATATGGTTCAAATACTTTCAAAAAAAATTATTCGTAAAAATTACACATATAATCATGTGAAATTCTCGGTTCTTATATTCTCCCCTCCTTATAAGGAATCCGTCCCTGAAATCACTATATCCTTATATTCAAATTATGTCTATCCTTAGACACTCATTTATTAATCAATCAATTTTTATTAAATTACTTTTCTTGTATTTATTATTTCATTCATTATTTCCTATCCCAATACATGGCGGAAAAAATCGTAGCTTACTTCAAGTCTCATTTGACTTGGAATAGCTCACATTTACCTGTTGTATTTAGGTATCAACATTATATTCATAATGGCATTCCTTTAATATATTAAGTAACTTGTGCTTTCATCTCACTCTACTATAGAACCTCTAAGGGTTACCATAAACCATATAGATATACTCGTGTTCTAATAACTTTTTAAAGTTGTATCATCAATTTCTTCAAATTTATATATGCGATACGAACCTATAACTCATATATCAACCTGTGACTCGGACCCGTAATGAAATAGTACCTCGCATTGATATCTATCAATTAAATCGTATACGGTTAAATTATTAAGGAAAATCTTTACCTGTCACCACTTCTTTTGCAGCCACTGCGTCTTAAACCGTCATATTAAACGTGCGCGCCGTCGGTCTTCCCAGCTGAGCAGGTCCTTTGATCGCCAATGTTCCACTATTGTTTCCTCTATTGTTGCTTCCTCTCTTTGCATTTTTCTTTGGACAGTTATGAATTTGATGATTTAACGATGCACACGAAAAATAACCTTGTATCTTCTTTGGACTGAGACTATTGGGAGAGATATGTCCCTCTTGTCCACAGTTGAAACACACTCCTTTTCCCTTCAAACATACTCCTAAATGTTTTTTACCGCAATTTGCACATGGCTCACCTCTCTTCCTATTATCTCCTGACTTGTCTCCAGATTGGGTATTGTCCTTCAACTTATGATTATTAGAGTTTCTTCCCCCACTGCTACCTCCTTCATTTGTCTTTTTCTTCTTCTCTTGATGATACCTTGACCAACTTCACTTCCTTCTTCGGTGATGATTGCTTTTTCCAACAGGGCCAAAAATATATTAATCTGCAACACAGCTACCTTGTTATATATCCCTAGCTTCAGTCCATTCTCAAACCTTCGCGTCTTTCGTACCTCAGTGTCCACCTGATGCGGAGCGAATCTCGCTAGTTCATTGAATTTGGCGGTGTATTCTGCAATTGACATACTCTCCTACTTCAACTCTAAAAAGTTTACCTCCATTCTTGCTTGCATACTTTCTGAGAAATAATTCTCCAAAAATAGTTCCTTAAACCTTTTCCAGGTTACTACTGTTGTCCCGGTTCTAGCCTGGTTTGTCTTCCACGAGTAATTCGCCTCACCCTTCATCAAATAGGTAGAAAAATTTGTCTTTTGCTCCTCCACTACTCTAGCAATAACAAAAGCTTTCTCCATCTCCTTTACCCATGTCTGGACTTCTATAGGGTCAGTGGTTCCCTTGAATTCTGGTCATCCTACAGCCTTAAAATCTTTAAAGTTTGCCAATCGATTAGCTGGTCAATTTCTTGCTGCTGGTGCTCTAGTCTGCATAGCTTGAGTTAGCATGTCTACAAAGTTTGCATTGGATCTGCTTGATCTCCTTCATTATTCACAGACCGTTCCTCCCTTTGGTTACGATTCTGTCGTCTTGGCAGCATTATCTGATGAAATAAAGACTTACATTAATACTTTTTCTTTATGCCACATCTTATTAGTAGTATAATAAGAATTTAATACAAAATTTTAAACTTAGACCAATTCAGCTTGCTGGATTTACGAATTCATCTTGTTGAATCTAAGAATTCATCAGATAAACATCTTAATATTTTAATTCTCAAAATTTAATTACTTATTCAAACATATAATCATATCATTGCATTTATATTCATATTCATGCAAATAGTACATAGTACTTTTCAGTACATAGCGCATACTGCTACAAAAAGTTACTATCCCTTTGTGACATAAGTCGGGATTCATTACTACAACTTTATGCAAAAAGTTGAGACATACAAAAGTTATCTTGATATTCTTATAAAAGCAAATATTTTACTCATATTGATATATATATATATATATATATATATATATATATTTATATATACCTACTCATCGTTTAGGATACTATATTCCTAACGTATTATCTTATTGCAAAAGATTTTACTCCTCACACTTAATCTTTCTTCCGTCCACTTCCTTCACCTGTCTTCATCTTAGGATAATTCTTAACCCTATGACCCATTCCACCACATGAAAAACATCTTCCTTTCTTTAGTTTAGGACAATTTGGTGATATATGTCCTTCCCGACCACAATTGTAACACACATTCTTACCCCTCATACATTCCCCCAAATGGTTCTCTCCACACTTGCCACATGCTTGTTTCTTCTTTGAATGCGAATTCCCTGAGTTGTTGTCACTATCATTGTTCCTTTTCCTTTTATTACCCTTCTTTTTCTTACTTACATCTTCAATTGATACACTGCACTCAACCCTCTTTCTATCGACTTGTGCCTTCAGATTATTTCGCTTCTTCTGTCATCTCGCGCAATGCCCTTTCCGTCTTCCATAATTCCTCCAGGAGAAATACTTTAGTCCTAAAATCTTGAACTTTCACAGATGCTTAACCTTCTTCGATTTCTACTCTACCATTTTCTCCATCTTTGATCTTTATTTCTGGCTCCACCTTAGTTTCTTTGGAATATACTTCTTCCTCTTCATTCGATTCCATCTCAGGGTACTTGTCATGATCGCTTCCTAGAATTATCGCAGGTTCGTCTCTTAAAACTTCTTCAATTGACTCACTCTGAGCTGGCACCTCGGCTAATGGCATTGGTGCAGCTGCTAACATATTCGTGACCATCTCATCATCTCCTAACATCCTATAATTTATTTTAAATAACTTAATTAGTACATCACCATTAAACACAATCAATAAACACTAAGTGTCTATACATCTTACTATGGATGAATTTTCCCAATCCATCACTTAGAACTCTAAATGAGTTTTCTCTATCCTTCGTATGGTTATATTCCTAAGGCTTTTCCCCCACTTAAGGATTCTAACCTACAGATTTTGATACCAACTTCTGACGCCCCTAAATTCGGATTCCCTAACCTCTGGTTTGGTGCTCACGATCCGTCATACTTATCACATCAAACTACCCATTCATTAATGAAATCCATCATTCATTACATTACTTAATACAATCTTATAACAATATCCCAGGTTAACTAACCTTGACATAACTTACATACCCTTGTCTATTCAAAAGGTTTACATAAATAATTTACATAATGTAACATAACCATTAAAAGTTGATAATAACTACTCCTGAGCCTTGCCTTTGCCTTTGTCCCTGTTAGAACCTTCTACTACCTCGGCCTTAGCTGAAATGTTTTATTTAAGCAAGGGTGAGCAACTAGTTTGCTCAGCAAGTTAAAGTATACAATAAATGATATATATCATGAATAGAAGAGTGTAGCTTTTATAGAACTTCAATAATAATCAAATGATTTTGAAGTAGCTGAATAATAATTCAATCTCAATAATAAACTTTCTCAAATTTTATACTGAATAACATATTAAGGATGAAAGAGTAAAATTCTTTCAAAGATTCAATAATATTCAAGTGAATAAGAAGAATGTCGACGCCAAGAATAAAATTCACTGCTCTCCTTTTTGTTGAAGGAGGGATCTTTTTCTTTGGTGTTGCTCTCCATCCTCTCCTATTTGGGGGAAAAGAGAGGATTGCCCATATTTCCTAATTTTAATATTATTCTACCTTTTCGCTTTCGCTTTGTCTTTGGGGTTACGTTTAAAGGATGAATTTATAGGAAACTGGTACTGGCATATGTGTCGACGATTTTGAAAAGATTGGTTTTATTTTGAGGATTGGACCGAATGAGACAGAGTCGCCAGTTGGTATCTTGGAAATGGATGTACCAACTCATCCGAGTTTTAATAGTTTTTGCAAGATGGTCCAATGCGTAACTCTAAAGATTGGTCTTGAAGCCCGAGATTCGTGGAATCCAGGGGCTAGGTTAAGCGGGGGGAAGGTGTTAGGCACCCCCCGACTCCCGTGCAAGCACGGTACCGCATCTTATTAATTTTTTATGCATAAAGTGTATATGTATGTGTGTTTGTATGTGTGTGTGTGTGTGTGTGTGTTTTATTTTGAAAGCTTTATTAGTTTTTTCTAAGTCTTTATTTTGGGTGACTTGAAATTAGTGTTGTACCTCTTTTGCGCCTAGGTACAAACGATTTGATTTAATAAAAAGTTCATTTGTAACAAGATATATGAATTAAAATGTGGTTTTAGAAAATAAGGTTTTCAAATCCTTTGCCCGACTAGGAATCGAGGACTTCGATACTTCCTTTTATTCTGTACGTTTATTACGTGATCTACCCCGAATCGCTTTATTATTCATCAAAAACTATTTGCGGTTTTATTAGAAATCATTTTGATGATATGCATACAAAAGCGTTAAAAAGAGGACGGATCACCATCGGGCATGTAAGCCATCTCGATGAACCGAGCTCCCGCAATCAAGGTTTTCACTATCACGGAATCTTGAATCCGACTTCTCGGGACTAACCCCTCGAGTTCATTTTCAAGATCCAAATATTACATATACAATGATATTTACGTTATTCTAAGAGTTTACATCATAAACCGGTCCATCAGGGGGAATCAAGTCGGATCCATTCGGGGATCTCAACATCAAGATTCCTAGTCTCACATGATTTGTATGATATTAAATATACATAATATCCACAGCTTCGATATTAGATGATTTCATCGATTGAAATCACTGTTTAAGCCATTTCGGCCCCCCTTTCACCTCTAAATATAAATTTAGGATTATACGGGATAACGGGGACCATTTAAAACAATAACTCCATAGATATAGCATGAATCTAAGCCACTCTAGCACATGGGTTAAAGCTTCATGCTTAATAACCTCTCAAACGCTAGATTAGGCTTAGATTTAGGTATATCTAGCCTCCGCAGTTGATTTACAACGTAATAAGCATAATATAACCGATAAAAACGTAAAGTCTATCAACTATTACAAGATATGCTTGAAATACAACAAGTTTGACTATATTCAAACAAGATATCTCATTAATCTATCATTTGAACAACATTTACAAAGAACCGAAGCTAGAAAGTGCGTTATTTCACCTGGGGGGACGCATGAACAAACGTTTTGACTCCCGGGATGAACTTAGAACACTAGTGGGGCTTTAAGTATGTGCTAGATGGGATGATTGAGCTTCAAAGAGGTGAAGATGAGTTCCACCCGAGCCTCTCTCTCTAGAATGCCTATTCTCTCTCTAAAATGTATTTCTCTCTTTTCTAAAATGAACTAGTGTGGGTGTTATAGGCTGCTGGAGATAGCCACAACCACATATACGGCTAGCCATAGATATGGTCAAGGCTGGCCTAAGTGGGCCCCACAGGCTCGACAGGTGGTCCTTCGGTCCCAGTTCGACAGAAGTTGACGTCCACCGCTTGGCCTTTCGGACAGTCTTTGAGGAATGCAAAGGGAATAGATCGATTCTGACTGGATTAGGGTTCGAGAAGTCAATACTCATGGCCGAGATATATCCACCAGGTCCAGATATCAGTTAGCTGGTTCGTCTCTGATGGCACGCCGTTCGGGGTTTACTGAGTTGGTTTTCAGTGATCACTGTCTCAGCTCGTCGATCCTCGATCGGTTCATGGTATGTTCGGATGTCATTGGTCCTTTGTATCACTCCTGAGGTTATCTCCGAGAAGATCTGGCTCTTTTGCCCTACCTCGAGGTTGTCGTCGGAGTAAAATTATACTTTTGCCCTTCTACAAGGTTAGTACAAAGAAAGCAAAATTTTGAGTGTCTACAGATACCCCTCTTTGTCATGTTCATGTAATGCAATGGAATGAACATGACAAAGATTAATAGACATGGAGAATGCATGACAAGGTATATCTGATGATGCAATGTCATATATAACAGATGTGATGATATGTGAGATTTATAGATGGGTTACTTCCCCGGCTGGGGAAGTTAAGGATCACGTTGTCGGGATCAAACCGACCTGCGCTGAATTGTAGTCAACGAATTGCACCATCGGGGTCATGCCGATGCCCTCACTGGGTTGTTGCCAACGAATTATGTCATCGGGGATTTTTCGACCTGCGTAGGGTTGTCTCCAACGGATTACATTACCGGGGATTTGCCAACCTGCGTAGGGTTGTTTCCAACAGATTACATTATAGGGGATTTGTCGACCTGCGCAGGGTTGTTACCAACGGATTACATCATCGGGGATTTGCCAACCTGCGTAGGGTTGTCGGTAATGGATTACATCATCAGGGATTTGCCAACCCACGTATGGTTATTGCCAACGAATTACATCATTGGGGATTTGCCGACGCCTTCACTGATTTGTTGTCGGTGGATTACATTATCGAGGGTCGAGCCGACGCCCTCATTGATTCATTGTTGGTGGATTACATCGTCGGGGGACGAGCCGACGCCTTCACTGATTCATTGTCATTGGATTACATCATCGGGGCGAGCCGACGCCCTCACTTATTCATTATCGGTGGATTAGATAGTCTGGGGTCGAGCCGACGCCTTCACTAATTCATTGTCGGTGGATTACATCGTCGGGGGTCGAGCCGACTCCTTCACTGATTCATTGTCGGTGGATTACATCATCGGGGGTCGAAGCCGACGCCTTCACTGATTCATTGTCGGTGGATTACATCGTCGGGGGTTGAGCCGACGCCTTCACTGGTTCGTTGCCGGTGGACTCTGAGATACAGTATTGATTTTAACTGATTTCTGGTCTTCCGAAGTTCGACGTCGGGATTTATGATCTTCGCCGAACTTCTGCTATTTCGGTGGATTTTTAAGGTTTTTGGGGTTTCAAACTGTCCCGGAAAGGTATCATCTTACATAATGTGACTATTCTGAACCTAAAATAACACGTTTTGGACATCGCCTTACAAATCAGGAAGCCGTAGGGCCCACATATGGCAGCCACATATATGGTTGCGGCTGGAGCAACCATGGTCAAGGCTGTCCCTGATCGAGCTTATACCCTCAAAAGGCCTCATTTTCACCCATTCCATTCGGATTTCTTCATTTTTCTCTCTATAAAAACCGAGCCCTTCTTCATTTCTACTCGATTCTGGCTTGATTCGGAGCGATCCGCCACCGTACATTTCATCTACGTGCTACGGGTAATGTCTACACTTCGCTCTTTTGTGTTTTCGTTGGTGAAAACCCGTATTTCCTTTCTTAAAGGCGTTATATCTACCATGTATGCATAGACAGCTAGATAAACGTGTTTATGATATAATGCATGCCTACAGATCATCTTATGGATTGTATGAATACGATATATTATCATTTATCAGTTAATCAAAACATACATTATATATATATATATATATATATATATATATGTGTGTTAGAATAACAGTTTAAATTGATGTTTACATGCTTGGTTGTGATGGTATACCCTCATAGGGTGATTTAATACATTCTTCGAGCATGTGGATAGTCCATTTTACAGAGGAGACTCTGGCGAAATTTTTTTATGAGCCAGATGTCAGGGTCCTATATACATACATGGATATATTAGGATATGATTAAAATAACGTACACATATAATGGCACATGTAGGACATGCATGATGTGATGACCTAACTTATATTTCATGGATTTAATTTGAAATTTAAAATGAAGTAGGAGTATACCTGACTTGGCTTTGATTCCTGTGAACTCATTGTTTAGACATGGATTCGGCGGGGCCCAGTAGTTCTACATCCTAGCGGGTTTCATCTGGAGTTTGCCGACATAGAGCTCCTTCCGAGGTTCCTGTTCCCCGGATTAGCAGATGGGTACAGAGATTGACGGAGCCAGCTCATCGACCTGGTGGGGAGGACCATCCTCCCGTGGATGAGGAAGATATTCCTGAGCCTGAGGTTCCACCTCAGCCCCCTACTACGCCTAGATTTCTTCCTGGCAACGAGGTAGATGTCCTTGATTTGCTAGGTACGGATCTGAGCCGCCATCCCTCCATTCACTTGCAGGCGATCGAGGTACGTTATTAGTTTGTTTTCATTTCTCCTTTCTGTCACAGACGGGTTTTCTTAACATTGAGGTCTTGTAGGTTTCGAAATTTACCCAGCCTAGGGGTAACTGGTTCAACATATATGCTATGTATCACTCGCTACATCCCGAGTACAGGGCGGTTGTGGATTCTTGGGGATTTGAGACTTTGTGACACCCCCAAATCTGGGTACTTCTCTTTCACATGATTTGGTGTTCACTTTCTAATTAAATCATACATCTACCCAATAATAAAGAATTGTAAAGTAAATTACAACCTTCATAAATACTTAAATAAAATCTTCCTTGAAAAAGGATTACAACTTACCCAATATAAAATCACAGGGTTAACTAAACCTTAACATCAATCAAAAATAAATGCGAAAATAAAACATCATCAACTAAGTCTTATTACAAATAAAATTGAATACAACAAGTCTTCACTTGCACATCTTTCCTTTTCCTTGACTTGTTGATGGTACGTCAACATTCTCGGCTTTAACTGCAATGGGTTGTAAAATATGCAAGAGTGAGCAAACAAAAGCTCACTTGAAATGTACAATGATATGTCATAATTGAATAACTTCAAAAGAATTTGAATAACTTTTCTTTCGTCAAAATAAAGAATTGAATAATAATTCGTTCATCATATTTAGGATTCGAATATAAAATTTATCTGAGGGTCATACGACCTTGAACTATGTCCTAGGTTATAAATATTTCTATTTAAAATCTTTAACAGTCATTGAGACTATGGACCTTTAACTCGTACTTAGGGGGACAGCCCTTCGTACCATGTATTGTGCACAATCATCTTAACGCTTTCGCATAAATGTCCCCTAATAAATAGGGTTGTTCATTCTTAGTATTTGAATACAAGTCCGCACCAAAGAAAGTTTGGTTTGGATAGATAAAGGAACTTTGGAGTTTTAACTATCATCAACTAGGAGTAGTTGAATTAACTCACAATGCTTTAACAGTTTGATAATATAAGAATTATGAATCAAATGTAAGATACAACAATAGATTTTATGATAACCAGGCATGCTTTAGGAATAACTTAAAGCATTCAATAGATCAAGTAGATCTTGCTTGAACAACTAAGTCAAGATCACATCACTTAAATAATACTTCAATACTTATGCTTTACAGATATTTGAATACAGTATAACTCATACAATACATAACGAGTTAAGAATCCGATATAGACTTGCATGATATAATGAGAAAGGGTTAGAGAACTTGCACAATGAAAAGATACCATGAAAGAACTTGCATAACGTAGAAGAATAATGATTAGAAAACTTTCTCAAGTAAGACATAAGGAGTAAAGAACTTGCCTCAAGCGCAAGCTACACTTTAATAATTACAATCACTTCCACAATTATCTACATATCACGTTACGTTTGAAACATCTATTAGTACCCAACTATAACGCTTAAACCGTCAAACTTTATACTCAAGTCCAACTCACAACGTTGTTATGACGTACGTCGATACTAATACACATACGTGAGGCTAACAATCAAGCACCTCATACACGTATAGCACTTTTACTATCATATTGCATCTTACGGAAATAATATCCAAGCACATATATAATATAACTACATAAGACTTTAATCTACTATAAACACATCAAAAGCATGTTATCTCATTACCTATTACACTTATTAAGTTATAAAAATAAGTTAGCTAAACGAACGCGACATAAAAACTCAACGAAGGGAAAACAAAATTCCCGGACAGCTTGTTAACTCGCTGGGATGGGTCCCCCAAGGGTAAAAGCCCCGCTGGGGCTGGGCCCACTACTGGTGGGAACCCCCCAGCTCGCGAACGGCAGAGAAATAAGCCAGTTTGACTTATTTCTTCACACTGAATCTGATTTTTCTCAACATGATGAACATGAAACTTGATAACAACAAAATTTTGGACTCTTTAACATGATTATAACATATAAAATCCTTACAACACATAATCAAAACCAAGTTTTCATGATTTTTGAAGAAAACTATAATATCAAGCGTTTTTGACAAAAATTTCTATTACGAATTCGTTTTTCAATCAAAATTCATGTTATTCCAATTGCAATAACTCTAATTCTTAACATATTAACATAACCCATGATCAATTTAAACAATAATCCATAATCAGACACCAATTTGATAGTTTTAAAGGGTATTCTTTCAAAATTAGTTCACAGTAAATTACTATGAACATGATTTCTTCAAAAAAACTTGTTTCTACTGTAATTTGATTGCTGAAAACATGTTTATGGCATCTAATTCAATTATAAATAGTTTGTACACATAATTTCTATATATCTACATTAACATCATCAATTCCATGAGAAGAAATTTTCACAGAGAACTCAAATTAAAGAAAACAACTAAATAGAGTTATTAAATTTATAAGGTAGTGATTATACCCTTTGTTTGGAGATTAAAGAAGAGTATGAAGATGATAGTGGATTCCTCTTAGCCTTCTCAAGCTTTACACCTCTTCTTAGTCTCTCTTCTTCCCTTTTCTCTCTATATTTTTCTCTGTAATTCTTCTTCTCTTCTCAAACACTGATATTCTCTCTTTCTCTTTTCTTTTTTTATTTTAGGCTTTAGACTAAAACTAACGTAAATATATAAAATATAATACGTATACTTTAACTGACAAAATATATAATAATATGTATTAAGGGCAATTACTTCCCACATAAATTATTAGTTATAGAATTTCAAAAGCCACTAGGGCTTGTTTGGCAAAACAAAGTTATTTTAAAAACAGATTTAATTAGCTAATGCCTTGTTTGGGTAAAATATATTTAAAGCTAGTGCAAGGGCCCTTTTTGGCAAAGCCTTTTTAAAACAAAAGTAAGGCCTTGTTTGGTGAAAATAATTTAAAAACTCTTTTCTTTATTTTAATAAATCCTTTTAACACATACTTTAATGTTACACTTTAATTAATTAAATCTTTAACATTCTTATTTAATTAATTAAATTCTAACATCAATTATTCACATAAAAATTACCACATAATTATAATTACTCACTAATTATAATTCATGTAACACTCATCACATAATTCATCTAATTTAATTATCTCAATTAAATTAGAATTATACCATAAAATCAATATACATCAATTAAATTAAATATTAAATATTCATTTAATTAATATATAACTCTTAATTAAATTATTCCACAAAATCACATAATTTATTTATTTAACTCAATAAATAAATAACATAAAATATTTATTCACTCAATAAATATTAAAATTTAATATAGAAAATCTCAATCGTTACAATCTTTACTCCTTAAAAGGATTCTGTCCCCAAAATAAATAAAAAATTCTTATAATCTCATAATAAAAATTCTCATCTGTTACATTCTTCCCCCCTTAAAAGAATTCTGTCCCCAGAATCGATATGTAAGGGGTTACACAATAATTAAGCAAATACTTGAGGATACGATTTCCTCATTACATCTTTGAGTTTCCATGTGGCTTCTTCAGCACTGTGATTCCTCCAAATTACCTTAACAGAAGGTATCACTTTATCAAATTGTAAAGGCTCGTATTCTATTACATGTTTATAGTCGTATTTGTAAGGTCGTAACACGAAAATGTGAAAGACGTTGTGTATATTCTCTAGCTCCGGAGGTAACGCCACCTCGTAAGCTACTTCACCCACTTTTCGCAGTACCTCAAACGGTCAAATAAATCGGGGACTCAGCTTCCCTTTTTGCCAAATCGAATCTTCCCCTTCTAGGGAGATACCTTCAGGAAAACGAAGCTTCCTGGTAAAAATTCTCGGTTCTGTCAATGTTGATCGGCATATTTCTTCTGTCTGTCTTGAGCAGCAACCAGTCTCGTTCTGATCAGCTACACGATTTCAGCAGTTTGTTGTACCAGTTTCGGTCCCAATAATTGACGTTCACCGACTTCATCCCAGCACAAAGGCGTTCTGCACTTTCTGTCGTATAACGCTTCATAAGGCGGCATGCCGATACTCGCGTGGTAACTATTATTGTAGGCGAACTCCACCAACGGTAGATGATCATCCCAGCTTCCCTTGAAGTTCATTATGCAAGCTCTAAGCATATTCTCAAGCGTCTGAATCGTTCCCTCGCTCTGGCCATCGATCTGAGGATGATACGCTGTACTCATTCGCAATTGCGTTCCCAGACACTCTTGCAAATGCTTCCAGAAATTCGACGTAAAATGTGGATCTCTATCTGACACAATCGACACTAGAACACTGTGTCGAGAAATAATTTCCTTAATGTATAACTTCGCCAATTGTTCTTAGTTATACTTAAACCTGATTGGTAGAAAGTGGGCTGACTTCGTCAGGCGATCTACTATCACCCATATTGCGTCAAATCCCTTCTGAGTTGCTAGAAGACCAACCACGAAATCCATCATGATGTGCTCCCACTTCCATTTTGGAATTTCTAACGGTTGTAGCAATCCGCTAGGTCTCTGGTGTTCTGCTTTGAGTTTCTGGCAAGTTAGACATTTTGCAACACATTCAGCAACGTCCCTCTTCATATTCGGCCACCAGAATTGATGTCTGAGATCCTGTTACATCTTCGTACTCCCCGGGTGAATCGAATATTTTGAACTATAAAATTCGCTAAAGATCTCTTCTTTGACTTCTGATACTGACGGTACCCAGATTCTACCATTAAATCGTAGCAGTCCTTCGTTATCGATCTTAAACTTGAATCCTTCACCATCGACTATTCTCTTCTGAATCTTCCCGCATTCTTCGTCGTGAAGTTGTGCTTCTTTCACTTTGTCTGCCAAAGTAGAACAAGTAGTTACTTGAAATAACTTTTCATCTGACTCTTTCAAAAACTTCACCTCCAGCTCTAATCTAGCCATTTGTTCTATCAACTGATCCTGATCAGTTAACATGTTCAGCTTCTCCCGACCTTTTCTGTTTAAAGTGTCGGTGACGACGTTAGCTTTACTCGGATGGTAAAGTATCTCGCAGTCGTAGTCCTTGATCAGCTCCAACCATCTCATTTGGTGCATGTTCAAATCCTTCTGGGTAAAGATATACTTCAGACTCTTATGATCTGTGTATATCTCACACTTTTCTCCATATAAGTAGTGTCTCTATATCTTTAGGGCAAACACTACTGCCGCCAATTCCAAGTCATGGGTCGGATACCCCTTCTCATAATCCTTTAGCTGACGTGATGCGTAGGCAATGACCTTGCCATTCTGCATCAGCACGCAGCCTAAACCCTTATGTGAGGCATCACTATATACTACGAAATTTCTCGTACTATCCGACAATGATAACACAGGCAGTACTCAACCTTTTCTTCAACTCCTAAAAACTTTCCTCACACTTTTCAGTCCAAACAAACTTACCTGTCTTACGAGTCAAATTCGTTAACGAAGTTGCGATCTTAGAAAAATCTTAGATAAATCTTCGATAATAACCTGCCAATCCCAAGAAACTCCTCACTTCAGACGGCGTTTTCGGCTGATCCCAATTCATTATCGCTTCAACCTTCAACGGATCTATCGAAATACCATCCTTGTCGATAACGTGGCTAAGAAATTACACATGTTCTAACCAGAATTTATACTTCGAGAATTTCACATAAAGCTTCTCTCGTCTCAGCGATTCTAAGGTCAGCCTTAAATGTTATGTTTGTTCCTCCTCGGTTTTGGAGTAAACCAGGATGTCATCTATGAACACTACCACGAACTTATCCAGGAATGGCTTAAACACCCTGTTCATTAGGTCCATAAATGCAGCTGGGGCATTCGTTAGACCAAATGACATCACCAAGAACTCGTAATGACTATATTGAGTCTTAAAAGCCATTTTTGGTATATCTTCCCTTCTCACCTTCAATTGATGATACCCGCTTCTCATGCTAATTTTTGAGAAGTATCTAGCACCCTTCAGTTGATCGATCAAGTAATCGATCCTAGGTAAAGGATACCTATTCTTGATCGTAACTTTGTTCAACTCCCTATAGTCAATGCAAAGACACATTGATCCATTTTTCTTCTTCACGAATAAAACTTGTGCCCCCCACGGAGAAATGCTCGGTTGATATATTTTTTTCTTCTTTTTTTATCAAGACATAGTAGTTCAGTTTGAAAGTGAAAGGGGTTTCAGACATAATACCGTTTCAGCGAATCAGAATTGATCAATTGTGGGAATTCCTCACCGTCCATCTCTTCCAATTTCAAAGCTTTTCCCGATAGGATTGCTTTGATAAGAAAGGGTCCTTCCCAAATTGGGGCAAATTTTCCTTTAGCTGCATCCTGGCCCGGAATGATCTTCTTCAGCACCAAATCATGCTCTTTAAATTCCTGAGGTCACACCTTCTTGTTATAAGATCGGGACAATTGCTGTTTATAGAGTTGATCGTGGAAGATAGCCGCAGTTCTCCTTTCATATATCAAGGATAACTGATCGTATCGATCTTGTATCCATTGGCTCTCCTCTATCTAGGCATCCAGCATCACTCTCAATGATTCCATCTCCATTTCGACAGGAAGTACAACCTCCATATCATATATCAGTGAATAGGGTGTTGCCCTAGTCGAGGTTCGAGTCGACGTCCGGTGTGCAAGTAGGGTTAACGGCAATAGATCAGGCCATCCCTGGTGATTTGCTGACATCTTCATCATTATCTTCTTGATGTTCTTGTTAGCCGCTTCCACTGCACCGTTCATTTTAGGATGATAAATAACTGAATTGAGGTGTTTGATATTGAACTTACTGTATAGTTCCCTCATCATCTCGTTATTCAGATTCTTGGCGTTGTCTGATATGATAACCTTGGGTTGTCCATACCGACAGATGATGTTGCTTCTAATGAAACCAACGATGACCTCCTTGGTGACCCTGGGGAAAGAAGCTGCTTCCACCCACTTGGTAAAGTAGTCAATCATAGTGAAGATGAATCGATGACAGTTACTGGCTTTAGGATCAACTGGTCCTATCACGTCCACTCCCCACATGGAAAAAGGCCATGGTGATGTCATACAATGTAGTTAATTCAGAACCGCATGAATAATGTTGGCGTGGATCTGGCATTGACATCAAGCTAAATTCGCACTCGTGTGCCTTTTTTGAAATGAAATGAATTTTTGGTTATCTTCAAAACATGGTGACAAGGGTGTGGAGATGGACTTCGAGCCATTATCACATCATTACCTGTTGCGACATGATAATTCCAAAAATGATTTTCAATAGTTTTGAACGGTTTAAAGAAAAATCTACGCTAATTGTTTCAGCTAGACAAAGATTATTTGAAATATCAAAATGTATCTTATATATCATTAATGCATCATTGAACCTGGTGCAAAGATGATAAAAATGATGGAGTTATTAAAACAGTCTTACCTAGTGTTGGATGTGATCTAAAGATCGTCAGCCCACTATGGTATATTGTATTATGACAAAGTCACAAAATAACGGAATTTCAACGAACTGTAAATACAGTGAGGTATAATGACTATGTGGTTAAGTGTTAGATAGTTTAATTTTAAAGTAATAGAATGATGAGATAAAGTATGTTATACTAATTGAAAGATCAATCTTATAACTGATAGGTCTTTTCAATAAAGCGATTAAATAAAATTGCGTAGCAGTAATCGACGATACAGGCAAGTTCCTATACTCTTTTATTGAGCAAGTTTTTCTAACTCAAACTTGAGTTATATTTCAAAGCATGTTAGTGAATGATTATTGATGATTATTCACGTCTATACTAATTATTGATTCACACTTAGTGCATGTTGCATATGTTCATCAGTTATGAAAGGCTGATCACCTTCCTTACCATTTGGCTCAAATAAATTTGTTCATGTTTATTGTTGGCCATTCTTCATTATTGACTCGGTCATTCAGTTATAAAAATTGATTTATATCCTTTCACAATGATTTATATTGTTGAAAGTTTGTCAACTTATTATTATTCTTTTTCAATCATGATATATCTTCATTTGAACTTAAACTTGCTGGACAAACTTGTTGCTCACCCTTGCTATATCATGATAACCATTTCAGATTAAGACGAAACTTCGAGCACAGGCAAAAGCAAAGACAAGTTACAAGATTGGATTATTGTACAGTTAAAATTGTATTAGTATTGGAGGCATATGACATTGTATGTAGTGTAGGATATTGAATGCAGGTATTAAGTTAAGGTTACGGACCTTGGGAATTATGTTGTAAAAGTTATTGTATAAACAATTTATGTTTATATCTTCCGTAATAGTTATAGAAATGATGTATCGTAACGTACAAGGTCCGAGGTTATGGGGACCCGGATTTGGGGGCGCTATAGTTGGTATCAAAGCTGTAGGTTATAAACCTTAGGTAGGGTTACCTTAGGCTATAACCGCATGAATGAGAATAAGGAATAAACTCAAATAGAGTTTTAAATTTAAGCGATGAATTTGGGTAAGGTATTGGTAAGTAAATAAGATTCAAAGAAGAATCCTAACAAGTAATAAAGATCCAGAGTTACCTAACTCTGATAATAAAGATAAACAGTAGTAATGACTAGATAGAGTCTAAAAGACTAAAAGTATAAAGTGAAAGTAGATCGTAAAACAAAACGATCATAAGATAGAAAAGAATTATAATATAATACGATTATAATATGAGATCACAACGTGATCTGATAAGGTCATAGGAAGACAGATGATTAATCGTTTGATTAAAAACTTTATAGCAGAATTGCTATACGAATATGGTACTATGAAATAGTACGAGTTAAACTCAAAAGAGTTATAGAATTATTGATACGAATTAAATGAAATTCGTATTCAGTAAAGAGAAAGCTAGGATTATGTGGGATTTCGATTGAGGACTCATGTGATAGCTGAGTTGTAGAAACCTTTGTATGGGCAGGGGTCTTGTGCTTGGTCTAACGACTACTTATTTATCACATTGATAATCATTGAAATGTTGGTGTCGCGCTATTCGCTATATGTATGTTGAGAAGGTGATTCTTTTCTCATGTGTGTGACGGATAGGTAGAGAATATAAGATTAGGTATGAGTTCTTTAAACTCACACTTATGGTATGTTCGTGACTCATAATTGTTTGGTGGAACCCCTCAGCAAATGGACGACTTTGGTCTTACTAGGATAAGTTCCTAAATCCATATGATTGTGGTAAGTTCCTGAACTCATAACGTGTGGTATGTTTGATGAACTATACTGGGTATAAGAAAGTTGTGGAAGAAGAATTGAGGATTTTTAGTGTGGTAAGTTTTAAGTATGATAGAATAGATAGAATTATTAAGCAATTGATCATTAGAAGAATTGAAGTTGATGGTGGAGGCATAGGTATTCCAAATTTTCTAGCTATGCTAGACTTCGAAATTTTTGACATCAAGCTAAATTCGCACTTATGTGCCTTTTTCGAAATGAAATGAATTTTTGGTTATCTTCAAAACATGGTGAAAAGGGTGTGGAGATGGACTTTGAGCCATTATCACATCGTTACCTGTTGCGACATGATAATTCCAAAAATGATTTTCAATAGTTTTGAACGGTTTAAAGAAGAGTCAACGCTAATTGTTTCGGCTAGACAAAAATTATTTGAAATATCAAAATGTATCTTATATATCATTAATGCATCATTGAACCTGGTGCAAAGATGATAAAAATGATGGAGTTATTAATACAGTCTTACCTAGTGTTGGATGTAATCTAAAGATTGTCAGCCCAGTATGGTATATTGTATTATGACAAAGTCACAAACTGACGGAATCTTCAACGAACTGTAAATACAGTGCGGTATAATGACGTCATAAAATAATTTTCAAAATTTGAAAGAAAAGTCAAGTGCCAATTAAATTTGGCCAGACACATGTTTTGATTGATGTTCAAATTATTGGTATATGTCTAAAGCTATTTGATTCAGCTAGACAAATATTTATGAAAATTCAAGTATCTCTTTGAGAACTTATCCCGAACCATATTATTTTGATTCGGACTTCCAGCTGAGTATGAACAAAACCAAAAAAGGGGGATATATTGATTGGATCATGTACATTCCAATCATTGAACACATACAATCGTTCAGATAATTATGGCTAGCGGTAGTTTACCTTCTTCGTGATTATAAACATGCATATTATTTGGTTACGGTGAATATCGTTAAACCCGAGAGTTCATGGTCTATATGGCCACTCAGCATAATTTGAAAAAAAAAATTAACTCCTTAAAGAGAAGTCTGGGTAGAATGTGATGATTGAATAGTTCCTCATAGAAGGAAGCCGTATGTACTCATTAAATGAGAATGAAATCAGATAAAGGTTCAATTAAAAATCTAGTTTTGACAAATAAAGGAGTAGGAATTAGTAGGCTATAATTTCGAGGACGAAATTATTAGAAGAAAGGGTGAATGTGACAACCCAAAAATTTATAAGATCTTAAATGATTTAAAAAAAGGTTAAAAGATAAAATCTAGAGTGAAAATAGCGGAATAATTTAAAATTTTTAAGAAGAACCTATAAGGTTTGCTATTTGAATAAGAATAAAGAAATATAACCTAATATATATATTAGGTAGAGTAATTAAATACTCTAAGAGATTTATTTTGTACATCTTAAATAATTGATTTTATAACCTAAGTAAAGCAAGTCTAATTGGGTTATAAAATTAAAGATATATAAGTAAGAAATTTATTTATAAAGGTGTGTAGTGGAAACCCTAACTAAATGATTACGGTAAGATAAAAATTAATGAGTATGGAACTAAGTTGGTATTATGGCCAAAAGATTTAAATTAGTAGCCCAATTGTTTATTTAATCATTAGGCTTGTAGCTAATTGATTTAATAGCAATTAAGTTATTAAGCTAGCCCAATATATCAAGTATGGGACAAATATTATGATGGCCCAATTTATTTATGGGTGGAAGCCCAAGTTCAATTTAATTAGTAAGCAAAATTAGGATTTTAAAGGAAGGCCCAAAGGAATTAAAGGAAGACCCAAAGGAATTAAAGGAGGTCCAAACCATGTAAGGAGGGGTAGTATAGTGCATTAGTGGAGCATAAATAAAAACAAAAGTGGTAGATAGAAGCACATGACCGATTTTTGAAGGAGTGGGCAAGGGAGAGTAATGTGATGATGAGGTTGCTTTAGTTGGTAGATTCACTATTGAGGTGTCATCTAATTAAAGGATCCAACACTTATGTTTAGCCTTGCAAGTTAACTATAGTGTACAAGCAAGATAATAATGATTAAAGAGAGAAAGAGAGGGACAAGGGAGTGGGAATAATAATAAGAGATATATGCTATATCTCTTCATTGCTACAAAACAACAAAAGCATTTCATCTTCTCTTTCCTCTCATTTGTATCATTTTTGTTCTAGCAAGAGAGAGGGAGACAGAGGGGCAACTTCGGCCAAGAGAGGGGGAAGGAGAGAGAGGGAGTTTGATAGTTCCATAGTTCCCTAATCTAAGTATTAAGAGGAAGGAGAGGAAGGAGCAAGCAAAGGTATAATTTCTAAATTTTATTCTATTTTCTTTGATTAATTTGATGGAAAAGGAGATGTGTGATTTGGAAGTTTAAAACCTTTAATCTATTTGTTTTATTTAGATTTATGTATGGATCTAACATATTCAAGTGTTAGAAATTGGATTTAAAGCATAAAAAGGGAAACTAGGTTTTTCAAAAGTAGAAAAACCCTAAATTTTTTGCCTTTATTGTGTTTATCTTATGATTGGTGATTGTTTGATGTATTAGATCATGGATCATGATAGATCCATGAGTATATGAGTTGTTAATCGGTATTATGATGTTTGATGATGGATTATGTTGATAATTAGGTGAGAATACAGAAGTTTTCTTAGAAATCATAAAAAATTGGAAAATCAAATTTTTAGAAAACAAAGTGTCAAATGGAAACAACCATATCTCCTAGTGTATTTTAAATTCTTGAGTGTGGTCAACTTTTGGAGTTAGATATATAAGTCTTCTAACTTTTTCAAGTGGAATAACTGAAAATCACCTTGTAGATTTTCGTATGGACTGAAATTAGTAAAGGAAGTAAAATCTGAAAATTGAAGAAAAGTAGGCTGTCCGAAAATTGTAAGGACAGTTTCGGGCATTTAATTTTTTAAAAAAATTTCTATCTTTTGGGACATTAAAATATATGTTATAAAGTAGCTTGTGTCCAAAAATGAGCTCATTTCGACTTAAATTGAGCAAGTTATGACCATTTTAATATTTTTGTTTTTTCGACAAAAATCGCTATAATCGGAATTGTATAACTCCGATGGCCACGAAATTTAAACTGTAAGCTCATATTAACATGTGTAAGATCCCACCAAGAGTTGGGAATTTCTGGATTTAAGTATGAGGTAGCTAATTTCTTAAAGAATTAACTAGAAATGGATTTTTGAAAAATATTTAAGGGAGTTGAAAAATTCCAGAAAAATTGCTTTTGTGTATGGATTTTATGTATATATGTTTGGCCAAAAAGATAGAAAAATAATAAACTAATTTGGTATTTTTGTAAATAGGGTGTTTCAGCTTGCTAAAATTAACATTTCAGGTTGCTGAAATGGAAACTGAAAATGTTAGGAAGACAGTTTGGTTTCAGCTTGCTGAAATGGAAACTGATAAGGTTAAGAAGGGAAGATAGCTTGATTTCAGTTTACTAAAATAGTAAACAGCTTACCAAGTTTTAATAATAACTTATTAAAAGAACAAGTAAGGGTTAAGTCTAAGGTAGTGCAATTGTACCCTTTAATGGTTGATGTATAGTAGCTGGGTTAAACGACTCCTTCATATGGGGAAGGTATCTATGAATAAATAACCGATCTAACTCATTGTGAAAACAGTGTAGACGAGACGAAAACTAATTTGTTAGTGGTTTGTGGAAAATTACTCAGTATACTATATTGAATATTATTAAAGACTAGATGTGTGCTAGGTTTAGACTTGTAAATAAATATGGTGTTAAGGTTATCTAATATTTGACTATGTGGTTAAGTGTTAGATAGTTTAATTTTAAAGTAATAGAATGATGAGATAAAGTATGTTATACTAATTGAAAGATCAATCTTATAACTGATAGGTCTTTTCAATAAAGTGATTAAATAAAATTGCGTAGCAGTAATCGACGATACAGGCAAGTTTCTATACTCTTTTATTAAGCAAGTTTTTCTAACTCAAACTCGAGTTATTTTTCAAAGCATGTTAGTGAATGATTATTGATGATTATTCACGTCTATACTAATTATTGATTCGCACTTAGTGCATGTTGCATATGTTCATCAGTTATGAAAGGCTGATCACCTTTCTTACCATTTGGCTCAGTTAAATTTGTTCATGTTTATTGTTGGCCATTCTTCATTATTGACTCGGTCATTCAGTTATGAAAATTGATTTATATCCTTTCATAATTATTTATATTGTTGAAAGTTTATCAACTTATTATTATTCTTTTTCAATCATGATATATCTTCATTTGAACTTAAACTTGCTGGACAAACTTGTTGCTCACCCTTGCTATATCATGATAACCATTTCAGATTAAGACGAAACTTTGGGCACATGCAAAGGCAAAGGCAAAGACAAGTTACAAGATTGGATTATTGTACAGTTAAAATTGTATTAGTATTGGAGGCATATGATATTGTATGTTGTGTAGGATATTGAATGCAGGTATTAAGTTAAGGTTACAGACCTTGGGAATTATGTTGTAAAAGTTATTGTATAAATAATTTATGTTTATATCTTCCGCAATAGTTATAAAAATGATGTATCGTAACGTACAAGGTCCGAGGTTATAGGGACCTGGATTTGGGGGCGCTGCACTGAGCCTTGCAGACTTAGTCGTATTTGAGTCCAGTACTCAAACACCGACGGGTTCGCCTCCTAGTGGAGGAATCACACAACATACATTCACATACATCGCGTCTCACCGTATGAAATGATGACTTTGTGCGAAGCACTAATATAAAACAGTAAAGCATTCATTCACATCCATTCAATGTAAAGACGCAGCATTTCACACACACGCAGATATAAAAGGAAATTTTGAAAATATTTGAACGAGGCCTAAGCCCTCTACTATCCCCAGCAGAGTCGCCACCTATCGACGTCGGGAAAAAATACGGATCGAGTTGGACCAGAATCTTTCTCTTTTCCTAAGTTTTATTGCTTTCTACCCTTGTTACCTTGTCTGTTTGATGAAGAGTGAAGGTTTTTTAGGAAAAGGCCAACATGTATCATGTCGACGATTTGAACAGTTTATAGAGTCGCCAGTTGGTAGATTTGAAATGGTTGTACCAACTCAACCGAGTTTTGTTTAAAATTAGGCCCAATTATTGGACACTGTCGAAACTTGATCTTTGAAACCGAAGTTCTAAGTTTAGGGGCTTGGTTAAGTGTGGGGAAGGTGTTAGGCACCCCACAACACCCGTGTAAGCACGGTACCATATTTTTTCAATATTTCTCTTTTTATTTGCAATGTGTGTGTGAATGCTGGAAGAAATTGGGCTTACGTTTAATTGATTTTGAAAGTATGGACGTGCTTCGTTGAACCTATATACAAAGGGTTTGATTTGATTTTTAAAAGTCCTTTTAGACAAGATATTAAAATGATATTTTGAAAATAGGTTTTCAAACCCTTACGCTAACTTAGGAATTGAAGCATGTTGATACTTCCATCTTTTTATCTTTTCAGCCTATTTGGCTCAACTTGAATGGTGATTGTCGGGCAGTGAAGCATCCTCGACCACAAAATATATGCAAGTGTCGGTCTTCTCATGGGCATGAAAGCCATCGGAGTGACTCTGGCATGACAAACTATTATTTCACTATGTTGAGACCTAAAACCCGGATAACCGTTTTAAGGTCTTTCGGATGTACATTTTTTACAGATAAACTTGCAGGGTACATTTATAAAGTGGAGTTTGTCTATCGTGGGAATCAGATTCTGATCAATTTGATCATGAATCCCACGATTCCAAGGCTCACAAAAGGAAGCCACACAAACCTGCACAACACATATATTTACAAGAAATGGATATTTACATCCAGATGTCGTAAAAACCAAGGATTCATCAGTCAAATCCTGGCATGCGCGTAGCCAAAGCTTCTCATTCTCAATAGATAGCGATCTAAGGGTCACGAGGTTGCTTTCAAATGAATAAAGCTAGACAGAAAGCTAGATTTAAATAAATCTTAGTCATTATAGCTTCCCAGTTCTAGTTGAACCTATTTTGAACCGTTTGAAAGGTAGAAAGGGCTAAATTTTAAAGAAATCTAACTTGCCAAATGAATATCAGTGCCAATTCATATCAAATGAATATTTACAACAGAAAATTAATCATAATGAATAAAGAATATATATATATATATATATATACGAAAGCGGTAAAGGGCGATGAGTTTTCACTCCTATGCCCGGACTAGAATGTAAATATATATATATATATATATATATATATTTAACAAAGATGTAAAAAGCCACGGAGTAATCCAGACTTGATAGAATGGAAATGTATATATATATATATATATATATATATAAAAGCAATAAAGGGCGACGAATTTCAAATCCTATTCCCGGACAAGAATGAATATATATATAAATATATATATATATATATATATATATATATATTTATAAAAGGTGTAAAAAGCCACGGAGTAATCCAGACTTGACATAATGGAAATATATATATATAAGCTGTAAAAAGCCACGGGATGATCCAGGCTTGACAGAATAGAAATATATATATATATATATATATATATAAGTTGTAAAGGGCGATGGGTTTTCACTCTTATGCCCGGACAGAAATGTAAGTATATATATATTTATAAAAGTGGTAAAAAGTCCACGAAATGATCCAGTCCAAACTGAAATATAAATGTTAATATATACAGTTAATATATATATTAAATCAATAAAAAGGCAACGAAGTCAAAATCCAGGCCAAATGAAGTCAGAATTTTATATATATATATATATATATATATATATATATATATATAAAAAAAAAACAGTAGCTACCATAGATTTGTCAGCCAGGCTTGACATAATTGAAAAGTTAGTATATATATAGTCAAATATATACATAATAAAGCCAAAAAGGACCCGGGTTAATAACCCAGTCCAGAAGAGTGCAGATATATGTGTGTATATATATATATATAAGCAATTAAAAGCCGCGGATCGACGATCCGGGCTGTGCAAATGCCAAAAAACATATTTATGTACTAAAATGTACGAAAATGTAAGTAAAAACGGTCACGGAACTGAGTTTCGGGCAAAATAAGAAAATGAAACTTAACGTGCAAGTGTATAAATGCGCAATAAAGTAGTAGGAACTTCCTGATCATAAAAATACTTATAATGGACTGCTACACGAGCTATTTGCCACTTGATAGGCTTTAAACAGACGTTTCCACCGTTGAATTTTTGATATGTGGTAGTATTTGAGTATACCTACATGTTAGAGTGAAAAAATCTGGGTTTGAAGTTCTAAAAGTCGGGCTAGAAAACGAAATGGGCGGAGTTTCAGAGCATTTTTTCTTTTTTTCTTTTTTTTTTGGCTTGGGGGTGCACTTGTATTTAAAGACCCAATGGAAGCGAGCCTACCCATGGTAGCCGCGGGTCTACCTACTGTGCCATGTGGTAGGTCCCTGGTGGTGGGTCCCATCGCCTCAAAGTACGTGCACTCCGAGCAACGCGAAGTCAGATTCAAAACTTTCTAACTTTTGATTGGAGCGTCCGTTTAAGGCGTGCTATACCTTTTCGGAAAGCCCTTGCCGAGGGCGTCACAATGTCATGAGACTAAACCTTTTCTGAGTCCAAGAAGATGGGTTCATAACCGGGTCTTCATTTCTTCGTAGTTTGTCCGTTGAGTTGTCTTATGCTATTTTCACTCGGGATCAGTTTTATAGTTCTTTTTGACCTTGATGGCATCATTTCAGCTTTAGTTTGACCTTATTAGCTTCAAGATTGTAAAATAACCATTTTTACCCACCAGTGGTTGTCTCCTGTACTGCCACGGTCTTCGACTATTTTCCCTGGGCTGTCTTCGAGGCTTTGATCCCAGTCAATTCTGTTTGTCCTCTTGCTTATCTTCGAGGTTAACTTAGTTTCCCATGGTTGTGTCTGGGGATGATGTGATGCTTTGGGGTTATCTTCGAAGTTGATTTGGCCTCTTGGGTTGTGACCGAGGCTTGACCTGACCTCCCGGATTGTGACCGGGCCTGAACTAAATCTCCCGGTGTTGTTGCCGGAGTTGCAGTACCTCCCGGGTTATGATCGGGGTTTGACTTGACATCCCGGTATTAAGATCGGGGCTGATCTGACATCCTGGTATTGAGACCGGGGCTGATCAAATATCCCGAATTTGAGATCGGGGTTGATCTAAGATCCCGGCATTGAGGCCGGGGTTGAGTTGACATCCCGGTATTGAGACCGGGGCTAATCTGACATATCAGTATTAAGACTGGGGCGTAGTTGACATCCCGGTATTGAGACCGGGCTAAGTTGACATCCCGGTATTGAGACCAGGGCTGAGTTGGCATCCCGGCATTGAGACAGGGGCTGAGTTGACATCCCGGTATCGAGACTGGGTCTGAGTTGGCATCCCGGTATTGAGACCGGGGCTGAGTTGACATCCTGGTATCGAGACCGGGGCTGAGTTGGCGTCCCGGTATTGAGATCGGGACTTAATTGGTATCCCGGTATTGAGACCGGGGCTGAGTTGACATCCCGGTATTGAGACCGGGGCTGAGTTGGCATCCCGGTACTAAGACCGGGGTTGATCTGACATCCCGGTATTGAGACCGGGGCTGAGTTGACATCCCAGTATTGAGATCGGGGATGAGTTGACATCCTGGTATTGAGATCGGGGCTGATCTGGCATCCTGGTATTGAGACCGAAGCTGAGTTGGCATCCTAGTATTGAGACCGGGGCTGAGTTGACTTCCCGGTATTGAGACCGGGGATGAAAAGACAATTTTTTCCTCCTGCAGGGTTAGTAATAGAAATGTAAAATTTTGAGTATCTACAACAGGAATGAAAAATTTCGAGTGTCTACATGCGCATAAAGGATGATACGGGTAAATAGTTCGTAAAATTTTAAAAATCTGATTTACCATGTTTTCGCTTATTTTATGCAATTTGATTGTATCCATGAATCTTACAAACCTAACACTACCTACTTTTATTGTAGGCAAGATTGGTCCCACTACCTGATCCAAATCTAAGAAGGGAAAAATCCTACCCACTAACATGGAAGATGTAACGCCCGAGAAATTCGGATGCTTTTGTAAATGAATTTATTTTGATTATTTGAATAAAATCATAATAAATTTTTATTAATGTGAGTAAGCTATTTCTAGGTCGTTCTACTACCTAGAAGATGTGAATGTTGTTAGGATTATGGCTATGTGCTAGAATTAAATCATATGAATTTCCAAGGCAAGAATGAAAGTTTTCTGAAAATTTTTGTAAAATTACTATTCATCCGTTTCTGCTTGGGCATTATATTTGAATTTTTGAGAAACACGTAATGATAGGATTTAAAGACGGAATGGAATATCTAATAATATTCTATTTATAGCTCACGAAGTTTTCACGTGAGGACTTAAAACCCTAAGGGTTAAAAATATTAAAACCTAAGAATAAAAAGGTTATGTATAATAATAATGATTATTATACGGAATAAATACGAGTACAGTACGAGATATTATACGAGTATAATACAAAAAGGATACGTGAATTAATACGACGTATAATACAAATTTTATACGAAGTAAATACGTTCAATTCGAATTAATTTAATAACTAAACCCATGGGTCGAACCGATGGGTTAACGGTTGGGTTAAACCCATGGGGCAACCCATTGGCACATGAGATGACAAGGTGGGCATGTGGGGTGCATGTGCTAGCACATGGCTTCACATAGTAAGACATGGGCAAGAGGAGGTTTTGCCCTAATGACCAAACTACCCTAAGCCTTGCAAATTTTATAAATATGGGGCTTGGGAGCTCATTTGTTGGTTGATTAATTTGTTAGCATATTGAGAGAGAGAGAAAAGAAGCTAGCTTGTGCTTTGATAAGAAAACCAAGCAAACAAGAAACAAGAAGTAATTGAATCTCCATATTCAATCAAACAAGAACAACTAAGAACACAAAGAGGTATACCTATCTAAACTCTAATTCCCCATCTTCCTTCAACATATATTGATAGAGAAGTGTGATTGGTGGAGCATGAGTTGTAAGAAGTTACAAGGTTGATGTTAGTAGACTACAGACCATTAACAACCAAGAACTATTAAAACTATGATTAAACAGTTAAGAACATAAGAATGGGAGCTTTAAAACTGATTGAAATGAACAATAAAATCATTAAAACTTAGATGTTTAAAATGGTTATAATCATCAATGATTAACCAATGGATTGATTCCATATGGTTTAAAGTTAAAATTCCAAGTAACAAAGATTCTGCGAAAGTTACGCGATTAGACGTTAATCGTCGAAACCGTGAATTTTCCCGAAATAGAAGTCAAAAGTCGTCGTTCGATTCGAAAATGATGGTTTTCGATGGCGTAACGTGTAATTAGGTAAATAAGACATGTGAGAGAAAGACCAAATGAATTTGGACTTAAAATGAAGAATTGAGCGTCGAACTTTCACAACGTTTAACGAACGCGTAAAAAATAGACTAATCGATGAATTTCTTGACAACGGATTCAGAAATGAATTCTGACTTGATGGAAAAATAGAACATAGAATTTATGAACTATTGGCTTTGGAACGAGCCAATTCCGAGTTATAACGATCAAATTACAAGTTCGTGAATTTCATTAAATGAAAAAAACATTCTAAAGAACAGGGTCGGCGCCGCAGCACCTGATGAGTGGGTTTCATACCTCTGAATTATATACCATTTAAACCTAATGAGTGAGAGTTCATCCACCCCCACTCGGTATTTCGACAGACGCAAGTTTTTGAATGTTCGAGGCCGCAGAGAAGTTTGAGTATCTAACAACTAAGGTACTGACTCCAGAGCGTGGCCTAGCTCCCGATGAGTTTGACGGGGTGATGCTTCACCAAATCCACAAGAGGAGATGGAAAACATTCACAGCACAACCTGGTGGCGGTGGTGAAGGAATTTTATGCTAATGCCCCAGACAAGTCACCGTTTTTTGCATTCGTCAGGGGCAAGATGGTACCAATCACTATGCAAGAAATCAACGATTACTACAATTTTCCATCACAATTGAGTTGTGCGTTTTCGACCCTCAAGGAAAGTGGGCTAAATTATGATCAGATATTAACCGAGTTGTGCAAGCCTGATGCTACATGGTCATCGAATGGGTCTCACTTCCAGACTGGCCATCTCAGTTATATGGGATGATATGGCACGCTTTCTTGTGTGCAAAACTGTTACCATCAACACACACAAGCGATGTCACAAAGGAGAAGTCAGTTCTGTTGTACATAATTGTTAAAGACCGTTCGATAGACGTGTGCCGCATCATTCATCACTCTATTCGTTGCATTGTAGTTGCATCGTAGTCATTTAACTGCATATTAGTTTAATTACATATGTGCATAGTAGTTTAATTTCATATTAGTGTAAGTGCATATTGTAGTCATATTTCATTTATAAAAAAAAGAGTAAAAATTTAGAAAATCACAAAAATATTTTCTTTTCCATTTAGACATATTGTTTGTTTGCATAAATCTAAGCATTTGATTGGGATGAATTTAGCTCGACCTATGATAAGAGTGGTTTTACATGTTAACTTGAACAGTGTGTTGATTGAAGAAGAGTTCTAATTTTAATCATGAGGAAAATCTGAGCCTGTCTGAAACTTATGTAACTGGTTAGCACTTAAAGTTTAACTGTTTTAATCAACTTAGTTCAAGGGTTTCATAATTGGTTTGTGAGGGAAAATCTTGGTTAAAATTTGAGGACATTGGTACACTGACAGTAAAGGTTAAAATAAAGTAAATACTTGAGTTTGGGGGGAATCTATGGGGTATATGAATAAAAAAGGAAAATGATGAAAAAGAAAAAAAAATCTAGAAAATCTAGAAAAAGAAGAAAAAATATGAATAAACACATTGACTAGTTTTGTTTTGTGGCCTTTGTTACTCGAACAAGTAAGCCCTAGGGGATGTTTTTACATCCAACGCCCTAAACTCATCTGGTTTGGGAGTCGTTGGTCAAAAGTTTGCTAAATGGGTAACAATGAAAAGCCTAAGAGAATCAGACATTTCACAATCAAGTGTAAACGCGGGATGGAGCGTAAAACGCACCCGCGAATGAATAAAAGTAGGAATAAGAAGTTTAACTAGAATGGTCATGTTTACAGATTAATTAAATTGGAACTGAAATTTTCCCTATAAGAAGTTTGTTATGTGATAATCTTGAACTGTGGTTGGTTAGAATGGTTAACGAGCACACACGCACAACATATGTGATGACATGTTTGGATTGACTGATTGGTTAAGTTATGGACTATGATTTGATATATTATTTGAGTATCATAGGGTATCTTTGAGGCCTGTTGTTGGACATCATACTAATCTATTGCTGAATTCGTAGGCATATTAAGAAGTAGATCATGCATATGTATTCATGTAGATAGGTTTGTTTATTTATTTTCATCTATTTTACGTTTTTTTTTTTGCTTGAGGACAAGCAAAGTCTTAAGTTTGGGGGTATTTGACGAGTGGGTTTTGTACCTACGAATTAGATATCATTTAAACCTAAGATATTGCTACTTCGGGTATTTTTAGGATCATTATTACTTGTTTTCATTGGTATTGTGCAGGGATAAGCCGGGATGATAAGAACAAAGGAATGAGTGCCTAAGGAGAATGTGACACCCCCAAATCCACGTTCCTTCGAAACCTCGAATTCAGTGCAGTCACGATACTACTATCGTCAAACTATTATATCTTTTAATCATTAGTAAAAGAATACAACTTTGTTTATTACAATTTAGAATATAAATTCTATTCATATCCAAGATCTCGTCTTTACATCATATTCGATATTACTAAAATACGGAATAATTTAAACTTTTCAATATCCTTTGAATAAAAATCTTTTTATTGATTCCATAACTTTGATACCGATTACAAATCTTGAATCAACTATATAATATGATTCCTTCTTATCTGAGTTATCGTATAAACATTTACAACTCAACTCGATATCCTCTATGTATTAATTAATACATTCTTACAATACAACAAGTATTAAACAGTGTAAGAAACTATCGAGTACATCATCTAGAATCTAAATATGGTCCAGACAATAATCTAAGTAATATTCTTCAATGCGATACTATCTATCTTTATCAATCAAGAAGCACGAAATCTTTACCGTGAATCCTTAACGTGCAAAAGTGGTTATTTGCAAGAGTGAGCTCGACAGCTCAACAATTCTAACAGTCCTCATGCATCACATAGCATATAACATCATACTCAGTTCATGCATTTATAAACAGTTTATATTTACTACGCATGTTACTTTTCACATAACAAGTATATCATCAAAGATCAACTTTCAATCTCATTTATATCTCATATACAGTTCATATATAAGTTCACATTATCACAGCATAATATAATTCAACTAACAGTTATTGAATTCATATATCAAATAGGAACTGAAAGACTTGTCTGATTCGTAGTTTAACAACTACGACTTAACTGCTTAAGAATATCTGCACTTCGTGTAATCCTACACAGTTATATTATTCATAGAGATCACACTTATCAGTTATACACTTCCATACATTCTCAATATAATAATTAGTATTACATTGTTGTCTAACTTGGTTCTTAGAACCTTCGTCTTACTTTCTTATCGTATTCTTATAATAACTATGTACGTATAAGTATACTTTAACCATACGTACTTACTACCATTCTCTACATATACATATGCCTGTCTACCACTAATCTATTTACATATAGCTAGTGTAGTCCATCTTTTGAGTTAATCATTCTCATATATCATTACTAACACATAAGACCATAACAAAGCAAATATACGCTATTAACCGTCGAAGTCGGATTCAAGTATTAACATATGGTCCTACATAGCATGTATACATATTAAAGGATACTTTCATGCTCGATTAACCTTTTCACGTTCAATTTACATGATATAGGTTCTAAGTCAACATTTCAACAATTTAAGGCCACTCAAGGTCATGAACATCACAAGGTTTATCATGCTAGTTCTTTAAACACATAAAGTATTTATATAACTCATATTGGGCATGTTCATGAATATTCATACTTCATGCATGTAACTATCACGATTATTAGTTTGAAGACATGCTTCATTTACGCTAAAATTGGTTTCATGATATGTAGTCATAGTATATATATATACATGTATGATACATGAGAGAATCCAAGTGTGCTATCACATATGTCCATAAACATCAAAATCCTAAATCTTAAGGTAACATGTTATCGTTCACGTTCAAAGCTCGCATTTTCATTAGTGAAGCTCACTAACAAAACCTAACATGTTCATGCTATATATATATAGGTTGACATGTTCGATATGCATTTCTAAGTCATCTAAACATGCTCACAAAAATCAGAATGCGTACATGGTATTTACATGTCAAGATCCACCTTCAAAACTTACATTCTCATTGGAAATGTTTACTAACGAGGTCCGGCATGCTCATGTTATACTATGAAACATATGTATACAAATCAACATGCCTTTCATGCATTCTTAAACCATACTAATGTGTCTTCAAAGTCAGAATATAAACATGACTTATATACGCCAAAATTCGTTTATAAAACCTTAAGTTTATTTTCAAAACTATAACTTCATCGTTCACGTAAGCGATCCGAATATAATATGCACATCCTAGTTTAACAAGTCCATATATATGTATTATTCATACCAGCATGCTTGTCCTAATTCCTTTCAATATCTATCACTTAGCAGACATCAAGCAGTAACAAAATCTGCAGAAACTGGGATCAGGGACCGGCGCAGCTGCGCAGAGCCCCAGTTCAAAACTGGCGCAGCTGCGCAGGGCCTTGCCCAACTCAAGTCTGGTACCGGCGCAGCTGCGCTGCTGGCCAGTACAAAACTGGCGCAGCTGCGCAGTTGGTCGGCCAGAAACAGAGCAGACTGCATCGGCAGTACTGTAATCCCATTTCAAAAATTACTACAGCAATTTGATTATGAGCAACTATATATTAGTTCTATCATGCTTTATAAGCCCATTTAACAACTAAGTAGACATTCCTCAACTCAATTATCATTTATCTCCACCTAATCAAGAATTTGAAATTCAAGAATATAAAGTTTGACAGAGAACAAAGATGGGAAGTTTATACCTCTGCTATCTCAATTTTGCAAAGCTTGCTAAATGGTTTCTACTACACTGCCATATTGTTTTCATCAACTCACTAGAAAATCTCTCTCAATATACTTACCCAATTTACTTCATTTTGAATTCTCAGCAAATTAAAAAGAGAAGAGAGGAGCTTGCATTTATAGACAATCCATTACCTAGTCCATGAATTTACTCACCATTTCAAACTAATGGAAGGAACAAGAATCTAATGGTTCATGGAGATTAGGTAGAGGGTTGGTAAATCACATCATCAAACCCACATCCCTTGAAATCATTGGCTACAATTGTGAGGAAAATGAGAAGAAGAGTAGTGTAGACTAGGGAGTTCACGTGAGAGGAAATTGAGGGGTGACTCACAATTAGGGACAAGAAATAATCTCAGCTTTGCATTCCTTTGGGCAATATACAAATGTATATTATATATATCAATGTATAATTGTACACTTAGGTTAAAAATGGGCTTACCATGTAATCCTAATAAATAAATACTACTATCATGTAGTAAATTTTAACTTGCACATATAAATTCATGTACATTTCATTCTACCGGATATAATTCTATCGGGTATCATCACAGTGTATTGTCTCCTTTATTATTAAATTTCATTAATTCAATAATTATTTGCTATATATTCATGATATATTATTTTATTGTATACTTAATATACACATTGTCACACCCACATTTCATGTACCTATTACAACTCAATAACTTTACTATATAGTTTATATTCATATATAACATAGTCGCATTGCACTTTATACTTCGCATAACATATAGTTAACTATCATACGTTATACTTTAATATCGCATGGTTGCACATAGAAATTAATAAATTACTTATCTTATCAATTAATTAATAATAATATTAATTAATCCATTTCTCATTAATCCATGGAATTATAATTCCCACGCTAATTGATTAACACTTTATATGATTTATTATCACGTTAAATAAATATAAATCTTTTTATATTTATAAATCATTTACTCATTAATCATCATATTATCAAATAATTACTTGATAATAGTATATTGTTCATAACAATAATTAATATTAGAAGACAATTTATCTCATCACAAATCCGATTATACTTATAATCGATTTCCTTATTATTATACTATCACTAGCCATAATAATTTAACATACTATCATAATAACAATTAACAATTAATTTAGATTAATTGTTTAATTAATAATTCCTCCATCATTAAATTAGTCAATTCATTACTGAATCTATTATTGTGCCACACAAGGCATCTCTCACAAGCTCAATCTTAAGCTTATCGTTATTCTCATCACTTACTCATTTCTCACCACATTACTACTTATAACCTGTTTAATTAAATTAGAACTATTAAATCCAAGGTCCACATATAAATATTTTACAAATCGAATATTCAAATATTATATATAACCTTTACGGAAATATAATAACTCAAGCTATTAAAATGTTAAATTACTTCAATTAATTATACTTATAATAAGTATAACCTTTACACTTATAATAATTAATATATACTCTATTAATTATTTCAATAATAATATTCACGATCAAATAATAACTTAAGTTATTTAATATTTAAAATAACTTAGTTTCCTTTCATTAATTAAACTCCCATGAAAATACATTTAAAATTATGTATTTAGCCATATCATAAAATATTATGTTTTCTCCAAATAAGCACATTCGTTATTAGAAAATAATTTACTTATTGTCTCATGATATTATTTTTAATATAATACCAAATAACTATATGTACGACACATGTACATATATTATATATAGAAAATAGATAATAAGTTTATTTTCTATTATAATAAATTGTTTCCATCAATTTAATTACATATAGCAAATACGTTTTAATATATTTACCATACTAATTAATCATACCTATTACCTCATTCAAAAAAATATATAAGGTAATATTATTATTCAAAAATAACATTTCCTCTTTTATTAAAATAATTCAACATTAGAAACTATTTTAATATCCTTTATTAGAAAAATCATATCTCTTTCTTTTCTATAAATTGTTCCCAAAACAAGTTCTTCAAATATTCATTTAAAGATATAATGATTTCCATCTCCCTTTAATAACGTATATATATATATATATATATATATATATACAATAAGGCTCTTAAACGGACTGTTCGTAAACGAACAATCCTTTTGCGTACACTTTTAAATTGAATAAGTGGGCCCAATTATGTACTATCTCAATTATGTAGGATAAGTAGGAAAAGAATATACGCAAAAGGATTGTTCGTTTACGAACAGTCCGTTTAAGAGCCTTATCATATATATATATATATATATATATATATATTTAACGTTATTCGTACATTAGACTTTCTCACATATTACTATTCTAAGTAATATATATAAAAGTACCAACTATAATTACATATTCAACACACATATTAATTCACTCCTTTACTTAAGTAAATTAAACATTGTACTATAACATCATAGTTAATTAAGATTCAATACTGACATTATATTATTCCATAATATAACTCACAACTTATATTAACTAATATTTATTCTTATTAGTTAATTCCTTAACTAACTCATGCTTCACTATCCAAACCTATTCACGGATAGCTTAAGTGCTATTAATAACCTATATTATAAACATACTAGTTATTAATACACATACTCAAGAATATGGTGATTATACATTAAGGATATTTAATGTCACCAACTTACTATAAAATAATTCTATAAATTATTTAATATCGATAGGAATTTATCCACTTCCTTTATCTCAACTGAATCGTCTCTACTCTAAGTAACAAATATATATTAATAATATATTTATAAATCACAAAAACACATATTACATAGTCCATATTACCCTATGTAATATAATACCACATACCTCATATCACATATATATATATTATTCGAACCCATCTCACAGTTTAAGAATTTTATTTATTAAATCCTTATTTAATAATATCTGAAAATTCGGGCTCTTACATCCTCTCCCCCTTATAAGGATTCCGTCCTCGGAATCACCAAAACTTCCTCTACTCGGTGTTATTCCGATTATTACATATTCTCTTGAATAATTTTATTCATTCTCTTTTCAGAAGTTTTATTACTATAACTTTCTCAATCTCATTCTACCACTTTCTCCTTTCTAAGGAACATTCTACTTACTACATTCATCCTTTAGAAGAATAAGAATCTTCCACGATTTTTCAATAATCGGGAAGTAGTATGAATAACTCAAATTCCAATTTATGCTGAGGGGTCACAAGACCGTGAACTTTTCTCCAGGTTTACTAATGCTTCAACACAATTCTTCACACCGTAAACCAGAGTGTTTATCAATCACAAAGACTAAAAACACTCTCCACACGTACTCTAGGTGGCCAACCTATTGTACCACTATGTTGGGCCGCAACGTAGTGTTTTGTAACGACTATATGCGTTACGCTCGGAACCATTGTCCCCGAAAATATATCCCCTTTATAGGGTTGTTCACCTCAGCTTTTCAACGTCAAAATCCGCACCAGAGCAATCTGGTTTGGCATACATACACAAGAATACTTAAATTCTATAATCCCTTTCCAACAGTCGCCTAGCCGAATCAAATAGCTTAGACTCTCATCAACAATTCAGACATCAATCGAAATAATTTAGTCAACTTAATTGACCTTCTTTATAATTTATAAGAAAACCAAAAATTCTTTTATGACGTCATGATACCATACTAGATTAGTAGTACGTTGAGGATTCCGCCATTTTATGACTTTGTCATATTACAACATACCATAGTGGGCTGACGATCTTTCGATCACAACCAACACTAGGTTCGATTGCATTGATGACTTCATCGTTTACCATTCTACATCATATCAAATGATGCACAAGGTTAAAATATATTTTGAAAGATTGTCAAATCATTTTTGTCTTAACCGAAACAAATAGCGTAGACATACGAATAACGGTGTTGTTTTTAAAACTCATTAGTTCAGTTACCTGACCCAATGTTTTCTCAAGAAAACCGAAGTGCAAACACTAGCACGAAGTCAATAATTATTGAAAATCTAGCGTAGCTAGAGGATTTAGGAAAATCCAATTTCTCCATCGCTTCAATCTCTTACCACCATCAATGCTTACTATTCCAAAACTCTTATATAATATATCTATTCTCAGTACAATTCACCAACTTACCACACCATGGAAGTTCAGGAACTTACCACAATCATATGGGTTGAGGAACTTATCCTAGTCAGACCAAAATCGTCCATTCGCTGAGGGGTTCCACCATACGATTATGAGTCACGAACTTGTCATAGGCATGAGTCTTAAGAACTCGCTCCTAATCTTAATATTATCTAATTATATCTTAGAAATCTCTATCTATCAAAATAAATATGAGAAAAGAATCACCTTTCCGCCATATGTATAATGATACCGCGACACTAACATTCCAACGATTATCAATGTGACGCACTCAGTGCAAGCACAGAACTTCTGCCCATACAAAAGTTTGTACAACTAAGCCATCACATGAGTCCTCAATGGAATTCCAACACTTAACTATATCTTACTCTATCACTTGCTCATTACGAGCTTTCTACGTTTCACCACATACAACTCCTCATGAGTTCATCTCGTACTTTATCATAGTACATTCTCTTATGGCATCAAGCTATACATACTTAGTCATTACAGACTATCTATCATTTCACAGTTCAATCTGATCACGTCGTGATCATCACTATACCTTAGGGTTCTTTCCCTATTATCAACCAAACTCCATCCGAGTTTATTCTCACTATCTTCGTCATATACATCTTATAGACATCGTCTTAACATTTTCATTACCGGAGTTAGGAAACTCCTGATTCTCATTCTCTAGATATTTCAAGATTCTTCTTTGAATCTTCACGTATATATTTTAATCTTATCTTTTCCCTTCTCAGGTTATAGTCTAAGGTACACTTACCTAAGGTTTATAACCTACAGCTTTGATACCAACCTGTGACGCCCCCAAATCCACGTTCCTTCGAAACCTCGAATTCGGTGCAGTCACGATACTACTATCGTCAAACTATTATATCTTTTAATCATTAGTAAAAGAATACAACTTTGTTTATTACAATTTAGAATATAAATTCTATTCATATCCAAGATCTCGTCTTTACATCATATTCGATATTACTAAAATACGGAATAATTTAAACTTTTCAATATCCTTTGAATAAAAATCTTTTTATTGATTCCATAACTTTGATACCGATTACAAATCTTGAATCAACTATATAATATGATTCCTTCTTATCTGAGTTATCGTATAAACATTTACAACTCAACTCGATATCCTCTATGTATTAATTAATACATTCTTACAATACAACAAGTATTAAACAGTGTAAGCAACTATCGAGTACATCATCTAAAATCTAAATATGGTCCAGACAATAATCTAAGTAATATTCTTCAATGCGATACTATCTATCTTTATCAATCAAGAAGCACGAAATCTTTACCGTGAATCCTTAACGTGCAAAAGTGGTTATTTGCAAGAGTGAGCTCGACAGCTCAACAATTCTAACAGTCCTCATGCATCACATAGCATATAACATCATACTCAGTTCATGCATTTATAAATAGTTTATATTTACTACGCATGTTACTTTTCACATAACAAGTATATCATTAAAGATCAA
Source organism: Panax stipuleanatus (assembly GCA_020205555.1). Lineage (NCBI taxonomy): Eukaryota > Viridiplantae > Streptophyta > Magnoliopsida > Apiales > Araliaceae > Panax > Panax stipuleanatus. The sequence continues at coordinate 21,877,489 of CM035122.1, forward strand.
CTTTCAATCTCATTTATATCTCATATACAGTTCATATATAAGTTCACATTATCACAGCATAATATAATTCAACTAACAGTTATTGAATTCATATATCAAATAGGAACTGAAAGACTTGCCTAATTCGTAGTTTAACAACTACGACTTAACTGCTTAAGCATATCTGCACTTCGTGTAATCCTACACAGTTATATTATTCATAGAGATCACACTTATCAGTTATACACTTCCATACATTCTCAATATAATAATTAGTATTACATTGTTGTCTAACTTGGTTCTTAGAACCTTCGTCTTACTTTCTTATCGTATTCTTACAATAACTATGTACGTATAAGTATACTTTAACCATACGTACTTACTACCATTCTCTACATATACATATGCCTGTCTACCACTAATCTATTTACATATAGCTAGTGTAGTCCATCTTTTGAGTTAATCATTCTCATATATCATTACTAACACATAAGACCATAACAAAGCAAATATACGCTATTAACCGTTGAAGTCGGATTCAAGTATTAACATATGGTCCTATATAGCATGTATACATATTAAAGGATACTTTCATGCTCGATTAACCTTTTCATGTTCAATTTACATGATATAGGTTCTAAGTCAACATTTCAACAATTTAAGGCCACTCAAGGTCATGAACATCACAAGGTTTATCATGCTAGTTCTTTAAACACATAAAGTATTTATATAACTCATATTGGGCATGTTCATGAATATTCATACTTCATGCATGTAACTATCACGATTATTAGTTTGAAGACATGCTTCGTTTACGCTAAACTTGGTTTCATGATATGTAGTCATGGTATATATATATACATGTATGATACATGAGAGAGTCCAAGTGTGCTATCACATATTTCCATAAACATCAAAATCCTAAATCTTAAGGTAACATGTTATCGTTCACGTTCAAAGCTCGCATTTTCATTAGTGAAGCTCACTAACAAAGCCTAACATGTTCATGCTATATATATATAGGTTGACATTTTCGATATGCATTTCTAAGTCATCTAAACATGCTCACAAAAATTAGAATGCGTACATGGTATTTACATGTCAAGATCCACCTTCAAAACTTACATTCTCATTGGAAATGTTTACTAACGAGGTCCGGCATGCTCATGTTATATTATGAAACATATGTATGCAAATCAACATGCCTTTCATGCATTCTTAAACCATACTAATGTGTCTTCAAAGTCAGAATATAAACATGACTTATATACGCCAAAATTCGTTTATAAAACCTTAAGTTTATTTTCAAAACTATAACTTCATCGTTCACGTAAGCGATCCGAATATAATATGCACATCCTAGTTTAACAAGTCCATATATATGTATTATTCATACCAGCATGCTTGTCCTAATTCCTTTCAATATCTATCACTTAGCAGACATCAAGCAGTAACAAAATCTGCAGAAACTGGGATCAGGGACCGGCGCAGCTGCGCAGAGCCCCAGTTCAAAACTGGCGCAGCTGCGCAGGGCCTTGCCCAACTCAAGTCTGGTACCGGCGCAGCTGCGCTGCTGGCCAGTACAAAACTGGCGCAGCTGCGCAGTTGGTCAGCCAGAAACAGAGCAGACTGCATCGGCAGTACTGTAATCCCATTTCAAAAATTACTACAGCAATTTGATTATGAGCAACTATATATTAGTTCTATCATGCTTTATAAGCCCATTTAACAACTAAGTAGACATTCCTCAACTCAATTATCATTTATCACCACCTAATCAAGAATTTGAAATTCAAGAATATAAAGTTTGACAGAGAACAAAGATGGGAAGTTTATACCTCTGCTATCTCAATTTTGCAAAGCTTGCTAAATGGTTTCTACTACACTGCCATATTGTTTTCTTCAACTCACTAGAAAATCTCTCTCAATATACTTACCCAATTTACTTCATTTTGAATTCTCAGCAAATTAAAAAGAGAAGAGAGGAGCTTGCATTTATAGACAATCCATTACCTAGTCCATGAATTTACTCACCATTTCAAACTAATGGAAGGAACAAGAATCTAATGGTTCATGGAGATTAGGTAGAGGGTTGGTAAATCACATCATCAAACCCACATCCCTTGAAATCATTGGCTACAATTGTGAGGAAAATGAGAAGAAGAGTAGTGTAGACTAGGGAGTTCACGTGAGAGGAAATTGAGGGGTGACTCACAATTAGGGACAAGAAATAATCTCAGCTTTGCATTCCTTTGGGCAATATACAAATGTATATTATATATATCAATGTATAATTGTACACTTAGGTTAAAAATGGGCTTACCATGTAATCCTAATAAATAAATACTACTATCATGTAGTAAATTTTAACTTGCACATATAAATTCATGTACATTTCATTCTACCGGATATAATTCTATCGGGTATCATCACAGTGTATTGTCTCCTTTATTATTAAATTTCATTAATTCAATAATTATTTGCTATATATTCATGATATATTATTTTATTGTATACTTAATAAACACATTGTCACACCCACATTTCATGTACCTATTACAACTCAATAACTTTACTATATAGTTTATATTCATATATAACATAGTCGCATTGCACTTTATACTTCGCATAACATATAGTTAACTATCATACGTTATACTTTAATATCGCATGGTTGCACATAGAAATTAATAAATTACTTATCTTATCAATTAATTAATAATAATATTAATTAATCCATTTCTCATTAATCCATGGAATTATAATTCCCACGCTAATTGATTAACACTTTATATGATTTATTATCACGTTAAATAAATATAAATCTTTTTATATTTATAAATCATTTACTCATTAATCATCATATTATCAAATAATTACTTGATAATAGTATATTGTTCATAACAATAATTAATATTAGAAGACAATTTATCTCATCACAAATCCGATTATACTTATAATCGATTTCCTTATTATTATACTATCACTAGCCATAATAATTTAACATACTATCATAATAACAATTAACAATTAATTTAGATTAATTGTTTAATTAATAATTCCTCCATCATTAAATTAGTCAATTCATTACTGAATCTATTATTGTGCCACACAAGGCATCTCTCACAAGCTCAATCTTAAGCTTATTGTTATTCTCATCACTTACTCATTTCTCACCACATTACTACTTATAACCTGTTCAATTAAATTAGAACTATTAAATCCAAGGTCCACATATAAATATTTTACAAATCGAATATTCAAATATTATATATAACCTTTACGGAAATATAATAACTCAAGCTATTAAAATGTTAAATTACTTCAATTAATTATACTTATAATAAGTATAACCTTTACGCTTATAATAATTAATATATACTCTATTAATTATTCCAATAATAATATTCACGATCAAATAATAACTTAAGTTATTTAATATATTAAAATAACTTAGCTTCCTTTCATTAATTAAACTCCCATGAAAATACATTTAAAATTATGTATTTAGCCATATCATAAAATATTATGTTTTCTCCAAATAAGCACATTCGTTATTAGAAAATAATTTACTTATTGTCTCATGATATTATTTTTAATATAATACCAAATAACTATATGTACGACACATGTACATATATTATATATAGAAAATAGATAATAAGTTTATTTTCTATTATAATAAATTGTTTCCATCAATTTAATTACATATAGCAAATACGTTTTAATATATTTACCATACTAATTAATCATACCTATTACCTCATACAAAAAAATATATAAGGTAATATTATTATTCAAAAATAACATTTCCTCTTTTATTAAAATAATTCAACATTAGAAACTATTTTAATATCCTTTATTAGAAAAATCATATCTCTTTCTTTTCTATAAATTGTTCCCAAAACAAGTTCTTCAAATATTCATTTAAAGATATAATGATTTCCATCTCCCTTTAATAACGTATATATATATATTTAACGTTATTCGTACATTAGACTTTCTCACATATTACTATTCTAAGTAATATATATAAAAGTACCAACTATAATTACATATTCAACACACATATTAATTCACTCCTTTACTTAAGTAAATTAAACATTGTACTATAACATCATAGTTAATTAAGATTCAATACTGACATTATATTATTCCATAATATAACTCACAACTTATATTAACTAATATTTATTCTTATTAGTTAATTCCTTAACTAACTCATGCTTCACTATCCAAACCTATTCACGGATAGCTTAAGTGCTATTAATAACCTATATTATAAACATACTAGTTATTAATACACATACTCAAGAATATGGTGATTATACATTAAGGATATTTAATGTCACCAACTTACTATAAAATAATTCTATAAATTATTTAATATCGATAGGAATTTATCCACTTCCTTTATCTCAACTGAATCGTCTCTACGCTAATTAACAAATATATATTAATAATATATTTATAAATCACAAAAACACATATTACATAGTCCATATTACCCTATGTAATATAATACCACATACCTCATATCACATATATATATATTATTCGAACCCATCTCACAGTTTAAGAATTTTATTTATTAAATCCTTATTTAATAATATCTGAAAATTCGGGCTCTTACAGAGAAAATCTGCAGAAAATTTATGAAGCTCATCTGGGCATATAATTTGCACTAAGGAAACTCGCCTAGTCGCAGGCTCGCCGTGGCACAGATGTAAAGGCTGATAAGTGCGCCGGGGCAAGCCACGCGGCAGAAAACATGAAATTTCCTTGTTTGAATTGAATTCTGGAGATATTTGGCTGGGAGATTTGGAACACGATTAAGAGAGTATTAAAGGCTAAAATAGGGGCAGAGAGGACATTATCTTGGACCTTAACAAACCCTAACCTTTGGATATCACACGTTGGAGAATTGAAGCGAGGCTAAGGCACGAAGAACGCAAGGCGAGATTGGAGAAGTGTAACTCTAAACTTTCAGATTTTATTCTCTTTCTTCATCTATTCTTTGTATTCAGGATGCTAGTAACTTTGTGGATGATAGTTTTTTATTTATCTATGATGAACTAATTTACTGTTTAAGTCTACAATGGATCTTATTGTGTAATTGAGAATTAACATGTTTCCTTATTAGTTTATTGAGATTATTTCCAGATTATTTGCTATGATTTGCGCTTAATTATGTTATTGGTTGATCACCAATTACTTGTTATTCCATATGAACTCGAGAGATGAAATATGGAATTAGAACTGATCATAGTAACGTATGTTTGTGATTTCTACAATAAGTTAAAATTCATAATTTATGTGTAGGATAGAGATATCTATACATCATACGTAATCTAAAGAGAACTTAAACTGAAACATTTTTCAAATATAATTCATATAAAGATATAGTGAGTTAGTTAATTAAGGTGTCTTACTTAATTCTATCAATCGTGGAGTTGAGTTGGTATTGTTATAATTCATTAAGAGATGGTTATATCTACTATTCTGTTCTTGGTTAATAATTTGGAATAGTTGATTTGAATTAAACGAAAGTGTGTCATTCGAAGTGAAACAACAAGTGAAGTTGTAGGCTTAATTCTCTGAAAAATTGTCAAATTTATGGATAGTGTTAGTTATAGTTAAGGGGTAGTTTTTCATAAATATCATAACTTAATGATTGGTTTAATAAAATTGGAATAATATAAAATTGGTAATTGTTAGGATAAATTGTAGTTATTTTCTTCGTGTGAACGATACTTTACTTCCACTTTATTACTTGTTGACCACGTATACTTGCGTGTTGTGCGTATTAGATTTTAACCAACAACTTTTTGGCGTCGTTGCCATGGAAAATAGCTGTGTTTATCACTTTCAATATAAGTTTAATTAAATCAGTTTTAGTTAAACATTTTTTTTTCTTATTTTTGTTTTATTTATTATTTCAGGTACTCTCGAGTAGTGCATGCAAACTCGATCAAAGAAACCTGAATTGTTACCTTACGAGGACAACATCGACAAACGATTTCAGAGATTGAGTAAGTGGATTGAGAAAACTCGAGAGTCACTTGAAAGACCAGACAACATGTCTAAAGAAGAACAGAAAGCAGTGCGGGACTATGCTTGTAACGATTGAGATTTTATATTTAATTTTAAATATTTATTGAATTAAATAAATATTTATGTGAATTATTTATTGAGTTAAATAAATAAATTATGTGATTTATGGAGTGATTTAATTAAGTGTATATATTAATTAAATGAATGTGCAATATTTAATTTAATTAATGTATATTAATTTTATATTATAGTTCTAATTTAATTGAGATAATTAAATTAGATGAGATATGTGATGAAGTGTTATATGGATTATAATTAGCGAGTAATTATAATTATGTGGCAATTTTATGTGATTTATTGATGTTAGATTTTAATTGATTAAATTATTATTGATATTTAATTAATTAAAATGTGACATTAAAGTATGTGTTAAATAAATTGTTAAAATAAAGAAAACGATTTTTTTAAATGTTTTTTACCAAACAAGGCCCTTGCTTTTGTTTTAAAAGAATGTTCCCAAACAGGGCCTTACACTAGCTTAAACCTAATTTATCTAAACCATGCCTAAGTTAGTAAAAACTAGTTTCTAACTTTTCTGTTGCCAAACAAGCCAAAAGGACTTTTGAATTTTGTAACTCCTAATTTAATTGGATTATTCAATATTAGTTAATACGTATATTATTTATATATGTCAGTTATATATCTATATACTACGTAAGGAAAAACTACGTTAGTTTAAGCCTAAGACTAAGAAGAAAAGAGAGAGCAGAGAGGAAGAATAGCAGAGAAGAATTAGAGAAGAAGTGAAGGAAGGAGTAAGGAAATCATCATCTTCTTCATTTCTATTAAGCAAAAAGGTATAATTTCTAGAACTTATTGTTTTGAAGTTGAATTTTATGTTCTTCATATTTTCATTCTCTATAAAAGTAAATTTTCATGAAAGTGGTATAATCATGAATTGAATATGTATTGTGTTCATGTTATACTAATAGTGATTGTATGCCATAACGATTTTCAGAAATCAAATTAGTGTAGAAAGATATTTTAACAGAAAATTTATGTTGATATCAGTTCATATGAGTTTTAGTTTTGTTGTCAATTTTGGATTGAGAAATTTATAAATTGGAATATGCTAGCATACTTATTAGGAAATTGTTTGATGATTATATTCAATTACGTATATAATGTATGTATATAAAGTAAAATTGATGGAGAAAATTTCTTACAGTGAATTATTTTGGAAGAATATGAGTTTTCATGAAAATGGTCAAATTAGAATTTTAAATCTTTTGATTATTGTTGTTTAGATGGTTTTTGTGTTTAGAAACATATTATGTTATGTATTATTGCATGTGTATGGAGTTACAGTGGCTACGATACTGTAATTTTTCGTTTATTGACTTGTATGAGTTGTCGGTAAAGCAGAGAGCTGTGGCTGTCTGCGTCTAGCCGAGCTGCACCGGCAGCAAGGCCAGGAGTAGCGCAGCTGCTCCGCTTGCCCTTCCCAGCTCCTTTCCCTACGCAGCTGCGCCAGTGCCAAGGCTACTGGCTGCGTAGCTGCGCCGCTGGCTGTGCAGAGGCAGAAAATTTAGTTTATTTATGTAGTCTTACTTGATGCCTTAAGATAAATTGTTTATGATAATGAGCATGTAATCAGTTGCTATAACATGTGGTTAATATGAATGTGACAATTTCATATTTAAGAAAAAGGGAGTTTTCAAAACCTAATATAGTATTTAAATTATAAACTATAATTGTTTTGTTGTAAATGAGTTACTTAATTATAATTTGATTAATTATAATTAAGATTAAGTGTTTAATTTAAAGTATAATATTGTGAAATTGTAATGTATAGAAATTGATTATTTTAATCAATTAGATGTTAATTTACATTATAATTTAAGTAATTATAATTTAATAAATCATGTTTAATTGTGGATTTTAAATTGATAATTACAAGATTAATTATAAATTGTGTAATTATAATAAAAGTTTAATTATTGATTATAATTGATAAATACATGATTAATTATAAATTGTGTAATTATAAATGCATGATGTAGTTTAATTGATTATAAATTATAATTTGTTTATAATTTAAAAGGTAATTATAATTTAAGTAATTATAATTTGATTAAGTGTTTGAATTATAATTGTTTAATTATAATTTAGCTAAATACATAATTGATTTAATTTTGTGAATATGTATGTGATGTAATTAACTATGTGATAGTTGATTATTATTATTAGAGTAAGTTAACCATGAGGGTTAACCACTTATGTGAATTAGTTATGTATTAACTAATTTAGATTATTATAATTGAATGTGTATAGGAAGTGTTTCGGTACGTGGTTGAGTTAAGTAACTTGCGCTTAAGGCAAGTTTTCTAAACCCTAAAGTCGTTAATTCTATGCAAGTTTTCTAAACCCTGATCTTGTATAAATTTTTATGCAAGTCTTCTAACCTTAAACTTGTTAATTATATATAAATTCTTGATTTCATATATTCATTGTTGAGAATGTCCTTTCCATTTCTGTATTGAACAATTGTTATTTATTTAAAATTATCTTAACTTATTGTTCAAGTAAGATCCAGTTATTATTTTAAATGCTTTAAGTTGATTCCAAAGCATATGTTAGTTCATAATTCTATTATTTATGAATTTTTGAAAGTTAATTCAACTAATCCTTAGTTGAAGAACGTGAATTCTAAATTACCCTTGTAAGCTTATCCAAACCAAACTTTCTTTGGTGCGGACTTGAATTCAAATTACTGAGTTAAACAACCCTATTTATTAGGGGAGGTTACTACGCATAGAGTTAAGATGTTTGTGCACAATACATGGTACAAAGGGCTGATCCCCCTAAGTACGAGTTAAGGTCCATAGTCTTATTAATTGTTAAAGGTTTAAATAGAAATATTTATAACCTAGGACAAGAGTTCAAAGGTCTTATGACCCTCAGATAAATTCTATATTCGAATTTTAATGTTAATAGAGAATTATTATTCAATTCTTTATTATTGAAGCAAGCTAAGTTGTTCAGATTTTTTTTTAAAAAAAGATACTCTTTCATGTCTTTATTATTGTTAAACTCCAGTGAGCTGTGGTTTGCTCACTCTTGCACTAATTAACAATTTCAATTAAAGTTGATAACGCTGATGCTCCGTCTACAAGTAAGGGCAAGGGAAAGCAAAGCAAGTGAAGACTTGTTTAATTATTTTGAGAATGATTGTAATAAGATTTGAATGTTATGTATTTATTTTTGCACTTTATTATATTCATGTCAGGGTTAGAGTAACCCGGGATTTATTTTACAAAGGTTGTAACCCTTGTTGTAAGGGAGATTTAGTTATTTTAATTTAAGTTGTAGTTACTTTGCATTATTCATTGGGTAGATGTATGTTATATTAGAAAGTGAACACCAAATCATGTGGAAACGAAGTACCCGGATTTGGAGGTGTCACAGGTTGGTATCAAAGCCGTAGGTTATGAAACCTTAGGTGGGGGAAAACCTTAGGTAGTAGCCTTATAGGTAAGATCGAAAAGATAGATGTGATAGGTAAAAGATAATAAGCGACCTTATGTGCTATGTGTTTACATTATAGTATTCGAAGAGTGACGACTCGTTATCACGTAATAATGAACTTTAAAATTCTTTTGTCAGGATGTCGAACGTTGGAGAACCTAGTCAGGCTAGAGAGGATGTACCTCAGGTGCCTAGAGATGAGGAGCCCGTGACATACATGTTGTCTGGGAGCAGCTGATTAGGAGAGAGCCATCTCCAGTGATCACCATAGCTGGTCGGGAGCGTGAGCTGACACCTATCCAGAGGATAAGGACAAGGACGAGTCTGAAGAGGTGGAAGAGGAGGAAGAGGATCCCGAAGAGGAATTCCCACCTCACTCTACTAGTGCTGAGATGTACAAGGCAGTCTACGATAGAAATGTGGAGCTTCATGGACGAGTAGGAGATCTCGAGGAAACTATTCAGCAGCGAGACGAGACGATCGAGGAAATGGCAAGTGACCTAGGAGATGCATAGTGGAACCTGATACATTTGGAGGTTGATAGAGATGCTACTAGATTTGAACTGGCAAAACTAAAGCAAGACATCCAAGAGGAGTCGAGGAAGCGTGCCAGAGCTGAAGAGTCAAGCTTGAGGGCTAATCAACGAGCTGATCGAGCTGAGGATGAAGCTGAAGCCAAGAGGGCCAAGCTGAGGGAAACGGAATATGCTTTTCATACAACAATAGAGAGAGCTCAGGACCGTATTTTCTACTACCCAGCTCAGTTCCAAGGTTTACCGTGGTATGTGATGGACCGAAGAACGGCATTTCGGGTAATGAAAGAGGAACGCAGAGAGGCTGTGCGACGTATTAATATGCCTAGGCAGTAGCAGTAGTAGAGTTTTGTTTATGTATTGCTTTTTGTAATAAGTAATGTAAATCCCATAATTTGAGATAAGAATGGGATGAGTTAATAATGTAATCCTGCAACTTTTCCAGTTCAGGAAAGGATGATGTAAATGGCAAAAATGCTATCTTTTTGACGTTTTTTAACTACGAGTAATGAATAAAAGAAGGTTATGGACGTCCTATGTGTTCTATGTGAACTGAATTGTTTAAACGTTTAAGTATGAACTTGAATATTTAAAAATTGAGTAAAGGATCTAATAATAATATTTTCTTAATAGAAAATGCCTCCTAGAAGAAGAGTAACACGTCAAAACCCCGAGGGTTCGACGAACAACAATAACGACGGAATGAACCCCAACTCGGTTCAGTAGTTGGTGAACCTGTTGACCGGAGCTCTTGCGAATCAGCCGCAAGTGCAGGGAACAACGTTCAAGGAATTTAAGGCAGTAGGACCGCCTGAGTTTAAAGGATCGACTAACCCTATCGAAGCTCATACATGGGTTATGGAAATGGAGAAGGTATTTGACGTGGCTAGGGTAGGGGAAGACCAGAAGACAGCGTTCGCGGCTTTCATGTTGAAGTCGGATGCTAGCTTTTGGTGGCAGGCTAACAAGACCCGAGAGGGAGAGGGAGTCATCACATGGGAACGTTTCAAGGAAATGTTCTATGAGATGTACTTTCCAGCGAGTTCGCAGGACCAAATGGAGGTCCAGTTCCTAGAGCTTAAGCAGGGAGGAATGACGGTGTCCGAGTATGTCGCTAAGTTTAACGAATTGGCCAGGTTCGCTACTTACCAGGTCAGCACTGACGCTAGGAAAGCGAGGAGGTTTGAGCGGGGACTGAATCCCTGGCTCTATAGCAAGGTTTCCATGTTCCAGCTGAATACCTTTGCAGCGGTGCTAGAGAAAGCCATACTTACTGAGGGAGGAAGCGAAGCGGTGATGAAGTTCAACCAAGATAAGAAGAAGAAGAATGAGGTAGAAACCAAGACTGGGGGTAGCAGCGCTATGAACCAGAAGAGGAAATGGAATGACAACACCTCAATTGGGAGTCAGCAAGGAAGCCAGTAGAAAAGGAAGTTTGAAGCATGTGCTACATGCGGTAAGAATCACATTGGCGTGTGCATAAAGGGGAGGCGGGTGTGCTTCAACTGTGGTCAGGAAGGCCACATTGCACCTAATTGCCCAAACCCGAAGAAGGGAGCTTGCTTTACATGTGGATCCAAAGATCACATGGCTCGCAACTGCCCAAAGAAGCTGACGGCAGGGTCAACAGGGAGCGGAGGGAATGAAAGCGGCAGTACCGTTACTATCGTTGCACCATTGTAAACTGTTCGAACCACTGCACGGACATTCAATATGACGGTGCAGGATGTTGTGCAATCAAAAGACGTGGTGTCAGGTATTATTTCGGTCAATAGTATAAATGCATATGTATTATTTGATTCGAGTGCTACTTGTTCATTCATATCTGATGATTTTGCTAAAACCTTAGACTTACCTGTAGAGGAGTTAGTTTACCCTTTGAACATAGAGATTGCGAATAGGGAGGTTATTCCTATTAGGAGTGTTTATAAGAACTGTAGATTGGACATTAAGGGTCAGGAACTTAGAGTAGATTTGATTTCGATTAAACTTGGGGAATTCGACGTTATACTGGGTATGGATTGGTTGTTCAACCATGGGGTAATAATCGATTGTCAGAAGAAGTAGGTAAACCTTACGACTCCGTCGAAGTTAGTGTCCTATGGTAGCAAATCGCCTAGACAAGCAAGTTGTTTGACGGTTATGCAAGCCAATAAACTTCTGACGCAAGGCTGTGTGGGATATCTATCTTATATAGTAGATACACGTAAGGAAAGCCCGAAAGTGGAGGAGATATCGGTAGTTAAGGAGTCTGTGGACATTTTTTTGAGCGATTTGCCAGGACTTCCGCCAGATAGGGAGACAGAGTTCGTGATCGATTTAGCGCTAGAAACTGCTCCAATTTTGAAGGCTTTGTACCGAATGGCTCCAGTCGAGATGAAGGAACTGATGGTTCAACTGCAAGAATTACTAGACAAGAAGTATATCCAACCGAGTGTTTCACCGTGGGGAGCGCCTGTTTTATTCGTGAAGAAGAAGGATGGATCGATGCGTCTGTGCATTGATTATAGGGAGTTGAATAAAGTTACAATCAAGAATAGGTATCCTTTACCTAGGATAGATGACTTGTTTGATCAACTGAAGGGTGCAAAGTACTTCTCGAAAATCGATTTGAGAAGTGGGTATCATCAATTGAAGGTGAGGAAGGAAGATATACCTAAAACGGCTTTTAGGACTCGATATGGTCATTACGAGTTCTTGGTAATGTCATTTGGTCTCACGAATGCCCCAGCTGCATTTATGGACCTAATGAACAGGGTGTTCAAGCCATTTCTGGATAAGTTCGTGGTAGTGTTCATAGATGACATCCTGGTTTATTCCAAGACTGAGGAGGAGCATGCTGAACACTTACGACTAACCTTAGAAGCCCTGACACGAGAGAAACTTTACGCTAAATTCTCAAAATGAGAATTCTGGTTGGAACGTGTGCAATTTCTTGGCCACGTGATCGACAAAGATGGTATTTCGGTGGATCCGTCGAAGGTTGAGGCCGTAATGAGTTGGGATCAGCCGAAGACGCCGTCTGAAGTGAGGAGTTTCTTAGGATTGGCAGGTTATTACCGTAGATTTATCCAAGACCTTTCAAGAATAGCAACTCCATTGACGAATTTGACTCGTAAAACGGTTAAATTTATTTGGACGAAGAAGTGTGAGGAAAGTTTTCAAGAAATGAAGAAGAGACTAAGTACTGCACCTGTATTGTCTTTACTGGATAGTTCGAGGAATTTCGTAGTATATAGTGATGCCTCACATAAAGGATTAGACTGTGTGTTGATGCAGAGCGGCAAAGTCATTGCCTATGCGTCACGTCAGCTGAAGGATTACGAGAAGGGGTATCCGACCCATGATCTAGAATTGGCGGCAGTAGTGTTTGCCCTAAAGATTTGGAGGCACTACTTATATGGAGAGAAGTGTGAAATATACACAGATCACAAGAGTCTGAAATATATATTTACCCAGAAGGATTTGAACATGCGCCAAAGAAGATGGTTGGAACTGATTAAAGACTACGATTGTGAGATACTTTACCATCTGGGTAAAGCTAACGTTGTTGCCGACGCTTTGAGCAGAAAAGGTCGGGAGAAGCTGAACGTGCTAACTGATCAGGACCAGTTGATAGAACAGATGGCTAGATTGGAATTAGAAGTGAAGTTTTTGAAGGAATCGGATGAGATGTTGTTTCAAGTAACCACTGGTTCTACTCTAGTAGACAAGGTGAAAGAAGCACAACTTCACGATGAAGAATGCGGGAAAGTACGGAAGAGGATAACTGTTGGCAAAGAGTTCAAGTTCAAGATAATGAAGGTCTGTTTCGGTTTGAAGGTAGAATATGGGTACCGCTAGTACCAGAGGTCAAAGAGGATATTCTGAGCGAAGCTCATAGTTTTAGATATTCTATTCACCCTGGGAGTACGAAGATGTACTAGGATCTCAGGCATCATTTCTGGTGGCCGAATATGAAGAAGGACGTTGCTGAATGTGTTGCGAAATGCTTGATGTGTCAAAAAGTAAAAGCAGAACACCATAGACCAAGTGGTTTGCTGCAACCGTTAGAAATTCCAGAGTGAAAGTGGGAGCACATCACGATGGATTTTGTGGTAGGTCTTCCAGCGACTCAGAAGGGATTTGATGCGATATGGGTTATAGTGGATCGACTGATGAAGTCAGCCCACTTTCTGTCGATCAGGGTTAAGTATAACATGGATAAGCTAGCGAAGCTATACGTCAAGGAAATTATTTCTAGACACGGTGTTCCAATGTCGATTATGTCTGATAGAGATCCGCATTTTACGTTTAATTTTTGGAAGCGTTTGCAAGAATGTATGGGAACGCAATTGCGAATGAGTACAGCGTATCATCCTCAGACTGATGGCCAAAGCGAAAGAACGATTCAGACGCTAGAGGATATGCTGAGAGCTTGTGTGATGGACTTCAAAGGAAGCTGGGAGGATCATCTACCATTGGTGGAGTTTGCCTACAACAATAGTCATCATGCGAGTATTGGCATGCCGCCTTACGAAGCATTATACGGTAGAAAATGCAGAACTCCTTTGTGCTGGGATGAAGTCGGTGAACATCAATTGTTGGGACCAGAATTGGTACAACAAACCGCCGAAATTGTGAAGCTGATCAGAACGAGATTAGTTGCTGCTCAAGACAGACAGAAGAAGTATGCCGATTTACATCGACAGAACCGAGAATTCTTACCAGGAAGTTTTGTTTTCCTAAATGTATCTCCTTGGAAAGGGAAAATTTGATTCGGTAAGAAGGGGAACTTGAGTCCCCGATTTATTGGACCTTTTGAGGTACTACGAAAGGTGGGTGAGGTTGCTTACGAGATTGCATTACCTCCGGAGCTCGAGAATATACATAGTGTCTTTCATATTTCTGTGTTAAGACCTTACAAGCATGATTATAAACATGTAATAGAATATGAACCTTTGCTATTTGAGAAAGACCTAACGTATGAAGAAGTGCCTGTTTAAATAGTTGATAGAAAGGAACAAGTACTTAGGCATAAAGTGATACATTCTGTTAAGGTAATCTGGAGGAACCACAGTGCTGAAGAAGCTACGTGGGAACTCGAAGATGTTATGATGAAATCTTATCCGCATTTATTTGCTTAGTTGTGTATAACCCCTTATATACTGATTCTGGGGATAGAATCCTTTTAAGGGGGGAAGAATGTAATAGACGAAATTTTTTTTATGTGTGATTCTAGGGATAGAATCCTTTTAAGGAGGGAAGATTGTAACGATTGAGATTTTATATTTAATTTTAAATATTTATTGAATTAAATAAATATTTATGTGAACTATTTATTGAGTTAAATAAATAAATTATGTGATTTATGGAGTGATTTAATTAAGTGTATATATTAATTAAATGAATATGCAATATTTAATTTAATTAATGTATATTAATTTTATATTATAGTTCTAATTTAATTGAGATAATTAAATTAGATGAGATATGTGATGAAGTGTTACATGGATTATAATTTAATTATAATTATGTGGCAGTTTTATGTGATTTATTGATGTTAGATTTTAATTGATTAAATTATTATTGATATTTAATTAATTAAAATATGACATTAAAGTATGTGTTACATAAATTGTTAAAATAAAGAAAAGAATTTTTTTTTAAATGATTTTTACCAAACAAGGCCCTTGCTTTTGTTTTAAAAAAATATTGCCAAACAAGGCCTTACACTAACTTAAACCTAATTTACCTAAACCATGCCTAAGTTAGTAAAAACTAGTTTCTAACTTTCCTGTTGCCAAACAAGCCAAAAGGACTTTTGAATTTTGTAACTCCGAATTTAATTAGATTATTAAATATTAGTTAGTACGTATATTATTGATATATGTCAGTTATATATCTATATACTACGTAAGAAAAAACTACGTTAGTTTAAGCCTAAGACTAAGAAGAAAAGAGAGAGCAGAGAGGAAAAATAGCAGAGAAGAATTAGAGAAGAAGTGAAGGAAGGAGTAAGGAAATCATCATCTTCTTCATTTCTATTAAGCAAAAAGGTATAATTTCTAGAACTTATTGTTTTGAAGTTGAATTTTATGTTCTTCATATTTTCATTCTCTATAAAAGTAAATTTTCATGAAAGTGGTATAATCATGAATTGAATATGTATTGTGTTCATGTTATACTAATAGTGATTGTATGCCATAACGATTTTCAGAAATCAAATTAGTATAGAAAGATATTTTAACAGAAATTTTATGTTGATATGAGTTCATATGAGTTTTAGTTTTGTTGTCAATTTTGGATTGAGAAATTTATAAATTAGAATATGCTAGCATGCTTATTGGAAAATTATTTGATGATTATATTCAATTACGTATATAATGTATGTATATAAAGTACAATTGATGGAGAAAATTTCTTACAGTGGATTATTTTGGAAGAATACGAGTTTTCATGAAAATGGCCAAATTGGATTTTTAAAACTTTTGATTATTGTTGTTTAGATGGTTTTTGTGTTTAGAAACATGTTATGTTATGTACTATTGCATGTGTATGGAGTTACAGTGGCTACGATACTGTAATTTTCCGTTTATTGGCTTGTAAGAGTTGTCGGTAAAGCAGAGAGCTGTGGCTGTCTGCGTCTGGCAGAGTTGCTGCGCAGCTGAGCCGGCAGCAAGGCCAGGAGCAGCGTAGCTACGCCGCTTGCCCTTCCCAGCTCCTTTCCCTGCGCAACTGCGCCAGTGCCAAGGCTACTGGCTGCGCAGCTGCGCCGCTGGCTGCGCAGCTGCGCCGCTGGCTGCGCAGAGGCAGAAAATTTAGTTTATTTGTGTAGTCTTACTTGATGGCTTAAGATAAATTGTTTATGATGAAGAGCATGTAATCAGTTGCTATAACATGTGGTTAATATGAATGTGACAATTTCATATTTGAGAAAAATGAAGTTTTGAAAACCTAATATAGTATTTAAATTATAAACTATAATTGTTTTATTGTAAATGAGTTACTTAATTATAATTTGATTAATTATAATTAAGAGTAAGTGTTTAATTTAAAGTATAATATTGTAAAATTGTAATGTATAGAAATTGATTATTTTAATCAATTAGATGTTAATTTAAATTATAATTTAAGTAATTATAATTTAATAAATCATGTTTAATTGTGGATTTTAAATTGATAATTACATGATTAATTATAAATTGTGTAATTATAATAAAAGTTTAATTATTGATTATAATTGATAAATACATGATTAATTATAAATTGTGTAATTATAAATGCATGATGTAGTTTAATTGATTATAAATTATAATTTATTTATAATTTAAAAGGTAATTATAATTTAATTAATTATAATTTGATTAAGTGTTTGAATTATAATTGTTTAATTATAATTTAGCTAAATACATAATTGATTTAATTATGTGAATATGTATGTGATGTAATTAACTATGTGATAGTTGATTATTATTATTAGAGTAAGTTAACCATGAGGGTTAACCACTTATGTGAATTAGTTATGTATTAACTAATTTAGATTATTATAATTGAATGTGTATAGGAAGTGTTTAAGTACATGGTTGAGTTAAGTAGCTTGTGTTTAAAGCAAATTTTCTAAACCCTAAACTCGTTAATTCTATGCAAGTTTTCTAAACCCTGATCTTGTATAAATTTTTATGCAAGTCTTCTAACCTTAAATTTGTTAATTATATATAAATTCTTGATTTCATATATTCATTGTTGAGAATGTCTTTTCCATTTCTGTATTGAACAATTGTTATTTAATTAAAATGATCTTAACTTATTGTTCAAGTAAGATCCATTTATTATTTTAAATGCTTTAAGTTGATTCCAAAGCATATGTTAGTTCATAATTCTATTATTTATGAATTTTTGAAAGTCAATTCAACTAATCCTTAGTTGATGAACGTGAATTCTAAATTACCCTTGTAAGCTTATCCAAACCAAACTTTCTTTGGTGCAGACTTGAATTCAAATTACTGAGTTGAACAACCCTATTTATTAGGGGAGGTTACTACGCATAGCGTTAAGATGTTTGTGCACAATACATGGTACAAAGGGTTGATCCCCCTAAGTACGAGTTAAGGTCCATAGTCTTATTGACTGTTAAAGGTTTAAATAGAAATATTTATAACCTAGGACAAGAGTTCAAAGGTCTTATGACCCTCAGATAAATTCTATATTCAAATTTTAATGTTAATAGAGAATTATTATTCAATTCTTTATTATTGAAGCAAGCTAAGTTGTTCATATTATTTTTTTAAAAAAAAGATACTCTTTCATGTCTTTATTATTGTTAAACTCCAGTGAGCTGTGATTTGCTCACTCTTGCACTAAATAACAATTTCAGTTAAAGTTAATAACGCTGATGCTCCGTCTACAAGTAAGGGTAAGGGAAAGTAAAGTAAGTGAAGACTTGTTTAATTATTTTGAGAATGATTGTAATAAGATTTGAATGTTATGTATTTATTTTCGCACTTTATTATATTTATGTCAGGGTTAGAGTAACCCGGGATTTATTTTACAAAGGTTGTATCCCTTGTTGTAAGGGAGATTTAGTTATTTTAATTTAAGTTGTAGTTACTTTGCATTATTCATTGGATAGATGTATGTTATATTAGAAAGTGAACACCAAATTATGTGGAAACGAAGTACCCGAATTTGGGGGTGTCACAATGCTCCGCCGCGGGTATCGAAAATTCAGTCAAGTATTACCAGGCCTGCTATTAATGCTAACAACTTCGAGATCAAGCCTGGTACTATACAAATAGTGCAGAACACTTGTCAGTTTGGGGGTCTACCGAATGACGACTCGAACGAACATATTATCAGCTTTATAGAAATTTGCGATACATTCAAGTGTAATGGGGTATCAGATGATGCTATTAGGTTGAGGTTATTTCCGTTCACTCTCAGGGATAAGGCAAAGGGCTGGCTCCATTCTCTACCACCGGGGTCAATTACCACATGGAATGATTTGGCACAGAAATTTCTGGCTAAATTATTCCTGCCAGCAAAAACACAGAGACTGAGAACTGATATTTCTACATTTGCACAGTAGCAGGGAGAACCTTTATACGAAGTATGGAAAAGATATAAAAGAATTGTTGAGAAAATGTCTACACCATGGACTACCTTAGTGGATGCAGATGAATACCTTCTACAATGGGTTAGGAGGTCATATACGGACTAGCATTGATGCAGCATCAGGGGAAGTTTTCATGGCAAAGAAATTTGAGGAAGCTTATGACTTGATAGAGACAATGGCTGCAAACAACTATCAGTGGCCAACTGATAGAATGACTCAACCCAAGGTAGCAGGGATTCTGGAAGTGGATTCAGTGACAGCTCTGTTAGCACAAATAGCAGCATTATCAAAGAAGATGGATGCCATGTCGAGTGGGAATATGCAACAGGTAGCAATTGTGTGTGAGCTATGTGCAAGGGAGCATCCAACGGATCATTGTGCAATTAATATGGCATCAGTACAGTTTGTGGGTAGTTACAACATGCCACAAAACACATATCAGAATACATAGAATCAGTAAGCAAGGAACCATTGTAACGATTGAGATTTTATATATTAAATTTTAATATTTATTGAGTAAATAAATACTTATGTGATTTATTGATTGAGTTGAATAAATAAATTATGTGATTTTGTGGAGTGATTTAATTAAGTGTTATATATTAATTAAATGAATATTTAATATTTAATTGATGTATATTAATTTTATAGTATAGTTTTAATTTAATTGAGATAATTAAATTAGATGAGAGATGTGATGAATGTTACATGAATTATATATAGCGAGTAATTATAATCATGTGGCAATTTTTATGTGATTAATTGATGTTAGATTTTAATTGATTAAATAAGAATGTTTTGTTTTTAAATAAACTGTTTACCAAACAAAGCCTTAAAGCCTTTTGAATTTTAAAACTTACGTAACTGATATACTTAATAAGGGTATTATTATTTTGTTAGTTATTATTATATCGTATATTATTATATCAGTTATATGTATTACGTTAGTTTATTCTAAGCCTAAGCCTAAGAACAAAGAAGAAGGATGAACAGAGAAGAGAGAAAAGAATTTCAGAGAAGAAAAGAAGAAGGAGAATTGCTGGAACACGAACTCATCTTCTTCTTCTTCCACACTCATAGCTAAAAGGTTAGAACTCCATTTATATGTTTTTCATGTTCATTCTCTGTCAAAATTAAGTTTTCATGAAAGTTGTGTCATCATGAATTATATATATATATGTATTATGTTCATGTGTTATTAGTAGTGATTGTATGCCATAAAAGGATTTTCAGAAATCAAATTGTGGTTAAAACAAGTTTTAATGGAGAAATTATGTTCATATGGATTTTATATGTTTTGGTTTGGTTTTAGAGTAAAATTGATGAATTCGTATGTGTTATTGCACAAATTGAGAATTTGTTTGATACTATCTTCAATCATGAAAATATTGCATGTATTATGAATTGTATTGGTTGAGAAATTTATTTACATTGAATTGTTTTGTGAAAAGTATGAGTTTAAGGAAAATAGCAAAATTGGAGTTTTTAAAAACACTAATTCTTGTTGCTTAGATGATTTTTGTGTTTAGGAACATGTTGTACATAGGTATTGTTGCATGTATATGCCATATGTTGTTTATACTGCTTGGATTTGCCGTTTGTTGGCATGGTTGGGGTGAACAGTGAAGCAGAGTACCAAACTGCACTACTTCTGTCAGCGTTCCGACGTAGCTGCGCTGGCAACAAAGGCAGAAGCGGCGCAGCTGCACCTGCTGAGTTTTTCAGAATTGACACCAGCGCAGCTGCGCCGGTGCTGTTGGTCCGATTTATATGACACAATTAACGCGCAAGTATACGCGGCCAACGAGTAATAAAGAGTAAGTACAGATATCGTCCCACGGAGAATTAATGGATAAAAGACACCAAACCACTAGCACATAATCATCTCAGTCTTATTTAAACGAATGGTAAAGAGAATGAATTAAAACTAAGTTAAACTAGGCAAGCAATTAACTTAAACTAATTAATTCTAGAGTTAAAATCAGATAATGAAGACAAGAGATTCTAATTTCCCCTAATGATTCATCTAAATCGACATACTTCCAATTAGGTCAAATTAATAGTCAAGATAGTTAGCCGAGAACACGAACATGAGAGAATGCCATCTTTTGATGCACCTACTCCATATCACGTGCAATCCACAGATAATAGAACGCACGCGAACACCCACATTATCTAAACCCCTATATGTCTATGGTGTTTACAAATAAATAGGGTTTAAGGTCAAGTCCTTTATTGACTACGGACGGCGCTTCGGTATATGTTTATTCTAAGCACAAATCATACATCCAACGCCATATGAATGCACAATCACCCGCTACTACGATTAGATCTAAACCTATGCTTTGTCTTTCAAGTCCACATAGGTTATCACAGTAATTGGTCGCGAATCAATTAAGCAATGCAAGCACGAATCGTAATAGACAGTCATATAACAATCAAAGAGACAAACATGAAAGCATATCAAAGTAAACTACTCAAAAGGTTCCATTGGAACCTCAAAATAAGCTTAAGCCATAAATAACTCAACTATATTATCCACAAGATTCAATAACATCATCTAAATATACAATGTAATAGCAAAGAGAGATTAAGGATAGAGATGTCAAATCTTTCTCCAAGCTTGGACCCTAGATGTCAATCCTCTTGCTTCAATCTTCAATACAAATCAAACCCTAGAATCTAACTACTTTAAACTAATCTAACACTAATCTCTAACCTAATCTACTCCTAGACAAGGAATTGAAAGAGAAGGAATGGGAAAAACTAGGGCTTAAGGCCAATACATGTATATATCATCCCCTTTCTTGCCCAAAACGAGCCCCCTTATATCCCACTCAAAAGCCAAGTCCCGTTCAATTGAAAAGTCAAGTCTGGCACAGCTGGTGACTGGCGCGGCCGCACCCAAAAATGAATCCGCGCGCCCGCGCCAAGGCTTTTCTGCTGCAGAGCCCTCTGGTAAAATGGCCATAACTTTTGATTCGGGAGGAGTTACGAGGCCTGCCACCTATCAAATCGAAGCTATCGAAGAGCTCTACAACTTTCATTCTTTGAGCATTGAGAAATAATGGATGGATGAAGTTTGAAATTGAGCTCCAAGTGACAGTTGTGCAATAGAAACCCAAAACCGTGGAGTTTAACGTCCGTTGGTATACGGGGCATAACTCTCGCCTCAGAACTCCGATTGGGATGATTCAAGATGTTCCAGAAAGCTTAGAAGACGCTCTACAATATGAACTAATCTCCAATCCAAGAACATGAAATGAATATAAACCCCCCAAACGATGTCCGGATTGCATTTTCTTCCCATTTTTTGCTTCAAATGTCATTCTTGCTCCTTTTGGCCTCTAGACTCGTGGCATCACCTTCATTGCTTTCTCACCCATGCTATCTTTATGCTTTAAGCCCAGTTCAGTGCTTTGTCCCATTTAAGCGTTCTTTTGCCCTTTTAAGCTCAATTTGCATCCGGAGAGTTTCTAAACCTGAAAATCACAAAACAAAGTAAAAACACATAAAACGCACAACGATACTTGAGTTTAAGCAACAGAATGAGTTGGTTACTATCCGAATAAGTGGTCATAAAAGTCACTTATCAAATACCCCCAAACTTAAGCATCGCTTGCCCTCAAGCAACCAAAATAAAAATAAACAACAGATGCAATGCGGTATCTACAATGTATGCAACCTACGCTATCATGAATGCGAATCCAAGTTCCCAGCTAGTATTGAACTATCAAAGCAATGCCTCAAAAAACCACGAGATAGTTGAACAGATAAGCTACCCAAAACAAGACCATAAGGCATGTTCTGCAAATCCAAAACTATCAACACTGATGTATTGTGCGTTATATGCCTAGCAACCATTAGATATGCATTCAGATAAATAACTCACATACTATGCTTCTTAGGGGAAAAATAAGCTTTAACTTAAGAAAAATAGTAAATCATATAAGTTCTAACTAAGACCATGTATTACTAGAGTTAAGAGTCAACAGGGGGTTTTCATTAAGCTTTTATTACTCACGAGGGCGTATTCGCACTTTCCCATGTACACATTCAACTGTGCAATGCCTAGTTCTCTTAGGCTTTTCAATGATATCTATGTAGCGAGCTTTCGACCAACGACTCCCAGACCAGACGGCCTTAGGGCGCTGGGTGTAGAGACACCCCTAGGGCTTACTTGCTCGAATATTAAAGGCCACAGAACTCGACGTAGCCGAAGTGTTTATTCTATTTTTTTTCTTAATCTTTTCTTTTCTTTTCTTTTTCTTTTTCTTTTTCTGCAAGGGAGTGCGTCTTATGCTCCATCTCCCTGCATAAATCATGCATGTCCCCTGTTTCCCCCAAACTAAAGCTTTTAACAGTCTAGTTATTATCATATGAGAACTGAAACTCTTTTATTAAAACATAGATTTCCCACCAGAAGACAAGTATGTAAACATTTAAACTAAGCATGTCATGATGGTTACTCTATTGTGCTAATTGGTTACACAGTATCTGACAGATAAGGATTTACATATATGACCTTCAAATCAAGCTTAAGTCTCAAATCAGTTCGAAAATCAAGTGAATTCAATTTCTTCACAGGAAACATACATAACTAACCAACTGAAAACTGGATTCATGCAGTATGCTCTAACACAGAATGCAAAAATAAAAGAAAAATTTTAAAATTTTCACAAATTTTAACAAAAACAACCTACATGCACTAAATGTAACTAACACAACATGAAATGAACTAACTACATGCAAAAACAAAACCAATTCCCCCAAACTTAAAATGTTCAATGTCCTCATTAAAGGTAAAGGTAAAAAGAAACTCCCATATTCTGCTTCTGATGCTGCATGAAATGAAGTGGCGCCCTCTCAGAAGTTTCCCCGTCTCTCTCAGCTCTGGTAAAATAAACCCCGCTCAACACTATACTCAACGAACCAACCTAGCTCCATATCAATCTTGCTCTACTAGAGATCCCACACTCACTATCCCAATTGATCAGGTTGAGAGGTTGAGGCGGATGAGAATTGGTACTTTGGATTGAGGAGGTAGGAGGTTTTCAAAACTAAGGCTTGTAGTCGGGGGATTGAATGAAACGGAAGAGATGGGAGATTGCATGAAGGAACTTGAGGGTTTGGGATAAGAGGCTTGTGTGCTGCTGATAATTTACATGAAGCGATGTCCCCCTCAAAATCTGCAAGATTTTCCTTAAGTCATTCCCTTTTTATGTGTGGCGCGGCCGTGCATGGTAATGCCTTGGATTGGGCGCGGCCGCGCGGACCATTAGATTTTGTTGCTGCAGATTTTTGGCATAAACTGAGGTTGGCTTTTGCTTTTCATTCATTCTGATTTGACCTAAAATACGCAGATAATACTTATTAAGCCCTCTTAGACTAACAAAAGTATATAAAATCTATTTACATCAAGAGAATGAACATGGAAAGATATATGCATTTATATTCCTAAAAATTCTCTAAAGGCATATATGCAATGCAAATGCATCAAAAATATGCTATAAGCTCTGTAATCCCAAAAATATACGCATTCATGCCTAAGTTCAAAAATGTAGGCAATGAACTCCTATTCCTACAGTATACAAAAATTTAAACTAAATATTAACTAATAAGAATTAAACGAGGGGGAGGGAAATGTGATAGAAAGCATATAAATGGAACATTAAACAAAGAGATAGAGAGAGGGATGATGGGAAGTAGGTAATGGAGAATTAAACAAAGAGAGAGAGAAATGATGGGGTGCCTCCCATCTAGCGCTTGATTTATAATCCTCTAGCTCGACTGTGTCTGCTCACTGCTACCCAACTCCCCGACGATACTGGAGAACCCCTCCATCCAACAGAATAGCTGTGTGACTTTGGCAGCTTCCCAGTAGGAGCGGATGCAGATTTAAACTACCTAGCATTGGATAAGTAAAAGAATTCCCCGTCCTGAAGGTTGGGGAGCTAGGCAAGGGTTCCGTTGTGTAGGTGAAATGATCAAGGCATGGAGGTATAGACCACACAACGTACTCTTCTTCTATTCTCTTCTCTTCTGACCACCATGGTGTCGAGACTGCGAAATCTCTCGTGTCATCGAGATCCGTCTCTATAATGTGGCTACCAAGGGGGTAAGGATGTGCAAACTTGACTGGAGTCTCAAACATCAGGGGAGAAGGCTCTTGGGGGATTATCACTATTGGTTCATACGGTTCCATATCCCCAATTGGCTCCTCGATATCCATTGCCTTTCGCTCGTCCAGTTCCAAGTGCACTTCGGGCTCTTCATCAGTCTCTGCACCCATGTCATAGCACCAATCCTTCTGAGGGTCATAACTTACGGCTTCGGTCATTGGAGGCACAAAATCTGGCATTGTTGTCTCTTGTTCACATTCCTCCTCCTTCCTTAATGCCGTGCTAATATGCTCCACCCAAATCTGAAGATCCTCAATCGATTGCCCTTGTTCGACCATGATCTCCTTTGTTGATGCTAATGAGCTACCCCACATACTGTCCAATCCTTCCTTTTCTGTTTCAGCCACGGGCTCCCTGTATTGAGGCTCACTAGTAGAAGCATAGTTGATTGGGGCCATCTGATATTGAAAATTTTGGTTTGATGGTTCCTGGCTCCCAAACAACTCCTCTTGGTTTTCTGAGCTTGCATACATGAAGTCCATTGTTGACTGTTCTCCTTGTAAACATGGGGATTGATAAGTGGGTTCGGGTGCACAATTTTGACTTAGCTTGCATTGTTCTTGATAGCTCACAGTATGGGTCTGCCCTTGCTCATCCTTTATCATCAATGCCCTACTAATTTGCTCTGCCCAGTTCTGGATATTCTTGACTGACTTCTGTTACTCAATCAAGATGTCCTTCAGTGATATGTCATCTCCTTCCTCCAAGCTTGCATTTTCTGTGTCACCCTCAAAATTGTGTTGAGGCTCATAAACTGGAGTCTGGAATGTGCATTCTGGGGAGTAAACGGGATTTGGATCCCAATATTGGTCTTGATAATAGTCTGATGAAGGCTCTGGATGATACCCCCAATCCTGCTGATAATTGGGATAAGGCTCATTGTAGGAGTACTCACCCCCATACTGCTCTTGCCCATAACTGATAGGCTCCTGATGGCTCGTGTAGCTCCTAGCACCGTAGTTATAAGTCATTGCTATCTCTCGACTCTGTTGAGCTGAAACAGCATCCAACTTCCTCGAGAGGACCTCCAACTGTGCTGAAAGTGAAGCAATTGGGTCGACGCCATCATTCCCTACTTCCCTTGGTTGCTCTTGACTTGTATAGTTCCATGGATAGAAATTTGAGTCCATTGTACCTGAAAAGAGAATATCTGAAGAGAATTAAGCAAAATAAAAAAAATGTTTAAAGTAAGGCTAATTTGATTTAAACTAATTTTGGCAAACAGTTATCCAATTAATTCCCCGGCAACGGCGCCAAAAACTTGTTGGTCCGATTTATATGATACAATTAACGCGCAAGTATACGCGGCCAACGAGTAATAAAGAGTAAGTACAGATATTGTCCCATAGAGAATTAATGGATAAAAGACACCAAATCAGTAGCACATAATCATCTCAGTCTTATTTAAACGGATGGTAAAGAGAATGAATTAAAACTAAGCTAAACTAGGCAAGCAATTAACTTAAACTAATTAATTCTAGAGTTAAAATCAGATAATGAAGACAAGAGATTCTAATTTCCCCTAATGATTCATCTAAATCGACATACTTCCAATTAGGTCAAATTAATAGTCAAGATAGTTAGCCGAGAACACGAATATGAGAGAAGGCCATCTTTCGATGCACCTACTCCATATCACGTGCAATCCACAGATGATAGAATGCACGCGAACACCCATATTATCTAAACCCCTATATGTCTATGGTGTTTACAAATAAATAGGGTTTAAGGTCAAGTCCTTTATTGACTACGGACGGTGCTTCGGTATATGTCTATCCTAAGCACAAATCATACATCCAACGCCTATGTGAATGCACAATCACCCGCTACTATGATTAGATCTAAACCTATGCTTTGTCTTTCAAGTCCACATAGGTTATCACAGTAATTGGTCGCGAATCAATTAAGCAATGCAAGCACGAATCGTAATAGACAGTCATATAACAATCAAAGAGACAAACATGAAAGCATATCAAAGTAAACTACTCAAAAGGTTCCATTGGAACCTCAAAATAAGCTTAAGCCATAAATAACTCAACTATATTATCCACAAGATTCAATAACTTCATCTAAATATACAATGTAATAGCAAAGAGAGATTAAGGATAGAGATTTCAAATCTTTCTCCAAGCTTGGACCCTAGATGTCAATCCTCTTACTTCAATCTTCAATACAAATCAAACCCTAGAATCTAACTACTTTAAACTAATCTAACACTAATCTCTAACCTAATCTACTCCTAGACAAGGAATTGAAAGAGAAGGAAGAGGAAAAACTAGGGCTTAAGGCCAATACATATATATATCATCCCCTTTCTTGCCCAAACCAAGCCCCCTTATATCCCACTCAAAAGCCAAGTCCCGTTCAATTGAAAAGTCAAGTCTGGCACAGCTGGTGACTGGCGCGGCCGCACCCAAAAATGAATCCGCGCGCCCTCGCCAAGGCTTTTCTGCTGCAGAGCCCTCTGGTAAAATGGCCATAACTTTTGATTCGAGAGGAGTTACGAGGCCTGCCAACTGTCAAATCGAAGCTATCGAAGAGCTATACAACGTTCATTCTTTGAGAATTGAGAAATAATGGATGGATGAAGTTTGAAATTGAGCTCCAAGTGACAGCTGTGCAATAGAAACCCAAAACCGTGGAGTTTAACGTCCGTTGGTATACGGGACATAACTCTCGCCTCCGAACTCCGATTGGGATGATTCAAGATGTTCTGGAAATCTTATAAGATGCTCTACAATATGAACTAAGCTCCAATACAAGAACATGAAATGAATATAAACCCCCCAAACGATGTCCGGATTGCATTTTCTTTCCATTTTTTGCTTCAAATGCCATTCTTGCTCCTTTTGGCCTCTAGACTCGTGGCATCACCTTCATTGCTTCCTCACCCATGCTATCTTCATGCTTTAAGCCCATTTCAGTGCTTTGTCCCTTTAAGTGTTCTTTTGCCCTTGTAAGCTCAATTTACACCCGGAGAGTTTCTAAACCTGAAAATAACAAAACAAAGCAAAAACATATAAAACGCACAACGATACTTGAGTTTAAGCAACAGAATGAGTTGGTTAATATCCGAATAAGTGGTCATAAAAGCCACTTATCAAGTGCCAAGGCTTATGGTAGCGCAGCTGCGCCGTGATTTGAGCAGAGGTAGTGAATTCTAGTTACTTGTGCAATTTTTTTATATACCTAAGTTAAATTGTTGCTAGGATAATGATCATGTATGTAGTTGCAATACCATATTATTAACATGAATTTGACAATTTCATATTTGGAAAAGAAAAGAGGTTTTGAAAACCTTGAGGTATTATTTAAATTATTAAGTTATAATTGTTTAATTGTAAATTAGTTAATGTGATATGTAATTATAATTTGAATAATTATAATTAGAGTAAAGGTTGAATTTAAATTATAATTTTGTTAATTATAATGAATATTATTTGATTTAATTTAATCAAGTAAATGTTAATTTAAATTATAATTTAGGTAATTATAATTTAGTAAATGCATGATGTAGTTTAATTGATTATAAATTATAATTGTTTATAATTTAGTGATTATAATTTGAGTAATTATAATTAGATTAAATGTTTAAATTATAATTATTTAATTAATATGAAATATATAATTATTACTTGATTTAATTATGTGAGCATGTCTATGTGATGTAATTAATTATGTGGTTAATTATTAACTTATTAATTAAACCAAAAGGAGTTAGCCGAGAAAGGTTAACCAATTATGTGAATTAGTTACGTGTTAACTAATTTAGACTATTGTGATTAAACATATATGTGTAGGAAATGTTAAAGAATGTGAATTGTGTTAGTAGCTTGCGCTTTAGGCAAGTCTTCTATCCCTGAACTCGTTAATTATATATAAGTTCTTTATATTCAAATATTCGTTGTATCAAGATTGTCCTTTTATTTCTGCAAGGGACAAGTACTTAATCTAAGTTCATGATTTAATTAATGTGATCTTGACTTATTGTTCAAGCAAGGTCTATATTTTCCTTTCAAATGCTTTAAGTTATTTCTAAGGCATAAGTTAGTTCATAGTTCTTTTATTTATGAATTATTCTAAGTTGTTGTAAGTCGATTCAACTATTCCTTAGTTGATGAACGTTGAATTCTAAATTACCCTTTAAGCTTATCCAAACCAAACTTCCTTTGGTGCGGACTTGTATTCAAATACTGAGATGAACAACCCTATTTATTAGGGGAGGTTACTACAAAGAAGCGTTAAATGTTGTGAGCATACATGGTATGAAGGGCTGATCCTCCTAAGTACGACTTAAGGTCCATAGTCTTAATGATTGTTAAATGTTTTAAATAGAAATGTTTATAACCTAGGACAAAAGTTCGAGGTCTTATGACCCTCAGATGAATTCTACATTCGAAATTCTAAATATCTATGAAAGAATGTTGAGACAAATGTGGAGGAAACAGTCGAGGGGAATAAAGGAGGATAAGAATCAGTGGTGAAGGAACAGGTAGTTGTCACACCATTAGTTTACCCGCCACCACCCTTTCAACAACGGATCCAGAAACAGAAACTAGAAAAGCAATTTACTAAGTTTCTAGAATTGTTCAAAAAGCTACATATCAACATTCTGTTTGCGGAAGCATTGGAGAAGATGCCGATTACGTTAAGTTCATTAAGGATATTTTATCAAAGAAAAAGAAGCTAGAGGACTTTGAAACCGTGGCATTAACTGAGGAGTGTAGCGCTATCTTGCAAAAGAAGCTTCCACCAAAATTGAAATATCTGGGCAGTTTCACCATTCCGTGCATAATATGTAGTTTGGCCTTTAAAAAATGTTTATGTGACTTAGGTGCAAGCATAAATCTCATATCATTATCAGTATATACTCAGTTAGGTTTACCGGCACCTAGACCAACAAACATTTATCTACAGCTTGCAGACAGATCGGTGACATATCTAAGGGGAATTGTTGAAGATATTCTGGTCAAAGTTGACAAATTCATATTCCCAGCTGATTTCACTATCTTGGATTATGAAGAGGATAAGGATATTCCGATAATACTCGGGCGACCATTTTTGGCAACCGGTAGGACTCTCATCGATGTTCAAAAGGGAGAGTTAACCATCAAGACCAAGAAGTAACCTTCAATATTTTTAAAGCCATAAACTTTCCCAAGGAAGATGAGGAATGTTATCGCATGGATGTGATTGAGAAAGTTGTGTGGGATGAACAGGGTCGTATACTGAGTACCGATCTTTTGGAAATGACATTGAGAGGGGATTGTGAGAGCTACGATCCAGAGTTGATGGAATATCTGCATTTGTTAGATGCACAGCCTAGATTGAGCAGGTTCAAAATACCATTTGAGCTGTTGGAAGTTTCCGGAACATCATCAGCTCGGATGAGACCATCTCTAGAGGAACCACCTTCACTCGAACTCAAGCCTTTACCTAAACATCTCAGGTATGCATATTTAAGTAATTCATCTACTTTACCTGTTATTATTGCATCTGTACTTAACGATTTGCAGGAAAGTAAGTTGTTAAGAGTTCTCCGAGAATATAAGTTTGCTATTGGATGGACCATCGCTGACATCAAGGGAATCAGCCCGTCATTCTGTATGCATAAGATATTGTTGGAGGAGGATGGAAAGCCTATAGTGGAACAACAACGGAGGCTCAACCTGATTATGAAAGAGGTAGTGAAGAAAGAAATTTTGAAATGGCTCGATGCTGGAATAATCTACCCTATTTTTGATAGTGCATGGGTGAGCCCTGTTTAGTGTATCCCAAAGAAGGGTGGTATGACAGTAGTAACAAATAAAAATAATGAGTTAATTCTGACGAGGACAGTGACCGGTTGGAGGGTTTACATGGACTACAGTAAGCTCAATAAGGCAACCCGAAAGGATCATTTCCCTTTGCCATTTATTGTTTAGATGTTAGATAGATTAGCGAGATATGAATACTACTGTTTGCTAGACGGTTATTCAGGGTACAATTAGATTGTAATTGCACTGGAGGACCAAGAGAAGAAAACATTTACATGCCTATATGGCACCTTTGCCTTTAGAAGGATGTCATTCTGGCTGTGTAACGCATCAGCAACCTTTCAGAGATGCATGATGGCGATATTCTCAGATATGGTGGAAACACAATGTTGAGGTATTCATGGATGATTTTTCAATGTTCGGGGATTCTTTTGACAACTTCCTAGAAAATCTGGTCATGGTACTTAAAAATGTGTAGAAACTAATCTGGTGCTTAACTAGGAAAAGTGACATTTTATGGTTCAAGATGAGATCATACTTGGGCATAAAGTTTCGAAAAAGGGGTTGGAAGTAGATCGAGCAAAATTGGAAACAATAGAGAATATGCGACCACCAACTTGAGTGAAAGGTATTCAAAGTTTTCTCGGTCATGCCGTGTGACGCCCCTAAATCTGGGTTCCCTAACCTCGGGTTTGGTGCTCACGATCCATCATACTTATCACATCTAACTACCCATTCATTAATGAAATACATCATTTATTACATTACTTAATACAATCTTATAACAATATCCTAGGTTAACTAACCTTGACATAACTTACATACCCTTATCAATTCAAAAGGTTTACATAAATAATTTACATAATGTAACATAACCATTAAAAGTTGACAATAACTACTCCTGAGCCTTGCCTTTGCCTTTGTTCCTGTTAGAACCTTCTGCTACCTCGGCCTTAGCTGAAATATTTTATTTCAGCAAGGGTGAGCAACGAGTTTTGCTCAGCAAGTTAAAGTATACAATAAATGATATATATCATGAATAGAAGAGTCTAGCTTCTATAGAACTTCAACAATAATCAAAGAATTTCGAAGTAGCTGAATAATAATTCAATCTCAATAATAAACTTTCTCAAATCTCATACTGAATAACATATTAAGGATGAAATAGTAAAATTCTTTCAAAGATTCAATAATATTCAAGTGAATAAGAAGAATTAACCATATTGCAACAATATTCAATAAAGTGGGATATTCCCGGATTTAATGCTGAGTGATCAAAAAAGGATCATGAACTAATAGAGGAATTATTAGTTATTAAAACTAAATTACCTCAAGAATACAAGTTAGTTATGAAAACTAAACTATACTCCTCTACAAGTACCTAGAGCGGCCAACTCCTTTGTACCTTATATTATGCATAATACTCAATAATAGCGCATGTGTCGTTTTATGACAATAAAGTTTTTTCATCTCAGTCTTACATCAAGAGTCCGTACCACAACAATATGGTTTGGATGGCTTTCAAAGAAATATTATGATTTCAACATATAATATCAATATTGATCTAGTCGAAATCAATGACATAGATCTTCCAATAAATTAGTTCATAATAAATAGAATATTTCAAGTTTTAACAAATATTAGTCTCGCCAAAATAATTAGATGAGACATGACTTATAAATAGTTCAAATAATAGAACAAGAATCAATTGCATTACGTGCGAATAACAATAATAATTATAGATGTGAATAACTAACAATAATTATTCACTAATCACGCTTTGAAATTAATAACTCAAGTTGAGTTAGGAAACTTGCAATAAATGCGAATATTCAATAATAATCTTAGATGTGGAATTATCAACAATAATTATCCACTACCATGCTTGAAAAATAATAACTCGAGTTTGAGTTAGATAACTTGCCTGATTCGTTGTTGACTACTGCTACGCAATTTAAGTTAACATCTTTTGTAAGACCTGTCATTAATAAGACCGATCTCTTAATTAGCGTCATATGTCTTACTAATAATAATTTATCTAACATGTAATCACATAATCAATCATTAGATAACACCATACGACTACACAAGTCTAAACCTAGCACACATCGAGTCTTTAATAGTATTCAATATAGTATACTAAACAGTTTCCCACATACAACCAACAAATTAGTTTTCGTCTCTTCTACACTGTTTTCACAGTGAGTTAGATCGGTTACTCATTCGTATATACCTCCGCTCCATGAATGAATTGTTTAACCTAGTTACTATACATCAACCATTAAAGAGTACGACTATACTACCTTAGACTTAACACTTACTCGTTCATTTATAAGTTCTTATTATAACTTTGTAAACTATTTATGAATTCAGGTGACTTAATATATCATTTTAGCAAATTGAAACCAAACTGTCTTCCTTTCCTAACCTTTTCAGTTTCCATTTCAGCAAGCTGAAACAAAACTAACTTCTTTTCCTGACATTTCAGTTTCCATTTCAGCACCCTGAATTGTTCATTTCAGGAAGCTGAAATACCCTATTCATGAAAATATAAAATTATTATTTTCTATCTTTTGGCCAATCATATATACATATATTCCATACACAAAAAGAATTTTTCTAGAATTTTTCAACTCCATTAAGTATTTTTCAAAAATCCCTTTCTAGTTAAAACCTTAAGAAATTAGCTACATCATGCTAACCTCAAGAAATTTCCAACTCTTGGCAGGATCTTACAGGTGTTAACGTGAGCTTCCAATTTAAATTTTGTGGTCATCGGAGTTATAGAACTCCGGTTATAGCGGTTTTCGTCGAAAAAATCTAAATATTGAAATGATCATAACTTGGTCAATTTAAGTTGGAATGAGCTCATTTTTGGACACAAGCTAATTTATCTCATATATTTTCGTGTCCCAAAAGATTGTAATTTATTATATTAATTAAATTGCCAAAACTGCCCTTGGCAATTTTGGACAGCCTATTTTTTGTCATTTTTTAATTTTTTCTTCCTTTACAAAAATCAGTCCATACGGATATCTACAAGGTATTTTTCAGTGATTCCACTTGAATCTATTAGAAGACTCATATATCTAACTCTAAAAATTAACCACACTCAAAAATTCAAAATACAATGAGAGACATGGTCATTTGAATTTTATACTTCGTTTTTACAAAAATCTGATTTTCAACCACTGGTGATTTTTAAGAAAACTTCCATATTCTCATATAATACCAACATAGCTCATCATAATACCTACTAATACCTCATATACTTATGGATCTACTATGATCCATGATCTATTTCATCAAACACAAGATTAAACACAACCAAGGTTAAGAAAAATTAAGTTTTCTACATTTTGAACAACCTAGTTTCTATTTCTTAGTTTAGATTCAACTTTTAATCCACAAAAGTGTTAGATCTAAACATAAAACACTTTTAAACATATAGATCTAAGGTTTTAAATCTCAAGATCCAAAACTTCATACTATCAAAAATAAATCAAAACAAAAGGGAAAATAGACTATATAAGTAGGAATTTTGTCTATACCTTTGCTTTTCCTTTCTCTCCTTCTTCCTAATACTTGATTAAAGAACTATGAACCTTCAAGAACTCTCTCTCTCTTTTTCCCTCTCTTGTACTCTCTCTATATTCTCTCTCTCTCTCTCTCTCTTAGTTTCTTAGATAGCTAATACAAATGAGAGGAAAGAGAAAAAATTAAAGGACTTTTGTTGTTAGTAATTAGGTAGAGATATACATTACATATATCTAACCTATATCTCCCAATATCTCTCTCTCTCTCTCATACTCATTATTATTTAGCTTGCTTGCACTCCTAGATTACTTGTGGGTTTCGTGAAAAGTTAACAACAAAATAAATGCTTGACACCTTGCAAAGTTATATAGGAGTAGGTAATTACCATCATTACAATCCTCCCCCCTTTGTCTCCTCTCTATATTTCGGCCAAGAGGCCTTCTTGGGCCCATTTTGTTTTCTTTTTTAAGGCCTAAATAGCTTAATTAATGTCCAATATGTCCTCTCCCAATTGGGCTAAGAGTTGGGCCACTCAATTAATTCTTTAAGCTAGCAATTTTAATTCTTTGGACTTGCAAATTAAAATAGTTTATACTTTTTAATTTTTATCCTATCCTAATCATTTAGTTAGGGTTTCCTTACACACATTAGCAAGTTAATTCCTTACTTATATATCTTTAATTTCATAACCCAATTAGACTTGAGTTACTTAGGTTATAAAATTGATTAATTAAGATGTATAAAATAAATCTCTTATGATTAGTATATATTTTTAAATACTATCATTCTCTTATATTATAACCTATTAGGTTTTTAATTACCATACCTAATATATGTATTTGGTTACATAACTTTATTCTTAATTCTCTTTATATACAAAATAAATGTATACACATTATATAATGTATATTTATTTAATCACATACATCATTCACATAAGTCATAACATATTTCACTAGTGTATTAACTTAATAGTCCAAATTGACTTAATAAGTTATAAACACTCACATATTGTGACGCCCCCAAATCCACGCTCCTTCGAAACCTCGGATTTGGTGCAGTCACGATACTACTATCGTCAAACTATTACATCTTTTATTCATTACTAAATGAATACAACTTGTTTTATTACAAATTAGAATATAAATTCTATTCATATCTAGGATCTTGTATAATGACTCCAAACTTTTAATAGTTACAAACTTGGTCATTTACCATACCTGTCTAAACATCACATTCGATGTTACTAAAATGCGGAATAACTAAAATTTCTCAATCTTCTTTGAATAAAACCTTTTTATTGATTTCATAACTTTGAATCAATTATAATTTTTGGATCAACTATATAATATGATTCAGTCCATTTGAGTTATTGTATAACCATTTACAACTCAACTCGATATCCTCTATGTATTAACTAATACATCTTTACAATACAACAAGTATTAAACATCATAAGCATATATCGAGTACACTCCTAGAACCTAAACGTGGTTTAAGTAATAATCTAAACAGTATTCTTCATTGCGATACTATCTATCTTTATCAATCAAGAAGCACGAAGTCTTTATCGTAAGTCCTTAACCTGTAAAAATGGTTATTTGCAAGAGTGAGCTCGACAGCTCAGCAATTCTAACATTTTTCATGCATCACATAGCATATAACATCATACTCAGTTCATGCATTTATAAACAATATATATTTACTACGCATGTTACTTTTCACATAACAAGTATATCATCAAAGATCAATTTTCAATCTCATTTATATCTCATATACAGTTCATATATAAGTTCACATTATCACAGCATAATATAATTCAACTAACAGTTATTGAATTCATATATCAAATAGGAACTGAAAGACTTGCCTGATTCGTAGTTTAACAACTACGACTTAACTGCTTAAAGAATTCTGCACTTCATGTAATCCTACACAGTTATATAATCATGAATTTATTTCCATTAGTCATACATTCATACTTTCTCAATATAATAATAAGTATTACATTGTTTTCTATCTTGGCTCTTAGAACCTTGTTTCACTTTCTTATTATACGCTTAGTATAGCTAGGTATGTATAGATATATCTCAACCGTACCTACTTACTATCATCCTTCATATACATGTATCACACACTAAACTAAAGGTGGTTGACATATATTTAAAACTTATATGATCCTTATTATTCATACGTTTCTCAAACCTTAACGGAATTACAGTTTCCGAGTTTTTATATAACCATTGTACAAATCAACACTTAATGCATCATTAAGATTCTATTTTATAACTCATAAATAATAATGTAAACATGCTACTATGTTCATCATGTATACATGTTTATAAGGGCATTAACTCAAGTTTTAAAACCTAGCATGCTCATTCTACTCCAAGTCAAAATCATATGGTTTTCATGTCGGACTTTCATATACTTTAAGTAAATCAAGTTCATGCTTCAAGGGTCAACCACTAACGTCATAGCACCACATAACGAGACTTAAACAATACTAAGCAGTCATGCTCGTGCTTATACTACTCGTATACACTTTAATCACATAGTCTATGCTGTAGAAATTTATTTTCTATGAATAAGCGTGCATATGTGAAATCTATATTTAAACAAATGAGGTTCATGTCAATATGTCTATAGGCATAGTGAACTCCTAATCTTCATGCTTGTATGATCATAACTCACATGGTAATCGATGTTAATAACTTTCAAATCTTACGTTTTCTTTGAAAATTGTACCAAGTCCTTTTAATACATGCAAGGTATCTCAAATTATGACTCACATGCATTAGAAACACATATCAAAGCCACATGAATGCTCTCATATGATCAGAATTTTAAAGGCCTAAGTTTTGTCAAGTTTGTTTTTCCAAAGTCCTTAAGTTTTTCTTTGAAATTGTTTGAATCTTGCAAACATGTATACTAGTGTGTTCAATACTTTAAACGTACATTTCATGTCAATATAAACCATATGGTCATGCTTACGAAAATTAGAATATACACGTGGTACACATATACTCATGACAAGTTTCACTTTCGAAACCACAAGTTTTCTTTTAAAACATTTGTTTTCCTTTCATAAAAGCATACTAACACGGCCATGACATATACATGTAACATCAAGGAATACATACATAAGAGTTAAACTAGTGTTCATGCATGTCCATAGTGGTACGACTAAGTTAGCACATAACAGGATTGCAACAGAAAGCAAAAAATCAAAATCTGGTACGGGCGCAGCTGCGCAGGTGTACGGCCAGGGGCAGACATGCCTTCGGCTCGGCAGTTTACAGACCCATCTCAAAAATTTCCTATGAAATTTATTCCAGATATATTCTAACACAGTTCCAACATACATATCAACTTATATACTACCTAATAATCATATTTCAATCCAATAATTAATAAATCCATGCTCAATCCAAGAATTAAGATTTTAGCAAGTTACAGAAATGAAGAACATGAATGAAAATTTTTTATACCTCTGCAATTTGTTTTGCTTTTATTATGATCCTCCCTCAACTGATAACTCTCTCTCTCTTTATATCTGTGACACCCCCAAATCCGAGTACTTCGTTTCCACATGATTTGGTGTTCACTTTCTAACTACAACAAACATCTACCCAATATATCTCAAAATAAATTAAAATCTCCCTTAAAACAAGGGTTACAATCTTCTCAAAAAGCAATCCCAGGGTTACTCTAACCTTAACATAAACAATAAAGTGCGAAATAAAAACATGACATAAAAGTCTTATTACAATCATTTTAAAATAATTAAACAAGTCTTCACTTGTTCATCTTTCCCTTGCCTTTACTCGTAGACGGGGCATCAACGTTATCAACCTTAACTGCAATTGTTATTTAATGCAAGAGTGAGCAAACAACAGCTCACTGGAGTTTAACAATAGTAATTACATGAAAGAATATCTTATAAAGAATCCGAATAACTTAGCTTGCTTCAATAATAAAGAATTGAATAATAATTCTCTATCAACATTAAAATTCGAATATAGAATTTGTCTGAGGGTCATAAGACCTTTGAACTCTTGTCCTAGGTTATAAATATGTCTATTTAAACCTTTAACAGTCAATAAGACTATGAACCTTAACTCGTACTTAGGAGGATCAGCCCTTCGTACCATGTATTGTGCGCAAACATCTTAACGCTATGCGTAGTAACCTCCCCTAATAATTAGGGTTGTTCAACTCAGTAATTTGAATTCAAGTCCGCACCAAAGAAAGTTTGGTTTAGATAAGCTTACAAGGGTAACTTAGAATTCACGTTCATCAACTAAGGATTAGTTGAATCGACTTTCAATAATTCATAAATAAAAGAATTATAAATAAACATATGCTTTAGAAGTAAACTTAAAGCATTTAAAATAATAAACTGGATCTTACTTGAACAATAAGTCAAGATCTCTTCGGTTAAGTAAATAATTGTCCAGTACAGAAATGAAAAGGACATTCTCAACAATGAATATATGAACTCAAAGAAACTTGCGTAGAAATAACAAGTTTAGGGTTAGAAGATTTACCTCAAGCGCAAGCTACTTAACACAATTCACGTACTTAAACACTTACTATACACATTCAATTATAATAATCTAAATCAGTTAACACATAACTAATTCACATAAGTGGTTAACCCTCATGGTTAACTCACTCTAATTAAATAAATAATAATAATCAACTATCCCATAGTTAATTACATCACACACATACTCCCATAATAAAATTAATTATGTATTTAGCTAAATTATAATTAAACAATTATAATTTAAACACTTAATCTAATTATAATTACTCAATTATAATTACCTCTTAAATTATCACCAATTCATAATTAAATATTAATTCAAATAATACTTTAAGATTTTCAAAACCTCTTTTCTTTTACAATTACCAAATTGTCAAATTCATGTTATCAACATGCTATTGCAACTTAAATACATGATCATTATTCTAGCAACAATGTAACTTAGGCATAAAAATAAACTGCACACTTGATTAAAACTCACTGCCTCTGCCCAGGACACGGCGCAGCTGCGCCACCTTTAGCCTTGACACCGGCGCAGCTGCGCTGGTGTCAATCTTGAAAACCCAGCGGCGCAGCTGCGCCGCTTCTGCCCTTGCTGCCTGCGCAGCTGCGCCAGCACGTGGACAGAAACAGAGCAGCTTCCGAACAGTGCCGAGAAAAACCAAATTGGCTTAAGTCTCCACATCGAGTTCTCAATTTAGCCAAAGATTGATTCATATAACATTACAGAAACATCATATAAAGCTTCTAACACACTTTTAACTTACCAAGATATCAAATAACAAGATTAAAATACTTAATTTTAAATAAAAACTTGAGAAAATTATTTTTCTCCCAAACTCATAATTTTCATAAAACAACACTGTAATTAAATTTCTCAACTAATTCAACTTTATATACATGCATTATATACCAAATTGAATATAACATCAAACCAAATTCCTAATAAGCATGTTAGCATATACTAATTCATCAATTTTTCTCTAAAATCAACCAATTACATGAAATTCCATATGAACATATTTTATTCATTAAAATATATTTCTGCTATAATTTGATTTCTGAAAACTCGTTTATAGCCTACCAATCAACTATTGACAATACATGAACACCATATATATATACAATTCATGTTAATAAGTTTTCTTGAAATTTACAGTAAACCAAAATTTACAGAAACTCAAAACAAGGAAGAACAGCTAATTAAAATTTTTAAAACTATGAGATAGTAATTATCCTTTGTTTGATGATTGTAGAAGAATATAAAGATTAACTCTAGCCTTCATAAGCTTTCTCTTCCTTCTCTTCCTTCTCTTCTTCCCTTCTTTCTCTAAATTCTCTGCTCTTCTTTTCTTTGTTCTTAGTTTAGACTTAGGCTTAGAAAACTAACGTAGTTTTTCTTTACGTAGTATATAGATATATAACTGATGTATCAATAATATACGTATTAACTAATACTTAATAACTTAATTAATTTAATAGTTATAAAATTTGAATTTGAATAGCCATAAGGCCATGTTTGGCAAACCCTTTATTTAAAAACAGATTATTAGCTAAGGCCTTGTTTGGAAAATAGATTTAAAAAAAACAAATGCAAAGCCTTGTTTATTTAAAATCCTTTTTCTTTTATTTTAACAAATCATTTAACACATATTTTAAATGTCACATTTTAATTAATTAAATATTAATCAACTAATTTAATCAATTAAAATCTAACATCCATTAATTACATAAAATAATTTGTCACATAATTATAATTACTCGCTAATTATAATTCCCGTAACATTTAACACACATCTCATCTAATTTAATTCTCTCAATTAAATTAGAATTATAATATAAAATTAATATACATTAATTAAATAAATATTACACATTCATTTAATAAATATATAGCACTTAATTAAATCGCTCCATAAATCACATAATTTATTTATTTAACTCAATAAATAAATCACATAAAATATTTATTTAACTCAATAAATATTTAAAATTATTATATAAAATCTCAATCGTTACAATCTTCCCTCCTTAAAAGGATTCTGTCCCCAGAATAACACATAAAAAAAAATCTCGTCTATTACATTCTTCCCTCCTTAAAAGGATTCTGTCCCCATAATCAGTATATAAGGGGTTACACAAAACTAATCAAATAAATGCGGATAAGATTTCATCATAACATCTTCGAGTTCCCAATTTAGCCAAAGATTGATTCATATAACATCACAGAAACATCATATAAAGCTTCTAACACACTTTTAGCATACCAAGACATCAAATTACAAGATTAAAACACTTAATTTTAAATAAAAACTTGAGAAAATCATTTTTCTCCCAAACTCATAATTTTCATAAAACAATTCACTGTAATTAAATTTCTCAACTAATTCAACTTTATATACATGCATTATATACCAAATTGAAGATAACATCAAACCAAATTCCTAATAAGCATGTTAGTATATACTAATTCATCAATTTTTCTCTAAAATCAACCAATTACATGAAATTCCATATGAACATATTTTATTAATTAAAACATGTTTCTACTATAATTTAATTTCTGAAAACTCGTTTATAGCCTACTAATCAACTATTGACAATACATGAACATCATATATATATATATATATATATATATATATATATATATATATATATATACAATTCATGTTAATACGTTTTCTTGAAATTTACAGTAAACCAAAATTTACAGAAACTCAAAACAAGGAAACACAACTAATTAAAATTTTTAAAACTATGAGATAGTAATTACCCTTTGTTTGATGATTGTAGAAGAATATGAAGATTAACTCTAGCCTTCTCAAACTTTCTCTTTCTTCTCTTCTTCCCTTCTCTCTCTAAATTCATTGTTCTTCTTTTCTTTGTTCTTAGTTTAGACTTAGGCTTAGAAAACTAACATAGTTTTTCTTTACGTAGTATATAGATATATAACTGATGTATTAATAATATACGTATTAACTAATACTTAATAACTTAATTAATTTAACAATTATAAAATTTGAATTTGAATAGCCATAAGGCCATGTTTGGCAAACCCTTTATTTAAAAACAGATTATTAGCTAAGGCTTTGTTTGGAAAATAGATTTAAAAAAAACGAATGCAAAGCCTTGTTTATTTAAAATCATTTAAAATTCTTTTTCTTTTATTTTAACAAATCATTTAACACATATTTTAAATGTCACATTTTAATTAATTAAATATTAATCAACTAATTTAATCAATTAAAATCTAACATCCATTAATCACATAAAATAATTTGTCACATAATTATAATTACTCGCTAATTATAATTCCCGTAACATTTAACACACATCTCATCTAATTTAATTCTCTCAATTAAATTAGAATTATAATATAAAATTAATATACATTAATTAAATAAATATTACACATTCATTTAATAAATATATAACACTTAATTAAATCGCTCCATAAATCACATAATTTATTTATTTAACTCAATAAATATTTAAAATTATTATATAAAATCTCAATCGTTACAATCTTCCCTCCTTAAAAGGATTCTGTCCCCATAATCAGTATATAAGGGGTTACACAAAACTAATCAAATAAATGCGGATAAGATTTCATCATAACATCTTCGAGTTCCCAATTTAGCCAAAGATTGATTCATATAACATTACAGAAACATCATATAAAGCTTCTAACACACTTTTAGCATACCAAGACATCAAATTACAAGATTAAAACACTTAATTTTAAATAAAAACTTGAGAAAATCATTTTTCTCCCAAACTCATAATTTTCATAAAACAATTCACTGTAATTAAATTTCTCAACTAATTTAACTTTATATACATGCATTATATACCAAATTGAAGATAACATCAAACCAAATTCCTAATAAGCATGTTAGCATATACTAATTCATCAATTTTTCTCTAAAATCAACCAATTACATGAAATTCCATATGAACATATTTTATTAATTAAAACATGTTTCTACTATAATTTAATTTCTGATAACTCGTTTATAGCCTACTAATCAACTATTGACAATACATGAACATCATATATATATATATATATATATATATATATATATATATATATATATATATATATATATATATATATACAATTCATGTTAATACGTTTTCTTGAAATTTACAGTAAACCAAAATTTACAGAAACTCAAAACAAGGAAACACAACTAATTAAAATTTTTAAAACTATGAGATAGTAATTACCTTTTGTTTGATGATTGTAGAAGAATATGAAGATTAACTCTAGCCTTCTCAAGCTTTCTCTTCCTTCTCTTCTTCCCTTCTCCCTCTAAATTCATTGTTCTTCTTTTCTTTGTTCTTAGTTTAGACTTAGGCTTAGAAAACTAACATAGTTTTTCTTTACGTAGTATATAGATATATAACTGATGTATTAATAATATACGTATTAACTAATACTTAATAACTTAATTAATTTAACAGTTATAAAATTTGAATTTGAATAGCCATAAGGCCATGTTTGGCAAACCCTTTATTTAAAAACAGATTATTAGCTAAGGCTTTGTTTGGAAAATAGATTTAAAAAAAACAAATGCAAAGCCTTGTTTATTTAAAATCATTTAAAATTCTTTTGCTTTTATTTTAACAAATCATTTAACACATATTTTAAATGTCACATTTTAATTAATTAAATATTAATCAACTAATTTAATCTATTAAAATCTAACATCCATTAATCACATAAAATAATTTGTCACATAATTATAATTACTCGCTAATTATAATTCTCGTAACACTTAACACACATCTCATCTAATTTAATTCTCTCAATTAAATTATAACTATAATATAAAATTAATGTACATTAATTAAAAAAAAATTTACACATTCATTTAATAAATATATAACACTTAATTAAATGGCTCCATAAATCACATAATTTATTTATTTAACTCAATAAATAAATCACATAAAATATTTATTTAACTCAATAAATATTTAAAATTATTATATAAAATCTCAATCGTTACAATCTTCCCTCCTTAAAAGGATTTTGTCCACAGAATCACACATAAAAAAAATTGTCGTCTATTGCATTCTTCCCTCTTTAAAAGGATTCTGTCCCTAGAATCAGTATATAAGGGATTACACAAAACTAATCAAATAAATGCTGATAAGATTTCATCATAACATCTTCGAGTTCCCAATTTAGCCAAAGATTGATTCATATAACATTACAGAAACATCATATAAAGCTTCTAACACACTTTTAACATACCAAGACATCAAATTACAAGATTAAAACACTTAATTTTAAATAAAAACTTGAGAAAATCATTCTTCTCCCAAACTCATAATTTTCATAAAATAATTCACTGTAATTAAATTTCTCAACTAATTCAACTTTATATACATGCATTATATAGCCAAATTGAAGATAACATCAAACCAAATTCCTAATAAGCATGTTAGCATATACAAATTCATCAATTTTTCTCAAAAATCAACCAATTACATGAAATTCC
Organism: Panax stipuleanatus; assembly: GCA_020205555.1. Taxonomy (NCBI): domain Eukaryota; kingdom Viridiplantae; phylum Streptophyta; class Magnoliopsida; order Apiales; family Araliaceae; genus Panax; species Panax stipuleanatus. The sequence goes on from CM035122.1 coordinate 21,922,220, forward strand.
ATATGAACATATTTATTCATTAAAACATGTTTCTACTATAATTTGATTTCTGAAAATTCGTTTATAGACTACCAATCAACTATTGACAATACATGAACACCATATATATATATACAATTCATGTTAATACGTTTTCTTGAAATTTACAGAAACTCAAAACAAGGAAGAACAAATAATTAAAATTTTTAAAACTATGAGATAGTAATTACCCTTTGTTTGATGATTGTAGAAGAATATGAAGATTAACTCTAGCCTTCTCAAACTTTCCCTTCCTTCTCTTCTTCCCTTCTCTCTCTAAATTCTCTGTTCTTCTTTTCTTTGTTCTTAATTTAGACTTAGGCTTAGAAAACTAACGTAGTTTTTCTTTACGTAGTATATAGATATATAACTGATGTATCAATAATATACGTATTAACTACTACTTTATAACTTAATTAATTTAACAGTTACAAAATTTGAATTTGAATAGCCATAAGGCCATGTTTGGCAAACCCTTTATTCCAAAACAGATTATTAGCTAAGGCTTTAAAAAACACAAATGCAAAGCCTTGTTTATTTAAAATTATTTAAAATCCTTTTTTTTTTATTTTAAAAAATCATTTAACACATATTTTAAATGTCATATTTTAATTAATTAAATATTAATCAACTAATTTAATCAATTAAAATCTAACATCCATTAATCACATAAAATAATTTGTCACATAATTATAATTACTCGCTAATTATAATTCCCGTAACATTTAACACACATCTCATCTAATTTAATTCTCTCAATTAAATTAGAATTATAATATAAAATTAATATACATTAATTAAATAAATATTACACATTCATTTAATAAATATATAACACTTAATTAAATCGCTCCATAAATCACATAATTTATTTATTTAACTCAATAAATAAATCACATAAAATATTTATTTAACTCAATAAATATTTAAAATTATTATATTAAATCTCAATCGTTACAATCTTCCCTCCTTAAAAGGATTCTGTCCCCAGAATCACACATTAAAAAAAAATTCTCGTCTAGTATATTCTTCCCTCCTTAAAAGGATTCTGTCCCCAGAATCAGTATATAAGGGGTTACACAAAACTAATCAAATAAATGCGGATAAGATTTCATCATAACATCTTCGAGTTTCCAATTAGCCAAAGATTGATTCATATAACATTACTGAAACATCATATAAAGCTTCTAACACACTTTTAACATACCAAGACATCAAATTACAAGATTAAAACACTTAATTTTAAATAAAAATTTGAGAAAATCATTTTTCTCCCAAACTCATAATTTTCATAAAACAATTCACTGTAATTAAATTTCTCAACTAATTCAACTTTATATACATGCATTATATACCAAATTGAAGATAACATCAAACCAAATTCCTAATAAGCATGTTAGCATATACTAATTCATCAATTTTTCTCTAAAATCAACCAATTACATGAAATTCCATATGAACATATTTTATTAATTAAAACATGTTTCTACTATAATTTGATTTCTGAAAACTCGTTTATAGCCTACTAATCAACTATTGACAATACATGAACACCATATATATATATATATATATATATATATATATATATATATATATATATATATATATATATATATATATATATATATATACACAATTCATGTTAATACGTTTTCTTGAAATTTACAATAAACCAAAATTTACAGAAACTCAAAACAAGGAAACACAACTAATTAAAATTTTTAAAACTATGAGATAGTAATTACCCTTTGTTTGATGATTGTAGAAGAATATGAAGATTAACTCTAGCCTTCTCATGCTTTCTCTTCCTTCTCTTCTTCCCTTCTCTCTCTAAATTCTCTGTTCTTCTTTTCTTTGTTCTTAGGTTAGACTTAGGCTTAGAAAACTAACGTAGTTTTTCTTTACGTGGTATATAGATATATAACTGATGTATCAATAATATACGTATTAACTAATACTTAATAACTTAATTAATTTAATAGTTATAAAATTTGAATTTGAATAGCCATAAGGCCATGTTTGGCAAACCCTTTATTTAAAAACAGATTATTAGCTAAGGCCTTGTTTGAAAAATAGATTTAAAAAAATAAATGCAAAGCCTTGTTTATTTAAAATCATTTAAAATTCTTTTTCTTTTATTTTAACAAATCATTTAACATATATTTTAAATGTCATATTTTAATTAATTAAATATTAATCAACTAATTTAGTCAATTAAAATCTAACATCCATTAATCACATAAAATAATTTGTCACATAATTATAATTACTCGCTAATTATAATTCCCGTAACACTTAACACACATCTCATCTAATTTAATTCTCGCAATTAAATTAGAACTATAATATAAAATTAATATACATTAATTAAATAAATATTACACATTCATTTAATAAATATATAACACTTAATTAAATGGCTCCATAAATCACATAATTTATTTACTTAACTCAATAAATAAATCACATAAAATATTTATTTAACTCAATAAATATTTAAAATTATTATATAAAATCTCAATCGTTACAATCTTCCCTCCTTAAAAGGATTCTGTCCACAGAATCACACATAAAAAAAAAATTCTCGTCTATTACATTCTTACCTACTTAAAAGGATTCTGTCCCCAGAATCACTATATAAGGGGTTACACAAAACTAATCAAATAAATGCGGATAAGATTTCATCATAACATCTTCGAGTTCCCAATTTAGCCAAAGATTGATTCATATAACATTACAGAAACATCATATAAAACTTCTAGCATACTTTTAACATACCAAGACATCAAATTACAAGATTAAAACACTTAATTTTAAATAAAAACTTGAGAAAATCATTTTTCTCCCAAACTCATAATTTCATAAAACAATTCACTGTAATTAAATTTCTCAACTAATTCAACTTTATATACATGCATTATATACCAAATTGAAGATAACATCAAACTAAATTCCTAATAAGCATGTTAGCATATACTAATTCATCAATTTTTCTCTAAAATCAACCAATTACATGAAATTCCATTTGAACATTTTTTATTCATTAAAATATGTTTCTACTATAATTTGATTTCTGAAAACTCGTTTATAGCCTACTAATCAACTATTGACAATACATGAACACCATATATATATACAATTCATGTTAATACGTTTTCTTGAAATTTACAGTAAACCAAAATTTACAGAAACTCAAAACAAGGAAGGACAACTAATTAAAATTTTTAAAACTATGAGATAGTAATTACCCTTTGTTTAATGATTGTAGAAGAATACGAAGATTAACTCTAGCCTTCTCAAGCATTTTCTTCCTTCTCTTCTTCCCTTCTCTCTCTAAATTCTCTGCTCTTCTTTTCTTTGTTCTTAGTTTAGACATAGGCTTAGAAAACTAACGTAGTTTTTCTTTACGTAGTATATAGATATATAATTGATGTCTCAATAATATACGTATTAAATAATACTTAATAACTTAATTAATTTAACAGTTATAAAATTTGAATTTGAATAGCCATAAGGCCATGTTTGGCAAACCCTTTATTTAAAAACAAATTATTAGCTAAGGCCTTGTTTGGAAAATAGATTTAAAAAAAATAAATGCAAAGCCTTGTTTATTTAAAATCATTTAAAATCATTTTTCTTTTATTTTAACAAATCATTTAACACATATTTTAAATGTCACATTTTAATTAATTAAATATTAATCAACTAATTTAATCAATTAAAATCTAACATCCATTAATCACATAAAATAATTTGTCACATAATTATAATTAATCGCTAATTATAATTCCCGTAACACTTAACACACATCTCATCTAATTTAATTCTCTCAATTAAATTAGAATTATAATATAAAATTAATATACATTAATTAAATAAATATTACACATTCATTTAATAAATATATAGCACTTAATTAAATCGCTCCATAAATCACATAATTTATTTATTTAACTCAATAAATAAATCACATAAAATATTTATTTAACTCAATAAATATTTAAAATTATTATATAAAATCTCAATCGTTACAATCTTCCCTCCTTAAAAGAATTCTGTCCCCAGAATCACACATAAAAAAAAATTCTCGTCTATTACATTCTTCCCTCCTTAAAAGGATTCTGTCACCAGAATTAGTATATAAGGGGTTACACAAAACTAATCAAATAAATGCGGATAAGATTTCATCATAACATCTTCGAGTTCCCAATTTAGCCAAAGATTGATTCATATAACATTACAGAAACATCATATAAAGCTTCTAACACACTTTTAACATACCAAGACATCAAATTACAAGATTAAAACACTTAATTTTAAATAAAACTTGAGAAAATTATTTTTCTCCTAAACTCATAATTTTCATAAAACAATTCACTATAATTAAATTTCTCAACTAATTCAACTTTATATACATGCATTATATACCAAATTGAAGATAACATCAAACCAAATTCCTAATAAGCATGTTAGCATATACTAATTCATCAATTTTTCTCTAAAATCAACCAATTACATGAAATTCTATATGAACATATTTTATTCATTAAAACATGTTTATACTATAATTTGATTTCTGAAAACTCGTTTGTAGCCTACCAATCAACTATTGACAATACATGAACACCATATATATATACAATTCATGTTAATACGTTTTCTTGAAATTTACAGTAAACCAAAATTTACAGAAACTCAAAACAAGGAAGGACAACTAATTAAAATTTTTAAATCTATGAGATAGTAATTACCCTTTGTTTGATGATTGTAGAAGAATATGAAGATTAACTCTAGCCTTCTCAAGCTTTCTCTTCCTTCTCTTCTTCCCTTCTCTCTCTAAATTCTCTGCTCTTCTTTTCTTTGTTCTTAGTTTAGACTTAGGCTTAGAAAACTAACGTAGTTTTTCTTTACGTAGTATATAGATATATAACTGATGTATCAATAATATACGTATTAACTAATACTTAATAACTTAATTAATTTAACAGTTATAAAATTTAAATTTGAATAGCCATAAGGCCATGTTTGGCAAACCCTTTATTTAAAAACAGATTATTAGCTAAGGCCTTATTTGGAAAATAGATTTAAAAAAACAAATGCAAAGCCTTATTTATTTAAAATCCTTTTTTTTTATTTTAACAAATCATTTAACACATATTTTAAATGTCACATTTTAATTAATTAAATATTAATAAACTAATTTAATCAATTAAAATCTAACATCCATTAATCACATAAAATAATTTGTCACATAATTATAATTACTCGCTAATTATAATTCCCGTAACACTTAACACACATCTCATCTAATTTAATTCTCTCAATTAAATTAGAACTATAATATAAAATTAATATACATTAATTAAATAAATATTACACATTCATTTAATAAATATATAACACTTAATGAAATCACTCCGTAAATCACATAATTTATTTATTTAACTCAATAAATAAATCACATAAAATATTTATTTAACTCAATAAATATTTAAAATTATTATATAAAATCTCAATCATTACAATATCTCAGACTCTACACAACTCAAGGCACTCACTCTATAGCTTATACTTGACAGAAAACTCAGCAACATCAAATGAGAACGAGGGGGCTTCATTTATAGAAAACTAAATACACAGACAATAAGAAATAAGAAATAAGAAATAAGAAATAAGAAATAATTTTTATATAACTAAATACCAATATTTTTATATAATTAAATAAGAAATTTTGTGTATAATTTTTTTTTATATTATTTCTATCAAAATAATATGTGGGAATAAGTGTAAGATAAAGCATATATGAATATTTGATAAATATATATTTATTTATTGCATGAATAATTTTAAATAAATTTTTTGATAAAGGAATGGTTTATTATTATAAATTATATTCTTATAATAAACTAACTTTGATAGTCAAAATATATTATTATTTATTTTTCATGAAAATATAATTAATATATTATTTCAATAATATAAGAAAGGATTCTTAGAATTATTATAATTATTATTTATTATACGTATTTATCAAGATTAGTTAAGTTAATTATTTTAACTTAATTAATAATGATATTTAAGGTAAAGTGGGATTATAGATCAAAACCCTAATTTTTGATCTATGTTATGGGATTTCATGATTAATACAATTATTGTATAATTGTATTTAAAAGGAAAGTATATTTATGTTATGAATAATAAGAAATTATTTTGGTAAGTAATTTTAATATTAAATATAATTAATAACTATATTTGTATTCAAATATATGTAAGTATATTAATAGATTTATGATTATGGATTTTAATTATAAGTATAATAATTAACATAATTGTATGAGTATATGTTAAGAATTTATTTATTTATTTTGTTTAAATATTAAACATAGTAATTGAATGTGTTTGTATTTAAATGAAAGTATGTATATTATGTGATCTATGATCAATGTTAAGTGGAATGGAAACCCTAAGTAACTAATTAGGATAAAATAAAATTTAAGTTTTGGGTCATATTAGTTTACATAGCCCAAACAAATAAATTAGAAGCCCAAAAGAATTAAAATAATGGCTTAAGTTTAGCCCACGTGAAGAAGGGCATTGTAGTCACTTGCTTAAGCTTAATTTGGCAAATAAAATAAATCCAAAATGGAAGGAAATTGGGTGAAGTAGCCGGCCATTTAAGGGTATTTTTGGGAGAGAAAATAAAATTTGCTAAGCTTGTCCAAATTGTTGTTTATATTCTATCTACTCCCAACAACCCTCCTTATGTGTCAAACCAAGAATGAAGCCACCTTATTTACTCACCTCAACAAGTTAACCAAGGCTAAGAAGGCAAGTGTTGGTAGATTGATACATTGTATACTTGCTATCTACTAACAATTAACAAAAACAAGTATTCTTCACTTCTCTCTCTCATTTCCTCTCTTATTTTCAAGCTTCCACTTAGCAAAAAGAAAAACAAAACAGAGGGGAAAAAGGGAACTGAAATTTTGGCCAGCTCTAGGGGTGCAAAGAGGGGGGGTTTGATCCTTGATAACACAAGATCCATCACCTATCTTGGTAGGAAAAGAAGAACATCTCAAAGAAAAGGTAAGAAATCTAAAAATTTCAAGTTTAATACTCTCTTTGGTAGATCTTGGTGATATATGAAACTTTTGTTTTGGATCTTTAAAAACTCATGATCTACATGAGTATTAGTATTTCATATGTGAATCAAAGTATTTTTGAAATCAATAGTTAGACCCAAAGAGAGAAAAACAAATTTTGTACAAAAAGAATAAGAAAAATCTTTCTTTTGTATACTATAAGTATTTTTATGTTGATCTACTGATGGATCATTGGATTTATTTGTGATTTATTGTTAGAAGCCTTGTTTATGGTGGATTATTTGGTTGCATGATTTATTTGGAGGACCCATAGCTTGTATGCTAGGTTTATGGAAGTTAAAATGGAAAGAAAAGGTTTTGTTGAAAGTTATGTTTTAAAAGTTGTGAAAATGACTTCTGTGTTGATAGATCTAAAAGGAGTTTTTTGACTTTAATTTTTGGTAGTGTTAGACCTATGGGTTAGTAATCTTACCCAAGTTGAATCACTTAAAAAGGATGAAAAATTAAAAATCTATGAATTTATTACTAAACTACCTCAAACTAGCCAAAACTCGGGGACAGTCTGACTAATAGCCCCATTTCGGCACTTTATGTGTTCTGTAAAAATTGTTGGTTATTTTTTTGTTATAACTCAGTGAGTCACGGTTCCAACGACACTGATTGGGCCTCAATCGGAGTTGTGGATCTCGTAATACAAGCGTTTCTGTAAGAGACTCCAAAACAGAAAATGACTTAAAGGCTTGTAGAAGGCAGTCGGTAGTGGCCTGTTTTCTGGGTGCTATACCGGGTCAAATGGACTGTTTCTTGAGCCTAAACGTAGCTCAGAAAGTCAAGTTTCTAACGATACTAAGTGGGCCCAAATCGGACTTGTAGATTTTCATCTACAAGCGTTTCCGTGGAGGACCCCAACTTTGGACGAAAAATATAGAATAAATAGAAAGTAAATATTAGAAATTCATAATAAAGTTATAAAAATTATTTTAAGTTATAAAAAACTAACTTTTAATATTTTGACATAAATTTTATTAATATTTTAATTTATTAATGATATCTAATTTATTTAATAATTATATTAAATAAATTAGTTAAACATGATTTTAATATTTTAAAAATAATATAAAAATGATTTTAATATTTTATAAATCATTTAAAGGTGAAATAAATATAATAAAAATATTTTAAGTTATAATCAATAACTTTTAATATTTTGATATAAATAACATTAATATTTTAATATTAATGATAATTATTTAAAGATGATTTTAATACTTTAAAAATCATTTGAAAGTAATATTAATGTTTTAAAAATATTTTAAATTATAATAAATAACTTTTAATATTTGAAAATAAAATACATTAATATTTTAATATTAATGGTAATTATTTAAAAATGATGTTAATATCTTAAAAATCATTTAAAGGTAATATTAAGGTTTTAAAAATGTTTTCAAGTTATAATAAATAACTTTTAAAGTGTTGACATGAAATTTATTAATATTTTAAATTATTTAAATATTAATGATAATGATATTAATTGACAATTAAATCATTAAAAATGATATAAGTGTTTGAAAAATCATATAAATGATTTTAAAGTTTGGAAAAATATTATAAAAGATAATTAAATTATCTAATATAATATTTAAGTTCTTGAACAAAGTTTCATTAAAAATAAATTCGTTAATTATCCGATAATGCAATTGGGATGCCGAAACGATACCGAACTCAAACCAAACCGACATAGTTTGACTAGGAATTCGTTCTTATATGTTTTAATGACTGATATGACTATGTGACAACATGTTTAAAGCAGTATTATGTGTTAGGTTATATTATTCTAATTAAAAGAATAATTCTATTGATGATAGGACTTTATATTAAAGATAACAGCTTAAGCTATACTACGTAGCAGTAATCAGCTATCAAGGCAGTTCTCTAACCTTACTCAAATGTTATATTGATCAAGTATCTCTACTCCTCGCAGTTATTCTATGCGATGGATCCAAGTAAGCTAAAAGCATATTCATGAATAATTATTGTCAATTATTCATATCTGTAATGATATCCATGATTCTCTTATGAACTTATTCTTATATTGTGGAATTTTATTCAATTCAGTTATTATTTATTAATATCTCATTATTGTCTGTTATCATACAAGTGTCCCCACTTGTATGAACTGTTGTACTCATAAAAGAACTCTGGAACTAGAAATTCTTTGATATGACAAATCCTGTTACACACTGTAAAATTTTGGTATGCGTTCATGATTTAAAGACTGTCTAAGCTATTTAACTCGGCTAGACATAGTTTGCATTGCACTGTTAGATAGTATTGGTTATGATAAAGTCGTCCAGCTGAATTGTTTAGTTAGGACTCCAGACTGAGTATGAAAACCCTTAATGGGGAAAATGTTTATATGCCCAAGGCAAACAGAGTGAATGAATTTATCATTTAAATAGATAGTATTGATCAATACAGGACATAACGGGGCTGATCACCCTATATGTCCGTAAGACCAGAGCGGTTTGCAGATGAATTTCTGTTTAAACCTTTTTGAAAATGAAAAATAAAAATTAATGGTCTATTGACCACACAGCATTTATAGTCACTACGTCGTTTTAAAATTTTAAACGATTTGATATGTTATTAAGATATGTTTCGAAAGACTTCACAACTATTGATTCGTTGTAGAAGTATACCTCAAATAAAATATTTATTTCTTCTAGCTAAAGTTTATTAACTGCTATTACTTGCTGAGCAATTAAATGCTCATTCTTACTTTAAATTAAATATTTTCAGCTAAGCGTGATCAACTAGAAGGCTCTGGCAAAAACAAAGGAAAAGAAAAGCTGCAAGAATAGATTTATGGTATCTTATGTAATAATTAGACTTTATTAAGAAGATGATATTTATTATCTATCATGTAATGAATGTTCTAAAGGTCGTGTACCTGGGATTAAACAACTCTGATATGTAAATTAATTTTGTTTATCTACTTTATATTATTATTCCGCTCAAAGAAATGATATCGTGTAGCACCGAGTTCGGGTTTCAAGTACCTGAATTTGGGGGCGTCACACTAATTTATCAATTTTTCTCTAAAATCAACCAATTACATGAAATTCCATATGAACATATTTTATTCATTAAAACATGTTTCTACTATAATTTGATTTCTGAAAACTCGTTTATAGCCTACCAATCAACTATTGACAATACATGAACACCATATATATATATATACAATTCATGTTAATACGTTTTCTTGAAATTTACAGTAGACCAAAATTTACAGAAACTCAAAACAAGGAAGAACAACTAATTAAAATTTTTAAAACTATGAGATAGTAATTACCCTTTGTTTGATGATTGTAGAAGAATATGAAGATTAACTCTAGCCTTCTCAAGCTTTCTCTTCCTTCTCTTCTTCCCTTCTCTCTCTAAATTCTCTGCTCTTCTTTTCTTTGTTCTTAGTTTAGACTTAGGCTTAGAAAACTAACGTAGTTTTTCTTTACGTAGTATATAGATATATAACTGATGTATCAATAATATACGTATTAACTAATACTTAATAACTTAATTAAATTAACAGTTATAAAATTTGAATTTGAATAGCCATAAGGCATGTTTGGCAAACCCTTTATTTAAAAACAGATTATTAGCTAAGGCCTTATTTGGAAAATAGATTTAAAAAAAATAAATGCAAAGCCTTGTTTATTTAAAATCATTTAAAATTCTTTTTCTTTTATTTTAACAAATCATTTAACATATATTTTAAATGTCACATTTTAATTAATTAAATATTAATCAACTAATTTAATCAATTAAAATCTAACATCCATTAATCACATAAAATAATTTGTCACATAATTATAATTACTCACTAATTATAATTTCCGTAACACTTAACACACATCTCATCTAAATTAATTCTCTCAATTAAATTAGAACTATAATATAAAATTAATATAAATTAATTAAAAAAATATTACACATTCATTTAATGAATATATAACATTTAATTAAATCGCTCCATAAATCACATAATTTATTTATTTAACTCAATAAATAAATCACATAAAATATTTATTTAACTCAATAAATATTTAAAATTATTATATAAAATCTCAATCGTTACAATATCTCAGACTCTCCCCAACTCAAGGCACTCACTCTATAGCTTATACTTGACAGAAAACTCAGCAACATCAAATGAGAAGGAGGGGGCTTCATTTATAGAAAACTAAATACACAGACAATAGCTTTGCCTCTTATTACAAACTAATGGAATGAAGGATAGTCCATTGTGCAAGAATGAGTTGGTGATATCCATCATGATACCCATTCCCCTTATCATCATAAGCTACAATTGCTGAGTTTGAGAGAAATAGGCATAGAGTAGCTAATATAGGCTTCATGAGCTTTCACGTGTAGAGAAGATGGGACTCTCTTTGTGGGACAAATTTTAATCTCAGCAACATAGTAAGTGTGAATACTTAGGCTATATACATGTACATTGTTTATACACTTAGGTTTAAAATTGAGTTACAATGTAATCCCAATAAATAAATAATATTATCATGTAGTAAATTCTAACTTGCAAATATATAATCCATGTACATTTCATCTTACCGGATATAATTCTTTCGGGTATCATCACATTGTATTATCCCAACTCTATCATTCCAATTATATTAAATTATTGAAATCCTTATCAATTAACAATTGTTTATCTAGTGTAATTTATTATTCCATACATATACCTTAATGTATCCACTCATCACATATTGTCACATATACATTATTTATGTAACTTATACAATTTGATCAACCATAATATATAGTTCTTATATATTATATAGTCACATTAAGATGTCACGCTACACTTTATATAACATATGTGTAACTACTATATGTTATACTCTTAATATCGCATGCTTGCACATAAGAATTAACAAATTACTTATCTTATTAATTAATTAATAATAATATTAATAAATTCCTTCCTCGTAAATCAATTATTAACCTCTATAACAATTGATTAGCGTTTATAAATCTTATTATATTTACAAATCTTTTACTCGTTAATCAACATATTATCAAATAATTACTAGATACTAGTATATTGTCCATAACAATAATTAATATTATAAGACAATATATGTCATTCCTCATCAATACAATTCCGATTATATCTATAATCAATTTCTTTATTATTATACTATCACTAGTTATAATAATAAATCAACATATTATTATAATATAGACTAATTGTTTAATTAATAAATCTTCCATCCTTGAATTAATTAATTCATCAACGAATCTATTATCGTGCCACACAAGGCATATCTCACAAGTTTACATTAAGCTTATTCTCATACTCGACACATATTTATTTCCACCACATTTTTACCTAGGACTATTAAGTCACAAGGTTCACATATATAAATATATCGTGAATGAAAATATTCAAATATTCTATATAACCTTTACGGTAATATAATAATATAAGCTATTAAAATGCTAAACTACTTCAATTAATTATACTTATAATAAGTATAACCTTTACGCTTTATCATAATTAATATATACTCTATAAATTATTTAAATGATAACATCCACGATAAAATAATAACTTAAGTTATTAAAATAACTTAATCGACTCTCTTGAAAATACATTAGAAATTATGTATTTTGTCATAACATAACATATTATGTTTTCTCCAAATAAAGACATTCTTTATTTAAAAAATAATTTACTTATTGTCTCAAGATATTATAATTAATATAATATCTATTAGAAATAATCACATGTACGGCACATGTACATTATATTATATATAGAAAATAGATAGTAAGTTTATTTTCTATTATAATAAATTATTTTCATCAATTTATTTATATATAGCAAATATGTTTTAATGTATTTACCATATTAATCAATCACACCTTATACAAAATATATAAGGTAATATTATTATTCAAAAATAACATTTTCTCCTTTTATTAAAATAATTCAATATTAGAAATTATTTTAATACCTTTATTAGAAATATATAATAATTAGTTCTCTTTCTTTTCTATAAATTATTTCCAAAATAATTTCTTCAAATATTAAATCTTCATTTAAAATATAATGATTTCCATCTCCTTTTAATAACGTATATATATGTATTAACGTTTTTCGCACATTAGACTTTTCTCACATAATACCATTCTAAGTAATATATAAAAGTACCAACTATAATTTCATATCCAACACATATATTAATTAACTCCTTTACTTAAGTAAATTAAACACTGCACCATATCATTAAGGTTCAATATTAACATTATATTATTCCATAATATAACTCCCAACTTAAATTAACTAATATTTATTCTTATTAGCAAATTCCCTTAACTAACTCATGTTTTACTATCCCAACCCATTCACGGATAGCTTAAGTACTATCAATAACCTATATTATAAGCATACTAGTTATTAATACACATACACAAGAATATGGTGATTATACATTAAGGATATTTAATGTCACCAACTTACTATGATAAAATAATTCTATAAATTATTTAATATCGATAGGAAATCTTATCCACTTCCTTTATTTTCACTGAACTGTCTCCAAAATAAATAATGAATATATTTTAATAATACATTTATTAACCACAAAAATCACATAAATGTTCTTATTCGAACACATCTCATACTTTAAGAATTTTATTTATTAAATCCTTACTTAATAATTTTTGAAAATTCGGGTTCTCACATCTTCTCCCCCTTATAAGGATTCCGTCCTCGGAATCACCGAAACTTCCTCTACTCGGTGCTAGTCCGAATATTACATATTCTCTTGAATAATTTTATTCATTCTCTTTTCGAAAGTTTTATTATTATAACTTTCTCAATCGCATTCTATAAATTTCTCTTTTCTAAGGAACATTCCACTACTACATTCATCCTTCAGAAGAATAAGAATCTTCCACAATTTTTCAATAATAGGGAAGTAGAATGAATAACTCAGATTTCAAATTATGCTGAGGGGTCACACAAGACTGTGAACTCTTCTTCATTTACAAATGTCTCAACACTAGTCTACACACTGTAAACTAGAGTGTTTATCAATCACAAGGACTAAAAACACTCTCCACTCGTACTCTAGGTGGCTAGCCTATTGTACTACTACGTTGGGCCACAACGTAGCATGTTATAACGACTATATGCGTTATGTTCGTGACCATTGTCTCCGAAAATATGTTCCTGTTATAGGGTTGTTCAACTTAGCTTATTAACTTTTAAATCCGCACCAGAACAATCTGGTTTGGCATAAATACACAAGAATGCTTGAATTCTATAATCTCTTTTCAATAGTCGCCTAGCCGAATCAAATAGCTTAGACTCTCATCAACAATTCGGACATCAATCGAAATAATTTAGCCAACTTAATTAACCTTTTTCATAATTTACAAGAAAACCAAAAATTCTTTTATGACGTCATGATACCATACCAGATTAGTAGTACGTTAAGGATTCGTCATTTTATGACTTTGTCATATTACATCCTACCATAGTGGGCTGACGATCTTTCGATGACAACCAACACTAAGTTCGACTGCATTGATGACTCTATCGTTTACCATTTTCTACACCATATCAAATGATGCACATGGTCAAAATACATTTTGAAAGATTTTCAAATTTATTTTTGTCTTAGCCGAAACAAATAGCTTAGACATTTGAATAACGGTGTCGCTTTTTTTTAAAACTCATTGGTTCAGTCATCTGACCCAATGTTTTTCTCGAGAAAACTGAAGTGCAAACACTAGCACGAAGTCAATAAATTTTGAAAATCTAGCATAGCTAGAAGATTTAGAAAAAAATCCTAAATTTCTCCATCACTTCAATCTCTTACCACCATCAATGCTCACTATTCCAAAACTCTTATATAATATATCTATCCTCAGTACAGTTCACCAACTTACCACACCATGGAAGTTCAGGGACTTACCACAATCATATGGGTTTAGAAACTTATCCTAGTCAGACCAAAGTCGTCCATTCGCTGAGGGGTCCCACCATACGATTATGAGTCACGAACTCGTCATAGGCACGAGTCTTAAGAACTCGCACCTAATCTTAGTATTATCTAAATTAATCTTAGAAATCTCTATCTATCAAAATAAACATGAGAAAAGAATCACCTTTCCGCCATATGTATAATGATACCGCGACACTAACATTCCAACGATTATCAATGTGACGCACTCAGTTCAAGCACAAAACTTCTGCCCATACAAAAGTTTGTACAACTAAGCCATCACATGAGTCCTCAATGGAAGTCCAACACTTAACTCTATCTTACTCTATCACTTGCTCGTTACGAGCTTTCTAGGTTTTACCACATACAACTCCTCATGAGTTCATCTCGTACTTTTTATAGTACATTCACTTATAGCATCAAGCTATACACACTTAGTCATTACAGACTATCTATCATTTCATAATTCAATCTGATCACGTCGTGATCATCGCTTTACCTCAGGGTTCTTTCCCTACTATCAACTAAACTCCATTCGAGTTCATTCTCATTATCTTTGTCATATTCATATTATAGACATCATCTTAACATTTTTATTACCGGAGTTAGGAAACTCCTGATTCGCATTCTCTAGATACTTCAAGATTCTTCTTTGAATCTTTGCTTAGATATATTTTAATCTTTATCCTTCCCTCTCTCAGGTTATAGTCTAAGGTACACTTATCTAAGGTTTATAACCTACAGCTCTGATACCAACCTATAACCCCCCCAAATCCACGTTCCTTTGAAACCTCAGATCTGGTGCAGTCACGATACTACTATCGTTAAACTATTACATCTTTTGTTCATTACTAAAAGAATACAACTTGCTTTATTACAAATTAGAATATAAATTCTATTCATATCTAGGATCTTGTATGATGACTCCAAACTTTTAATAGTTACAAACTTGGTCATTTACCATACCTGTCTAAACATCACATTCGATGTTACTAAAATGCGGAATAACTAAAATTTCTCAATCTTCTTTGAATAAAACCTTTTTATTGATTTCATAACTTTGAATCAATTACAATTTTTGGATCAACTATATAATATGATTCATTCCATTTGAGTTATCGTATAAACGTTTACAACTCAACTCGATATCCTCTATGTATTAACTAATACATCTTTACAATACAACAAGTATTAAATATCATAAGCATATATCAAGTACACTCCTAGAACCGTAACGTGGTTTAAGTAATAATCTAAACAGTATTCTTCATTGCGATACTATCTATCTTTATCAATCAAGAAGCACGAAGTCTTTATCGTAAGTCCTTAACCTACAAAAATGGTTATTTGCAAGAGTGAGCTCGACAGCTCAGCAATTCTAATAGTTTTCATGCATCACATAGCATATAACATTATACTCAGTTCATGCATTTATAAATAATATATATTTACTACGCATGTTACTTTTCACATAACAAGTATATCATCAAAGATCAACTTTCAATCTCATTTATATCTCATATACAGTTTATATATAAGTTCACATTATCACAGAAAAATATAATTCAACTAACAGTTATTAAATTCATATATCAAATAGGAACTGAAAGACTTGCCTGATTCGTAGTTTAACAACTATGACTTAACTGCTTAAAGAATTTTGCACTTCGTGTAATCCTACAAAGTTATATAACCATGGATTTATTTTCATTAGTCATACATTCATACTTTCTCAATATAATAATAAGTATTATATTATTTTCTATCTTGGCTCTTAGAACCTTGTTTCACTTTCTTATTATACGCTTAGTATAGCTAGGTACGTATAGATATATCTCAACCGTACCTACTTACTATCATCCTTCATATACAGTATCACACACTTAACTAAAGGTGTTTGACATATATTTAAAACTTATATGATCCTTATTATTCATACGTTTCTCAAATCTTAACGGAATTACAGTTTCTGAGTTTTTATATAACCATTATACAAATCAACACTTAATGCATCATTAAGATTCTATTTTATAACTCATAAATAATAATGTAAACATGCTACTATGTTCATCACGTATACATGTTTATAAGGGCATTAACTCAAGTTTTAAAACCTAGCATGCTCGCTCTACTCCAAGTCAAAATCATATGGTTTTTATATCGGACTTTCAAATACTTTAAGTAAATCAAGTTCATGCTTCAAGGGCCAACCACTAACGTCATAGCACCACATAACGAGACTTAAACAATACTAAGCAGTCATGCTCGTGCTTATACTACTCGTATACACTTTAATCACATAGTCTATGCTATAGAAATTCATTTTCTATGAATAAATGTGCATATGTGAAATCTATATTTAAACAAACGAGGTTTATATCAATATATCTATAGGCATAGTGAACTCCTAATCTTCATGCTTGTATGATCATAACTTACATAGTAATTGATGTTATTAACTTTCAAATCTTACGTTTCCTTTAAAAATTATACCAAGTCCTTTTAATACATGCAAGGTATCTAAAATTATGACTCACATGCATTAGAAACACATATCAAAGCCACATGAATGCTCTCATATGGTCAGAATTTTAAAGGCCTAAGTTTTGTCAAGTTTGTTTTTCCAAAGTCCTTAAGTTTTTCTTTGAAATTGTTTGAATCTTGCAATCATGTATACTAGTGTGTTCAATACTTTAAACATACATTTCATGTCAATATAAACCATATGGTCATGCTTACGAAAATCAGAATATACACGTGGTACACATATGCTCATGACAAGTTTCACTTTCGAAACCACAAGTTTCCTTTTAAAACATTTGTTTTCCTTTCATAAAACATACTAACACGACAATGACATATACATGTAACATCAAGGAATACATACATAAGAGTTAAACCAGTGTTCATGCCTGTCCATAGTGGTACGACTAAGTTAGCACATAACAGGATTGCAACAGAAAGCAAAAAATCAAAATCTGGTACCGGCGCAGCTGCGCCGCTGGCCAGTATAAAACTGGCGCAGCTGCGCAGGTGTACGGCCAGGGGCAAACATATCAACTTATATACTACCTAATAATCATATTCCAATCCAATAATTATTAAATCCATGCTCAATCCAAGAATTAAGATTTTAGCAAGTTACAGAAATGAAGAACATGAATGTAAATTTTTTATACCTCCGCAATTTGTTTTGCTGCTATTGTGATCCTCCCTCAACTGATAACTCTCTCTCTCTCTCTTTATATCTCAGACTCTCCACAACTCAAGGCACTCACTCTATAGCTTATACTTGACAGAAAACTCAGCAACATCAAATGAGAAGGAGGGGGCTTCATTTATAGAAAACTAAATACACAAACAATAACTTTGCCTCTTATTACAAACTAATGGAATGAAGGATAGTCCATTGTGCAAGAAGGAGTTGGTGATATCCATCATGATACCCATTCCCCTTATCATCATAAGCTACAATTGCTGAGTTTGAGAGAAATAGGCATAGAGTAGCTAGTATAGGCTTCATGAGCTTTCATGTGTAGAGAAGATGGGACTCTCTTTGTGGGATAAATTTTAATCTCAGAAACATAGCAAGTGTGAATACTTAGGCTATATACATGTACATTGTTTATACACTTAGGTTTAAAATAGAGTTACAATGTAATCCCAATAAATAAAGAAAATGATTTTTAACCAAACAAGGCCCTTACTTTTATTTTAAAGGACTGTTGCCAAACAGGGACCTTATACTAGCTTAAATCTGATTTACCCAAAACCATATATTATTTAATAAAACTAGTTTTGAAATTTTCTTGTTGCCAAACAAGCCAAAAGGCTTTTGAATTTGTGTAACCGCTAAGTTAATTATAGTATTAAGTGTAATTAGTATACATACATTATTATATCAGTTATATATGTATATTACGTTAAGAGGAAAGAATTACGTTAGTTTTCCTAAGTCTGAGACTAAGAAGAAAAAGAGCAGAGAAAGAAAGAAAGAACACAGAAGAGAAAGAAGGGAAACTTGTGTGAATCAAAGCATCATCTTCTTCACTTCTATTAAGCGACAAGGTATTTTGAGAACTCTACTTAGTTGTTTCTTTAATTTTGAATTCTCTGTGAAATTTATTTGCACGAAATCGATTATGTTGATATGTATGTTATTCATATGGTTTATATATCAATTGTATGCATAAACAAGGATTTTTCAGAAATCAAAATTTTGTCAGAACATGTGTTAATGGAGAAATTGGTGTTCTTATGGTTTTATATGTTTTTAGCAAATTTAGAGTAAAAGTTATGAATTGATTGTGTGTTAATATGCTTGTTTGGAATTGTTTGTGATGTTATCTTGAATCATAGAAGTAATACATGTGTTATAAGTTGAATTGCTTAAGAATTTGATTTCCAGTGAATGGTTTTGTAAAATATGTGAGTGTTATAAAAATGTCAAAAATTGAGTTCTTTAAACCTTTGATTTTTATTACTTAGACAAATTTTGTGATTTGTAGTATATATAACATGTGTATTAGTGCATATGCAAGCTTTACTTTGTTTGTATTGATGTGCATTGTCGATTGTTGGCATATGGGGATGAACGGTGAAGCAGGGTGCCTAACTGCACTGTTTCTATTGTGTTCTGGGGCAGCTGCGCCTGTAACATAGGCAGAAGCAGCGCAGCTGCGCCGACTGAGTTTCCCAGATTAAGCACCTGCGCAGCTGCGCCGGTGCCAAGGCCTTTAGCTGCGCAGCTGCACCGTGCACAGTGCAGTGGCAGTGAGTTTTGGTCAAGTGTGCAGTGTGTTTTTATGTTTCCATTACATTATTGCTAAGATAATGAGCATGTATCTAGCTGCTATAACATGTGTTAACATTAAGTTGATAATTTCATAATTCGAGAAAAAGAAAGTTTTGAAAACTTAATATAGTATTTAAATTATAAGATATAATTGTTTAATTGTAAAATAAGTTACTTAATTATAGTTTGATTAATTATAATTAAGAGTAAATGTTTAATTTAAATTATAATTCTGTGAAATTATAATGTATAGAAGTTGATTTATTTTAATCAATTAGATGTTAATTTAAATTACAATTTATGTAATTATAATTTAATAAATGCATGATTATTATAAATTATAATTGATAAATACATGATTAATTGTAAATTGTATAATTATAATGCATGATATAGTTTAATTAACTATTAAGTATGAAATTTTGATAATTTAAGAAGTAATTATAATTGAGTAATTATAATTAGATTAAGTGTTTAAATTATAATTGTTTAATTATAATTTAGCTAAAATACATAATTAATTTAATTATGTGAGTATGTGTGTGATGTAATTAATTATGTGATAGTTGATTATTTATTTAATTAGAGTGAGTTAAACATGAGAGTTAACCACTTATGTGAATTAGTTATGTGTTAACTAATTTAAGTTTTTGTGACTTAATATATATGTGTAGGAAGTATTAAAGTATGTGAATTGTGTTAAGTAGCTTGCGCTTAAGGCAAGACTTCTAAACCCTAAACTCGCTATTTCTACGCAAGTTCTTTGATGTTCATATTTTCATTGTTGAGAATGTCCTTTTCATTTCTGTACTGGACAATTATTTACTTAACCGTAGAGATCTTAACTTATTGTTCAAGTAAGATCCAGTTTATTATTTTAAATGCTTTAAGTTTACTTCTAAAGCATGTTTTAATTCATAATTCTTTTATTTATGAATTAGTGAAAGTCGATTCAACTAATCCTTAGTTGATGAACGTGAATTCTAAATTACCATTGTAAGCTTATCCAAACCAAACTTTCTTTGGTGCGGACTTGAATTCAAATTGCTGAGTTGAACAACCCTAATTATTAGGGCAGGTTAGTACGCATGGCGTTAAGATGTTTGTGCACAATACATGGTACAAAGGGCTGATCCCCCTAAGTACGAGTTGAGGTCCATAGTCTTATTGACTGTTAAAGGTTTAAATAGAAATATTTATATAACCTAGGACAAGAAGAGTTCGAAGCTCAGATAAATTCTATATTCGAATTTTGATATTGATAGAGAATTATTATTCAATTCTTTATTGTTGAAGTAAGCTAAGTTATTCAGATCTTTGTAAAGATATTCTTTCATGTATTTATTATTGTTAAACTCTAGTGAGCTGTTGTTTGTTCACTCTTGCATTAAATAACAATTGCAGTTAAAGTTGATAACGTTGATGCCCCGTCTACGAGTAAAGGCAAGGGAAAGATGAACAAGTAAAAATTTGTTTAATTATTTTGAAATGATTGTAATAATTTTAGGTCATGTTTTTATTCCGCACTTTATTGTTTATGTCAAGGTTAGAGTAACCCTGGGATTGAGTTTTGAGAAGGTTGTAACCCTTGTTTTAAGGGAGATTTCATTATTTTGAATTAAGGTTGTAATTTATTTTGAGATATATTGGGTAAAGGTATGTTATAGATAGAAAGTGAACACCAAATCATGTGAAAACGAAATACCCGGATTTGGGGGTGTCACAGGTTTGTATCAGAGCCGTAGGTTATGAAACCTTAGGAGGGGAAAAACCTTATGTAGTAGCCTTATGGTAAGATCAAAAAGATAGGTGTGATAGGTACAAGATAATAAACTACCTTATGTGCTATGTGTTTACATTATGGTATTCGAAGAGTGTCGATTCGATGTCACGTAATAATGAACTTTAAAAATTCTTTTGTCAGGATGTCGAACGTTGGAGAACCTAGTCAGGCTAGAGAGGATGTGCCTCAGGTGACTAGAGAGGAGGAGCCCCGTGACATTCATGTTGTCTGGGAGCAGCGGGTTAGGAGAGAGCCATCTCTAGTGATCACCATAGCTGGTCGGGAGCATGAGCTGACACCTATTCCAGAAGATGAGAACGATGACGAGTCTGAAGAGGAGGAAGAGGAGGAAGAGGATCCCGAAGAGGAATTCCCATCTCACTCTACTAGTGCTGAGATGTACGAGTCAGTCTACGATAGCAATGTGGACTTCATGGATGAGTATGAGATCTCGAAGAAACCATCCAGCAGCGGAACGAGACGAATCGAGGAAATGGCAAGTGACCTAGGAGACGCACAGTGGAACCTGATACATATGGAGGTTGATAGAGACGCTTGCTCGATTTAAACTGGCAAAGCTGAAGCAAGATATCTAGGAGGAGTCGAGGAAGCGTGCCAGAGCTGAAAGAGTCAAGCTTGAGAGCTAATCAAAGAGCCGATCGAGCTGAAGGTGAAGCTGAAGCCAAGAGGGCCAAGCTGAGGGAAACAGAATATGCCTTCCATACAGCGATAGAAAGAGCTCAGGACTGTGTTTTCTACTACCCAGCTTAGTTCCAAGGTTTACCGTGGTATGTGGTGGACCGAAAAACGGCGTTTTAGGTAATGGAAGAGGAACACAGAGAGGCTGTGCGACGTATTAATATGCCTAGGCAGTAGCAGTAGCAGTAGTAGTAGTAACAGTAGTAGTAAAGCTTTTGTTTATGTGTTGCTTTTTGTAGTAAATAAAGTAAATCCCATAATTTGAAATAAGAATGGGATAAGTTAATAATATAATCCTGCAACTTTTCCAGTTCAGGAAGGATGATGTAAATGGCAGAAATGCTATCTGATTGATGTTTTTAAAACTACGACTAATGAATAAAAGAAGTTTATTGACGTGCTTGGTGTTCTATGTGAACTGAATTGTTTAGAACGTTTAAGTATGAATTTGAATATTTAAAAATTGAATAAAGGGTCTAATAATAATATTTTCTTAACAGAAAATGCCTCCTAGAAGAAGAATAACATGTCCCCGAGGGTTCGACGAACAACAACAATAACGATGGGACGAATCCCAACTCGGTTCAGCAGTTGGTGAACCTATTGATAGGAGCTCTTGCAAATCAGCCGCAAGTGCAGGGTACCACGTTCAAGGAATTCAAGGCAATAGGACCGCCTGAGTTCGCAGGGTCTACTAACCCTATTAAAGCTCAGACATGGGTAATGGAAATGGAAAAGGTGTTTGACGTGGCTAGGGAAGGGGAAGACCAGAAGACAGCATTCGCGGCTTTTATGTTGAAGTTAGATGCTAGTTTTTGGTGGCAGGCTAACAAGACCCGAGAGGGAGAGGGAGTCATCACGTGGGAACGTTTCAAGGAAATTTTCTACGAGATGTATTTTCCAGTGAGTTCCCAGGACCAGATGGAGGTTCAATTCCTAGAACTTAAGCAAGGAGGGATGACGGTGTCCGAGTATGCCGCTAAGTTCAATGAGTTGGCCAGGTTCGCAACTCACCAGGTCAGCACTGACGCTAGGAAAGAAAAAAGGTTTGAGCGAGGACTGAAGCCCTGGCTCTACAGCAAGGTTTCTATGTTCCAGCTGAACACCTTTGCGGTTGTGCTAGAGAAGGCCATACTTGCTGAGGGAGGAAGCGAAGCGGTGATGCAGTTCAACCAAGATAAGAAGAAGAAGAATGAGGTAGAAACCAAGACTGGGGGTAGCAGCGCTGTGAACCAGAAGAGGAAATGGAATGACAACACCTCAGCTGGGAGTCAGCAAGGAAGCCAGCAGAAGAGGAAGTTCGAAGCATGTGCTACATGCGGTAAGAATCACACTGGCGTGTGCATGAAGGGGAAGCGGGTGTGCTTCAACTGTGGTCAGGAAGGCCACATTGCACCTAATTTCCTAAACCCGAAGAAGAGAGCTTGCTTTGCATGTGGATCCAAGGATCACATGGCTCGTAACTGCCCTAAAAAGCTGACAGCAGGGTCAACAGGGAGCGGAGGGAATGGAAGCGGCAGTTCCGTGACTATCGCTGCACCATTGCAAGCTATTCGACCCACTGCACCGACATTCAATATGACGGTGCAGGATGCTGTGCAATCAAAAGACGTGGTGTCAGGTATTATTTCGGTCAATAGTATAAATGCATATGTATTATTTGATTCAGGTGCTACTTGTTCATTCATATCTGATGATTTTGCTAAAACCTTAGACTTACCTGTAGAAGAGTTAATTTACCCCTTGAACATAGAGATTGCGAATAGGGAAGTTATTCCTGTTAGGTGTGTTTATAAGAACTGTAGATTAGACACTAAGGGTTAGGAACTTAGAGTATATTTGATTTTGATTAAACTTGGGGAATTCGATGTCATACTGGGTATGGATTGGTTGTTCAACCATGGGGCGATAATCGACTGTCAGAAGAAGTCGGTAAACTTTACGACTCCGTCGAAGTTAGTGTTCTATGGTAGCAAATCACCTAGACAAGCGAGTTGTCTGACGATTATGCAAGCCAAGAAACTGCTGACGCAAGGCTGTGTGGGATATCTAGCCTACATAGTAGATACGCGTAAGGAAAGCCCGAAGGTGGAGGAGATATCGGTAGTTAAGGAGTTTGTGGACGTTTTTCAGAGCGATTTTCCAGGACTTCCGCCAAATAGGGAGACAGAGTTCTTGATCGATTTAGCGCCGGGAACTGCTCCGATTTTAAAGGCTCCGTACAGAATGGCTCAAGTCGAGATGAAGGAACTGATGGTTCAACTGCAAGAATTACTAGACAAGAAGTATATCCAACAGAGTGTTTCGCCATGGGGAGCGCCTGTTTTGTTTATTAAGAAGAAAGATGGATCGATGCGTCTTTGCATTGATTATAGGGAGTTGAATAAAGTTACGATCAATAATAGGTATCCTTTACCTAGGATCGATGACTTATTTGATCAACTGAAGGGTGCGAAGTACTTCTCAAAAATTGATTTGAGAAGCGGGCATCATCAATTGAAGGTGAGGAAGGAAGATATATCAAAAATGGCTTTTAGGACTCGATATGGTCATTACGAGTTCTTGGTGATGTCATTTGGTCTCACGAATACCCCAACTGCATTTATGGACCTAATGAACAGGGTGTTCAAGAAATTTCTGGACAAGTTCGTGGTAGTGTTCATAGATGACATCCTGGTATATTCCAAGACTGAGGAGGAGCATGCTGAACACTTACGACTAACCTTAGAAGCCCTGAGACGAGAGAAGCTTTACGCTAAATTCTCAAAGTGTGAATTTTAGTTATAACGTGTGCAATTTCTTGGCCACGTGATCGACAAGGATGGTATTTCGGTAGATCCGTCGAAGGTTGAAGCTGTTATGAACTGGGAATAGCCAAAGACGCCATCTGAAGTGAGGAGTTTCTTGGGATTGGCAGGTTATTACCGTAGATTTATCCAAGACTTTTCTAGAATCGCAACTCCATTGACGAATTTGACTTGTAAAATAGTTAAGTTTGTTTGGACGGAGAAATATGAGAAAAGTTTTCAAGAGCTGAAGAAGAGGCTGAGTACTGCGCCTGTATTGTCCTTACCGGATTGTTCGGGGAATTTCGTAGTATATAGCGATGCCTCACATAAAGGATTAGGCTGTGTGTTGATGCAGAGCGACAAAGTCATTGCCTATGCGTCACGTCAGCTGAAGGAATATGAGAAGGGGTATCCGACCCATGATCTAGAATTGGCGGCAGTAGTGTTTGCCCTAAAGATTTGGAGGCACTACTTATATGGAGAAAAGTGTGAAATATACACAGATCACAAGAGTCTGAAGTATATATTTACCTAGAAGGATTTGAACATGCGCCAAAGAAGATGGTTGGAACTGATTAAAGACTACGATTGCGAAATACTTTACCATCCGGGTAAAGCTAACGTTGTCGCCGACACTTTGAGCAGGAAAGGTCGGGAGAAGCTGAACGTGTTAACTAATCAGAATCGGTTAATAGAACAGATGGCTAGATTGGAGTTGGAGGTGAAGTTTCTGAAGGAATCGGATGAGATGTTGTTTCAAGTAACCACTGGTTCTACTCTAGTAGACAAAGTGAAAGAAGCACAACTTCACAATGAAGAATGTGAGAAGATTCGAAAAAGGATAACCGATGGCGAAGAGTTTAAGTTCAAAATCGATAATGAAAGTCTATTACGGTTTAAAGGTAGAATCTGGGTACCACCAGTACCTGAGGTTAAAGAGGAGATTCTGAGCGAAGCTCATAGTTCTAGATATTCTATTCACCCCGGGAGTACGAAGTTGTACCAGGATCTCAGGCATCATTTCTGGTGGCCGAATATGAAGAGAGATGTGGCTAAATGTGTTGCGAAATGCTTAACGTGTCAGAAAGTTAAAGCAGAACACCAGAGACCTAGTGGTTTGCTACAACCGTTAGAAATCCCAGAGTGGAAGTGGGAACACATCACGATGGATTTCGTGGTAGGTCTTCCAATGACTCAGAAGGGATTTGATGCGATATGGGTTATAGTGGATCGACTGACGAAGTCAACCCATTTTCTGCCGATCAGGGTTAAGTACAACCTGGATAAGCTAGCGAAGCTATACGTGAAGGAAATTATTTCTCGACATGGTGTTCCGGTGTCGATTGTGTCCGATAGAGATCCACGTTTTACGTCGAATTTCTTAAAGCATTTGTAAGAATGTCTGGGAACGCAATTGCGAATGAGTATAGCATATCATCCTCAGACTGATGGACAAAGTGAGAGAATGATTTAGACGCTAGAGGATATGCTGAGAGCTTGTGTGATGGACTTCAAAGGAAGCTGGGAGGATCATCTACCGTTGGTGGAGTTCGCCTACAACAATAGTTATCATGCGAGTATTGGCATGCCGCCTTACGAAGCATTATACGGCAAAAAATACAGAACTCCTTTGTGCTGGGATGAAGTCGGTGAACATCAATTGTTGTGACCAGAATTGGTACAACAAACCGCTGAAATTGTGAAGCTGATCAGAACGATAATTGCTGCTCAAGACAGACAAAAGAAGTATGCCGATCTTCGTCGACAAAACCGAGAATTCTTATCAGGAAGTTTCGTGTTCCTGAAAGTATCTCCCTGGAAGGGGAAGATTAGATTTGGTAAGAAGGGAAAGCTGAGTCCCAGATTTATTGGACCTTTTGAGGTATTACGAAAGGTGGGCGAGGTAGCTTACGAGATTGCATTACCTTCGGAGCTCGAGAATATACATAATGTCTTTCATATTTCTGTGTTAAGACCTTACAAGCACGATTATAAACATGTGATAGAGTATGAACCTTTGCAATTTGATAAGGACTTAACATATGAAGAAGTGCCTGTTCAAATAGTTGATAGAAAGGAACAAGTACTTAGGAGTAAAGTGATAACTTCTGTTAAGGTAATCTGGAGGAACCACAGTGCTGAAGAAGCTACGTGGGAGCTCGAAGATGTTATGATGAAATCTTATCCGCATTTATTTGTTTAGTAACCCCTTGTGTACTGATTGTGGGGACAAAATCCTTTTAAGGAGGGAAGAATGTAATAGACGAGATTTTTTTTTATGTGTGATTCTGGGGACAGAATCCTTTTAAGGAGGGAAGATTGTAACGATTGTGATTTTATATAATAATTTGAAATATTTATTGAGTTAAATACATATTTTATGTGATTTATTTATTGAGTTAAGTAAATAAATCATGTGATTTATGGAGTGATTTAATGAAGTGTTATATATTAATTAAATGAATGTGTAATATTTATTTAATTAATGTATATTAATTTTATATTATAGTTCTAATTTAATTGAGAAAATTGAATTAGATGAATTATGTGATGAAGTGTTACATTGATTATAATTAGCGAGTAATTATAATTATGTGGTAATTTTATGTGATTAATTAATGTTAGATTTTAATTGATTAAATTAGATGATTGATATTTAATTAATTAAAATGTGACATTAAAGTATGTGTTAAATAAGTTGTTAAAATAAAGAAAATGATTTTTAACCAAACAAGGCCCTTACTTTTGTTTTAAAGGACTGTTGCCAAACAGAGCCCTTACACTAGCTTAAATCTGATTTACCCAAAACCATATATTATTTAATAAAACTAGTTTTGAAATTTTCTTATTGCCAAACAAGCCAAAAGGCTTTTGAATTTGTGTAACCGCTAAGTTAATTATAGTATTAAGTGTAATTAGTATACATACATTATTATATCAGTTATATATGTATATTACGTTAAGAGGAAAGAATTACGTTAGTTTTCCTAAGTCTGAGACTAAGAAGAAAAAAGCAGAGAAAGAAAGAAAGAACACAGAAGAGAAAGAAGGGAAACTTGTGTGAATCAAAGCATCATCTTCTTCACTTCTATTAAGCAACAAGGTATTTTGAGAACTCTACTTAGTTGTTTCTTTAATTTTGAATTCTCTGTGAAATTTATTTGCACGAAATCGATTATGTTGATATGTATGTTATTCATATGGTTTATATATAAATTGTATACATAAACAAGGATTTTTCAGAAATCAAAATTTTGTCAGAACATGTGTTAATGGAGAAATTGGAGTTCTTATGGTTTTATATGTTATTAGCAAATTTAGAGTTAAAGTTATGACTTGATTGTGTGTTAATATGCTTGTTTGGAATTGTTTGTGATGTTATCTTGAATCATAGAAGTAATACATGTGTTATAAGTTGAATTGCTTAAGAATTTGATTTCCAGTGAATGGTTTTGTAAAATATATGAGTTTTATAAAAATGTCAAAAATTGAGTTCTTTAAACCTTTGATTTTTATTACTTAGACAAATTTTGTGATTTGTAGTATATATTGTTGGGTTTGTACGAAATCGTGACGCAATCAAATTGCAAAAATTAGCGGAAGCATGGTATATCAGAGTTTAAAAAATTTCTACAAAACCATTACCCGGATCATCCTTTATGCAAATTATTAATTTAAAACGATAAATAAGAAGTTATGGAATCATACCCTTGTAGAACGAAGCTTCCACAGGTACTAGTTCAACTCCTTGTTCTTCGTGATCTCCTTGAATTTCCGGGTTAGATTCCTTCCTTTGAATAACGTTAGCCACCCAAGTGTTTGGCCTCTAGAGGTGATCCACCAAGGAAGATGAATTATCAAGAAGGAGGGTGTTTGGCTTAACCTTAGTTTTCTATCCTCTATAGAAAAGGAGTACTCTCCAACAATTGGAATTACATCAATCTAATATCTATTATAAGACTTCTCTTATATAGACATTGGTCAACCCTTCTAATCCTATTAGACATGTGATTTCTTTTAATTAATTAAACTCCTTTAATTAATTTAGGCTTCCCACCACATGGGAATAATTAATTAAATTCATTTAATTAATTTGTCTCCTAATCTTATTAGGAATAAATGAGAGTACTAAATATTAAATTAATTACTAAACTCCTTTAGAAATTAAAATAATAATAATTGTAATAATATTAATAAGACTTCTCTTATTAATTTATATTTAATATTTCCAAAATATTAAATAATAAACATTAAGCTATTTAATTTATTCTATCACCATAGATTAAATTAATTATACTTAATGCATTATTACGATTATGCCATTACCTTCTTAAATAATTATTCTTCCTTTTATGGTGTGACCCTTTAGGTTCTCCATATTAAACCGGTTGTGAATAAATCAATTAAAACAATTTTAATCTTATTTAAATAAATAAATTAAACTAATAATTTATTTAAATAAATAATATTTATTCTACAATAGGGATAAGCCTCCCTAGCGATCAACGACTTTCCAGATAATATAGATTTCAACATTAATCATAAAAGAACCTGTGAGTTAATAGTTACCATACAATTCAATCCTTCCACCATACAATGTCCCAATTAAATATAAGACATGGATTTACTGTCAAGTCTTATTTTATTTAATTATATGTATTTCGATTAGAAAATGCACAACTCCAAATAATGCAAATTAAAAACTCCTTTCTAATTTCATTTCACCTTGGCCAAGGATTCCTGGTTGTCATTTAACGAATCACATGGGACATATCTCCTCTTTTACTAGAGGTGGTAGATTCTTTATTGATCATTCATTATCTCCATATGTAACTCATTATACCCAAGCATACCCTATATATGCCTTAAAAGGTCTTAAGGAATAAGTCAAAGTATAATTTGTTACATACAAGATACTATGATGATCTCAAGTCCAAGGATCACTTGTACTACTATCACATTAGGAATTCCTATTGACATGCGAGTAAAACTCCATTAGGTATTCCATAGCGAATCACGTTCAGTGAACTTATTCTTCAATAAGCACCTACATACTTGCTTTAGTGTCTCCACACAAATGATCATGAGATCAATCATCCTCATCCAATGAGCAAGCAACATATGTACCAATCTATCCGGATTTACTAATCCCCTTTTTAGTAATCCCACGATTGGGAACTATTTAAGTTTTAAAACTTTCTAAGAATTTAGATCTCATTAGCATGATCATCATCATGATTCTAAAAGCATTGCTTAAAACTATGGGTTATTTACATATTATAAAAACAGCAACATGTAGATAATTAAATGCCTGTAATAAATGAATATTTCATTAATAAATAAATAAGATTGTTTACAAAGTACGTGCTTTATCATCATACATGATTGGCTTGTATGCACACTACTATCAATCTCCCACTTGCACTAAAGCCAATCGCCATGGTATCTCATACCCATCTTCTCTAAGTGACGATCAAACTGCTGTTGTGTTAAAGCTTTAGTAAATGGATCTGCAATGTTGTCTTGAGAGTCTACACGCTCCAAGGTGACGTCTCCTCTTTCAATGATCTCCCTGATCAAATGAAATCGCCGCAACACGTGTTTAGATTTCTGATGAGACCTCGGTTCCTTAGCCTGTGCAACTGCTCCTGTGTTGTCACAGTAAATGGGAACTGCTTCTCCAATGCTAGGAACCACACCAAGTTCAGTTATGAACTTCTTCATCCAAACAGCTTCCTTTGCAGCTTCACTTGCAGCTATATACTCTGCCTCTGTCACTGAATCAGCAACTGTTTGCTGCTTGGAACTCTTCCAACTCACTGCGCCTCCGTTCAAGGTAAAAACATACCCCGAAACAGATTTACTGTCATCTTGGTCCGTTTGAAAACTTGAGTCTGTGAAGCCCTCGAGTTTTAATTCAGACCCACCGTAGACAAGAAAAATATCTTTAGTCCTTCTCAAGTACTTTAGGATATTTTTCACTGCCTTCCAGTGCTCTTCTCCAGGATTCGACTGGTATCTGCTCGTTACACTAAGTGCATGAGCAACATCCGGTCTAGTACATATCATACCGTACATGATAGATCCTATTGCAGAAGCATAAGGGATCTTACTCATACGGTCTCTCTCCTCAGGTGTCTTTGGGGCCTGTTTCTTGGAGAGATGTATTCCATGGCTCATCGGCATGAGACCTCTTTTGGAATCTTCCATGCTAAACCTCTTTAGCATCGTATCAATGTACGTTCCTTGGGATAAACCAAGCATCCTTTTAGATCTATCTCTATAGATCTTTATCCCCAAAATATAGGATGCTTCTCCCAAGTCCTTCATGGAGAAGTGTTTAGATAACCAGATTTTAATTGATTGTAGCATAGGAATGTCATTCCCTATCAGTAATATATCATCAACATATAATACAAGGAATGAAATTACGCTCCCACTAACCTTCTTGTACACACATGGTTCATCGTCATTTTTGATAAAATCAAACTCTTTGATTGTCTCATCAAAACGAATGTTCCATCTACGAGAAGCTTGCTTCAATCCATAAATGGATCGTTGCAGCTTACAGACTTGATTTATTCCAACCTTTGAAACAAATCCCTCTGGCTGTGTCATATACACATCCTCCTCAAGTTTCCCATTGAGGAAGGCCGTTTTCACGTCCATCTGCCAGATCTCATAGTCGTTATAAGCTGTAATTGCAAGCAAAATCCGAATGGACTTGAGCATAGCTACTGGTGAAAAGGTTTCATCATAATCAACTCCTTGTCTTTGTTTGAAACCTTTTGCAACCAGTCGGGCCTTATAGGTCTCCACCTTGCCGTCCGCTCCAGTCTTTCTTTTAAAGACCCATTTACACCCAATAGGCTTAATGCCTTCAGGTGGTGAAACCAAAGTCCATACTTTGTTTTCATACATGGAGTCCATTTCGGATTTCATGGCTTCAAGCCATTTCCCTGAGTCTTTATTACTCATGGCCTGTTCGTAATTCAATGGATCATCATCATTCATGATGTGTACCTCATCGTCATCCTCTATAACGAATCCATACCTCTCAGGTATCTTCGGTACTCTCCAAGATTTACGAACAGGGTGTGGTATAGTAGGTTCTTTTACTTGGTCAGGTACCTGACTTTGATCCGTGGTAATTTGTGGTTCTTGAACTTCTTCAAGATATATCTTACTCCCACTGACCCCTTCATGGATAAACTCCATTTCCAAGAAGGCAGCATGTTTCGCAACAAACACCTTTTGATCAGTTAGATGATAGAAATAATACCCTACAGTTTCTTTAGGGTATCCCACAAATCTACACTTTTCGGATTTAGTCTGTAGCTTATCATGTTCAAACTTTTTGACATAAGCTGGACAACCCCAAGTCTTAACATGCTTAAGATTTGGTTTCCTCCCCTTCCACATCTCATATGGAGTCTTTGGGACGGATTTGGTAGGTACCTTGTTAAGTAGGTATGCAGCCGTTTCTAGGGCATATCCCCAGAAGGAAATTGGAAGGTCGGTAAAACTCATCATGGATCAAACCATGTCTAACAGTGTTCGATTTCTCCTTTCAGATACTCCATTTAACTGTGGTGTACCTGGAGGAGTCCATTGTGAGATTATACCATTTTCTTTGAGACAATTGAGAAACTCACCGCTTAAGTATTCTCCGCCTCGATCTGATCGAAGTATCTTTATACTCTTGCCCGTTTGTTTCTCTACTTCACTTCTGAACTCTTTGAACTTTTCAAATGATTCTGACTTGTATTTCATTAAATACACATATCCAAATCTTGAGTGATCATCAGTGAAAGTAATAAAATAAGAATACCCACCCCGTGCACTTGTTGTCATAGGCCCACAAACGTCTGTGTGAATCAATGCCAACAACTCTGTAACTCTTTCTCCTCTTCCACTAAAAGGAGATTTAGTCATTTTACCCATGAGACAAGATTCACAAGTTGGATATGATTCATAATCGGATAGCTCGAGGAGCCCATCTTTATGCAACTTGGATAATCTTGTTTCATTGATATGACCGAGTCTACAGTGCCACATGTAGGTATAATTAATATCATCTCTTTTTCTTTTCTTAGTTTGTTCAATTTGAAATATATTTTCTTGTAAGTCAAGTGTATAAAGTCCATTTCGCAAATTTCCAATACCATATAAAACATCGTCTTTATAAATAGAACAACTATTGTTCTTTATAACAACGTTAAATCCTTCCATATCCAATACAGAAATTGAAATAATGTTTTTAATAATATTCGGAACATAATAACAATTATTAAGATAAATGGACTTGCCCGAAGGCATTGCTAAATAATAAGTTCCTACAGCTAATGCAGCAACCTTTGCTCCATTCCCCACTCGTAGGATCACCTCATCATTGTTCAGCTTTCTACTTCTGACCAGTCCCTGCACAGTATTACATATGTGAGAACCACAGCCGGTATCCAATACCCAAGTAGAATTATGACTTTCAGAAAAATTAATTTCAATCATAAACAAACCTTGATTGGAAGTCGAAGCTTCTCCAAGCTTCTTCTCTGCTAGATACTTCTTGCAGTTCCTTTTCCAATGTCCCGGCTTGTTGCAATGAAAGCACATTCCTTTAGCTGGTTCAGGTTTCTTTTGTTCCTTTTCTTTCCCCTTTCCCTTAGCCTTCTTGGATTTCTTCTTTTCAGAAGATACCTTAGGTCTCTTCCTTTTATTGGAAGAATCCACCATCAAGATATGGTTCTTCTTGGATGGGAAGTGACCTTCTGCAGTTTTCAGCATGTTAAGCAGCTCAGGCAAGCTGACATCTAGCTTATTCATGTGAAAATTAACCACAAACTGCGAGAAGGTCTCAGGGAGTGACTGCAAGACCAAGTCTTGACTCAACTCCCCATCCATGACGAACCCAAGCTGTCCAAGGCGTTCAATCAAATTGATCACTTTCAGGACATGAGTCTCGACGGCAGTACCCTCGGTCATCCGAGATCGGAAGAGCTCCTTAGATATCTCATATCTAGCAGTCCTACTCTGTTCACCATACAACTCCTTGAGGTGAAGCAGCATAGCAGGAGCATCCATTTTTTCGTGCTGACGCTGAAGCTCGTTATTCATGGATGCGAGCATGATGCATTGAGCCACAGATGCATCATCTTGCCACTTATTGAAAGTGGCAATCTCTTCCTCAGAGGCTGTTTCTGAAACAGATTCAGGGACAGTTGAATTTAGGACATAAGAAATCTTTTCAGCAGTGAGAACAATTCTCAGATTTCTTAGCCAGTCCTCATAATTCGGCCCGGTAAGCTTGTTTGCATCAAGTATGCTTCGTAGTGAGATTAGTGATTTAGACATTTTTAAAATTCTGCATGTGAAAAATAACATTTTAGCAAACATTCATTTTATTAATTTTGCATACCAAAATAAATTTAGGTCTTTATTTTAAATTGGTATCTCCCACTATTTTCATCAAACTATATTACCCTCACTTATATAGTTCGGCAACATCTAATTAAAGATTTGCTAGTGAGAATAAGGATCCCATTTCAAATGTATATAACCTTGTGGATAGCACAACAAGCGATATACAAATAAATAGGTAGACAACTCTTGTCAATTACAACACTATATAACTCCTTTTATTTTGCCTCTTAAATCATAATGGTCAAGTGTGTGCACATCCGAACTAAAATGATTTAAGTTAAGTCCAGCCTAGCACTTCCATAAATTCAAAAAAGAAAAATGTTCGTCCTTGTGGATAGCACAACAAGACTAGATCGTTCAATTTTCTTGATAAGCATCAAATGTGATTAATTAACATCTTAAATACGCAATACTCGCCTTGTGGATAGCACAACAAGCTCATATTAAATATTTAATACTCTATTAATTTATCATGCTAGAAGGCGACGTTCGATATTCCAAATATCATTGAACGCTTCAGACTTAATATTATTTCTTTGAGGGGTTTGTTATTATTAGTCTCATCTTTGTTTAGCGCGCATGCACATATATATATATATAAAATACGCGTCATTTTATTAAACATGCGAAGCATGTTTGCATAAAATATAATATATATAATATTTAGCATGCAATATAGAATACTATATTCTACCCGGATTGATTATGGACTTTTATTCTAGTTTGGTTCACTAGAGCCACCAAGTGAACCAAAAGGTCAAACCTAGGGGTGCAAGAATTTAAATTTAAACGTAACTATTACATTTAAACCCGGGCTCCATACAAACGGGTCTTCACGCGCTCCTTGCTCCTTGGTCTCTAATTTTTAAAGATAATTCTAACTATTTCTATTACATTAAACTATTTAATTTAAATAGAAACCTTGATCAACAGTCAAGGGGAAGTACATAGGAGGGAGATAGAATTTTACATCAAGAAGAAAAAAAATTAGAGAAGACGAGGTACGCAGACCCCATTTAATAAAACCCATTCATTCAAGCATTCAACTAAAATAAAATCCAATCACATTGGTCAAATAGTCCATAATCAATCCCCATTTATTTTCATACATATCACCATATATATTAATAAATAAATATTCATCTCATGAATTAAAACATTCCATATATATATGAGTATCATTTAATGGGCAATTTTAAATTGCATGAAATCCAATTTCAAGATTAAAATAAACTCTTTATTTTAATTATAAAATTATTTAGAATATAATATATAAATATATCATATTTATTTTTTTTTAAAAAAGTCACCTTCTTTTATTAAAAGAGTCCTGCAGGTTTATTAAAAAAGTCCTTTCTTGATGGGTCACATTCTTTTTGGAGTAAGAAAGAGACAACACCTTTTCTTTGCAGAATTCAAGATTAGCACCAAAAAAAAAAAATTGTGATTCTTCCCAAAAAAAGTCTTTTTTTTCTTTTTTTCTTAAAAAATATAATTTTATACAATAAAATTATGCCCAATAAATTATTTTAAATACATACCCATATGTATATGAAATCAAAAATAAATTAATAATTGCATAAAGATTTGGCTCTGATGCCACTGTTGGGTTTGTACGAAATCGTGACGCAATCAAATTGCAAAAATTAGCGGAAGCATGGTATATCAGAGTTTAAAAAATTTCTACAAAACCATTACCCGGATCATCCTTTATGCAAATTATTAATTTAAAACGATAAATAAGAAGTTATGGAATCATACCCTTGTAGAACGAAGCTTCCACAGGTACTAGTTCAACTCCTTGTTCTTCGTGATCTCCTTGAATTTCCGGGTTAGATTCCTTCCTTTGATCAACGTTAGCCACCCAAGTGTTTGGCCTCTAGAGGTGATCCACCAAGGAAGATGAATTATCAAGAAGGAGGGTGTTTGGCTTAACCTTAGTTTTCTATCCTCTATAGAAAAGGAGTACTCTCCAACAATTGGAATTACATCAATCTAATATCTATTATAAGACTTCTCTTATATAGACATTGGTCAACCCTTCTAATCCTATTAGACATGGGATTTCTTTTAATTAATTAAACTCCTTTAATTAATTTAGGCTTCCCACCACATGGGAATAATTAATTAAATTCATTTAATTAATTTATCTCCTAATCTTATTAGGAATAAATGAGAGTACTAAATATTAAATTAATTACTAAACTCCTTTAGAAATTAAAATAATAATAATTGTAATAATATTAATAAGACTTCTCTTATTAATTTATATTTAATATTTCCAAAATATTAAATAATAAACATTAAGCTATTTAATTTATTCTATCACCATAGATTAAATTAATTATACTTAATGCATTATTACGATTATGCCATTACCTTCTTAAATAATTATTCTTCCTTTTATGGTGTGACCCTTTAGGTTCTCCATATTAAACCGGTTGTGAATAAATCAATTAAAACAATTTTAATCATATTTAAATAAATAAATTAAACTAATAATTTATTTAAATAAATAATATTTATTCTACAATAGGGATAAGCCTCCCTAGCGATCAACGACTTTCCAGATAATATAGATTTCAACATTAATCATAAAAGAACCTGTGAGTTAATAGTTACCATACAATTCAATCCTTCCACCATACAATGTCCCAATTAAATATAAGACATGGATTTACTGTCAAGTCTTATTTTATTTAATTATATGTATTTCGATTAGAAAATGCACAACTCCAAATAATGCAAATTAAAAACTCCTTTCTAATTTCATTTCACCTTGGCCAAGGATTCCTGGGTTGTCATTTAACGAATCACATGGGACATATCTCCTCTTTTACTAGAGGTGGTAGATTCTTTATTGATCATTCATTATCTCCATATGTAACTCATTATACCCAAGCATACCCTATATATGCCTTAAAAGGTCTTAAGGAATAAGTCAAAGTATAATTTGTTACATACAAGATACTATGATGATCTCAAGTCCAAGG
Source organism: Panax stipuleanatus (assembly GCA_020205555.1). NCBI lineage: Eukaryota > Viridiplantae > Streptophyta > Magnoliopsida > Apiales > Araliaceae > Panax > Panax stipuleanatus. Next base: position 21,959,865 of record CM035122.1, read on the forward strand.
ATCACTTGTACTACTATCACATTAGGAATTCCTATTGACATGCGAGTAAAACTCCATTAGGTATTCCATAGCGAATCACGTTCAGTGAACTTATTCTTCAATAAGCACCTACATACTTGCTTTAGTGTCTCCACACAAATGATCATGAGATCAATCATCCTCATCCAATGAGCAAGCAACATATGTATCAATCTATCCGGATTTACTAATCCCCTTTTTAGTAATCCCACGATTGGGAACTATTTAAGTTTTAAAACTTTCTAAGAATTTAGATCTCATTAGCATGATCATCATCATGATTCTAAAAGCATTGCTTAAAACTATGGGTTATTTACATATTATAAAAACAGCAACATGTAGATAATTAAATGCCTGTAATAAATGAATATTTCATTAATAAATAAATAAGATTGTTTACAAAGTACGTGCTTTATCATCATACATGATTGGCTTGTATGCACACTACTATCATATATAACATGTGTATTAGTGCATATGCAAGCTTTACTTTGTTTGTATTGATGTGCATTGTCGATTGTTGGCATATGGGGATGAACGGTGAAGCAGGGTGCCTAACTGCACTGTTTCTATTGCGTACTGGCGCAGCTGCGCCAGTAACATAGGCAGAAGCAGCGCAGCTGCGCCGGCTGAGTTTCCCAGATTAAGCACCTGCGCAGCTGCGCCGGTGCCAAGGCCATTAGCTGCGTAGCTGCGCCGTGCACAGTGCAGTGGCAGTGAGTTTTGGTCAAGTGTGCAGTGTGTTTTTATGTTTCCATTACATTATTGCTAAGATAATGAGCATGTATCTAGCTGCTATAACATGTGTTAACATGAAGTTGATAATTTCATAATTCGAGAAAAAGAAAGTTTTGAAAACTTAATATAGTATTTAAATTATAAGATATAATTGTTTAATTATAAAATAAGTTACTTAATTATAATTTGATTAATTATAATTAAGAGTAAATATTTAATTTAAATTATAATTCTGTGAAATTATAATGTATAGAAGTTGATTTATTTGAATCAATTAGATGTTAATTTAAATTATAATTTATGTAATTATAATTTAATAAATGCATGATTATTATAAATTATAATTGATAAATACATGATTAATTGTAAATTGTGTAATTATAATGCATGATATAGTTTAATTAACTATTAAGTATGAAATTTTGATAATTTAAGAAGTAATTATAATTGAGTAATTATAATTAGATTAAGTGTTTAAATTATAATTGTTTAATTATAATTTAGCTAAAATACATAATTAATTTAATTATGTGAGTATGTGTGTGATGTAATTAATTATGTGATAGTTGATTATTTATTTAATTAGAGTGAGTTAACCATGAGGGTTAACCACTTATGTGAATAAGTTATGTGTTAACTAATTTAAGTTTTTGTGACTTAATATATATGTGTAGGAAGTATTAAAGTACGTGAATTGTGTTAAGTAGCTTGCGCTTAAGGCAAGACTTCTAATCCCTAAACTCACTATTTCTACGCAAGTTCTTTAATGTTCATATTTTCATTGTTGAGAATGTCCTTTTCATTTTTGTACTGGACAATTATTTACTTAACCGTAGAGATCTTGACTTATTGTTCAAGTAAGATCCAGTTTATTATTTTAAATGCTTTAAGTTTACTTCTAAAGCATATATTAATTCATAATTCTTTTATTTATGAATTATTGAAAGTCGATTCAACTAATCCTTAGTTGATGAACGTGAATTTTAAATTACCATTGTAAGCTTATCCAAACCAAACTTTCTTTGGTCCGGACTTGAACTCAAATTGCTGAGTTGAACAACCCTAATTATTAGGGGAGGTTAGTACGCATGGCGTTAAGATGTTTGTGCATAATACATGGTATAAAGGGCTGATTCCCCTAAGTACGAGTTGAGGTCCATAGTCTTATTGACTGTTAAAGGTTTAAATAGAAATATTTATAACCTAGGACAAGAAGAGTTTAAAGCTCAGATAAATTCTATATTCGAATTTTGATATTAATAGAGAATTATTATTCAATTCTTTATTGTTGAAGTAAGCTAAGTTATTCAGATCTTTGTAAAGATATTCTTTCATGTATTTATTATTGTTAACCTCCAGTGAGCTGTTGTTTGCTCACTCTTGCATTAAATGACAATTGCAGTTAAAGTTGATAACGTTGATGCCCCGTCTACGAGTAAAGGCAAGGGAAAGATGAACAAGTGAAGATTTGTTTAATTATTTTGAAATGATTGTAATAATTTTAGGTCATGTTTTTTTTCGCACTTTATTGTTTATGTCAAGGTTAGAGTAACCCTGGGATTGAGTTTTGAGAAGGTTGTAACCCTTGTTTTAAGGGAGATTTCATTATTTTGAATTAAGGTTGTAATTCATTTTGAGATATATTGGGTAAAGGTATGTTATAGATAGAAAGTGAACGCCAAATCATGTGGAAACGAAGTACCCGGATTTGAGGGTGTCACAGTCTATGCTGTAGAAATTCATTTTCTATGAATAAGCGTGCATATGTGAAATCTATATTTAAACAAACGAGATTCATGTCAATATGTCTATAGGCATAGTGAACTCCTAATCTTCATGCTTGTATGATCATAACTCACATGGTAATCGATGTTATTAACTTTCAAATCTTACGTTTCCTTTGAAAATTGTACCAAGTCCTTTTAATACATGCAAGGTATCTCAAATTATGACTCACATGCATTAGAAACACATATCAAAGCCACATGAATGCTCTCATATGGTCAGAATTTTAAAGTCCTAAGTTTTGTCAAGTTTGTTTTTCCAAAGTCCTTTAGTTTTTCTTTGAAATTGTTTGAATCTTGCAATCATGTATACTAGTGTGTTCAATACTTTAAACGTACATTTCATGTCAATATAAACCATATGGTCATGCTTACGAAAATCAGAATATACACGTGGTACACATATGCTCATGACAAGTTTCACTTTCGAAACCACAAGTTTCCTTTTAAAACATTTGTTTTCCTTTCATAAAACATACTAACACGGCCATGACATATACATGTAACATCCAGGAATACATACATAAGAGATAAACCAGTGTTCATGCCTGTCCATAGTTGTACGACTAAGTTAGCACATAGCAGGATTGCAATAGAAAGCAAAAAATCAAAATCTGGTACCGGCGCAGCTGCGCCGCTGGCCAGTATAAAACTGGCGCAGCTGCGCAGGGTTGCGGCCAGGGGCAGACATGCCTTCGGCTCGGCAGTTCACAAACCCATCTTAGAAATTTCCTACGAAATTCATTCTAGATATATTCTAACACAGTTCTAACATACATATCAACTTATATACTACCTAATAATCATATTCCAATCCAATAATTAATAAATCAATGCTCAATCCAAGAATTAAGATTTTAGCAAGTTACAGAAATGAAGAACATGAATGTAAATTTTTTATACCTCTGCAATTTGTTTTGCTGCTATTGTGATCCTCCCTCAACTGATAACTCCCTCTCTTTATATCTCAGACTCTCCACAACTCAAGACACTCACTCTATAGCTTATACTTGACAGAAAACTCAGCAACATCAAATGAGAAGGAGGGGGCTTCATTTATAGAAAACTAAATACACAGACAATAGCTTTGCCTCTTATTACAAACTAATGGAATGAAGGATAGTCCATTGTGCAAGAAGGAGTTGGTGATATCCATCATGATACCTATTCCCCTTATCATCATAAGCTACAATTGCTGAGTTTGAGAGAAATAGGCATAGAGTAGCTAGTATAGGCTTCATGAGCTTTCACGTGTAAAGAAGATGGGACTCTCTTTGTGGGACAAATTTTAATCTCAGCAACATAGCAAGTGTGAATACTTAGGCTATATACATGTACATTATTTATACACTTAGGTTTAAAATAGAGTTACAATGTAATCCCATTAAATAAATAATATTATCATGAAGTAAATTCTAACTTGCAAATATATAATTCATGTACATTTTATCTTACCGAATATAATTCTTTCGGGTATCATCACATTGTATTATCCCAACTCTATCATTCCAATTATATTAAATTATTGAAATCCTTATCAATTAACAATTGTTTATCTAGTGTAATTTATTATTCCATACATATACCTTAATGTATCCACTCATCACATATTGTCACATATACATTATTTATGTAACTTATACAATTTGATCAACCATAATATATAGTTCTTATATATTATATAGTCACATTAAGATGTCACGCTACACTTTATATAACATATGCGTAACTGCTATATGTTATACTCTTAATATCGCATGCTTGCACATAAGAATTAACAAATTACTTATCTTATCAATTAATTAATAATAATATTAATAAATACCTTCCTCGTAAATCAATTATTAACCTCTATAACAATTGATTAGCGTTTATAAATCTTATTATATTTACAAATCTTTTACTCGTTAATCAATATATTATCAAATAATTACTAGATACTAGTATATTGTCCATAACAATAATTAATATTATAAGACAATATATCTCATTCCTCATCAATACAATTCCGATTATATCTATAATCAATTTTCTTATTATTATACTATCACTAGTTATAATAATAAATCAATATATTATTATAATATAGATTAATTGTTTAATTAATAAATCTTCCGTCTTTAAATTTATTAATTCATCAACGAATCTATTATCGTGCCACACAAGTCATATCTCACAAGCTTACATTAAGCTTATTTTCATTCTCGATACTTATTTATTTCCACCACATTTTTACTTAGGACTATTAAGTCACAAAGTTCACATATATAATCATATCGTAAACGGAAATATTCAAATATTCTATATAACCTTTACGGTAATATAATAACTCAAGCTATTAAAATGCTAAACTACTTCAATTAATTATACTTATAATAAGTATACCATTTACGCTTTATAATAATTAATATATACTCTATAAATTATTTAAATGATAACATCCACGATAAAATAATAACTTAAGTTATTAAAATAACTTAATCGACTCTCTTGAAAATACATTAGAAATTATGTATTTTGTCATAACATAACATATTATGTTTTCTCCAAATAAAGACATTCTTTATTTAGAAAATAATTAATTTATTATCTCAAGATATTATAATTAATATAATATCTATTAGAAATAATCACATGTACGACACATGTACATTATATTATATATAGAAAATAGATAGTAAGTTTATTTTCTATTATAATAAATTGTTTTCATCAATTTATTTATATATAGCAAATATGTTTTAATGTATTTACCATATTAATCAATCACACCTTATACAAAATATATAAGGTAATATTATTATTCAAAAATAATATTTTCTCCTTTTATTAAAATAATTCATTATTAGAAATTATTTTAATACCCTTTATTAGAAATATATAATAATTAGTTCTCTTTCTTTTCTATAAATTGTTCCCAAAATAATTTCTTCAAATATTAAATCTTCATTTAAAATATATTAATTTGCATCTCCCTTTAATAACGTATATATATTTATTAACATTTTTCGCACATTAGACTTTTCTCACATATTACTATTCTAAGTAATATATAAAAGTACTAACTATAATTTCATATACAACACATATATTAATTCACTCATTTACTTAAGTAAATTAAACACTGCACCATATCATTAAGGTTCAATATTAACATTATATTATTCCATAATATAACTCCCAACTTAAATTAACTAATATTTATTCTTATTAGCTAATTCCCTTAACTAACTCGTGCTTTACTATCCCAACCCATTCACGGATAGTTTAAGTACTATCAATAACCTATATTATAAGCATACTAGTTATTAATACACATACACAAGAATATGGTGATTATACATTAAGGATATTTAATGTCACCAACTTACTATGATAAAATAATTCTATAAATTATTTAATATCGATAGGAAATCTTATCCACTTCCTTTATTTCCACTGAACTGTCTCCAAAATAAATAATGAATATATTTTAATAATACATTTATTGACCACAAAAATCACATAAATGTTCTTATTCGAACACATCTCATACTTTAAGAATTTTATTTATTAAATCCTTACTTAATAATTTCTGAAAATTCGGGTTCTCACACATATTCATATCAATAATTAATTACTTAAAGATTGTAAATCCTTTTAATTTAATAATCAAAGCTAACATTCAAGCTATGTTAATTTCTAACATAACTTATATTACTCTTCCTTAAAAATGATTAAGTATACTTCTTAGTTAATAAATTAACTTTCTAGCTTAATTCACATATACACTTATATGGTTCAAATACTTTAAAAAAAAATTATTCGTAAAAATTACACATATAATCATGTGAAATTCTCGGTCCTTACATTCTCCCATCCTTATAAGGAATCCGTCCTTGGAATCACTATATCCTTACACTCAAATTATGTCTATCCTTAGACACTCATTTATTAATCAATCAATTTTTATTAAATTACTTTTCTTGTATTTATTATTTCATTCATTATTTTCTATCCCAATACAGGACGAAAAAATCGTAGCTTACTTCAAGTCTCATTTGACTTGGTATAGCTCATATTTACTTGTTGTATTTGGGTATCAACATTATATTCATAATGGCATTCCTTTAATATATTAAGTAACTTGTGCTTTCTCTCACTCTACTATGGAACCTCTAAGGGATACCATAGACCATATAGATATACTCGTGTTCTAATAACTTTTTAAAGTTGTGTCATCAATTCCTTCAAATTTATATACGCGATATGAACCTATAACTCATATATCAACCTGTGACTCGAACCCGTAATGGAATAGTACCTCGCAGTGATATCTATCAATTAAATCATAGACGGCTAAATTATTAAGGAAAATCTTTACCTGTCACCACTTCTTTTGCAGCCACTGCGTCTTGAACCGTCATGTTAAATGTGCGCGCCGTCGGTCTTCCCGGCTGAGCATGTCCTTTGATTGCCAGTGTTCCACTGCTGTTTCCTCTATTGTTGCTTCCTCTCTCTACATTCTTCTTTGGACAGTTACGAATTTGATGATTTAATGATCCACACGAAAAACAACCTTGTATCTTCTTTGGACTGGGACAATTGGGAGAGATATGTCCCTCTTGTCCACAGTTGAAACACACTCCTTTTCCACTTAAACATACTCCTGAATGATTTTTACCGCAATTTGCACATGGCTCACCTCTCTTCCTATTATGTCCTGACTTGTCTCCAGATTGGGTATTGTCCTTCCACTTACGCTTATTAGAGTTACTTCCCCCACTGCTACCTCCTTCATTTGTCTTTTTCTTCTTCTCTTGATGATACCTTGACACAACTTCACTTCCTCCTTAGGTGATGATTGTTTTTTCCAACAGGGCCGAAAATGTATTAATCTACAACACAAGCTACCTTGTTATTTATCCCTGACTTTAGTCCATTCTCAAATCTTTGCGCCTTTCGTACCTTAGTGTCCACCTGATGCAGAGCGAATCTCGCTAGTATGTTGAATTTGGCGGCGTATTCTGTAATCGACATACTCTCCTGCTTCAACTCTAAGAAGTTTACCTCCATTCTTGCTTGCATACTTTCTGAGAAATAATTCTCCAAAAATAATTCCTTAAACCTTGTCCAGGTTACTACTGCTGTCCCGGTTCTAGCCTGGTTTATCTCCCACTAGTAATTCGCCTCACCCTTCATATAATAGGTAGAAAAATCTATCTTTTGCTCCTCCGCTACTCTAGCAATAACAAAAGCTTTCTCCATCTCCTTTACCCATGTCTGGGCTTCTATAGGGTCAGTGGTTCTCTTGAATTTTGACGGCCCTACAGCCTTAAAATCTTTAAATTTTGCCAATCGATTAGCTGGTCGATTTCTTGCTGATGGTGCTCTAGTCTGCATAGCTTGAGTTAGCATGTCTACGAAGTTCTGCATTGGATCTATTTGATCTTCTTCATTATTCAAAGACCGTTCCTCCCTTTGGTTACGATTTTGTCGTCTTGGCTGCATTATCTGATGAAATAAAGACTTACATTAATACTTTTTCTTTATGCCACATCTTATTAGTAGTATAATAAGAATTTAATACAAAATTTTAAACATAGACCAATTCAGCTTGCTGGATTTACGAATTCAGCTTGTTGAATCTATGAATTCATAAGATAAACATCTTAATATTTTAATTCTCAAAATTTAATTACTTATTCAAACATATAATCATATCATTGCATTTATATTCATATTCATACAAATAGTACATAGTACTTTTCAGTACATAGCGCATACTGCTACAAAAAGTTACTATCCCTTTGTGACATAAGTCGGGATTCATTACTACAACTTTATGCAAAAAGTTGAGACATACAAAAGTTATCTTGATATTCTTATAAAAGCAAATATTTTACTCATATTGATATATATATATATATATATATATATATATTTACATATATATACTCATCGTTTAGGATACTATATTCCTAACGTATTATCTTATTGCAAAAGATTCTACTCCTCACACTTAATCTTTCTTCCGTCCACTTCCTTCACCTGTCTTCGTCTTAGGAAAATTCATAACCCTATGACCCATTCCACCACATGAAAAACATCCTCCTTTCTTTGGTTTAGGACAATTTGGTGATATATGTCATTCCTGACCACAATTGTAACACACATTCTTACCCCTCATACATTCCCCCAAATGGTTCTTTCCACACTTGCCACATGCTTGTTTCTTCTTTGAATGCGAATTCCTTGAGTTGTTGTCACTGTTATTGTTCCTCTTTTTTTATTACCCTTCTTTCTCTTACTTACATCTTCAGTTGATACACTGCACTCAATCCTCCTTCTATCGACTTGTGCCTTCGGATTATTTTGTTCTTCTGTCATCTCGTGCAATGCCCTTTCCGTCTTCCATAATTCCTCTAGGAGAAATACTTTAGTCCTAAAATCTTTAACTTTCGCTATTGCTTGACCTTCTTCGATTACTACTCTACCTTTTTCTCCATCTTTGATCTTTATTTCTGGCTCCACCTTTGTTTCTTTGGAATATACTTCTTTCTCTTCATTCAGTTCCATCTTAGGGTACTTGTGATGATCGCTTCCTAGATTTACCGCTGGTTTGTCTCTTAAAACTTCTTCAATTGATTCACTCTAAGCTGGCACCTCGGCTAATGGCATTGGTGCAGCTGCTAACATCTCCGTAACCATCTCATCATCTCCTGACATCCTACAATCAGTTTTAAATAACTTAATTAGTACATCACCATTAAACACAATTAATAAACACTAAGTGTCCACACATCTTACTATGGATGAATTTTCCCAATCCATCACTTAGAACTCTAAATGAGTTTTCTCTATCCTTCGTGTGGTTATATTCCTAAGGCTTTTCCCCCACCTAAGGTTTCTAACCTAAAGCTTTGATACCAACTTCTGACGCCCCTAAATTCGGGTTCCTTAACCTCGGGTTTGGTGCTCACGATCCATCATACTTATCACATCTAACTACCCATTTATTAATGAAATCCATCATTCATTACATTACTTAATACAATCTTATAACAATATCCCAGGTTAACTAACCTTGACATAACTTACATACCCTTATCTATTCAAAAGGTTTACATAAATAATTTACATAATGTAACATAACCATTAAAAGTTGACAATAACTACTCCTGAGCCTTGCCTTTGCCTTTGTCCCTGTTAGAACCTTCTGCTACCTCGGCCTTAGCTTAAATATTTTATTTAAGCAAGGGTGAGCAAAGAGTTTGTTCAGCAAGTTAAAGTATACAATAAATGATATATATCATGAATAGAAGAGTGTAGCTTCTATAAACCTTCAACAATAATCAAATAATTTCGAAGTAGCTGAATAATAATTCAATCTCAATAATAAACTTTCTCAAATTTCATACTGAATAACATATTAGGGAAGAAAGAGTAAAATTCTTTCAAAGATTCCATAATATTCATGTGAATAAGAAGAATGTCGACGCCAGGAAGAAAATTCCCTGCTCTCCTTTTTGTTGAAGGAGGGGTCTTTTTCTTTGGTGTTTCTCTCCATCCTCTCCTATCCGGGGGAAAAGAGAGGATTGCCCATAGTTCCTAATTTTAATATTATTCTACCTTTTTGCTTTCGCTCTGTCTTTGGGGTTTTGTTTAAAGGGTGAATTTGTAGGAAACTGGTATTAACATATGTGTCGACGATTTTGAAAAGATTGATTTTATTTTTAGGATTGGATCGAATGAGACAGAGTCGCCAGTTGGTATCTTGGAAATGGATGTACCAACTCATCCGAGTTTTAATAATTTTCGCAAGATGGTCCAATGCGTGACTCTAAAGATTGGTCTTGAAGCCCGAGATTCGTGGAATCTGGGGGCTAGGTTAAGCGGGGGGAAGGTATTAGGCACCCCCCAACTCTTGTGCAAGCACGGTACCGCATCTTATTGATTTTCTATGCATAAAGTGTGTATGTGTGTGTCTGTATGTGTGTGTGTGTGTGTGTGTTTTATTTTGAAAGCTTTATTAGTTTTTTCTAAGTCTTTATTTTGGGTGACTTGAAAGTAGTGTTGTACCTCTTTTGCGCCTTGGTACAAAGGATTTGATTTAATGAAAAGTTCATTTTTAACAAGATATATGAACTGAAATGAGGTTTTAGAAAATAAGGTTGCCCGACTAGGAATCGAGGACTTCGATACTTCCTTTTATTCTTTACGTTTATTACGTAATCTACCCCGAATCGCTTTATTATTCATCAAAAGCTCTTTGCGGTTTTATTAGAAATCATTTTGATGATATACATACAAAAGCGTTAAAAAGAGGACGGATCATGTGACGCCCCCAAACCCGGGTCCTCTTACCTCGGATTCGATGCTCACGTTCCATCATCATCATAAACATTCTAAGACTATTGCAGAATAATAAACATACATTGTTCAATAATATAAAGTCTTCATCATAAATCCCAAGGTCTCAACCTTAACATAAAATATACCCTTAATATTACAAAAAGTTTAAATCAATATTAAAGATAAATACTTTCTTAGTTCACAATCAAACTACTCTTGAGCCTTGCCTTTTCCTTTGTCTTTCTTAGACGATCCTAGCTTAGCTGAAATAAATGTCATGATATAGCAAGAGTAAGCAACAAATTTGTTTAGCAAGTATAAACACAAGAAGATATATCATGATAGAAATGAATTTATCACTCAATGTTCAACAATAGAATATGATGGTAGAAGAACAAGAATTTACTTTCTTCTTATTCTAACAATTAAAAAATAGGTTCGGTGTAGTCACTCTTGACCATGAACCATAGATACAAATAGTTTTGGAGTGGTCACTCTTGACCATGAACCATAGATTCTGAGTGGTCCTCCTGACCATGAACATCTGCAAAGGGTGTCAGTATTCAAACTGGTCCTTTACTGTTTGGTAGTCAAGGGGATCAGCCTTTCGTACCGGTGTAATATGCATAAACACTTGACAACAACAATTGTATCCTTGTTTCCAATATGATGCATCAATAACATTCTTTTCTCAGTCAAGAGTCCTTATCAAATCAATTGAATAGGCACAGCTCTTTAAAACAAATTTTAAACATGCTTGATCTAGCTGACACAACTAGCATAGATCCATCTCATAGCAATGTTAAACATACTTGATCTAGCTGACACAACTAGTATAGATTCATCTCATAAATAAATTTTAAACATGCTTGACCTAGCTGACACAACTAGCATAGATCCATCTCATAAGCAATATTAAACATAATTGATATAGCGACACAACTAGCATAGATCCATATCATAAACAGTTCAACATATAGTAGAATATGAATTCAATTTGCACCAAGTGCGATTCACAATAATTCATCAGGATGTGAAAAAATTAACAATATTTATCCACTAGCATACTTGAACAATAATAACTCGAGTTTGAGTTAGGGAACTTGCTCGTTCAGCGAGCTACAACTTTCTAGCTTTAATTAACAATCTTTGAATGACCTATCATTGATAAGGTAGATCTGTCAATTAATAATGTGTATATTTCATCACTACGCTAACTCGTATTATTATCTCACCAATAATACATTAACCAGGTACATGCATCTAATGTACTATCATTAATCTTATAAGATATTTAATTGACCTTAGTTTAATGATTTAATAATTAATAAGGCTTTTCTTAAGGGATAAACACTTATTAGATCTTTAAATAATTTATTTTAATTGTTTAATTTAGGAGATATTTAATTTCGTTCAATTGTTAACACCCTCTTCTTTCAATTACCATTTAATATTAGTTAAATAGTAATTAACTATTTACCTTTAGTTATTACTTACAAATAACCAATTATAACTCCTCATTATTTAATGTTAATTAAATAATGGATAATTAAATTATTATTTGTCTTTAAATAATAATTAATAACTCCCTCCTCTTTGAATAAATAATTTTTGATTTATTCACTTCATTCTTCTTTAATTATTCCTTATTATTTTAAAAAGATAATTAATTAACATTCATCTTTATTTGTTATTCAAATAATAAATAATTAATTCTATAAACTTTCATGTCAAAGTAAGTAAGTAATTACTTAATCTTACTTAATTATACTTTAATCATTATTTAATATTAATTAAATAATAATTAATTAATTGATTAACTCAATTTATTATTTAAGCTTAGTTAAATAATAAGTAGTTATCTTACTAACACTAACCAATTTTAATTATTACTTAACATCATTTAAATAATTAATTATATTTCATTTTATATGTAATTAACTTAATAGCCCATTAGTGGCCTTAAAGTTATTTATTATAATATCTTGCTTTTATTTCGTTCCATAATGATACTCAAATTTTCGCCCAAAATTTTTAGATTTGGGGTCTTTCACGGAAACGCCCGTAGAACGAAGTCTACAACTCGAATTTTGATTCCGTCAGAGGCGTTGGATTCGTATATTCCCGAACTCCAATTTCCAGTCATCAAATATCAGATTTTGTTTTGTTTAGGTCACAGAAATCAGTGCCAAAGTGATTGATTAGCAGGAAAATTCGCAACAGTTTAGTCATTTTTCAAATTTGAGGTCCTTTACGGAAATGCTTATATCTCGAGATCTACATCTTGGATTTTGGTACATTTGGTATCGTTGGATTCATATTTTTCCGAACTATATTTTTCATATATTAAACACCAAATTTGAGTTTATTTTGGTTACCAAAAATAGTCCACAAGTGACTGATCAGTAACACATTCTCAACAATTAGGTAGTTTGGGGATTAAATTCATAACTTGTTCATTTTAAAACATATTTCAGTGATTCCAAAGGGGTTTAACTCTTAACTAATGCATCTAGCAAACCAAGAAATAAAACATCAAATATAACTTGTAGATTTCAACATTCACATGATAAAGCATACCAGTTAAACAAAAATTCCTTCAACAATCCATTTAACTATCTTTTTTTTCAAAACTCACCATATGAACTCATATAAATCCACAAGCATCATTTGTTAAACCCATGATCTAACACTCTAATCATAATATTAACCATATTCAACATGCATCACAAGAATTTATCATAAAATCACCTAGTGCATGCATGCATGTGCCTTTCTTTACTCTTATGGTACAAATCTCCCTTTTTGATCTTAGATTCAACTTCAAAAATGTTTTGATCATCAAATAAAATATTTATACACCAATAAATGAAGAGTTTATCAAAGATCAAGCTTAAGACTTTTGTTTCATAAAAAACCCACCAAATAAGAAATCAAACTTTAAAAATAAAGAGAATTAATACCTAGTTTTTCTTGCTATCTTCTTTATCTTGCAAAAGTAGCTTACAAACTTGGTATGCATGAAGCAAAAGATCCTCTCTTCTTCTTCCTCTTGGTCGAAAATCTCTCCCTCTTTTCTCACTATATTTTCTTTCTTTCTCTAACTAAAGGGGCTTTTAAGTGTAAGTGTGTAAATGAAGTGTAGTTAGTGGGAACGTGTATAATTAAAATTGTAAGCATGCATCCCACTCACTTCTAACTTAATCATTACTTGTAAGCTTAGTCACTAAACATATGTGTTGGGCGTGCTAAGAGGATGACACTTGTCATGGGTGTTGGGCTCAAAGATTATATACAAGATATTGTCCAAGTTTTGTTAAAATTTGAATCTTTCTCCCCCTTTTGCCCCCATGTGGTCGGCCATACCCTAATCAGATGAAGTCAAGCATCAACAACAAAGATCAGCTGCACCAAGGAGATGTAACAGACTGCTAAGTACTCAAGGATGTCAAGCTTTACGTACATCTTAGCAGTCCATCAGTGGTGATCAAGTCTAGATGCTGAATACCAGAAGATCACAAGAAGCTGCTAAGTACTAGAAGATGAACAAGCTTAAAGTCATCTTAGCAACTCAGCACCAAACAAACAAACAACCTGAGGGGTCCTTGTCTTAGTGACTAAATCAAGTCAAGTCTGCTGGGCTTGCTGAGTACCAGAGGGTACAAGAGATTCTAAGTCTGTTGGGCTTAGTCTACAGTTCCAAGTCTACTGGTCTTAAAGAGTTCTTAGTGAACTAGAGTTCCAAGGCTGCTAGCCTTGAAGGAATCTTAGTGATTCAAGAGTTACCTTTTCCTTAGTGGAATCCCTGCTTGTTGAAGCAGAAGAGTGGAGTTGGAGCTTTAATCTCTAAACCACTTAAAACTTCTCGTGTCATTTACTTTATGTCATTTACATTATGCACTATAAACTACTATATCTGCTATAACCATTTACACCTAAACTAACATTAGAACTATGTTTATCAAGATATCTTTGAAGGGGATCTTTAACTTATTCCGTTGTGCATGAACTGATTCTTATGTTTGTCATCTACTAATTACTTAGCAATATAAAATAAAAGAAAAAATCTTTTAAAATTAAAAAGGATCTATTCAACCCCCCCTTTCTAGATCTATTGTGTGCCCCTTGGGAACTAACAATTGGTATCAAAGCAGGTTCTCATGCTATATCTAAAAGCTAACGCTTTGAGTTTGGTCCTAGGCACAAACAAAGTTCTAAACTTAGTTTTAGTAGTAAGTCACTTCTGAATGAATATGAGCTCACACGTTGAAAACTGTACGTATAGGTAAATGTGCATATATACTTGAAGATGTCCAGATTGGTCCCTGTCCTTATATGCTATTGCAATTAGACCAATCACTGTCCATAGCCAATCAGCAGTCTATAGTCTACTGATGGGAAGTCAAGAAGCATCAAGAGTTAAGAGCCTGACGTCCACTATTCTGAAAGATGAAATGCCTATACATGCAATGAGATGCTTATCTAGAGAATAAAGGAGAATTCTTCAAATATGTATTTGGCTAAATCCATGTATCTGAACCTTGAGGTTCGAGGGCGTCAAAGAATTCAAGTTGCCAAAACTTTCCTCTAATCATAACTCCAAGATTTTGCTTAATTGATCTAAGGCCATATGGAGCAACAAGATGTCAGTACTAAATGCATAGATATGCACATCAATGCCTAATATCATTGTGCATATAAACAGGACAAATAACTGTCAAGAAACTGACAGTGTCAAGGTATCTCTCCTCATATATACACGTGCATCATATTGCATCACCTTATGTGCTATAACTGTAATCTATCAAAAGATCATTTTCTTCCTAAAAAGGGAAAAAAGAAAGTACATTTGAGGTTAGAAACTAATTGCTAACAAACTTTCTCTCCACCCATGTTTTAAGTTGAAAATAAATTTTTGAAAGAAATCTAATATATGCCTTAAGTCCATTACAAACTAAGAAGTTTAAGTTGCTCGACCTTTGTTGATGGGTTGGTATGTTTGTAAATTCATACAAGCCAATGTTTTGTGCTTTTGATAAAACATAGAGTATGATCAACACTACAGGTGTATCTTGAATGTTCTTAGAAACTGATCAACTCCACGAACCAACTAGATGCAAATAATTAATAGAGCTGATCATCACTCTGTGAACATTCAAAATATGTAAACATAGTAAAGCAAAGGGTGTAACAACCGAAGAAAAAGATTATCACATCAAAATGTTTAATCATACACACACTCACAATCATGCATTATAACTGTCATATCTAAAATTGATATATGTATGAATATGATTGCTGATGCTTATATGATGTAAATCCAAGAATATGAGGAACTGGGGTTTTAAGAAAACTAACCTAGTAGGACCCCTGTAGCCATAGGTACCAAGATAGAAACTCGTTTAACCTGCAGGTACTTGGTCTATCTGACCTCACTAAGGAAAACTGAAGCACACGACTTCAGTCATAAAGACTCTAGCAGCTGCAAGATCAAGATCCCTCAGTAATGCTCTCATTCAAGGTCATCCAATGCCAGAGCTTGCTCCTAAATATTTGTTATGTCCCCAAGGATGAAGATCTTATGAGCTTAAATGGATTCTAGAATCCTTATTTGATCATCAGAAGGAAGCTGGCTATTCATGTCAAGATGTAAGAGACCTTTCATGCTTATCCATACAAAGCATATCATCTAAAAAGGAACATCAAGGAAGATCAAATCAAGGGATCATCAACCTATGTGATGGAGTATGCATCATAGAAGTAAAGCTCCATGAATACAGAAGATGCTAAATTTTGAATGATAGAAACTACGTTCAGAGTGTTTAGTCAGCAAATCGTTGAGTAACCAGTTCTGAAGAAAATACTATATGATCAAATGGAGCTGATTCTACCATGAAGATTCCAGCTAGTAGGAGATATGCAAGAAAACCTTACTTATACATGAACAGAAGTGTAGCCCATCTTTCTCTGAGAAAAGAGTATCAACTATAGGGGAGCAGTGATCTGCTAAGCCTAGCAGCACTCATTTTGACAAAGGAGCACATTGAAGAAAATCCTTCAGATCTCCCAAACAATAAAGGTAGCTACTTGATGACAAGGGAAAAGCAATTGAAGATATGGAGGTGGTAAAGATTATGAAAGAGAAACTGAAGAGATGGAGGTGATGAAGATTATGGAAGAGCAACTAAAGATATGGAGGTGGTGAAGTTTAAGGAGATAAAGGAGGAGTGGGATTCTTGCTATAAGTTCAGAGATAAGCTAAGGAGTTAGGTCAACCTCTCATACATATCCGTTAACCACTCCACGAAGAACCAGGTCACTTCCAGGTCACTTCTGTTAAGTTCCTAAAACAGAAGCTTATCCAAACAGCCACATCCCAGTCATAAAGTCCCAAAACTCTATGGCTGATGAACCAAATAAATCTTCATCCTCAGTAGTGAAGTCCCAAAATGTGCTACTGATAACCATATCAGCCAACTAACCCAATCGTGGAGTACCTATAATCAAACACCTGGTCGTAGATTAAGAGCATGCTAACCCCACGATCGCAGTCTAGACAAATACCAACATCAAAGAATATTCAACGTTGGTAAGTGAATTCCATGGCAGAGAAGCATTCTTTAGTTCGGATTTTTCTGGTAAAAAAGAAGATAGGATTCCTCCACGAGATGTCGGGAATTCCTGATTCTACCATAGAGACCAACGATAGACAATAACTCCCCCCCGAACACAGCTTACAACTTTCACTTAACCCAGAAGAAGTGTTGATATTGAATGTATCACAAGGACCTCTGCAGAAGCATATAGTAATCCCTTAAAAGAATACAAGCTGCTGATGAATCATGTAACTCCCTGTTGGAGATTAATGAAGAGTTATCTGTCAAAGCATGGCTACAGATGACGATCGTCGAGTGGACAAAGAGATAGTCGACCAGACAAAGAAATGGTGGAGTACTAATCTGTGTTATCAGGATACTCCACGAACTGAAGAAGTCAATTGTCAACAGAAGGAAAGTCAAATCTGAAAAGCTGATTTGCTAGAAGTTACATATTGTGACCTATCGGACTCTTACACCTGTCTCATTGAAAAGCAAAGGGAACAATTATAAGAAGGAAAATTCAAATCTATGGCAGTTACACTTCCGAGAATCTCAAGTCCATCTTCTCTCTCTGAACCCAAAAATATAAAGCTCTCAAACCACTAGCCATCCTCAAATCGGTCTCAAATACCTCCTATAATATTCTTAAAATCGAACACCCAGACTCTCCTAACCCTTCTAATGGAAGATTGGCGTGTCGTCACGGGTATTTAACTCGGCACTAAGAGATTCAAAAGATCAGAAAAGAAGTTAAGAGACATTCTTGAACTCGTGAAGAAGGCTAGGTTTTCTGAATGCCTTGAATCGAACACCCTTATCTATGTCGACCAGGTGAAAGAGTTCTATTCAAATGCGATGACATGCTCTAGGCTTCTATCCACAAAGGTTAAAGGACTAAATCTGAAGATAAGAGCTACAGACATCAATCAATGTCTAGGTTTTCCTGACCAGGGTCTGAAGAGTCTTGAAGAAGTTGACATTGAAGAAGGAAAAAGGGTTATGCACTACAAGAGGAACCCTAGTCTGAAGGACATGAAGAAGGAGTTCTCTGAAGAGTTTGAGTTTCTTGCAGAGATTATAGGGAAGTGTATACTGAGCAATGATACTGCACATGATATAGTGAGCGATCAGTAACTGAGAATTATGTCTGCCATTGTCTTGAAGCAGTGAATCAACTTTGGAGCTATAATGTTCGACTTAATGTCCAAGTGGCTGGAAAAGGCAGAGAAGAAGAAGTTAACAGATAAACCTCTCACGAAGGTTTTCCATGGGAGATTCTTGAGCATCATTCTGAAGAAGAAGTTGAAGAACAAGATAAAGGATGATGAGGGAGAACCCCTAAATATTCACAAGGTGATGTCTCCTAAGCTGTTTGACAACTAGAAGAAGAATCCCATGAAGAATAAGAAGTTGAAGACGTATGGCAGCAGCATCAAGGGCACTACGAAGAAGAGAAAGGTGAGCAATGTAGAGGATGGGCTCTCTCACTCTGATGATTCCAAAGTTCCAGAGTCCACTTCTGAAAATCCATCCAAAAAGAGAGCCAAGGTGGTGAGAAAGTCACCAGAGGTCCCCCAAAAAAGTCTTTCTGATGTTAAAGAAGAATCTAAATCTGAAGAAGAAGAAACAACTGGACCTCCTACTGCTGAATCCCCGAGAAGTCCTTCTGCTGGTAAAGAGAAATCAGAATCTGAAGAAGAAGAAGAATCTTAATCTCCTATTGTTGAACCCCTAAAGAGAAGAAGGAGCAATAGACTGCGTCTCAAACCAGGCATCAAGAAGAATGAAGGATCTTCAGTAAAGATCATTGATCTCAATGATGATGATAGTGATGAGCCCAAGACTAGGGAAATAGATTCAAAAGGCAAAAGGAGGATGAATTCTGACAGTTCCAGCAATGATAAAAGTAAAAAGACTACAACTGGATCTGAATTAGAAGAGGAAGATGAAGGTGAAGCTAAGGAAACTTTAAAGACTGCAGGGCAAGAAATGACAAGTGAGTCTACGAAGGCTAGCTCAGCAGAGGGTGATGGGAATGATGATCATATGCAGGAATCTACTGATGAGCCAGTTGAAGTGAGCTTGCACCAGTCTGACTCTAGATCAGGATATGAAGCAAAGGAATTAGACTCTAATTTTGAAGATCATGAGTCAACAGACTATCATGTTCCTTCTCCTACAAATGTTTGAACAAGAATAGTGGTGGAAGTATTGATGAACCACAAAATGTGCTACCAAGTAGATGGGTATACCATGGCAACGAAAGACTCAACGTGTTAAGGATGTCCACAGCCGATCTGCTCAACAATCTTCAAGACATGGACTTAGACCTTACAACCGTGCTATATGATTCTGAGAATCATCTGATAAGATGGTTCTACCCGTGGATGTCATGGATGAAGGCCTACACTACTGAAGATAAAAGCTACTTCAGATGGTGCTACTCATATTTTCCCAGCCTGGAGCTGATTTCGCAAAACTTTCCAAGGGTTAAGTCATTTGCAACCAAGCTGATCAGAGACCAACCTCACTTCAAGGTCTACTGACAAGCTAGCAACATCTACATTTCCTACGATCTACGAGAAAGCTTAGATGGTGAAAGGATCACATCAAAGTCTACGATCGTAGAGCCTTTGCACTCTACCATTGCAAGTGATCTAGCTCAGCCTGAGAAGTCAAACCTTGCTTCAGCAATGCTATCTGGCATCCCTTCTTCCTCGACTAGCGACTGGTATTCAAATCTCTTTGAGATTCTCACTACTTTTGAAAGCCTCTCTAAAAGTGAGAAACGTGGTGTCCAACCAGCTGCTCAGCAGGAGGCTGTCCAACCAATTGCACAAATTCTTTAAGAGCAAGAGTTACTGAAAAACTCTAAAGAATTGGTTGAGAAATTCTCTCTCATTGTTGAAGAAAATAAGATCATGTCAGGAGGAGAAGACAGTGAGTTTCACAACAAGCTTCAGGCCACAATCTCAGATATATCTCTCAAGCTTCAACAGAAAGATCAAATCTATCTAAAATCCATAAGGGATCAGAAGGAAGAAGCTCTGTAAGCTCATAAGCAAAGTGAAGAATCTATTCCGTCTCTCTCTAAGAAAATAGATACTCTCAACCAGTCTCTTTCCCTAAACTAGATCTCAGCTAACAGGAGCTGAAGATTAAACTTGGAAGCATATCTCACCTGATGAAGCAGCTTATGTCTAATGTCTAGCATCTCTCTCAAGTGATTGATGATAAAAAGGGGGAGAAAAAGAGGCACTCAAGGAGGCAATCTAAGAGAAGAATGAAGACAGAGGAGAAGAGCAAGAGCAAGAGCCAAAGAAGCAAAGCAAAGGACCTAAAAGGGAAGCAAAAGAAGGAAGCAGCATTGGAGTCATCATCTGAGGGGGAGCCAAAAAAAGATGACACTATGAAGACAAAATGTGAGAAGAAGACAAAGCAAGATGAAGTAATGAAGCATTCATCTGAGGGGGAACAGAATCAAGAAGAACAAAAAGACGAGTAGCTGCAACAAAAAGTCCATCCAGAAGACATACAAGGAGCAGACAATGAAAAAGAGAAGGTACATCTCTAATTGTAATAGTATGTTCTGGATCCAGAACTTAGAGTGTCATATCATTTGTAAGTTGAATTTTCATTAATAACATTCATGATTATCTATTTTAGTAATACAGCAACTCACTGTATATTAAGATTCATTCATCTCATACATATGCATTTAATGTTTTGTTATAATCAAATAGGGGGAAATTGTTAGGAATATATATGAGAATGTTATTTCTATTTATATAAGATTTGATTATGAACTTAATGAATGAATATGAAAATATATCTGCATTAAAGAAAGCTGTGAAGTTCTTAATAGATGATAGACAATATGTGCAAGGACTTAGACTGAAAAGATCAAATGTGTTAGGTTGATCCTATATAAAAGAACAACTTTGTTAAGTCCTTCAAAAGATTACAATGTACAAGGACTATGGATAGAAAGATCAAGCTTATTAGATTGATATAATAAAATGTAATAGATAGGCTTGTCTAATCGTGGAGCACTTTACCAGCAATCGCAGTCTGCCAAGAGAGTCAAGGCAGAATCATAGTCTATCAAGGCAGAACCGTAATCTGTAAAGATAGTCGCTCTCGAAATCTCAGTCTATCAAGAAAGCCACTCCAAGATCGTGGAGACAACCTGTCGAGCGCTTGCTGACCCAAGTCAAGAGTCGTACGGTTCACTCGAAGGCGTGGAGTCTGCAGATCATAACCAAGGCAGAAATCATAGTCGGGAAAATCAGTCAAGAAACTGCAGTTGTTAAGGTAAAAATTATAGTCTGTCATATGATCTACTCTCAGAGTCGCAGACTACACTAGGAGTCGTAGTGTCTGCACAGCCAGAGCCAGATCGTAGTCTGCAGAACCAAAGCCAAATCGCAGTTTGCACAGCCAGAGCCAGATCGTAGTCTGCAGAACCAAAGCCAGATCGTAGTTTGCAGAGCCAGAGCAAATCGTAGTCTACAGAACCAAAGCCAGATCGTAGTCTGCAGAACAAAGGCCAAAATGTAGTCAGTCAAATGCTCACAACGCCAAGGAATAATAGTAGAGACTACACAATTCTCAATAGTTGAGCATTCCTAAAGTATACACAAAGATCTCACTCTGGTAAGAGTAGTCAAGGTTTAGAAAGCAGTAAACCTAGAGAGGATCAAAGGGGACTTTCTGAATGGCCTGTAAGCAAATAGAAGATCGAAGCATCAACTCTATCAGCAAGGCTGATTGAGAAGTGAAGAGCCATTCAAGAGTAGTCTTTTACAAGCGCCCATTAGAAGACAATGAATTAAGTGACTGTCAAACAGAAGATAATGATTACAGTGTCTGTCAAACCAACAGAAGACAACGATCATAGTGGTGGATACGATCGTGGTGTTTACCAAACGAGCAGCAGAAACTGATAAAGCACCTACAGAGATATTGGCCAACCTATAGAGGATAGACTAAAAGGGTTGTCTATGCTCAGGCTCACCATGAATAGTAAACGGGAGATCACAGTGCAGAAAGTTGAGAGAGCTGAGCATGACTAATTAGAAGAGTCTTACAAACTAGAAGGGCTAGACCAGTCAGTCAAGTTATCAATTCCTAATGTGAGTCAAGGTAAGAAGGATCATAGAGGCACTACAAGAATGAAAAGCAAAAGGTTCTACATTGTCAATTCAAAGAACACTCTCAGAATCGTAGTGTTGTCAAAGCCAGTCAACTTGCAACATCCACAGACAAACTACGCTCAAGCACATAAACTTCTGCATCAAAATCATAGAGTTCAGTCGTCTGATTATTAAGTCTCAGCAATGTCTCAATATGAAGACTGACAATTGAACGTTGCTGATTGAGAGTATCGATGCAGTAGTCAACACCCTTGGTCTAGATCGAGGGAATAAAAAGGAAAAATAAAGTTGACTACCAATCTAACTTCTGAAAGTGATATCTCAGAGGTGTTAGGTGAAACAGCAGACTGCAGTGTCAGGAAAGTTAAAAAGTTGTTGTCACGTCAACTCAGCAGTCTGCATCAAATAACTTAGAATTCTTGAAGCATTTTAAATAGCTTCTAACTGCTATATTCCAATGGGAAGCTGATAAAGAAGTATATAACAGCTAAAACTTCAAAGGTGAAGAGTTGTTGACTCGACAAGAGTTCTACAGAGCTTAACAGAGAAAATGTCTCAGTGACAGTGAGACTACCATAGTAGGAATGAAGAAGTTATGATGAAGGGCTCTAACTGCTAAAGGCTTCACTCAACACAAAGGAGAATGCCAACCACAATGGCATCTGAACTGAGAGCTGAAAAGGCCAAGAAGACAAGAGTTAGACTGGCAGACTAGAAAGCAGATCTCCAAAGCCACTCTACGATTCACCAAGAACAACCTGAGCTAAAGAGAAGTAGATGCAGAGTAGAATCTGCACACAAGACAACCACTGTTCAAAGGATGCTAAGTACCAGAAGAAGTCTACCTGAAGTGCAAAGACTTAGTAGATCCTCAATGGTGATAGTTTACTATGCTAAAATCAGATGAAGTCAAGCATCAACAACAAAGATTAGTTGCACCATGGAGATGTAACAGACTGCTAAGTACTCATTGATGTCAAGCTTTATGTACATCTTAGCAGTCCATCAGTGGTGATCAAGTCTAGATGCTGAATACCAGAAGATCACAAGAAGCTGCTAAGTACCAGAAGATGAACAAGCTTAAAGTCATCTTAGCAGCTCAGCACCAAACAAACAAATAACCTGAGGGGTCCTTGTCTTAGTGACTAAATCAAGTCAAGTCTGCTGGGCTTGCTGAGTACCAGAGGGTAAAAGAGATTCTTAGTCTGCTGGGCTTTGTCTACAGTTCCAAGTCTGTTGGGGTTGAAGAGTTCTTAGTGAACTAGAGTTCCAAGGCTACTGGCCTTGAAGGAATCTTAGTGATTTAAGAGTTAACTTTTCCTTAGTGGAATCCCTGCTTATTGAAGCAGAAGAGTGGAGTAGGAGCTTTATTCTCTGAACCACTTAAAACCTCTCGTGTTATTTACTTTATGTCATTTACATTATGCACTATAAACTGCTATAACTGCTATAACCACTTACACCTAAACTAACATTAGAACTATGTTTATCAAGATATCTTTGAAGGGGATCTTTAACTTATTCTGTTGTGCATGAACTGATTCTTATGTTTGTCATCTACTAATTACTTAGCAATACAAAATAAAAGGAAAAAGCTTTTAAAATTAAAAAGGATCTACTCAACCCCTTCTTACTAGATCTATTGTGTGCCCCTTGGGAACTAATAACGGTGACTCAGGTAGAGCTACAGCGGGTTGATCGGCTGGATGTAGAAATCATAGATTTTTTTTGATAGGCTCGTTATCTCTTTTGATAGGCCTCTGTTAGATATTGGCCACCACTTCCCTATACTTTTTATCTTTTTAGTTACAGACAGAGATGATGTATTTAATCTTTATTAGATGATGTATTTAGGAATGTATGTATAATGCTTTCTATATATTTCATTATATTGTCATTTATCTTGATTCATGCATTATATGTCATGGATATACATATATATTTACGAGTTTAGCATTGACCCCTGGATGGTCTTATGATACGGTTCTACAGATGTCGTCATCCACAGTTAGCCGCATTGAGCATAGTCCGCCCATCTTGATAGTTTTATCTTTGAGGTTATGGTATGATAGTCTACTCCATTTACACCGAGTGGTAGTTGATCATATGCTAGGACATTCCATGGCCCTCCTGACATTCTAGGTACCAGCGGGCTTTGTGGAGGGCATGCTATTGTGCTAGATTCCTGAGAAATAGGTTTTCAAATTTGGGATATATGAGTTGACTCCTACATTAGAGGAGTATGAGCGCATCACAAACTTTCCACTGGACCGGCCTTGTGCTAGGGTAGCTGTTGGAGAGCTGAGGTGGCGGTTCATGACCTTGACTGGTTTGCGAAGCACTGTCATCTTTGATGAGATTGCCTCAGGGCATGTGGTATCCATGGACTTTTTGATCAACCATTTTGCATCGTTAGACAGTTACTTACTGTACTCTAGAGATTTCACCATTACCAAGGATGTGTGGCTAGTTGCCCAAGTGGACATTTTACTGATGTGCATTGTGTCTTATCTATACATGTCGTTGTATATGGATTATTTGGATATCGGTCTGATCACAGTAGGTAGTTCTCTCAAGGAGGGTCGCACCATCCTTCTTATGATATTAGTAGAGACCTTGATGTTAGCCACATATTGTCGTACCCATTCTGCTAGGTTCTTTAATACATCTGGTTTATGAAGGATCTGAGACCGATCGGCATTTTCAGACATCACGAATATATTGCATGACACATAAGATATCGACATCTTATTCTTTTAAATAAGCTGACTATATAGATACAACATCTTGGTTTGTCTTCCTGACAATGATCGTGGATCCTTTTGCCATTTTGTATTACTCCGGATTTAGCTCCCCTTACAGCTTTGTCACTCATGCCATGGGTATGGACTTTTTGCCCTTGGCTAGTCTGAGAGGAGTGACCACATATCATCTTTTTGCTATCATGGGACAGTTTAACCAGTATCAGGATGTGCATTCTTTTGATGAAGCTTTAGATCATCGGTCATCAGTCTCTTCTTTGTCAAATGATGATTTAGCTAGAGTTTATGATTATTGGATCCATCATGAGAGGGCATATTTTTCCTCGAGTCATTGGGTCGTTCCTCGAAGTATTCTGCATGGCTAGAGGCAGATATTGCATTATCTATGGTTGCTTATTCAGATCTTAGCACTGATTCGGATGAGGAGGTGCCTATAGAGGATCTCATTTCTCCCACAGAGGATGAGCTGTTTGCTGGTTTGATAATAGCTTTGATCAGTGACACCCCTAGCTCTTCAGTTGTTGCTACCCCACCTTCTATAGTCTTTAGAGCAGGTGATATAGCTTTTAACTTTTGAGTTGGATCAAGCTAGAGCATTGGCTTTGACGACCCTTTCCAGTCGGGATATTGCTTTTGTCAAGAGAGATGAGGCTCAGGCTTCCAGGGATGCTTTGATTGTTGAGAGGGATGAGGCCCAGGCGACCAAAGATGCTTCAGTTGCTGATAGCACAGCTCTCAGGTCATATACCAAGGGCATTATTGCCGATATGAGTGCATTTATGGATGATCACGGTAGCACCTTGCAGATGGCTATAGATCTTTTAGCTCGTACTGAGGCTGCAGGCCAAGAGCTTAGAGATGAGCCTTCATCTACAGAGAATGATGCTATGTTGGATTTGTTATCTCGTTTGAACGCGGGTTTATAGACTAGCTTTCATTTTCCTGCAGACTAGGTTAGCCATTTTTGTCATGTACAGGACACATTGTATATATTAAAAAGTATTATATGGCAAGAAAATATATTTTGATTCACTTCCCTTTGGCATATGTCTTGATCTTTGCTTGATGATTGCCACTTTCTTTGTGACTTGCTGTCTTGATGTACCACGAACTCTTTCTTAGTGGACTGACATTGAGATGTCGGAGGGTCTCTCAGAGATGTTCGTCGATCATGGAGGTTTTATAGGATTTGGGTTTTATATAAGGTTTGGTGTATTGATACTGGTTTTTAATTAGATTTTTGAGTTTATAGGTAAAGTGTTTGGGTTTTTCTTTTGAAAGTTAGATCGCACCATAAATGGCTGCCTACGTACTCCCGTAGTTGTAGGGAGATCAGGTCTTTTGTAGTTCAAGCTTGGCCTGAATAGTTTGAAAAGTGTTTATTTATGTTTGAGTAGGTGTTTTGGGTTTTTGGTTTGATGGGTTTTTTGAATTTTTGTTTGGTTTGACTGCACCATAGATGGCTGCCTACGTACTTCTGAGGTTGGGGGAGATCAGGTCTTTCGTAGTTCCGGCTTTGTAGTGGAGACCTGAATTGATTTGATTTTTCTTCTTCTTCTTCTTCTTTCTTTCAGAACCAAGATGATGGTTTACATGCAATTCAGACATATTACTTTTTCACGGTGTCTGAATTGATAAGCTGGGAAAATTCCTCCCCATCCAATTCTTGCAACTTGAGGGCTCCTCCTGTCGACACTTACTTGACAGTGAAAGGGCCTTCCCAATTTGGGGCAAATTTTCGTCTGGCTTCATCTTGATTGGCGAGGATCTTCTTTAGTATCATGTCATTTTCTTTGAACTTCCTGACCCGGACTTTCTTATTATAGGACCGAGCAATCCTTTGCTGATATAACTAACCATGAAAGATGGTTGTCGCCCTTTTCTAGTCTATCAGAGATAACTGATGGTATCGTTCTTGTATCCATTTGTGTTCTTCCATCTGAGCATCTATCAACACTCTTAATGATTCCATTTCTACTTCTATGGAGAATACTGCTTCCATGCCATAGACCAAAGAGTAGGGGGTAGTCCCAATAGAAGTGCGCATTGGCGTTCTATAGGCTAACAGAGTCAGAGGCAATAAGTAAGGCCATCATTTTTGATTGACAGACATCTTTTAAATGATCTTTTTGAGATTTTTGTTGGCTGCTTTGACAGTACCATTCATCTTGGGACGATAGATGACAGAATTCAAATGCTTGATGTGGAATTTGCTGCATAATTTCCTCATCATTTGGTTGTTAAGATTTTTAGCATTGTCTGATATGATCACTTTCGGTTGTCCATACCGACAAATTATATTATTTTTGATGAAACCAATGATTACTTCCTTGGTGACCTTAGGAAAGGAAGCTACTTCGACCCATTTGGTGAAGTAGTCGATCATGGTAAAGATAAATCGATGACCATTGCTAGCTTTGGGCTCTATTAGCCCGATCACGTCCATCCCTCATATGAAAAAAGGCCATGATGAACTCATACTGTGTAGTTCTTTTGGAGGAGCGTCAATTGCATTTCGATGGACTTGACATTGGTAACACCTCTTGACGTGATCATCACAGTCGGCTTTGAGAGAAATCCAGTAGTGCCTAATTCTTAATATTTTCTTGGCAAGTAGAGAACTACTCATGTGTGGACCACATACTCCACCATGAACTTCGTCCATAAGTCTTTGGGCTTGATCCTTGTCCAGGCTCCTTAGCAGGCCTATTCCAGCATATATTTTATAGAGTGCGTCTCCGGTTAAATAGAACCTCATGGACATTTTATGAATCCGCTTTCTTTAAGCTTGACTTGCCCCAGCGGGCGTAAATCCATCTCAAAGATATTCTTTGATGTCCTGATATCAGGGCTGTTCACTGGGAGGCAATTCATCTGATACTTCTCCAATGTAATTCCCATAGGTTGGGGCCTTTTGGCTTGCAAATTTGATATCAGGAATTCCTTTCCTATCGAATATGTGGATCAAGGAAGCCAGCATTGCTAACGCATCCGTAAAATCATTTCTATTTCGAGGGATGTGGATGAGGGCTATTTCTTTGAATTCTGTAGCCATCTTGATAACCTGCCGATGATAGTGCAGTAAATGCAATTCTTTGGTGTGATATGCCCCATTGGTTTGTTTGATGACCAACTCAAAATCTCCAAAGACCGGTAACCGTTAAATACCCATGGATTGGACCAATTTCAATCCCATGATGCAGCCTTCATACTCAGTTATATTGTTGGTGTTGACAAACTGTAGTTTGATGGCCATGGGATACTTTTCTCCTGTATAGATACAAGAACTGCTCCTGCTCCTGCACCTTCTAGATTTACAGCCCCGTCGAAGTACAGTTTCCAGCATTAAGTGGTATCTTCTCGAGGATTTTACTGAATTGTCATTATCCCATCATTCAAAAAATAAGATTCCAAGGGTTCAAAATCCTCGGATGGTACTTCGGCCAATTAATCTACAATTCCTTGACCTTTGATGGACTTTTGAGTCACGTAGATAATATCGAATTGCTAGAGGGTCAATTGCCATTTGGATAATCGGCAATTAAATATGGGCTTGCTGAATATGTATTTTAGAGGATCCATGCGAGATATGAGATAGGTTTTGTGTCCATGATGATAGCGTTGTAATCTCATGGCGGCCCAGGCTAAAGCACAACAGGTCTTTTCAATTAGGTTTACTTATGCTCATCGATGCTGAATCTCTTACTGAGGTAATAGATAGCCCTTTCCTTGCTTCTATCATCTTTTTGCCCCAGCATGCCGCCCATAGCGTTGGCATTAACTAATATGTACATGAACAAGGGAACTTTGTCCTTTGGAGGTACCAAAATAGGAGCTTCAATCAGCTACTTTTTGATGGAGAGGAAGGCTTTTGGCAATCTTTATTCCATTTTTTGAAGGAATTTTTCCTCAACAGCTTGAAGATGGACTCACAAGTGGCAGTGAGTTGAGAGATGAATCTGCTTATGAATTTGATTCTCTCGAGAAATCCTCGTATCTCTTTTTCTATTTGGGGTACATGCATCGCAGTGATGGCTTTAATCTTGGCGGGATCTAGTTCAATGCCTCTGTTGCTTACCAGAAATCCCAATAACTTGCCAAATTTGACACCGAAAGCACACTTGGCTGGATTCAGCTTCAAGTTGAATTTGTGAAGCCGGCTAAATAGCTTTTTGATATGTTCAGCGTGTTCATCTTCCCTTCGGGATTTGACGATGATATCATCCACATAAACCTCTATTTCTTTGTGCATCATATCATGGAAAAGGGCCGTCATGGCTCACTGATATATAGCACCAGCATTGATAAGGCCGAAAGACAATCACCTATAGTAGAAGGTTCCCCATGGGGTGATAAAGGCTATTTTCTCCTTATCTTCTTCGGCAACCATGATTTGGTGATAACCAGCGAAGCAGTCGATGAATGAGTACATGTCATACTGTGTCATGTTGTCTATCAGTATGTGGATGAAAGGTATCGGGAAGTCATCTTTAAAACATGCCTTGTTTAAATCTTGGTAATCCACGCATACTCATACCTTCCCTCAGGACTTAGGCACAGGAACTATGTTGGATAGCCATTCAGGGTAAATCGATACCATGATAATGCATGCTTTGAATTTCTTGATAACTTCTTCTTTGACCTTCAGACTCTACTCGGGCTTTAGTCTCCTGAGTTTCTATTTGACAGGCTTGAATCCCTCTTTAATGGGCAGTCGGTGAATAACAATGTTAGTAGAAAAGCCGACCATGTCTTCATGTGACCATGAAAACACATCCTGGAACTGAGTTAGGAGTTCAATCAGGTCTTTTCTTTGGTTTAGGGTAAGGTCATTGCCTACTTGGATTTCTTTAGGGTTTTTTGAGGTTTCGATATTGACTGCGGTGGTTTGATCGAGGTTTGGTTTAGGTTTGTCTTCGACCTATTCTTTGATCTCCTCAGGCACCTCATAGTCATCTATCTCCTCTTGATCAATTCCCATCAAGTCAGAGTCCAGTTCTACATCAAAGTTTTAGTCACTGTTGAGACGTGGTAATTCACCAGCAAGGCCAAACAAATCCAAGTTTGGAATCCTGAAAACAAAATGCTTTCACTTATTATATGAAACTGCTTAATAATACAAAACATTAATGAAAGCATGACAAAAGTAACTGCTAGTACTATGCAACAAAAGTAAGCAGTATATAATATCTACACTTTAAGGGCAGATGGACTCTCTGCCCTTTTACCCTTTACGAGTGATGCAAGGAGTGCTGCTCCAGTTGTCTAGGGTCAAGTCCTTGTTAACAGCTGTGATGAAGGCGTTGTTGTTGTCCACCTCCTCTTTGATGATGACCATGACTGAATTTACGTCAGGGTCAATACTTTTCTTTAGACTGTTCTCCTTAGCCCTGTTTGTGTGAGGGGTCAGGATTTGATTCTCTGAATAGTCATCATCTGGGATATCATTGTTCATACCCTCAATATGTGTCAGGAAATACATCTTTGTCAATCGATCTTGCACTTTTTATAGGAACCTTTCATTCCTTTCCTTGTTTTCCTTAATAAGAGTTTGGGCTTCTTTTTCAATGGTCGGTTTAACCTTAGGAATTAGCATACCTAACACAGAAATCGGGATTTTCCTCGTTGGTTGCACAAATTTGGCATCCGTGAGATTTGGTAACAGACTAGTGGGTGCCCGAACCGGCTAGTGCTTGTGCGGGTTCTTGTGATTTGATCCATAGGAATAGCCTAATCCAGCCTTGCCTGTCTGGCTAGGTATCTGGACTGGATGTTTGATCCCTTGCTGATTTTTTCCTAGCCCTTTGCCGGGATAGAAATCCAAAGACATCTTTTCTTTGCCGACAGACATTACCTTGGAAGAAATTCTTGGTTTCAAAGCTGGAGCCCCAATGGGTCGGTAATGAGTGTTGCTCACTTTGAAGGCTTGAAAACTGGCTGGCTCAACTCCTTTGTTGAGGCTGATTATGGGCATATTACCTTATATATAGACAGGATACTCTTGTTCGGCGTTAACAGTGACCAGATTACCATTGATGATGTACTTGACCTATCGATTAAAGGTGGATGGGACTGCTCTGCTATATGGATCCTGTAACGATTGAGATTTTATATAATAATTTTAAATATTTATTGAGTTAAATAAATATTTTGTGTGATTTATTTATTGAGTTGAATAAATAAATTATGTGATTTTGTGGGGTGATTTAATTAAGTGTTATATATTAATTAAATGAATATTTAATATTTAATTTAATTGATGTATATTAACTTTATAGTATAGTTCTAATTTAATTGAGAGAATTAAATTAGATGAATTATGTGATGAGCGTTACATGAATTATAATTAGCGAGTAATTATAATTATGTGGCATTTTTTGTGTGATTAATTGATGTTAGTTTTAATTGATTAAATAAGAATGTTAGAGATTTAATTAATTAAAGTGTAACATTAAATTATGTGTTAAAATAATTTATTAAAATAAAGAAAAGAGTTTTTAAATGATTTTTTACCAAACAATGCCCTTATTTTTGTTTTAGAAGGCTTTTGCCAAACAGGGCCCTTACACTAGTTTTAAACCTGAATTACCCAAACAAGACTTTAGTTAATTAAACTAGTTTCTAAATTTACCTGTTATCAAACAAAGCCTTGTGGCTTTTGATTTTCAAAAGTTTTGTAACTGCTATATATTAAGTAGAGGTATAATTATTTAGCAGTTATATATTATATAATTATGTTTTATATTATATACATATATCAGTTGTGTATATGTATATTACGTTAGTTATAGAGATAGTCAGTGTTAGAAATAGAGAGGAAAGAATACAGAAAAAAAGATAGAGAGTTAGAGAAAAGAAGAGAAAACAAGGAAGAACTTAGGAGAAATCATCTTCATATTTTCTTCAATCATCAAAGCAAAGGGTAATCTCAATTCCCTTATTATTTTGTTTATATGATTTATGATCTTCATGATTTTGAGTTCTCTGTGTTTATAATTTAGCAAGAAAGTAATATATATGATGTATATATATATATATATATATATATATATATATATATCTTGTGTTTATAATGGTTATTATATGAATTGTATGTCATAATCAAGGATTTTCATAATTCAATTCGTTAAATAAAGCATGTTTTAATGGAAAAGATGTGTTCATATGAAGTTCATGTAATTGGTTGAGTTTTAGAATAAAAGTTATGATTTAATTGGTTGTTAGTATGCCTAATTAGAATTTAATATGATGTTATCTTCAATTATGAAAATATTGCATGTGTTGTGAATTGAATTGGTAGAGAATTTTATTTACAGTGAATTATTTTGTGACAACTATGAGTTTTTGGAAAATATCAAAATTGGAGTTTTTAAATCATGAATTCTTGTTGTTTAAGATGATTTTGTGTCTAGGAGCATGTTTATGTATGTTAGAATCATGTTAGAAGCTTTAGGTTTATGTTTTCTATGAATTGATATGAATTGCATGAACTGGGATTAGAATTTGGTGTGGAGAAATAAGTCAAATTAGCTTTTTCTCTACACAGTACGCGAACTTGTCTGTGTTCGCTGGAAGGGGCCCGCCCCGACGGGCCTATCAAAAGGAAAACCCCCGCCC
This sequence comes from Panax stipuleanatus, assembly GCA_020205555.1. Taxonomy (NCBI): domain Eukaryota; kingdom Viridiplantae; phylum Streptophyta; class Magnoliopsida; order Apiales; family Araliaceae; genus Panax; species Panax stipuleanatus. The sequence goes on from CM035122.1 coordinate 21,992,873, forward strand.
CGGCGGGGGGGTGGCAGAGAAAAAGAAAATTGTTTTCTTTTGTATTTTGTAAAGCTAATTTTATGTAATAACTTTTATAGCATGATTAAGCGTACATTAAAATACTAAATGAATATTAACAAATTATATTAATAAAATATAATTTGTGATTATAATTTTGAATTAGAGTAAAGGTTTAATTTAAATTATAATTTTGTTAAATTATAATGATTATAGTTGATTAATTTTAATTAAGTGAATGATAATTTTAAATTATAAATTATGTAATTATAATAAATTCATGATTAATTATAGATTATAATCTTGTGTATTATAATTTAATATTTGCATGATTAATTATAAATTATAATTTGTGTAATTATAATTTAGTAAATGCATGATGTAGTTAATTAATTATAAATTATAATTTAATTATAATTTAATTAAATAAGATGTGATTATAATTTGAGTAATTATAATTAGATTAAATGTTTAAATTATAATTTATTTAATTATAATTAATATGAATTACATAATTATTAATTGATTTAATTGTGTGAACATGTCTATGTGGTATAATTAACTATGTGATAGTTAATTATTAATTTATTTATTTAAACTAGAATGGGTTAACCTAGAGGGGTTAACTAATTATGTGAATTAGTTACATGTTAACTAATTTAGGTTATTGTGATTAAATATATATGTGTAGGAATTTTTAGAACTTGATTTTATTAGTAGCTTGCGCTTGAGGCAAGTTTTCTAAACCTTGATCTTGTATTAAATTTTATGCAAGTCTTTTATCCATGAACTCGTTAAATTTTATACAAGTTCTTTAAGTTCATATATTCATTGTTTGAGATTGTCCTTTTTATTCTGCAATGGACAAGTATTTAGTTTAAGTTCATGATTTAATGTGATCTTGACTTATTGTTCAAGCAAGGTCTATATATTCTTTTTAAATGCTTTAAGTTTAATTCTAAAGCATATGTTAATTCGTAATTCTTTTATTTATGAATTATTCCTGGTTGTTGTAAGTCAATTCAACTATTCCTTAGTTGATGAATGTTGAATTCTAAATTACCCTTTTAAGCTTATCCAAACCAAACTTCCTTTGGTGCGGACTTGTATTCAAATGCTGAGATGAACAACCTTATTTACTAGGGGAGGTTATCACGCAGAAGCGTTAAATGTAGTGCACGTACATGGTACAAAGGGCCGATCCCCCTAAGTACGAATTAAGGTCCATAGTCTAAATGACTGTTAAAGGTTTAAATAGAAATGTTTATAACCTAGGACAAAAGTTCAAGGTCTTATGACCCTTAGACGAATTCTATATTCGAATTTTTAATGTGGATAGAGAATTATTCTTCAATTCTTTATCGTTGTGAAAGTAAAAGTTATTCAAACATTTTCAAAGATATTCTTGTATGTCTTATATATTGTTGTATCCTAGGGAGCTATTGTTTGCTCACTCTTGCATTAAATAACCATTGCAGCTAAGGTTGATAATGTTGATGCCCCGTCAACGAGTAAAGGCAAAGGGAAGATAAACAAGTGAAGGCTTGTTTAATTTATTTTGAATGAAATTGTATTCAGACTTTATGTGATGTTTTTATTTTCCGCAGTTAATGTTATGTCAAGGTTAGAGTAAACCCTGGGATTTGTTTTGAAAAGATGTAATCCTTTTTATAAGGAAGATTTTATTATTTATAAAGGTTGTAATTTACTTTGCAATTATTTTATTATTGGGTAGATGTATGTTATATTTAGAAAGTGAACACCAAATCATGTGGAAATGAAGTACCCAGATTTGGGGGTGTCACAGATCCACGGTCTTCCCAACAGTAAATTATATCCTATGGTGATGTTCACCACTTGGAAGAATATGTAAAAGGTATGTGGACCGATCTCCACTGGAAGTTCGATTTCTCCTACAGCGTTTTGTCGAGACCCATCAAAGGCTATTATGACTATATGGTTGCTCCGGATTTGATTTGGACTGAACTTCATTCTTTCCAAAGTGTCATAGGGACAGATGTTCAGAGAAGATCCTCCGTCGATCAGCACTCCTTCTATCACATATCCAGAGGATATCACTGCTATATGCAATGACTTGCAAAGACCAGTCCCTTCTACTGGTATGTCATCATCAATGAAAGATATCACATTGTTGTTGAAAATATGATCAAGTGACGAAACTTTTCTGTATCCACTGTCTTAGGCAGATGCGTTTCTTCGAGCACTTGTGTTAAGATTTTGCAATGATCTTCCGAAGATAATACCAAATCCATAATGGATATTTGTAGTCGTGCCTATCTTAATCTTTGCACCACCTTGGCTTCGCTATGCCCCATTTTACTGAGGAATTCTTCAATTTTCTCCTCGGGCACTCTACCCTTGGTTTTAGTGACTAGTTTTATTACTCGCTGAGGTATATACAGCTGGTTTTCCTTTGATATAGCCGCAGTATGATTAGATGTCGATCCCTCATTCTCCACATAGTTCCATAGGACTCTTTTCAAGCTGATTAAGGGATATTGCAGTCTGAATGGCAACATCAGTGGTTTTGGTGCAACCACTTTCAAAGGATTCTTTCTTCCTTTATCCCCTTGTCCTTAGATTGTCAGGGGTATGACAGTTGTGTCCTTCTCACAGGAAATTACTACTACAACTTCCTTCAGACTCCATGTCAGAAGAGGACATATTGCTTCTTCATAAGGAAAGCCATTATCTTAACTGACTTTTAGCAGTTCGCCGCTTTCAATTAGGTTTTGGATTAGATGACGAAGTCCCCAACATTCTTCTATATCGTCCCCGGGAGTGTTGGAATGAAATTAGCATATCCTGGAAGAATTAAATTTTCTTGATCGAGGGTCAACTAGAGGTAATAGCTGTGTGACCTTTCCCTCGTTGATCAACATCTAGAGGATTTCTTCCATAGGTTGATTCAAAGAAGTGAACTTTTTCTTAAAGGTAAACTGATGAGTGGGTTTTATACCTACAAATTGGACACCGTTAAGGCTTAATTCTTTGTTAACTTTGAGTATTTTTAGTGTTCTTTAACTTGTTTTTGTGTTTGTGTTGTAGGAAACGGCTTCGGAGGGTCAAAACATGAAAAATGGAGCTAAGTTAGATTTATGGTCTTGGTTTGGAACTTGGGTTTTATGGTAGAGCTATTTCTTGCTTTCCGTAACATCTTGAATCGTCCCAATCGGAGTTCATATGAGAGAGCTATGACCTTTTTACCAAGCGGGAGTTGAAACCTCAGAGTTTGAAAGTTGCAATTTACATAGCAGTCACTTGAAGCCGATTTCAACCTTGATCCAATCAGAATTTGTCAATGCTAAAAGAATGAAAGTTGTAGATCTCGTCGACAGCTTCGATTTGATAGGTAGCAGGCCCCGTAACTTTTCCTGGATCAAACGTTATGCTGGTTCTACCGAATGATGTCGCAGCGACGGAGCAACACCCGTTGAGGCGGGTGTTTCAAGGCAAAATGACCCGCTGGGCCGGGATTGCGGGCTGTCGGACAGTACATACACCCGCTAGGGCAGGGTTTTATGAAGGCCAAACACCCGCTGGGGCGGGTAGGAGTGTTTGGGGAAGAAAAATGTCCTAATTCAAGTAGGATTTGGACGAAACAAAAGGATTCTGAGCGTTGATTTGAAGAAGGATCATAAGAGGTCTATAAAGGGGAAGAATACACAAGGATTAGGGGAGATTCCATTAGATTAGTCTAGATTAAATTTCAATTAAATTAGATACAAACCCTAGTTGGATTAGGATTGGAAATTGAAGCAACTTGGAGGCCGTTGAAGATCAAGACCAGGAGCAAGAAGGAGAATGAGATTTGCTGACAACAGATTATATTCTCTTCTCTACTCTTATTTCTATCTTTTAATGTTTATTTAATTGTGAATTCTTGGTTTTGATTCAATAATAATGAACTACATCTCTTGTTTAAGATTACAATGGATCTTATTGCATAGTTTATTTTAATATGCTTCTCTATTAATTATTATGATCTATTGTGGGAATTGTCTATTGTGATTTGGACTTTATTGTTTAATTATCTAGCTATCAATTACCGTGATAACCCATATGAAATCGAGAGACGGATTATGGGTTTAGATCTGATCATAGTAGCATGTGATTGTGTTTTCTGCATTGCGTTGGAATTCATGATTTGTGTTTAGGATAGAGATATACCTTTACACCATATGTAATCTTATAAAGAACTTGTGCTTGAAATCCTTTTTAGTTGTAATTCACATAGAGATATAGGGGATTAGTTAATTAGGGTGTTCTTCTTAATTCTATCATCTCTGGATTTAAGTTGATTTGAATATAATGCATTGAGAGATGATCATATTTATTTATGTGTTCTTGATTAACAATTCAGAATAGTGAACATAATTGATAAGAAGTGTATTAACTTAAATGAAGCAATAAGTGAAGTTGTGATATTAAATCTCCGTAATCTAAATTTAACTAGTAGTAATTAGTATTAGTGTAATTAAATAGTTAATTCAAACTTGAAATTCATTCGTTTAAATAAGATTGAGTTGGTTACGGGTTTGTACTTGGTGATTTTTATTAAATAATTCTTCGTGGGAACGATACTTTACTTTCACTTTATTACTTGTTGACCACGTATACTTACTTGTTGTGCGTAACTAGATTTTACCCAATATGTTTTTGGCGCTGTTGCCGGGGAATTAGTTTAATAATTATTTTCCAATATTAATTTCAATCAAATTAGTCTTAATTTAAATATTTTGTTATTATTATTTAATTCTCTTCCTATTTTACTCACTTCTCAGGTACCATGGCTGGATTCAATTATCAATGGCCATATTCGAGTATGACTCAACCAAGGGAAACAAGGATTGATCAACTTAATGCACTTTTTGCATTGTCAGCACAGATTGAGACACTTTCGAGGAGGTTGGATGTTCTTGCAGCCCAACGGAGTCGAAAGATAACAGTTACTTGTGATTATTGTGCTGGCAATCATCCGAGTCATCAATGCACCGTCAATTTTGGACCGGTACAATATAGTGGTGATTACCTCAACAACTATGCGTATCCTAACTATCACCAAGATTGGGGGTATCACCCGGATTCTTCATGGAGCTACAATTATGAAGACCAATACTACGCTCCAAATCCATCATACACACCGAAATTCTCATGTCCACCTCCATTGCCACAAGAAGAAAAGTCAAATCTGGAGGAATTCATATCTAAGATCATAGCAAACCAAGAGGAGAGGAAGATGAGTCTGGAAATATTGAGCCGAAATCTTAATATTTAGATGGAACAACTCATCAATGCCTTAACCAATGGTCCTCAATACATGGATTCCAAAACGCAAATAGATAATTCAAAGCTGAGGGAATTGTTGTCCAAGTTCATAGCATCGAATGAGGAGAGGCGGATTAATCAAGAGAGGTCAATTTGAAATCAAGAGAGGTCAATTAGAAATCTTGAGAATCATATAGAGCAAGTAACCAAAGCCTTAAACTACCATCCTCCAAACACGTGGCTTTACGACATGGATGGCGAAGCTGATGGAGAACCCGAAATAAATTTACAGCTGGATGAGCCACAAGGTATCGAAAGAAAGGAGACAAATGAGGATAATGAAAAAGAGGTCGGCAAAGATCTAAATGTGCATTCCAAAGAAGGCGAACCGATTCTGCTAGTTCCCCAAGTGCCTTCTCCACCAAAGATCAAGGATTCAGTCAGATTTACAATACCATGCCCGCTTGGTAGTCATGTCATCGGCGAAGCTCTTTATGACATAAGAGCGAGTGCAACTTTGGAGCCATGGTGGGACGAGAAAGAGAAGATATACGAAGAGCCCGTTGTGTTTGACAAGCTTCCATGTCCCAATGTGAATACATACACAAGGGAGAAAACACCTAGCTGTTGGACATTATTAAATGAGATCATACCTAATACGAGCATGCTAGGTGACTTTGATGCTATGGCCATCACTTTTGGGAACCTCCCAAATAACACATTGCTACTGATGGATGGAGGGTTCCTCAACTTCCGAAGAGGAATTGGATAGCGTTGACAAGACAAAGTCAGGCTGAAAGACTGTAAATCAATCGCTAAATGGGTGGCAACCCAGGGAATTTTTATATTTATTTGCTTTATAGATAGGAAATAAAGTTGTTATATTTTTAGGAGTTATTTACTTTATAAGTTCTCTCATGATCCAAAGTGCTACTCTAATCCATTTTGTATCTCATCATTGCAGGCATAACAAAGTATCCGCCTCATCAATCCATAACCTCAGCGGATTCATATGCACGGATTTGCCATGCCGTTCTTGTCCCGAGCCTTAGTCGTCGCCAGTTTAGCCACCACTAGACATCAAAGATGAGGAGGTCGAGCACTAAGCTTGACCATTCAGGGAAGTTCTCAGTTTTAATTCTTTCTATTTAAACAATGAGGACATTGTTCACTTTGAGTTTGGGGGTGGATCATATTGCATTGCATAATTGTTTAGTTCACATAAATTGCATTGGTTAGTTGTTTTTGTATTATTGCAGGCATATTTCACTTAAAAAATTCAAAAAAATCACAAAAATATTTTCTTTTTTGCATTTAGTGTTTGCATATACAATGTTGCATGAATATAAGCAATGGATTGGTTTGAATTTAGCTCGGCCTATGACAAGATTGGTATTGCATGATTAACTTGAACAATATGATGATTGATGATGCATTTAAATTTTAATCATGAGGAAAATCTGAGCCTATCTGAAACTTATGTAACTGGTTAGCACTTAATGTTTAACTGTTTTAATCAACTTGGTTCAAGGGTTTCATAAATTGTTTCTAGAGGGAAATTCTTGGTTAAAAGTTAAGGAAAGTAGTGAACTGGTAATAAAAGTTAAAATTAAGGCAAAAGCTTGAGTTTTGGGGAATCTATGAGGCAGATATATGAAAAATGAGGAAAAAGAAAGAAAAAATAGAAAATACAGAAAAAAGAAGAAAAAATAGTATGAATAAACACATTGACTAGTTTGGTTCTGTGGCCGTTGTTACTCGAACATGTAAGCCCTAAGAGATGTCTTTACACCTAGCGCCCTAAAGCCATCTGGTTTGGGAGTCGTTGATCGAAAGTTCGCTACATGGGTAACATTAAAAAGCCTAAGAGAATCAGACATTGCAAAGTTAGTTGTACACGCGGGATGGAACGTAAAATGCACTCGTTGTGGAAGAATAAACGTAGGAATAAACCTCGAAGTCACCCCTAAACTTGGTAATTGCGTAGTTTTAACTGGAATTGTCGTGTTTGTAGAGATAATTGAATTGGAACTGAAATTTTCCTTCTACGAACTTTGTTGTGTGATTATCTTCAACTGTGGTTGGTTAGAATGGTTAACGAGCACACACGCACAACATGGGTGATGACAGGTTTGGATTGACTGATTGGTTAAGTTATGGACTTTGACTTGATTGGATATACTTCTTGAGTATCATATTGGTATCTTTGAGGCATGCTGCTAGACATCATACTGATTTATTTCTGGGTTTGTAGGCATATTAGGAAGTAGATCGTGCATTTGCATTTATATAGTTAGGTTATTTTATTTATTTTTAGTTCTTGTGTGTTTTTGCTTGAGGACAATCAAAGTCTTGAGTTTTGGGGTATTTGATGAGTGGGTTTTATACCTACGAATTGGACACCGTTAAGGCTTAATTCTTTGTTAAGTTTGAGTATTTTTAGTGTTTTTTACTTATTTTTGTGTTTGTGTTGTAGGAAACGGCTTTGGAGGGTCAAAACATGAAAAATGGAGCTAAGTTGAATTCATGGTCTTAGCTTGGAACTTGGGTTTTATAATAGAGTTATTCCTTAGCTTTCCGTAACATCTTGAATCGTCTCAATTGGAGTTCATATGAGATATTTATGACCTTTTTACCAAGCGGGAGTTGAAACCTCAGAGTTTAGAAGTTGCAATTTACATAGCAATCACTTGGAGCCGATTTTAACCTTGATCCATTCAGAATCTATCAATGTTCAAAGATTGAAAGTTGTAAATCTCTTTGACAGCTTTGATTTGACAGGTAGCAGGCCCGTAACTCTTCCTGGATCAAAAGTTATGCTCGTTCTAACAAAGGATATCGCAGTGGCAGAGTAACACCCGCTGGGGTGGGTGTTTCAAGGCAAAATGACCTGCTGGGGCGGGATTACGGGCTGCCGGACAGTACATACACCCACTAGGGTGGGTTTTATGAAGGCCAAACACCCGCTGGGGCGGGTAGGATCGTTTGGGGAAGAAAAATGTCCTAATTCAAGTAGGATTTGGACGAAACAAAAGGATTCTGAGCGTTGATTTGAAGAAGGATCATAAGAGGTCTATAAAAGGGGAAGAATACACAAGGATTAGGGGAGATTCCATTAGATTAGTCTAGATTAAATTTCAATTAAATTAGATACAAACCCTAGTTGGAATAGGATTGGAAATTGAAGCAACTTGGAGGCCATTGAAGATCAAGACCAGGAGCAAGAAGGAGAATGAGATTTGCTGACAACAGATTCTATTCTCTTCTCTACTCTTATTTCTATCTTTTAATGTTTATTTAATTGTTGATTCTTGGTTTTGATTCGATAATAATGAACTACATCTCTTGTTTAAGATTACAATGGATCTTATTGCATAGTTTATTTTAATATGCTTCTCTATTAATTATTATGATCAATCGTGGGAATTGTCTATTGTGATTTGGACATAATTGTTTGATTGTCTAGCTATCAATTACCGTGATAACCATATGAAATCAAGAGACGGATTATGGGTTTAGATCTGATCATAGTAGCATGTGATTGTGTTTTCTGCATGGCGTTGGAATTCATGATTTGTGTTTAGGATAGAGATATACCTTTACACCATATGTAATCTGCTGAATAACTTGTGCTTAAAATTCTTTTTAATCGTAACTCACATAGAGATATAGGGGATTAGTTAATTAGGGTGTTCTTCTTAATTATATCATCTGTGGATTTAAGTTGATTTGAATATGATGCATTGAGAGATGATCATATTTATTTATGTGTTCGTGATTAACAATTCAGAATAGTGAACATAATTGATAAGAAGTGTATTAACTTAAATGAAGCAATAAGTGAAGTTGTGATATTAAATCTCCGTAATCTAAATTTAACTAGTGGTAATTAGTATTAGTGTAATTAAATAGTTAATTCAAACTTGAAATTCATTCGTTTAAATAAGATTGAGTTGGTTACGGGTTTGTACTTGGTGATTCTTATTAAATAATTTCTCGTGAGAACGATACTTTACTTTTACTTTATTACTTGTTAACCACGTATACTTGCGTGTTGTGCGTAACTAGATTTTACCCAACAAGTTTTTGGCGCCGTTGTCGGGGAATTAGTTTAATAATTATTTTCCAATATTAATTTCAATCAAATTAGTCTTAATTTAAATATTTTATTATTATTATTTAATTCTCTTCCTATTTTACTCACTTCTCAGGTACCATGGCTGGATTCAATTATCAAAGGCCATATTCGAGTATGACTCAACCAAGGGAAACAAGGATTGATCGACTTAATGCACTTTTTGCATTATCAGCACAGATTGAGACACTTTCGAGGAGGTTAGATGCACTTGCAGCCCAACGGAGTCGAAAGATAACAGTTACTTGTTATTATTGTGCTGGCAATCATCCGAGTCATCAATGCACCATCACTTTTGGACCAGGACAATATAGTGGTGATTACCTCAACAACTATACGTATCCTAACTATCACCAAGATTGAGGGTATTATCCAGATTCTTCATGGAGCTACAATTATGAAGACCAATACTACGCTCCAAATCCATCATACACACCGAAATTCTCATGTCCACCTCCATTGCCACAAGAAGAAAAGTTAAATCTGGAGGAATTCATATCTAAGATCATAGCAGACCAAAAAGAGAGGAAGATGAGTCTGGAAATATCGAGCCGAAATCTTAATTTTCAGATGGAACAACTCATCAATGCCTCAACCAATGGTCCTCAATACATGGATTCCGAAACGCAAACAGATAATTCAAGGATGGGGGAATTGTTGTCCAAGTTCGTAGAGTCGAATGAGGAGAGGCGGATTAATCAAGAGAGGTCAATTTGAAATCAAGAGAGGTTAATTCAAAATCTTGAGAATCAAATAGAGCAAGTGACCAAAGCCTTAAACTACCGTCCTCCAAACACGTGGCTTTACGACATGGATGACGAAACTGATGGAGAACCCGAACCAAATCTGCAGCTGGATGAGCCACAAGATATCGAAAGAAAGGAGACAAATGGGGATAATGAAAAAGAGCTCGGCAAAGATCTAAATGTGCATTCTAAAGAAGACGAACCGATTCTGCTTGTTCCCCAAGTGCCTTCTCCACCAAAGGTCAAGGATTCAGTCAAATTTGCAAAACCATGCCTGATTGGTAGTCATGTCATCGGCGAAGCTCTTTATGACATAAGAGCGAGTGCAACTTTGGAGCTTTGGTGGGACAAGAAAGAGAAGATATACGAAGAGCCCGTTGTGTTTGACAAGCTTCCATGTCCCAATGTGATCACATATACAATGGAGAAAACACTTAGCTGTTGGACGTTTTTAAATGAGATCATACCTAATACGAGCATGCTAGGTGACTTTGATGCTAGGGCCATCACTATTGGGAACCTCCCAAATAACACATTGCTACTGATGGATGGAGGGTTCTTCAACTTTCGAAGAGAAATTGGATAGCGTTGACCAGACAAAGTCAGACTGAAAGACTGTAAATCAAGCGTTAACTGGGAGGCAACCCGGGAATTTTTATATTTATTTGCTTTATAGATAAGAAATAAAGTTGTTATATTTTTAGGAGTTATTTACTTTATAAGTTCTCTCATGATCCAAAGTGTTACTCTAATCCATTTTGTATCTCATCATTGTAGACATAACAAAGTATTTGCCTCATCAATCCATAACCTCAGTGGATTTATATGCATGGATTTTCCATGTCGTTCTTGTCCCGAGCCTTAGCCGTCGCCAGTTTAGCCACCACTAGACATCAAAGATGCGAAGGTTGAGCACTAAGCTTAACCATTCAGCGAAGTTCTCAGTTTTAATTCTTTCTATTTAAACAATGAGGACATTGTTCACTTTGAGTTTGGGGGTGGATCATATTGCATTGCATAATTGTTTAGTTAACATACATTGCATTGGTTAGTTATTTTTGCATTATTGTAGGCATATTTCACATAAAAAATTCAAAAAAAATCACAAAAATATTTTCTTTTTTGCATTTATTGTTTGCATATAGAATGTTGCATTAATCTAAGCAATGGGTTGGTTTGAATTTAGCTCGGCCTATGATAAGATTGGTATTACATGATTAACTTGAACAATGTGATGATTGATGATGCGTTTGAATTTTAATCATGGGGAAAATCTGAGCCTATCTAAAACTTATGTAACTGGTTAGCACTTAATGTTTAACTATTTTAATCAACTTGGTTTATAAATTATTTCTAGAGGGAAATTCTTGGTTAAAAGTTAAGGAAAGTAGTGAACTGGCAGTAAAAGTTAAAATTAAGGCAAAAGCTTGAGTTTGGGGGCATTTATGAGGTAGATAAATGAAAAATGAGGAAAAGAAAGAAAAAATAGAAAATACAAAAAAAGAAGAAAAAAGAGTATGAATAAACACATTGACTAGTTTGGTTCTGTGGCCGTTGTTGCTCGAACAAGTAAGCCGTAGGGGATGTCTTTACACCTAGCGCCCTAAAGCCATCTAGTTTGGAAGTCGTTGGTCGAAAGTTCGCTACATGGAAAACATTGAAAAGCCTAAGAGAATCAGACATTGCAAAGTCAGTTGTACACGCGGGATGGAGCGTAAAATGCACTCGTTGTGGAAGAATAAAAGTAGGAATAAACCTCGAAGTGACCCCTAAACTTGGTAATTGCGTAGTTTTAACTGGAATTAGTCGTGTTTGTAGAGATAAATGAATTGGAACTAAAATTTTCCTTCTACGAACTTTGTTGTGTGATTATCTTCAACTGTGGTTGGTTAAAATGGTTAACGAGCACACATGCACAACATGGGTGATGACAGGTTTGGACTGACTGATTGGTTAAGTTATGAACTTTGACTTGATTGGATATACTGCTTGAGTATCATATTAGTATCTTTGAGGCATGTTGCTAGACATCATACTGATTTATTGCCTGGGTTTGTAGGCATATTAGGAAGTAGATCATGCATTTACATTCATATAGTTAGGTTATTTTGTTTATTTTTAGTTCTTGTGTGTTTTTTCTTGAGGACAAGAAAAGTATTGAGTTTGGAGGTATTTGATGAGTGGGCTTTATACCTACAAATTGGACACCGTTAAGGCTTAATTCATTGTTAAATTTGAGTATATTTAGTGTTTTTCACTTATTTTTGTGTTTGTGTTGTAGGAAACGACTTTGGAGGGTCAAAACATGAAAAATAGAGCTAAGTTGAATTCATGGTCTTGGCTTGGAACTTGGGTTTTATAATAGAGTTATTCCTTAGCTTTTCGTAACATCTTGAATCGTCTCAATTGGAGTTCATATGAGAGAGTTATGACCTTTTTACCAAGCGGGAGTTGAAACCTCAGAGTTTAGAAGTTGCAATTTACATAGCAATCACTTGGAGCCGATTTCAACCTTGATCCAATCAGAATCTGTCAATGTTCAAAGATTGAAAGTTGTAAATCTCTTCGACATCTTTGATTTGATAGGTAGCAGGCCCGTAACCCTTCCTGGATCAAAAGTTATGCTCGTTCTACCGAAGGATGTCGCAGTGGCGGAGTAACACCCGCTGGGGTGGGTGTTTCAAGGCAAAATGACCTGCTGGGGCGGGATTACGGGCTGCCGGACAGTACATACACCCACTTGGGTGGGTTTTATGAAGGCCAAACACCCGCTGGGGCGGGTAGGCGCGTTTGGGGATGAAAATGTCCTAATTCAAGTAGGATTTGAATGAAACAAAAGGATTCAGAGCGTTGATTTGAAGAAGGGTCATAAGAGGGCTATAAAAGGGGAAGAATACACAAGGATTTGGGGGAGATTCCATTAGATTAGTCTAGATTAAATTTCAATTAAATTAGATACAAACCCTAGTTGGAATAGGATTGGAAATTGAAGCAACTTGGAGGCCATTGAAGATCAAGACCAAGAGCAAGAAGGAGAATGAGATTTGCTGACAACAGATTCTATTCTCTTCTCTACTCTTATTTCTATCTTTTAATGTTTATTTAATTGTGGATTCTTGGTTTTGATTCAATAGTAATGAACTACATCTCTTGTTTAAGATTATAATGGATCTTATTGCATAGTTTATTTTAATATGCTTCTCTATTAATTATTATGATCTATCGTGGGAATTGTCTATTGTGATTTGGACATAATTGTTTGATTGTCTAGCTATCAATTACCGTGATAACCATATGAAATCGAGAGACGGATTATGGGTTTAGATCTGATCATAGTAGCATGTGATTGTGTTTTCTGCATGGCGTTGGAATTCATGATTTGTGTTTAGGATAGAGATATACCTTTACACCATATGTAATCTGCTAAATAACTTGTGCTTAAAATTCTTTTTAATCGTAACTCACATAGAGATATAGGGGATTAGTTAATTAGGGTGTTCTTCTTAATTATATCATCTGTGGATTTAAGTTGATTTGAATATGATGCATTGAGAGATGATCATATTTATTTATGTGTTCTTGATTAACAATTCAGAATAGTGAACATAATTGATAAGAAGTGTATTAACTTAAATGAAGCAATAAGTAAAGTTGTGATATTAAATCTCCGTAATCTAAATTTAACTAGTGGTAATTAGTATTAGTGTAATTAAATAGTTAATTCAAACTTGAAATTCATTCGTTTAAATAAGATTGAGTTGGTTACGGGTTTGTACTTGGTGATTCTTATTAAATAATTTCTCATGGGAACGATACTTTACTTTTATTTTATTACTTGTTGACCACGTATACTTGCGTGTTGTGCATAACTAGATTTACCCAACAAGTTTTTGGCGCCGTTGTCTGGGAATTAGTTTAATAATTATTTTCCAATATTAATTTCAATCAAATTAGTCTTAATTTAAACATTTTGTTATTATTATTTAATTCTCTTCCTATTTTACTCACTTCTCAGGTACCATGGCTGGATTCAATTATCAATGGCCATATTCGAGTATGACTCAACTAAGGGAAACAAGTATTGATCAACTTAATGCACTTTTTGCATTGTCAGCACAGATTAAGACACTTTTGAGGAGGTTAGATGTTCTTGCAGCCCAACGGAGTCGAAAGATAACAGTTACTTGTTATTATTGTGCTGGTAATCATCCGAGTCATTAATGCACCGTCAGTTTTGGACCAGGACAATATAGTGGTGATTACCTCAATAACTATGTGTATCCTAACCATCACCAAGATTGAGGGTATTACCCGGATTCTTCATGGAGCTACAATTATGAAGACCAATACTACACTCCAAATCCATCATACACACCGGAATTCTCATATCCACCTCCATTGCCACAAGAAGAAAAGTTAAATCTGGAGGAATTCATATCTAAGATCATAGCAGACCAAGAGGAGAGGAAGATGAGTCTGGAAATATCGAGCCGAAATCTTAATTTTCAGATGGAACAACTCATCAATGCCTCAACCAATGGTCCTCAATACATGGATTCCAAAACGCAAACAGATAATTCAAGGATGGGGGAATTGTTGTCCAAGTTCATAGCGTCGAATGAGGAGAGGCGGATTAATCAAGAGAGGTCAATTTGAAATCAAGAGAGGTTAATTCAAAATCTTGAGAATCAAATAGAGCAAGTGACCAAAGCCTTAAACTACCGTCCTCCAAACACGTGCCTTTACGACATGGATGACGAAACTGATGGAGAACCCGAACCAAATCTGTAGCTGGATGAGCCACAAGATATCGAAAGAAAGGAGACAAATGGGGATAATGAAAAAGAGGTCGGCAAAGATCTAAATGTGCATTCCAAAGAAGACGAACTGATTCCGCAAGTTCCCCAAGTGCCTTCTCCACCAAAGATCAAGGATTCAGTCAGATTTGCAAAACCATGCCTGATTGGTAGTCATGTCATCGGCGAAGCTCTTTATGACATAAGAGCAAGTGCAACTTTGGAGCTTTGGTGGGACAAGAAAGAGAAGATATACGAAGAGCCCGTTGTGTTTGACAAGCTTCCATGTCCCAATGTGATCACATACACACTGGAGAAAACACTTAGCTGTTGGACGTTATTAAATGAGATCATACCTAATACAAGCAAGCTAGGTGACTTTGATGCTATGGCCATCACTATTGGGAACCTCCCAAATAACACATTGCTACTGATGGATGGAGGGTTCTTCAACTTCCGAAGAGGAATTGGATAGCGTTGACCAGACAAAGTCAGGCTGAAAGACTGTAAATCAAGCGCTAACTGGGAGGCAACCCAGGAATTTTTATATTTATTTGCTTTATAGATAAGAAATAAAGTTGTTATATTTTTAAGAGTTATTTACTTTATAAGTTCTCTCATGATCCAAAGTGCTACTCTAATCCATTTTGTATCTCATCATTGTAGGCATAACAAAGTATTCGCCTCATCAATCCATAACCTCAGCGGATTCATATGCATGGATTTTCCATGTCGTTCTTGTCCCGAGCCTTAGTCGTCGCCAGTTTAGCCACCACTAGACATCAAAGATGCGGAGGTCGAGCACTAAGCTTAACCATTCACGGAAGTTCTCTGTTTTAATTCTTTCTATTTAACCAATGAGGACATTGTTCACTTTGAGTTTGGGGGTGGATCATATTGCATTGCCTAATTGTTTAGTTAACATAAATTGCATTGGTTAGTTATTTTTGCATTATTGGGCATATTTCTCATAAAAATTTCAAAAAAATCACAAAAATATTTTCTTTTTTGCATTTATTGTTTGCATATAGAATGTTGCATGAATCTAAGCAATGGATTGGTTTGAATTTAGCTAGACCTATGATAAGATTGGTATTGCATGATTAACTTGAATAATGTGATGATTAATAATGCGTTTGAATTTTAATCATGGGGAAAATCTGAGCCTATCTAAAACTTATGTAACTGGTTAGCACTTAATGTTTAACTATTTTAATCAACTTGGTTCAAGGGTTTTATAAATTATTTCTAGAGGGAAATTTTTGGTTAAAAGTTAAGGAAAGTAGTAAACTGGCAGTAAAAGTTAAAATTAAGGCAAAAGCTTGAGTTTGGGGGCATTTATGAGGTAGATAAATGAAAAATGAGGAAAAAGAAAGAAAAAATAGAAAATACAAAAAAAAAAGAAAAAAGAGTATGAATAAACACATTGACTAGTTTGGTTCTGTGGCCGTTGTTGCTCAAACAAGTAAGCCGTAGGAGATGTCTTTACACCTAGCGCCCTAAAGCCATCTGGTTTGGGAGTCGTTAGTCGAAAGTTCGCTACATGGAAAACATTGAAAAGCCTAAGAGAATCAGACATTGCAAAGTCAGTTGTACACACGGGATGGAGCGTAAAATGCACTCGTTGTGGAAGAATAAAAGTAGGAATAAACCTCGAAGTGACCCCTAAACTTGGTAATTGTGTAGTTTTTGAAAGTAGTATGCATACAAGCCAATCATGTATGATGATAAAGCATATACTTTGGAGGCAATCTTATTTATTTATTAATAAAAATATTCATTTATTAAAGGCATTTAATTATCTACATGGTGCTGTTTTTATAATATGTAAATAACCCATAGTTTTAAGCAATGCTTTTAGAATCATGATGATGATCATGCCAATGAGATCTAAATTCTTAGAAAGCTCTAAAACTAAAATAGTTCCTAATCATGGGATTACTAAAAAGGGGATTAGTAAATCCGGATAGATTAGTACATATGTTGCTTGCTCATTAGATGAGGATGATTGATCTCATAATCATTTGTGTGGAGACACTAAAGCAAGTATGTAGGTGCTTATTGGAGAATAAGTTCACTGAACGTGACTCACTATGGAATACCTAATGGAGTTTTACTCGCCTGTCAATAGGAATTCCTAATGTGATAGTAATACAAGTGATCCTTGGAACTTGAGATCATCATAGTATCTTGTATGTAATGAATTATACTTTGACTTATTCCTTAAAGCCGTTTAGGGTATATAAAAGGGTATGCTTGGGTATAATGAGTTACATATGGAGACAATGAATGATCAATAAAGAATCTACCACCTCTAGTAAAGGAGGAGATATGTCCTATGTGATTCGTTAAATGACAACCCAGGAATCCTTGGCCAAGGTAAAATGAAATTAGAAAGGAGTTTCTAATTTACATTATTTGGAGTTGTGCATTTTCTAATCGAAATACATATAATTAAATAAAATAAGACTTGACAGTAAATTCATGTCTTATATTTAATTGGGACATTGTATGGTGGAAGGATTGAATTGTATGGTAACTATTTACTCACAGGTTCTTTTATGATTAATGTTGAAATCTATATTATCTGGAAAGTCGTTGATCGCTAGGGAGGCTTATCCCTATTGTAGAATAAATATTATTTATTTAAATAGATTATTAGTTTTATTTATTTATTTAAATAAGATTAGAATTGTTCTAATTGATTTATTCACAACCGGTTTAATATGGAGAACCTAAAGGGTCACACCATAAAAGGAAGAATAATTATTTAAGAAGGTAATGGCATAATCGTAATAATGCATTAAGTGAAATTAATTTAATCTATGGTGATAGAATAAATTAAATAGCTTAATATTTATTATTTAATATTTTGGAAATATTAAATATAAATTAATAAGAGGAGTCTTATTAATATTATTATAATTATTATTATTTTAATTTCTAAAGGAGTTTAATAATTAATTTAATATTAGTACTCTCATTTATTCCTAATAAGATTAGGAGACAAATTAATTAAATGAATTTAATTAATTATTTTCCATGTGGTGGGAAGCCTAAATTAATTAAAGGAGTTTAATTAATTAAAAGAAATCCCATGTCTAATAGGATTAGAAGGGTTGACCAATATCTATATAAGAGGATTCTTATAATAGATATTACTTGATGCAATTCTAATTGTTGGAGAGTACTCCTTTTCTATAGAGGATAGAAAACTAAGCCAACCACCCTCCTTCTTGATAATTCATCTTCCTTGGTGGATCACCTCTAGAGGCCAAACACTTGGGTGGCTAACGTTGATCAAAGGAAGGAATCTAATCCGGAAATTCAAGGAGATCACGAAGAACAAGGAGTTGAACTAGTACCTGTGGAAGCTTCGTTCTACAAAGGTATGATTCCATAACTTCTTATTTATCGTTTTAAATTAATAATTTGCATAAAGGATGATCCGGGTAATGGTTTTGTAGAAATTTTTTTAAACTCTGATATACCATGCTTCCGCTAATTTTTGCAATTTGATTGCGTCACGATTTCGTACAAACCCAACAGTGGCATCAGAGCCAAACTTTTATGCAATTATTAATTTATTTTTGATTTCATATACATATGGGTATATATTTAAAATAATTTATTGGGCATAATTTTATTGTATAAAATTATTTTTTTTTAAGAAAAAAAAAATGACATTTTTTTTTTTTGGGACGAATCACAATTTTTTTTTTTTGGGTGCTAATCTTGAATTCTGCAAAGAAAATGTGTTGTCTCTTTCTTACTACCAAAAAGAATGTGACCCATCAGGAAAGGACTCTTTTAATAAACCTGCAGGACTCTTTTAATAAAAGAAGGTGACTTCTTTTTAAAAAAATAAATATGATATATTTATATATTATATTCTAAATAATTTTATAATTAAAATAAAGAGTTTATTTTAATCTTGAAATTGGATTTCATGCAATTTAAAATTGCCCATTAAATGATACTCATATATATATGGAATGTTTTAATTCATGAGATGAATATTTATTTATTGATATATATGGTGATATGTATGATAATAAATGGGGATTGATTATGGACTATTTGACCAATGTGATTGGATTTTATTTTAGTTGAATGCTTGAATGAATGGGTTTTATTAAATGGGGTCTGTGTACCTCGTCTTCTCTAAAAAAAAATTTCGTGATGTAAAATTATATCTCCCTCCTATGTACTTCCCCTTGACTGCTGATCAAGGTTTCTATTTAAATTAAATAGTTTAATGTAATAGAAATAGTTATAATTATCTTGAAAAAATTGGAGACCAGGGAGCAAGGAGCGCGTGAAGACCCGTTTGTATGGAGCTCGGGTTTAAATGTAATAGTTATATTTAAATTTAAATTCTTGCACTCCTAGGTTTGACCTTTTGGTTCACTTGGTGGCTCTAGTGAACCAAACTAGAATAAAAATTCATAATCAATCTGGGTAGAATATAGTATTCTATATTGCATGCTAAATATTATATATATTATATTTTATACAAACATGCTTCGCATGTTTAATAAAATGACGCGTATTTTATATATATATGTGCATGCACGCTAAACAAGATTAGACAAATAATAACAAATCCCTCAAAGAAATAATATTAAGTCCGAAGCGTTCAAATGATATTTGGAATATCGAACGTCGCCTTATAGCATGATAAATTAATAGAGTATTAAATATTTAATATGAGCTTGTCGTGCTATCCACAAGGCGAGTATTGCATATTTAAGATGTTAATTAATCACATTTGATGCTTATCAAGAAAATTGAACGATCTAGTCTTGTTG
Organism: Panax stipuleanatus; assembly: GCA_020205555.1. Lineage (NCBI taxonomy): Eukaryota > Viridiplantae > Streptophyta > Magnoliopsida > Apiales > Araliaceae > Panax > Panax stipuleanatus. The sequence continues at coordinate 22,012,650 of CM035122.1, forward strand.
TGCTATCCACAAGGACGAACATTTTTCTTTTTTGAATTTATAGAAGTGCTAGGCTGGACTTAACTTAAATCGTTTTAGTTCGGATGTGCACACACTTGACCATTATGATTTAAGAGGCAAAATAAAAGGAGTTATATAGTGATGTAATTGACAAGAGTTGTCTACCTATTTATTTGTATATCGCTTGTTGTGCTATCCACAAGGTTATATACATTTGAAATGGGATCCTTATTCTCACTAGCAAATCTTTAATTAGATGTTGCCGAACTATATAAGTGAGGGTAATATAGTTTGATAAAAATAGTGGGAGATACCAATTTAAAATAAAGACCTAAATTTATTTTGGTATGCAAAATTAATAAAATGAATGTTTGCTAAAATGTTATTTTTCACATGCAAAATTTTAAAAATGTCAAAATCACTAATTTCACTGCGAAGCATACTTGATGCTAATAAGCTTATCGGGCCGAATTATACGGACTGGCTAAGAAATCTGAGAATAGTTCTCACTGCTGAAAAGATTTCTTATGTCCTAAACTCACCTGTCCCTAGAACTGTTCCAGAAACATCCTCTGAGGAAGAGATTGCCACCATTGTAAAGTGGCAAGATGATGCATCTGTGGCTCAATGCATCATACTCGCATCCATGAATAACGAGCTTCAGCGTCAGCACGAAAACATGGATGCTCCTACTATGTTGATTCACCTCAAGGAGTTGTATGGTGAACAAAGTAGGACTGCTAGATATGAGATATCTAAGGAGCTCTTCCGATCTCGGATGACCAAGGACAAAGTGAACATAAAGGAACAAAAGAAATCTGATCCAGCTAGCAAAGGAATGTGCTTCCATTGCAACGAGCCGGGTCATTGGAAGAGGAACTGCAAGAAGTTTCTGACAAAGAAGAAGCTTGGAGAAGCTTCGACTTCCAATCAAGGTTTGTTCATGATTGAAATTAATTTTTCAGAAAGTCAAAATTCTACTTGGGTATTGGATACCGGCTGTGGTTCTCACATATGTAATAATGTGAAGGGACTGGTCAGAAGTAGAAAGCTGAACAATGATGAGGTGATCCTACTAGTGGGGAATGGAGCAAAGGTTGCTGCATTAGCTGTAGGAACTTATTATTTAGCAATGCCTTCGGGCAAGTCCATTTATCTTAATAATTGTTATTATGTTCCGAATATTATTAAAAATATTATTTCAATTTCTGTATTAGATATGGAAGGATTTAACGTTGTTATAAAGAACAATAGTTGTTCTATTTATAAAGACGATATTTTATATGGTGTTGGAAATTTGCGAAATGGACTTTATACACTTGACTTACAAGAAAATATTTTTCAAATTGAACAAACTAAGAAAAGGAAAAGAGATGATATTAATTATACCTACATGTGGCACTGTAGACTCGGTCATATCAATGAAACAAGATTATCCAAGTTGCATAAAGATGGGATCTTTGAGTTATCTGATTATGAATCATATCCAACTTGTGAATCTTGTCTCATGGGTAAAATGACTAAATCTCCTTTTAGTGGAAAAGGAGAAAGAGTTACAGAGTTGTTGGCATTGATTCACACAGACGTTTGTGGACCTATACAACAAGTGCACGGGGTGGGTATTCTTATTTTATTACTTTCACTGATGATCACTCAAGATTTGGATATGTGTATTTAATGAAATACAAGTCAGAATCATTTGAAAAGTTCAAAGAGTTCAGAAGTGAAGTAGAGAAACAAACGGGCAAGAGTATAAAGATACTTCGATCAGATTGAGGTGGAGAATACTTAAGCGGTGAGTTTCTCAATTATCTCAAAGAAAATGGTATAATCTCACAATGGACTCCTCTAGGTACACCACAGTTAAATGGAGTATCTGAAAGGAGAAATAGAACACTGTTGGACATGGTTCGATCTATGATGAGTTTTACAGACCTTCCAATTTCCTTATGGGGATATGCCCTAGAAACGGCTGCATACCTACTTAACAAGGTACCTACCAAATCCGCCCCAAAGACTCCATATGAGATATGGAAGGGGAGGAAACCAAATCTTAAGCATGTTAAGACTTGGGGTTGTCCAGCTTATGTCAAAAAGTTTGAAAACGATAAGCTACAGACTAAATCCGATAAGTGTAGATTTGTGGGATACCCTAAAGAAACTTTAGGGTATTATTTCTATCATCCAACTGATCAAAAGGTGTTTGTTGCGAAACATTCTGCCTTCTTGGAAAAGGATTTTATCCATAAAGGGGTTAGTGGGAGTAAGATATATCTTGAAGAAGTTCAAGACCCACAAATTACCACGGATCAAAGTCAGGTACCTGACAAAGTAGAAGAACCTACTATACCACACCCTGTTCGTAAATCTGGAAGAGTACCGAAGATACCTGAGAGATATAGATTTGTTATAGAAGATGACGATGAGGTACACATCATGAATGATGATGATCCATTGAATTACGAACAGGCTATGAGTAATAAAGACTCAGGGAAATGGCTTGAAGCTATGAAATTCGAAATGGACTCCATGTATGAAAACAAAGTATGGACTTTGATTTCACCACCTGAAGGCATTAAGCCTATTCGGTGTAAATGGGTCTTTAAAAGAAAGACTGGAGCGGACGGCAAGGTAGAGACCTATAAGGCCCGACTGGTTGCAAAAGGTTTCAAACAAAGACAAGGAGTTGACTATGATGAAACCTTCTCACCAGTAGCTATGCTCAAGTCCATTCGAATTTTGCTTGCGATTGCAGCTTATAACGACTATGAGATCTGGCAGATGGACGTGAAAACGGCCTTCCTCAATGGGAAACTTGAGGAGGATGTGTATATGACACAGCCAGAGGGATTTGTTTCAAAGGTTGGAACAAATCAAGTCTGTAAGCTGCAACGATCCATTTATGGATTGAAGCAAGATTCTCGTAGATGGAACATTCGTTTTGATGAGACAATCAAAGAGTTTGATTTTGTCAAAAACGACAATGAACCATGTGTGAACAAGAAGGTTAGTGGGAGCGCAGTTTCATTCCTTGTATTATATGTTGATGATATATTACTAATAGGGAATGACATTCATATGCTACAATCGATTAAAATCTGGTTATCTAAACACTTCTCCATGAAGGACTTGGGAGAAGCATCCTATATTTTGGGGATAAAGATCTATAGAGATAGATCTAAAAGGATGCTTGGTTTATCCCAAGGAACGTACATTGATGCAATGCTAAAGAGGTTTAGCATGGAAGATTCCAAAAGAGGTCTCATGCCGATGAGCCATGGAATACATCTCTCCAAGAAACAGGCCCCAAAGACACCTGAGGAGAGAAACCGTATGAGTAAGATCCCTTATGCTTCTGCAATAGGATCTATCATGTACGGTATGATATGTACTAGACCGGATGTTGCTCATGCACTTAGTGTAATGAGCAGATACCAGTCAAATCCTGGAGAAGAGCACTGGAAGGCAGTGAAGAATATCCTAAAGTACTTGAGAAGGACTAAAGATATTTTTCTTGTCTACGGTGGGTCTGAATTAAAACTCAAGGGATTCACAGACTCAAGTTTTCAAACAAACCAAGATGATAGTAAATCTGTTTCAGGGTATGTGTTTACCTTGAAAGATGGTGCAGTGAATTGAAAAGGTTCCAAACAACAAAACGGTTGTTGGTTTAGTGACAAAGACAAAGTATATAACTGTAAGTGAAGCTGCAAGTTGATGTTTTAGATGAAAAGTTCATTACAGAACTAGGAATAGGTCCTAAGTCTCATCTTGAATCTAAACATGTGTTGCGGCACTTTGATTAAAGAAATCATTGAAAGAGGAGAGTGTAGACTCTCAAGACAACATTGCAGATCCATTAACTAAAGCTTTAACACAACAGCAGTTTGATCGTCACTTAGAGAAGTTGGGTATGAGATACCATGGCGATTGGCTTTAGTGCAAGTGGGAGATTGAAAGTAGTATGCATACAAGCCAATCATGTATGATGATAAAGCATATACTTTAGAGGCAATCTTATTTATTTATTAATAAAAATATTTATTTATTAAAGGCATTTAATTATCTACATGGTGCTATTTTTATAATATGTAAATAACCCATAGTTTTAAGCAATGCTTTTAGAATCATGATGATCATGCCAATGAGATCTAAATTCTTAGAAAGCTCTAAAACTAAAATAGTTCCTAATCATGGGATTACTAAAAAGGGGATTAGTAAATCCGGATAGATTAGTACATATGTTGCTTGCTCATTAGATGAGGATGATTGATCTCATAATCATTTGTGTGGAGACACTAAAGCAAGTATGTAGGTGCTTATTGGAGAATAAGTTCACTGAACGTGACTCACTATGGAATACCTAATGGAGTTTTACTCGCCTGTCAATAGGAATTCCTAATGTGATAGTAATACAAGTGATCCTTGGACTTGAGATCATCATAGTATCTTGTATGTAATGAATTATACTTTGACTTATTCCTTAAAGCCGTTTAGGGTATATAAAAGGGTATGCTTGGGTATAATGAGTTACATATGGAGACAATGAATGATCAATAAAGAATCTACCACCTCTAGTAAAGGAGGAGATATGTCCTATGTGATTCGTTAAATGACAACCCAGGAATCCTTGGCCAAGGTAAAATGAAATTAGAAAGGAGTTTCTAATTTACATTATTTGGAGTTGTGCATTTTCTAATCGAAATACATATAATTAAATAAAATAAGACTTGACAGTAAATTCATGTCTTATATTTAATTGGGACATTGTATGGTGGAAGGATTGAATTGTATGGTAACTATTTACTCACAGGTTCTTTTATGATTAATGTTGAAATCTATATTATCTGGAAAGTCGTTGATCGCTAGGGAGGCTTATCCCTATTGTAGAATAAATATTATTTATTTAAATAGATTATTAGTTTTATTTATTTATTTAAATAAGATTAGAATTGTTCTAATTGATTTATTCACAACCGGTTTAATATGGAGAACCTAAAGGGTCACACCATAAAAGGAAGAATAATTATTTAAGAAGGTAATGGCATAATCGTAATAATGCATTAAGTGAAATTAATTTAATCTATGGTGATAGAATAAATTAAATAGCTTAATATTTATTATTTAATATTTTGGAAATATTAAATATAAATTAATAAGAGGAGTCTTATTAATATTATTATAATTATTATTATTTTAATTTCTAAAGGAGTTTAATAATTAATTTAATATTAGTACTCTCATTTATTCCTAATAAGATTAGGAGACAAATTAATTAAATGAATTTAATTAATTATTTTCCATGTGGTGGGAAGCCTAAATTAATTAAAGGAGTTTAATTAATTAAAAGAAATCTCATGTCTAATAGGATTAGAAGGGTTGACCAATATCTATATAAGAGGATTCTTATAATAGATATTACTTGATGCAATTCTAATTGTTGGAGAGTACTCCTTTTCTATAGAGGATAGAAAACTAAGCCAACCACCCTCCTTCTTGATAATTCATCTTCCTTGGTGGATCACCTCTAGAGGCCAAACACTTGGGTGGCTAACGTTGATCAAAGGAAGGAATCTAATCCGGAAATTCAAGGAGATCACGAAGAACAAGGAGTTGAACTAGTACCTGTGGAAGCTTCGTTCTACAAAGGTATGATTCCATAACTTCTTATTTATCGTTTTAAATTAATAATTTGCATAAAGGATGATCCGGGTAATGGTTTTGTAGAAATTCTTTTAAACTCTGATATACCATGCTTCCGCTAATTTTTGCAATTTGATTGCGTCACGATTTCGTACAAACCCAACAGTTTTAACTGGAATTATCGTGTTTGTAGAGATAAATGAATTGGAACTGAAATTTTCTTTCTACGAACTTTGTTGTGTGATTATCTTCAACTGTGGTTGGTTAGAATGGTTAACGAGCACACACGCACAACATAGGTGATGATAAGTTTGGATTGACTGATTGGTTAAGTTATGAACTTTGACTTGATTGGATATACTGCTTGAGTATCATATTAGTATCTTTGAGGCATGTTGCTAGACATCATACTGATTTGTTGCTGGGTTTGTAGGCATATTAGGAAGTAGATCATGCATTTGCATTCATATAGTTAGGTTATTTTGTTTATTTTTAGTTCTTGTGTGTTTTTTCTTGAGGACAAGCAAAGTATTGAGTTTGGGAGTATTTGATGAGTGGGCTTTATACCTACAAATTGGACACCGTTAAGGCTTAATTCATTGTTAAATTTGAGTATATTTAGTGTTCTTTTACTTATTTTTGTGTTTGTGTTATAGGAAATGGCTTCGGAGGGTCAAAACTTGGAAAATGGAGCTAAGTTGAATTCATGGTCTTGTCTTGGAACTTGGGTTTTATGGTAGAGCTATTCCTTAGCTTTCTGTAACATCTTGAATCTTTCCAATCGGAGTTCATATGAGAGAGTTATGACCTTTTTACCAAGCGGGAGTTGAAACTTCAGAGTTTGAAAGTTGCAATTTACATAGCAGTCACTTGGAGTCGATTTAAACCTTGATCCAATCAGAATCTGTCAATGCTCAAAGAATAAAAGTTGTAAATCTCGTCTACAGCTTCGATTTGACAGGTACCAGGCCCCGTAACTTTTCCTGGATCAAACGTTATGCTCGTTCTACCGAAGGATGTCGCAGCGGCAGAGCAACACCCGTTGGGGAGAATGTTTCAAGGAAAAATGACCTGCAGGGGCGGGATTGCTGGCTACCGGACAGTACATACACCCGCTGGGGCGGGTTTTATGATGGCCAAACACTTCGCTGGGGCGGGTAGGCACATTTGGGGAAGAAAAATGTCCTAATTCAAGTAGGATTTGGATGAAACGAAAGGATTCTGAGCGTTGATTTAAAGAAGGATCATAAGAGGTCCATAAAAGGGGAAGAATACACAAGGATTAGGGGAGATTCCATTAGATTAGTTTAGATTAGATTTCAATTAAATTAGATACAAACCCTAGTTGGAATAGGATTGGAAATTGAAGCAACTTGGACGCCATTGAAGATCAAGAGCAGGAGCAAGAAGGAGCATGAGATTTGCTGACAACAGATTCTATTCTCTTCTCTACACTTATTTCTATCTTTTAATGTTTATTTAATTGTGGATTCTTGGTTTTGATTCAATAATAATGAACTAAATCTCTTGTTTAAGATTACAATGGATCTTATTATATAGTTTATTTTAATATGTTTTTCTATTAATTATTATGATCTATCGTTAGAATTGTCTATTGTGATTTGGATTTAATTGTTTAATTATCTAGCTATCAATTACCGTGATAACCCATATGAAATCGAGAGACGAATTATGGGTTTAGATCTGATCATAGTAGCATGTGATTGTGTTTTCTGCATGGCGTTGGAATTTATGATTTGTGTTTAGGATAGAGATATACCTTTACACCATATTTAATCTGATAAAGAACTTGTGCTTGAAATTCTTTTTAATTGTAACTCACATAGAGATATAGGGAATTAGTTAATTAAGGTGTTCTTCTTAATTCTATCATCTGTGGATTTAAGTTAATTTGAATATGATGCATTGAGAGATGGTCATATTTATTTATGTGTTCTTGATTAACAATTCCGAATAGTGAACATAATTGATAAGAAGTGTATTAACTTAAATGAAGCAATAACTGAAGTTGTGATATTAAATCTTCGTAATCTTAATTTAACTAGTGGTAATTAGTATTAGTGTAATTAAATAGTTAATTCAAACTTGAAATTCATTCGTTTAAATAAGATTGAGTTTGTTACGGGTTAGTACTTGGTGATTCTTATTAAATAATTCCTCTTGGGAACGATACTTTACTTTCACTTTATTACTTGTTGACCACGTATACTTGCGTGTTGTTCGTAACCAGATTTTACCCAACACAAACTCTCTATGAGCTCGGAATCTTTCTTCTTTGGCAACTTTGTCTGCCCAGGTTTTGTGTTCATGGAACCTGTAGTGATCCTTCCTTGCAATCGAAAGAATTTTGGGTGTGGGAGGATTTGTGTTCCTTTGGTTGACTTGAGTTATCAACTGTCGGGTTATTTGGTGCTGGTATACTACCAGTTCTTCTAGTTGAGCAATCTGTTCCTTAATAGACTTCATCTCTCGTTCTATCAAAAAATGACATTCTGAGTAATCCCATTTGTTAGGGCTATCCTTACTTGCTTGGGAAGAGTCCCCAACATATTTGAGGTATTTGGAACTATCTCTATTCCCCGGACTGATCATATTAACCCCCTCCTCATTGTGATGAGGCAAAGGGTTATCTTGAACATATGGTTGTTCCAGTTTTGCTACCACGATCTCACCACTGTCTATCAGGTCTTGAATTTTGTGATTTAGAGACCAACATTCTTAAGTATCATGGCCTGGAGCCCCAGAATGGTAAGCACATTTCTTACTTGGGTCAAAAATCTTTCCACTTAGATTGGCTGGTGGAAGGAACTGAGCAATTTTCTTCTGTGTTGCCAAAAGCTTGGGTATATTTTCAAGTGTCTCCTAAGGTGTAAATGTCCTTCGACATTTAGCCTCACCCGTTCTTTGGAACGTAGGATTTGAAGGTTATACAGATGTTTGGAAATGGGAATAATTTTTCCTTTGAATGGGCAGGTTTTGGTTGCCTCTTTGAGTTTGGCCTTTGAGTACCAAGGATACATCCTCTTCTTTCTTCTTATGAACTCTCCGAGGATTATTCCCATAATTTCCAGCCTGAATGTGCTCATCCACGGCTTCTAAAGTAGTAAAGTCTTTAATCTTTCTAGACTTCAACCCCATTTCAGCCATTTCTCCGTGTTTAATCATTTCTAAGAATGGTTTTCCTATGCATGCTAGGACCCTTTCATAAAATGGAGTTTCTTGTATGTCGATAAATTTTATTACCATCTCGGTCTCTGTATTGATGGAATGACTTGAGCAGCTTGACGTCTATATCTTTGAGCATATCCACGGAATGACTTGTTATTTTTCTTTTTAACCTTGGTAATCTGATACCTGTCTGGAGCCATCTGTGACTGGAAACTGTATTGATTTAGGAAGGCATGGGCTAGCTATTCCCAGCTTTGGATTTTGGAGTTATCCAGTTGAGCATACAAGGCGCTGGCCTCTCCAGTCAAACTTTTTTGAAACAACTGCATTCTGAGCTTCTCGTCCTCTGTATAGGATCCGAGCTCCCCAATGAATACTTTTAAATGGGTATAAGGATCTCCCAATCCGTCGTATTTTTCAAAACTTGGGATCTGGAATTTTTTTGGATACCGGGCCCCCGAAAAGATGCAAAGGTCTGAGTAGTTGACACTACCGTATGTTCCAGTCCCTTTGATTGACTGAATAGTTTCTTCCATTTGCTGGACTTTCTTTCGAATATCACCAGTTTCTCGATCTTCTTTGAGATTACTGATTTCAAAGGTTTTGTTGGTTTTTTCATTGCTTTGAGGTTCAGTTATCTGAGTTTCCTTTTTCTTGTTAGCACCCTCACCACCACCACCTTGTTCGGAGGATTCTGGTATCTGTTGACCCTGAGTACTTTTACTTTGCTCTTTCAAGAAGACATCTAATTCTGTTATCTGATTTCTGAGTCCCTCAAATTCTTCTCAAGACACGAAACTCATCCCCTGCTGGGTACTTTCTTCCATGTTAGTAAGTAGGCTTTTTGCCTTCTTAGATTTGGATCTGGTAATGGGACCAATCTTGCCTACAATAAAAGTAGGTAGTTTAGTCTTGATAGAACTAAACAGTGTGTATGCTGTGCAATATGTCAGTTTTAGGGGTTTTTAAATATTTTCCTGTAAAACAGGGTCAGTTATTTTGATGACAGGATATCATGACAGGATTTGATATTTGACAATATATTTGAAAGATTTAATATTTACAATATTTAATATTTGACAGAAATTGATATTTACAACATTTAATATGGAATTGAAATTTACAACATTTAATATTTGATATGGAATTGAAAGGGAAATGTATGAAGAGCCTTCCCTTCGCGTTTAGTTTATCAGAGGCTGACCTATCTTAGGTTTACTCTCACAGGCTTTTCGGCATGGAGGTTCCTAAAACGTCGCAATTTACTAGATGGGAAGCTAATCCGATCTTTCAAATAGATTGGATCTGAGTGGTACCTTTCTTGAGCCTCACTTGGACTTAATCGCCATTGGAGTCCAATAATAAGTGACCGACGGGTTCGCCTTCTCGTGGAGGAATCACACAACATACATTCATCGCGTCTCACCGCATGCAAAATGATGACATTGTACGAAGCACTAATATAATGCGTGGTAAAGAGACATTCACATCCATTCAATGTAAAGACATCATTTCACACACATGCACAAAGAGGGGAAATGAAAAGTTTAAAAATGAAGCTTAAGCCCTCTACTGTCCCCAACAGAGTCTCCATTTGTCGACGCCGGGAAGGAAATCAAATCTCCCTCTTTCCCTAAATGTTTCTAACCCTTTATGTTTTCTATGTGGATTTGTTTGATCTGAAGGGTGAGATTTTAGAAACAAAAATCGACATATAATGTCGACGATTTGAAAATTTTGATTTTATTGGTCTGAATTAGACAGAGCCGCTAGTTGGTATGAGTTAAATGGTTGTACCAACTCAACCGAGTTTTGAAAGGTTTTGCAATATGGCCCAATTATTGGAATCTGTTTAATTGGTCTTGGAAACTGAGATTCATAGAGTTTGGGGGCTTGATTAAGCGGGGGGAGGTGTTAGGCACCCCCCGACTTTCGTGAAACACGGTTACCGTGTTTTTCATTCCCTAATCATTGTGTATGTGTGTGTGTGCATTGCAGTTAATTAGGCCTAAGTGCTTTATTTGAAAGTAGTGATGTGTTTCGTTTGACCTATATACGAAGGGTTTGATTTATTAAAAAGTTCATTTGAAGACAAGAATATAAAAGTGATGTTTTGTAAAGAAGTTTTCAAACCCTTACGCTCGCATAGGAATTGAAGCCCTTTGATATTTCCATTTTGGATGTGTGTGTGTATTGCAGTTAATTGAGCCTAAAGTGCTTTATTTGAAAGTAGTGTTGTGCTTCGTTGGACCTATATACGAAGGGTTTGATTTATTGAAAAGTCCATTTTAAGACAAGAATATGAAAGCGATAATTTGAAAAGAGATTTTCAAACCCTTTCGGTCTCATAAGAACAGAAGCCCTTTGATACTTTCATTTTATTCCATATTCGGTTCTTTTTGATTTTATTCTCGGGATGCGAAGCATCCTGGACAAAATAATATATATATATATATATATATATATATATAAATGTCGGGATTCTTATGGGCATTAAAGCTATCAAAGTATGCCCAAGCACCACACATAGGATTTTCATTATTACGGGGACCTTAAATCCGGATAACCGTTTTAAGGTCATGGATTTCCAAATACAAAATTTTCAAGCTGGCTATACAGTCAAAAAGGTCCATTACGGGAACAGGACCTAGGTCCATTGATTTAATCGTAGATCCTGTAGCTCCTAGGCTCACAGGATATCAAATATTTAGCTTGCATAACAAATATACTGAAATAAAGCATAAAACTATACTAGACATCACGGAACGAAGGATTCATCAGTTAAATCCTCGTTCGCGAGTAGCCCATAACTTCCAGTTTCCTCTAAATACAGATCTAGGGTCTCATGGTTGTTAAATACTTGCAAAAACTAAAAAGAAAACTAGATATGTACATATCTTAGCCATTCTAGCTTCCAGGCTCGAGTTTTACAACTTTTGAACCGGTTAAAAGCTAGATCTGGCTAGATCCAGTACAGATGTAGTCAATAAAGCTTAAATATTGACTATTTACAAGAAATGAACGGTTAAAAACTCTAATCCGACGAATATAAGCTACTAAATATATGTATATAGCACTTATATACGTGTTAGAGTAAGCAAAGAAGACAGATCTGGAGAAATCTTATAGTATATCGCGAGAACGGCTCTCGAATGACTTTTGGCACCCCGATACTCGTTTTCCACTAGTTAAAATTTGATATGTTGTAATATATATGTATATGAACGTTTATAAAGAAGTTTTACAAGAATCGGAGTACGTATAAAGCTCCGTTTGACCCTCCTAGCCTCTATTTCTCTCATCGCGGCCCTTCCTTTTTCTCTCACTTCTCTTATAAGCTAAGGGGGAGGCCTTATTTATAGACCCCGATGGTCGCGGGTCTACCTGCGGCTGGGCCTGATGGGCCCCACTATCTCAAAGTACGTGCACTCCGACCAACGCGTTGTCTGCTTAAACCTTCATAACTTTCGATCCGGGAATTCGATGGAGGCGTGCTATACCTTTTCGAAAAGCCCTTTTCGAGAGCTACATCATTACATGAGATTTAACCTTTTCCAAATCTGGAAAGAGATTCGCAGTCAGTCCGTTAAGCTGTCTGGCGTAGTTTTCACTCGGGATTGCTGTTATAGTTCTACATGACCTTCTTTAGGGTGATTTGATATGATTTGATGTTGAGTTGGCAAAATTACTCTTTTGCCCTTTCGGGTTGGTTTCGAGATTGATGTGGTTGCAGCTGTCTTCCTCGGGGTTATTTTTGGGGTTCGATTGTTGTTGACTTTTGTTTGTCTTCAAGTTTGTCGCTGAAGTTGATTTAATGATTTCTCGGGGCTGTCTCTGGGGTTCCGATTTGATAATTTCCCGGTGCTGTCTCCAGGGGTCTAGTTTGATGATTTCCCGATGCTGTCTCCGGGGATATGGTTTGATGATTTTCCGGTGCTGTCGCCGGGGCCTGGTTTGATGATTTACCGGTGCTGTCTTCGGGGCCTGGTTTGATGATTTCCCGATGCTGTAGTCGACGACTGGTTTGATGATTTCCCGGTGCTGTCTCCGGAGTCTGGTTTGATGATTTCCCGATGCTGTCTTCGAGGGTATAGTTTGATGATTTCGACTTCCATGGTCATCTCTGGAAAGTAAATGACAATTATGCCCTCCTGCATGGTTAGTAACAAGAATGCAAAAGTTTGAGTGTCTACATGTACAGTCCTTATAAAGAATTGATCAAATGTACAAGGACTTAGATTAGAAAGATCAAATAATGTTAGGTTGGTCTTGTAGAAGCTGACTTGATGTATAGTTGATAGGTTTTTGAATTATCGTAAGGATACTCTGTTACTTTGAATTGATCGCAGAGTAAGCTCAATCACAACACATCAAGCGGATCGCAGAGCTACTGGGAGCTATCGTAAAGTTCACTACAAATCGTAAAGCAATATTTAGTTCGTAAAGTGAACAAGTAAATCTCCCAGTTAAGCAAAGATCGTAGAGAAGAACTCGATCGTAGAGCAGTCAAGTCTGACAAACTGACTGACATTGGAGCGTTGTAAATTGAAGGTCCCGATGCACTCCCTAAATATCTTTGGTGGAAATTGAAGATTAAAATATGTGTCTAACAACTAATTGGTGATAGTGACACGTCAAGGGTGTTAGGTGAGAAACCAGACTGATGTAACATGAAAGAAAAAAGAACTGTGTCCTAGGTTTAAAATGTCAACATTAAGGATCCTAAGATATCTGAGGATTAAATGCACAAACGACCATATTGCAACGGGAAGATTTTTTAGTAGATTATAAAAGACAACAAGGATTCAAACTAGAAAAGTGACGAACATTGATCAAAAAGCTAAAACTTTGCTAAAGTCAAAGAACGAACTCAACGATCCTAAATATCTAGTCCGCGCTGCTTAGTACTTGAGAAGAAAAGCTTAAAGCCAACTTAACAGCACCTCTCAATAAACATCAATCATCAGATCATCAGAGGGCTGAGATTCCTTGTCTTAGTGACTAAACATCCAAGTCTATTGGGCTTGAAGAGGTCTTTGTGTCCTTGCCTTTGTGACTAAATATCCAAGTCTGCGGGGCTTGAAGAGGGCAGAGTGTCCTTGTCTATGTGACTAAACTTTTAGTGAATTTTCTACTCGAGGAGTAGAAGAGTGGATTAGGAGTTTAGTCTCCGAACCACTTAAAATTACATGTGTAGTTATTTACTGTTCTTATCATTTATATGTTTGCTTATCATATTTATCTTGCAAATATTCAAAAATGACATTTATTTTAAATGGGGTTTTTCAAAAAGACATATTCTGTTGTGCTTAATCAATCAGATTAATAAATATTTGGCAATATATTTTTAATTAACAAAAATTTTAAAAGATCTATTCAACCCCCCTTCTAGATCTATAAGTGCCTTTAAGAAATAATACAATGATTGGCTGCTTCGACGCCATCGTACTTTACCTAATACTTCCAAACATAACGAATATTCGCTGACATAATGAATATTCCCAGACATACTTTTATCTTATAATTTGCACATATCACCCTTAATTTTAACATTTTATTAATTTTAGCACCTTACTGTTTAGAATAATAATTGTAAGGAAAATTAAGTATTATTTTTAAAAGTCAGGGTCTTACATTCCCAACAACTAGTATCAGAGTCGAGACTCTCCGTTGGCACTTGAAAAGAAATATTTATGAGTGCGGGCTTGTTAATTAAGAGACATCGTGAACTTTTATCCTTTAAAAAGTGGTGGACTCTTCTCGGGCTCTTGTTGGATCAAGCAAGAGATATTGAGAGATTATTTCATCACGTAAATTGTAGAAGAAAACGTGATGGGCTTGGCATATACTCATGGCGGATCAATAAGAGATAATAAATAGATAAGCTTGTTGATAGACACGTAATTAATACATTTTAATATTCCCATATTCATTATTTTATATGCTTATTTTATTTAACTAATACATTTTATTTTGTTTTGTAGGAAATGACATTTATTTTTCTTGGGGAACAAATAAAGGATTTATATCCAGCTCTTAAAGATTGAAGGATTGCCATATAGAGATTGAAGTCAAGAAGAAAATAAGAGGAAAAAAGGGAACAAAAGTGTCCAAGTTCAATGTATCTAAATTAGGGCACGAATTTATTTTCCCTATAAATAAGTCTCTTGTTTTAGAGAGAAGGGGGATTAGGTATTGTATTACTTTAGGTTAGGAGTAGGAGTAGATTAAATTATTTTTTCAATGTACGCTTGTTAGAGAATCGTCAATAAAGGGAGTTTTCTTATTTATTTTTAATCTTCTTCTCTTCTTTATTTTAGTTAGTTAATTTATTTTTCATGTCTAACTAATTTTTTTATATCTAGGATGAACATGAAATTAAATAATTATTCATGATAATATTTTTCATCTCTTCTATTATTTATGCTTTTATGTTTAATTGATTTCGCCTTTATGTTTCGTTATTGAAATACCTTCGTTTTATAGTTCTTATGTAATTTTAAATTAATTAAGAGGTTTTGATAGATTATTGTTAAAATATGAGTTTTTCATAATCCATGCTTAGTCGAAGAAGTTTTGATGGGTTATAGTTAATCCTTAAATTTTTATAGTTTATACTTGCCCACGTTAATTATAAAATTACTAAATTAAAGGGAAGGGGGATCAATATCATAGTTGACTTATAAAAATAGAAGAGATTGAATTATATGTTATGTTTATTATTTAATGGATTCGGATTCCTAGATTGCTTTCTCATTATTAGTTTTCATATTCTAGTTAATCAATTCTCAATCTTTATTTCTAATTCGCCTAAAATAGATATTAAGGATATATTAAAATTAATCTAGTCTTTGTGGGTTCGACCTGTATTTGCCAGTTCTTCAACTTGACACTGTGCACTTGCAGTTTCATATTTTTATCACATCAAGTTTTTGGCGCCATTGCCGGGGACTAAACTTAATTTTATATTCCTTAATTTTTATTTATTCGAATTAGTTTTTTTTCCTTCTTCTAATTTTTTTTTATTTTTCAGGATTATCGAAGCGGATCAACAGTGCAGAAAGACAAGATTATTGCTGCGCTTTTCCTAGTATTTTGTATCTTAACTATAAAAAAAATAAAAATAAGTAGCTTAGTTTTTCTTTTCTTTTTTTGTTAGTTGGAAAACTAGTTGTAGCATTAATGCATTCACTCACGTAGAGCACATCCTGTTTAGGTTTTTTTTATTTTTTTTTATTTTTTGTCAAATATAAATTATGGTGATTGCTGGAGGATTGAGGTACGTCAAAATTTCTCCTTCTTTCGTAATTCACATAATTTTAGGACACTTTATTTGTTTATAGTTTTTTATTTGTGCATTTTCATCTTAATCTAACATTAAGGGCACAACCTGTAACAAGATAAGGTGGGGATTTCATTACCCTTCCTTGGCCCACAAACAACCCAACTTGCATTTTGCATAACCTTGACCTAATAAAATCAAGTAGACGTTGGCCCCTAGGACTCTCGAGATCAATTAGGACAAGAAACTCCAAGAGAAGGCTGAATTTTAAATTAATCAAATTACTGGTGTCTAGGCAAGTGGTTCAAAAGGTAAACGCTTAAAGAACGTGTGATTCAATTAGTCACCGTACCTACGGAGAGACTCCCACCTTTCTTACACTTACCTGGCTAGTGGTGTGATTAATTTTGATTTTGGTGGACCTTAAGGTGTATCTTTGAACAGTTAGGAGTTGTCTAGATTTTATTTAGGTTAAGCGTAGAATTAGAATTTTTATTTATTTTATCTTATTTATTTATTTTTATTTTTGTGTGACTTTCATGGTTAGTTGTCTATTTGTTTTGTGATTTGTGGAAAGATGGATTCTTATTATAGTTGGAATAATAATTTTGCTTGGAATCAAGAACCCTATGAAAATTTTAATACACACCAAGTAAATCAATTTTTTTCAACTTATGAAAATCCTTATCTAAATTCATATCCATATCCATATCCATATTCGGATCCAGAACCTCAATATACACAAGAATTATCAAATGAAAAAAAGGAAAGACTTGGTGCCTTAGAGAAAACTATGGAAGTCTTAATGGAAAATCAATTTAACATGGGTCAAACTATATCTCGTCTAGAAATTCAAATGAGTCGATTAGCCACAATAATAAATGAACAAGAGGTGGATGAATTTTCTAGTAACTCTGAGGTTAATTTTGAAAATCTTGATGGTTGTGGAAATGATGAGGAAAATGAAAATTTTGTATTCAATTCTACACAGTTTGAGTCGAGCGAATTTGAGGAGTCTAAAAAGTATGAGTCTATACTTAAAAGTGATCATGTCACATTTAATGAGTCGGTTGAAAAAGCCTATAAGCCTAAAGCTCCATACCCTGAAAGACTTATTCCTAAAAAACCACTTAGTGATTTTTTGGACCAACCCATTAAAATAAACATGATCCAAGAGTTGTCCATGACCCAAGAAATAATTGAAAATAGACTCTTGATTGAAAAAGATTCCATTGATTTTTTCTTAAATCACCTTGAAAAAAATTGGAATGAATCTGAATATTTAGATAAGGTCAATGAGCTGTTGAGATCCACTACAAATAAGTCAACTAAACTAGAACATGTATTTGAACCAATTCTTCCATCATTTGAACATGTTAGTGAAAGTTTTCTTGAGATAAATTTTAAGCATAATTCTGATGAAAATTCTGACTATTTTCAATTTTCGAGACCTCCAGAAAATCATGGCAAGACCACACTCACTTACCCATTTGTATCATTCATGTATAGTCACATAATTTTTAAGATTTATAAAATTTGTAGATATGTACATTTGTTTTCCTTCTCACTACATTTTCTTACAAAACAAATGTCCCGCATACAAGGTACAATTCTTTCACATCTTTGTTCTTTTTTCTTCATTTGCATATATTGAGGACAATGCATGATTTAGGTATAGGGGAGTTTATTTGTATTATTGTATTAGATTTTTTTATAGAAAAATATAGGAAAAAAAAACCAAAAAATGAAAAAAAAATTGAAAATTTTGTTTGACTTTTTATGAGTTGGCTGAATTCTAGTAAGTGTCGGTGGAGCAAAACTCATGAGTAAGATTGAAAGATTTAGAACGCTTGAATCTTTGATTAGATACTAAATTTTAGTTTGAAATACCATCTAGAATAAAACTGATTTCAAAAGCATTTTTGCACTACACATTTGCACAAATTCTTAGTTGTGGGGTATAAACTATGATTCGAGTAAAAAAAAAAGGGAAAAAAAAAGAAAAAACAAAGAAAAAAAAGTTGAAAAAGAAAAAGAAATAAATAACTGCTTCAATGTCCATTGGACGAAATAACTGGGTATCCAAGTCTTATGAAGCATCGATATTCACACGGAAAAGTGTGATGAATAAAAGCAGTTTGACTAGTCTAGTTTTGTGGCCTTTGTTACTCAAGTTAGTAAGCCTTTAGGGGTATCTATACACCTCGTGCCCTAAAACTAATTGGTTTGGGAGTCATTGGTCCAACGCTCGCTACATGAGTAACTCTGAAAAGCTTAAGAAAATAAGACATTGCACAAGTCGAGAAATAAATTCAAAAAAATGGAAAAAGAAAAAGAAAGAAGAAAGAAGAAAAAGAAAAATGAGTTTGCTTGATTTTCATGGTAAAAATCCCTACTATGAGTTACATCACATACAAATGCATGCATCACATGAAATTAATTTAATGAAGGATGGTGTCTAGAATAAAGATTGAATATTTTTGATAAGGTGAAAGCGTGATTTTGAATTGAATCTTGCTCATGTATAATGCCTATGGATATTTAAAAGTTTTATTTCAATTTCATGACTTGTTGAACTTAAAAATATTTTAAATTTTGTGGGTATATTCACTGCAAACCCTCACGAGACACAACTCGTCCACTTGGAATAACCTTGGGGTTAAAAGCTTGTTGCACATGCTAAGTGCAATCGTGTTTCCTACAAAAATGGGATAATATCATTTTTGTTTTATTTTTATTTTACTCGAGGACGAGCAAAAACTAGGTATGGGAGTATTTGATAGACACATAATTAATACATTTTAATATTCTCATATTCATTATTTTATATGCTTATTTTATTTAACTAATACATTTTATTTTGTTTTATAGGAAATAACATTTATTTTTCTTGGGGAGCAAATAAAGAATTTATATCTAGCTCTTAAAGATAGAAGAGGACTCTTGAAGGATTGTCATATAGAGATTGAAGTCAAGAAGGAAATAAGAGGAAAAAGGGAACAAAAGTGTCCAAGTTCAATGTATCTAAATTAGGGCACGAATTTATTTTTCCTATAAATAAGTCTCTTGTTTTAGAGAGAATGGGGATTAGGTATTGTATTACTTTAGGTTAGGAGTAGGAGTAAATTAAATTATTTTTTCATTGTACGCTTGTTAGAGAATCGTCAATAAAGGGAGTTTTCTTATTTATTTTTAATCTTCTTCTCTTCTTTATTTTAGTTAGTTAATTTATTTTTCATGTCTAGCTAATTTTTTTATATCTAGGATGAAGATGAAATTAAATAATTATTCATGATAATATTTTTCATCTCTTCTATTATTTATACTTTTATGTTTAATTGATTTCGCCTTCATATTTCGTTATTGAAATACATTCGTTTTATAGTTCTTATATAATTTTAAATTAATTAAGAGGTTTTGATATATTATTGTTAAAATATGAGTTTTTCATAATCCATGCTTACTCGAAAAAGTTTTGATGGGTTATAGTTAATCCTTAAATTTTTATAGTTTATGCTTGCCCACGTTAATTATAAAATTACTAAATTAAAGGGAAGGGGGATCAAAATCATAGTTGAGTTATAAAAATAGAAGAGATTGAATTATATGTTATGTTTATTATTTAATGGATTCGAATTTCTAGATTGCTTCCTCATTATTAGTTTTCATATTCTAGTTAATCAATTCTTAATCTTTATTTCTAATTCGCCTAAAATAGATATTAAGGATATATTAAAATTAATCTAGTCTCTGTGGGTTCGACCTGTACTTGTCAGTTCTTCAACTTGACACTGTGCACTTGCAGTTTCAAATTTTTATCACATCACTTGTCAGATAGAAAACTTGATGGGTTAGTAGGCTAGTAGGCTCAAAAAGAGAGATCATGTGTTGAGAGAGAGAGAGAGAGAGAGAGAGAGAGAGAGAGAGAGAGAGAGAGAGAGAGAGAGAGAGAGAGAGAGAGAGAGAGAGAGAGAGAGAGAGAGGGAGAGAGAGAGAGAGAGAGAGAGCTTGCTGAAATAATGTGTGATACTAAAGCTTCACATTAAAATATTAGAAAAAAATTTGAGAACATGTATGCTCTAATAGACCATAAATCTAAAGAATTAGTCTTTTGAATAAAAATGTGATTTCAAATGAGCGTATTCGGGCATGTGACATGTAGCCATATCTTTTAAGTGGTCATTCTTTGTGCAGTAAGTGATTATTTCTTCCATTATAAACAAAGTTATGTTCTCTTAAAAGGTAAAAGCTTCCATATATCATACATACACCTTTGCTTCTTAGATTACAAGGAAGTTCTATTTTATTAACCAAGCATATAAAAATCGAAATCTTCAAAATACATCATGCCCTTGTCTTCCTTATTGAGAGCAACAAATGCAAACAGGTATTTAGGAGAGAGCATGAAACTTGAAGAATATGTTAAAATGAGTTGACATAATTGCACATAGGAGATGGAAGATAACAAAAACAGAAAATAATATGTTGTAAACAAATCAGGTTAGCTGCAAGCCCAACCTGACTCGACTTGACTAAGCTTTATTTGAGCACGATTCGAGCTCATTATATAAGACCCCAAATTTTAATAAATAAAACTCAATTTTCTTTATAGATATTATTCTAAACAGTAAGGTGTTAAATTGATAAAAAAAAATTAAAGTTAAGGATGATATGTGCAAATTATAAGAAGCATAAAGATTGTCAATGAGTATTTGGTAAAGTACGACGACGTTGAAACAACCAATCATTTGTGGATCTCACAACGAAATAATTGTTGGATACAGAAAAGGACAAAAATAATCTTTTTAATAAAAAATTATCAGCGGAACTGTTACTTTTAACTGTTAAAATATCCGGTGATACAGGAACAGTAGCACACAGTATTCCACAATAACACACAATATTCTACAGTATTTCATGTTATTGAATCACAATATTTTACATTATTGAACTAATAATTGTCACAGTAGCAAATGAATAATATTTTATAATATTAAACCAATAATTATTACGGTAGCAAATGTACAATATTTCACATTATTAACCAATAATTGACACAATAACAAGGGTAGTAATGAAAAGTTACATAATTAAAAGTCAAGGGTATTAAATAGTTAAACAAACTCATTATTTGAAGAACATTATATACTTAAATATTTGTGATATTAATAAATTAAGTCAATAATGTAGAAGATGACGAATATAATAATAATTGTGAATAGTAAAAAAAATGTAATATTGAAATGTGAAAAATGTGGATAAATAATATGTTGTAGATTAAAAGTAATCTTGAAATGCGAAAATGTGAATAATTAATATGTGGTGGATTAAAGGTAATCTTAAAATGTGAAAAATTAATATATAGTAAATTAAAGATAATCTTGGAATGTGAAAAGTGTGGTTAATTGATGAATAATATAGATTAAAGATAATCTTAAAATATAAAAAGTGTGGTTAATGTGTGGTAGATGTTGGTTAAATTTTGGCTATAAATAGGGGGCTTAGCATAAAGAGTTTCATATCTTTCTTGTTTATCCTTCATTCCACTCTCTAAAAATTATTTAGTATAAGTGTCTCTCTGAGTGTACTAAGACTACCTTAAGTATTGGTGAATATCAATAAGAGTGCAAGAATTATTCTTGTGAGCTTTTTTTATAAAAGTAGCACAAACACCACACACATCACACATTGTTTACAACTATCCCTTTAGAAGATTCATTTCAAAAAGCTTCTTTTGGAATTTTTTTGAAATATTATTTTATTCCTTTAAAAACTATTTTGAAGTTATTCTATTCTATTTTGTACACTACACAAATTTATACTATCAAGTCACTTTTGATGATTTCATAATATACGAGTTAGTGTGCACCATGAAACTTATGTGGTAGTTACTAATTAAATTATAAATATACATATAGGTTGATCAACTACATAGAAAACAGTATCTAGTCACGTGATATAAGGTAAGGGATATCATTTTCTTTCATACTCCTAAATTTAAACTTACTATGGTAAGAAATTATTGTTCGTTTCTACACCCCTTACAGTAAATGGTAAAAATTCCTGAAATAATTAGAATTTCCTAAATAATTGGTACTTCATTTAATATCTTTTAACCTGAACCTTTCTTTTGAATTTTAATCGTTATATTTGAACTGTGAACCTTAAATATTATTCTTGAACTCGAATCAATACTCTGGATATTGTGTTGACAATTTGGATATTATTGGACTCTAGACAAATTAGATTGCAAATTTCTAACGTTTATTTTTTATCTTATTATTCTTATGATTTTTGTTCATCCTTTATATCATTATTTTTACTAATCATCAGAACTTAAGTTGTTATGAATGTCTTTGGCTTGGGTGCAAAGATAATATGATTGTTGAGTGACTTTATACTGTGTGGCAATGACACGTGGTAAAATTTCTCTTTGACCTGAGTGCAAAGAGAAACTATTGAGTGACATGATTATGACTATTGGTGTTACAGTTGATGAAATCTTTATGGTGAATTTTGAAATTGGAGAATATAGTAGACATTATGATCTATTTGACTTTTCTAATGGATTGCTTATTTCGCCGTAGTTATTTGTTGAAAACTTATATTATCTAACACTTTCTAAATCTCTGATTTATCACTGATGAATGTTAAAGATAACTTATTTTTCGTTATCTTAGTTATGATATTCTTTACTGGGCTATTTAAGCTCATACTTTTGTTTCATAATTTCTTTCAAGAAATGAGAGTGTAGTTGAGGCTAGCGAGGAGAACATAGAAATGAAATGATGGTCCAAGTTAGTAGTTGTAGTACTCATCACCATGTTATAAAATAGTGTGACAATAATTGTAGTGATGACTTAGTGTGGGTATTGTCGTGCTTTACATTGTATTGTAATAATTAAAAATAAGAGAATTTGTGTATGTTGTTTATATTTTAGCCACTCAAATTGGGTTGTGTAGACTCGAATTTGAGGGGCACCACACATTAAACGAGTCAAATTCGAATAATATAGTCTTCAGCTCGAGCCCGATTCATTTAGATCCAACTTAATTAATCCCAACTCATTTAGCATTTAATTATTATTTTTTATTTCTATAATAAAATTGTTACATTACTCGAGGTTAAACTTAACTACGTTCAGATACTTGATTCATTTATTAAATGAGTCGACTCGTTAACTTTTAAACAAGTTAAAATTCAATAACTCAAAACTTAACTTGCCTTAGGTTGTTTACAAGTCTAATATGTTGTCCTATGTTGTGAATTGAGTTGGTTAACATAATCGCTAAGTCGTCTTTGAATCTAAAGTTAAAAGTTTTAGAGCAATGCTACTATCACATAAATTCTATTACATAACTCTCACATACACACACATACATACATACTGTGGGTCCCCGCCTGACATGCGAGACCCGCAGTATGTATGTGTGTGTATGTGATAATTATATAATAGAATTTATGTGATAGTAGCATTATTTAAAGTTTTAATATATAAGGTTGAAGTCAAAACCTAGTTTTAATATACAAGGTTGAAGTAAAAACCTACCACTTTAAAGCTTTTATTCAAGTTCAATGCCAACTTGAATTTTAAGTTCTTCAATATTTTTTTGGAGATTAGCTAACACAAACCAAGTATAAACAAACCCATCTTAATTGAGATGGAAGGGGTAGTCTTGTAATAAAGCTTCATCATATACTCATAAATGAAAATGGGAAAGGCAAAAGAAAGATTAGATGTTGTAATGTTGTTTGCCGGGAAATAACTATGTAAGATTTGGGTCGCCATCATAACAAGGTGTCGTGACCAAATAGACAAAGTCATTATCTGCATAAATGCAAAGCCACGGATATAGTGAAAGTTTTAGCTACCAAGATACTGTCTCCCTTCCATAAAAACATGATTTAATCACCTTCTCTCCCAAAATTAAATATGCAATTAGACTTTTGAGGTCAAATCATAATATATTAAACTTTAAAATTAGTATGATTCATAAAAATTTATAATAATTGTATCAATTAAAATTAAATAAGTTTACATCAATTTAAAATTTAATATGCCGTCGTTTAACCTTAAAAGTCAAATTGTATCTCTAATTTTGAAACGAATAGAGTATTTGTATAAAAAAAATTGTGTCATTATAAATGACTCAATTATATTAAAATATTATACAAAAATTATTTTATCTTTAAAAATTATGAGGTAGGGACCATTAATTTTATAAAAAGAAAAAGATTCTCAAGTGTATTAAACTAATTACTATATATCGACTAAAAAGAACACCGAGTACTATAGCTAGTAAGGCTGGACAAAAATAGAACTTATTTGATACTCTCCTCTATTTAAAATTTTATATTTTGCGTGAAAAAGTCTTGTGATGGAGGGAGTATTTCTTACCTAAACTGGATTGTGGGATTATTATTCATTATAATTTGCGATCACTTGTCAATTGTGAGGATGAACTAGTTCAGTTTCATCAAATTTTAACCCCCTAAAACAAGGCTTGTTTTATTGACTTTTTAATTACTCTCATCATGTAAAAATTGATTTATTTTGACTTTTTCAATCAAATTAATCATTTTTGTAATTAAATTTATATTATTTTCTTGTAAATAAAAGTGGAGAAACTATAATTGTAAGAAATTATGCCGAATTTCCTACCACCTCCGATTTTCATAAATTTGAAAACATAAATAAATATATTTAATTTTTTATCTTAAATTGGTCAATTTGACCCAAAAAAAAGAGTAAACTAAATTAGTGTTTGAACAGAGGGAGTATTAAGTTTTGGCAATAAAAAATAATGAAGTTTGTAGTCGAAAATTTTTAGGGTGTGGACCCTCCCTCGGCGGTAGTTATCTATGTAGTGATTGAAGAATTAATAGTTACACCCGAGCTAGTCGCAGAAGTAACAGCTGAGAGTGAGGAAGAAGAGGAACCTGAGGAGTAGGGTGAAGAGTAGGGTGAAAAACGGCAGGCGACCATGGAACAAAGTAATACAGCAATTCAAGATTTTGCTACTCTATATGCGAGGCTTGAACAGAAGCTCTCTCTGGCAGAGCATATGATATTAGAGCTGGAAGCTGAGAATGCAATTGTCGAAATTCTGATGAAAGAAGAAATAACTGAACGAATGAGAATGGAGGATGCATGGGTAAAAGCCGCACGACGCGTTGATATTTTAGAAAGAGACTTCCGATCCAAAAAGGCCAAAATAGACGACATGGATTTCACCTTTTGGACAGCAATTGGGAGAATCCAACATCGAGTTTGGAATTACCCTATGCAGAGCTGCCAACCCCAATTCAATATGGACCGAAGAGTAATGATTCAAATCATAGATCAGGAGTGCGACGAATTAGTTGAGGGTGGAATGTGCGTTATAGCAAAGTTAAGTCCAGCTGGAACAGTGACACCAGAGGTTGTTCCAGACAAGTCAAAGTTGGTGGATCCTGAAAAAGCATTTGTCGTGACTACCCAAGAAGCGAGGAACTCGAACAAGGTTATTACGGGTAAGTTAATCATAAACTATTGCGAAGTCTATATCTTATTAGATACCGGTTCTACCCATTCTTTTATTTCATCTGCTTGAGCTCAACATTTGAACTTGACTCTTGAGAAATTAGACTTTAAGTTATCTGTTGAAACTCCGTTGGGTGAAACTTTTGTTACATCTCCAGTTTACAAATTTTGCTTGATTCAGATTGGTACTCTCACCCTACCTGTTGATCTTATCTCTTTATTTGGATCATTTCGTGGTTGTCATTATTAATGACATTCTAATATATTCCAAAAGCCTCAAATATTTTTTCAAAAAAAACTCAACATGCGACAACGACGTTGGCTCGAGCTGTTGAAAGATTAAAAAAATACCATTCAATACCATCCTAGAAAAGTGAACGTGGTAGCTGACGCGTTGAGTAGAAGATCACATGCGAGAACGAGTGCGATGCTGTCAACACAAAGGCCCATTTTGTGTGACTTACAAAGGATGGAGATAGAGTTAAAGACTCCGGGGACCCACGTGATGATGTCAAGTATACGCGTAGAATCAACTTTAAGTGATAAAGTTAAAGCTGCTCAAGCTACAGACCCGGAGCTAATGAAGATGAAGAAGAAGGTGCAAGAAGGTGCTACTCCAGAGGCGAGAATTGATGAAGAAGGAATACTTCGAGTCAACGCCAGACTTTGTGTTCCTAACGATGCTGATTTGAAGTATAAAATCATGATGGAAGCACACAACACACCGTTCGTAATAGTACCAAAATGTATCGTGATCTTTAACATACATTTTAGTGGAGCAATATGAAGTGAGAGATCGCGAAGTTTATCTCGAGGTGTTTAACGTGTCAACATGTCAAGGCGAAGCATCAAGAGCCATTAGTTATGAAGAGCCCCGAGCCTGGTGACTTCTTGTGTGGGATGCACCGAAGCCAGACTCTCCGTAGGGGACGCCGTTTTTGTGCGGTGGCAAACTGATGGGTACCATTGTGAGGTACAATGGTTGAAAGCACTATGAGAGTCACAGTTGGAATCGAAGAAATGACCTGGGAGTTAAAATCGAAAATGAAAACGAGGTATTCTCACCTTTTCGACATACCAGGTACGTTCAATTTCAAGGACGAAATTTCATAAGGAGGGAAGGTTGTAAGACCCCAACTTTTTATGAATAAAATTGAATTTTCTCTATATATTATTTTGAATAGTAAGGGGTTGATTTGATTAATGTGGTAAGTTATGGGTAAAATGCGCAAATATTTTAAAATAAACAAGTGGTTATAAAATATTCAATGTTGTCAGGGAATATTCGTTTGGTCGTGGAATATTCTTGTTGTCGGGGAATATTCGTACGACGGCGCAGTCATTTATGGGCCCCATAACAGAAACCTGTCGGATAAAAAAAATTACAAGAATGAGTTTTTTAAAAATAATGGTGTAACGGTTACTGTTAACACTGTTGAAATACCCGAAAGTTAAAAGTAAAGTAATACGCGTTGTTGCACAGTAGCACACGGTATTGAACAGTATTTTTATATTATTGTTAATTCAATAATTGTTACTGCACAGTATTTCTCATTATCTGATCAATAATTTATATTATTTAAATAAAATTATTAGATAGCATTATTGTCAATGTCTAAAAAATTCTGTCTAGGAGAGGTTTGGTCACCTAATTATGCGCCAGTAAGGAGAAATCCTTATCGGAAAGCCCCCTCTTTCCTAGGAACAACTTGTTTGTCAATATTGTAGTTCTATAATATTATTTATGAATAATTAATTATTGATTTATATATTAAGGAAATATTTATTCATTGTGGATATAAATGAAGGAATTAGTGCTGATGTATTTTTATCAGTATTTTGGTGTAGAAAATCATTCGTATGTGAATTTTGCTCATTTTTCGTTCGGAATTTGGAAAAACATTCTTCTACAAAGTTGTAGATAATTAAATTTCCTATGGAATGGACATAAGATTCGTATTTTTCTGATAAAAGGACTATTTATTATGAATTATTAAAGTTCTGGAATAATTAATTTTTGAGGTTATAATTTTTTTTTAATAAAAACATTTTTTTGATGGTGGGCCCCACTTTTGTGGGCTGATGAAATAGTCAAGGAGGTGTACGGAATTTTTTTTTATAAATATAATATTTTATTAAATTTTCTATTTTTGGCGTTCTAAGCATTTTCCTATAAATAGGATACTTAGGTTAGAAATGAAAATCACACCAGAATCAGAAGTTTACTCTCTCTATAATATCAAGCGTATTTTGTGAGTATTTCGATACTTTGAGTGTTACTATACAGTACAAGTTTTTTTCAGCATTATATCTGATATTCCAGTCAGAAGTACTTTTCTTTTGAGGTAAGGGATGTTATTTTTTTCAATATCATTACACCGAAATATTGGTATGAATTTTATTATGAAATTTTTACCTTTTCATGTCGAAGTTACTATTCACGTATACGGCACTATTCATGAATACGATACTATTTACGAGTACTATTCACGAAGTATAATTTTTCTTATAAAATTTCTATCTTTTCATGTTGGGGTTACTATTCACGTATACAGCACTATTCACGTACGGCACTATTCACGAATACGTTACTATTCATAGAAAAATTAAATTTTCTTTTCTTTGTCCAAGTTGGCTGTTATAGTTCCTATCTTTGATTGAATCCAAGTTTTGAACTTCATTCTTGAATTTTGCTCCACAAATGATTGTTATGGAGTATTTTTGAACTTTGATAAACTAATTTACGAATCCCTAATCTTTGTCCTTTATTTCATTGGATTCATTCTTTAAAACGTTTTTCATCATTCTCATCCTAAATGATGATATAACTGAATATCTTTGGCCTGTAGTGCAAAGATAAATGATTATTTGATGAATATCTTTGGCCTGTAGTGCAAAGATGAATGATTACCTGATGAATATCTTTAGGCCCGTAGTGCAAAGATGGACAAGTGTTGAGATGAACATGACTAACTGGTGATACAAATGAATATCTTTGGCCCGTAGTGCAAAGATGAATATTTGATTCAAGATATATAGTGGTTGATGTTACAGAGATAAAATATTGATTATGAACTTTTCAATCATAGAAGATAGTAGACATTATTTTCTACTTAACTCTTTTGATGCATTGTTAATTCCCCTGCAGTTGTTGATATAAAACTTGTTATCCATAATATTTTATCTGATTTGTTGAAGACTAACGATAAATTATTATGCATTATCTTAGCCATAATATTATTTATTGGGCTAGTTGAGCTCACCCTTTTCATCTATTGTCCTCTTCAGGAAATGAGAATGTCGCAGGGACTAGTCGGGGAACAGAGAGATGGGCAGAGTTAGAACAGTAGTAGTCCTCACTATTTTTGTATAATAGTGTGAAAAAAATTGTAACTATTGAGGACTGAATTTGAGTGTTTATATTTCGTATTATATACGATTTGTATTGACGCTCACAGCTTGTATGATCGTCTTGCTCACGACCTTTTGATATAAAAGTTTGAATTTGGATTCTGTACCATATGTTTGGCGACTCAGAATGGGTTGGGTTGATTGGACCTATTCTGGGGGCATCACAGTTGGTATCAGAGCTTAGGGATATGATCTCTGGACGGAGATCGGGGAATAGAACTAGGAGGGGAGAGACGAGTAAATTCCTTCGCTAGTATGTCCTACCTAAGCTTATGTGGTATTTAATTGGTCAGTCGGAGCATAGGGTTAACATGTGATATGTTAATTTGTTTAATTAACCCTTGTTTTATGGCAGTATTTGAGAATGACATCGGAACATTTAAGCATTGGAGCAATGAGACCATTGAGGCACCGCTACTCGTAGTCTTACTTTTAGCAGTAGTTATCTATGTAGTGATTGAAGAATTAATAGTCGCACCCGAGATAGTCGTAGAAGTAATAGCTGAGAGTGAGGAAGAAGAGGAACCTGAGAAAGATTTATTAGGAAAATTTATGATCGGAATGTAGAACTGAAAAATCGTATTCATGAGTTAGAAGAGTAGGGTGAAAAACGGCAGGCGACCATGGAACAAAGGGATACAGCAATTCAAGATTTTGCTACTTTATATGCAAGGCTTGAGCAGAAGCTCTCTCTGGCAGAGCATATGATATTAGAGCTGGAAGCTGAGAATGCAATTGCCGAAATTCTGATGAAAGAAGAAACAACTGAACGAATGAGAATGGAGGATGCATGGGTAAAAGCCGCACGACGCGTTGATATTTTAGAAAGAGACGTCCGATCTAAGAAGGCCAAAATAGACGACATGGATTTCACCTTTTGGACAGCAATTGGGAGAATCCAACATCGAGTTTGGAATTACCCTGTGCAGAGCGGTCAACCCCAATTCGATATGGATCGAAGAGTAATGATTCAAATCATGGATCAGGAGTGCGACGAATTAGTTGAGGGTGGAATGTGCGTTATATCAAAGTTAAGTCCAGCTGGAACGGCAACACCAGAGGTTGTTCCAGACAAGTCAAAGTCGGTGGATCCTGGAAAAGCATTTGTCGTGACTACCCAACAAGCGAGGAACCCGAACAAGGTTATTACGGGTAAGTTAATCACAAACTCTTGCGAAGTCTATATCTTATTAGATACCGATTCTACCCATTCTTTTATTTTATCTGCTTGAGCTCAACATTTGAACTTGACTCTTGAGAAATTAGACTTTGACTTATCTGTTGAAACTCCGTTGGGTGAAACTTTCGTTACATCTACAATTTACAAATCTTGCTTGATTCAGATTGATACCCTCACCCTCCCTGTTGATCTTATCTCTTTTATTTGGATCATTTCGTGGTTGTCATTATTAATGACATCCTAATATATTCCAAAAGCCTCAAATATTTTTCCAAAAAAAACTCAACATGCAATGACGTTGGCTCAAGCTGTTGAAAGATTACGAAAATACCATTCAATACCATCCTAAAAAAGCGAACGTGGTAGCTGACGCGTTGAGTAGAAGATCACATGCGGGAACGAGTGAGATGCTGTCAACACAAAGGCCCATTTTGTGTGACTTACAAAGGATGGAGATAGAGTTAAAGACTCCAGGGACCCATGTGATGATGTCAAGTATACGCGTAGAACCAACTTTAATTGATAAAGTTAAAGCTGCTCAAGCTACAGACCCGGAGCTGATGAAGATGAAGAAGAAGGTGCTACTCCAGAGGCGAGAATTGATGAAGAAGGAATACTTCGAGTCAACGCCAGACTTTGTGTTCCTAACGATGCTGATTTGAAGTATAAAATCATGATGGAAGCACACAACACACCGTTCGCAATAGTACCAAAATGTATCGTGGTCTTTGACATACATTTTGGTGGAGCAATATGAAGTGAGAGATCGCGGAGTTTATCTCGAGGTGTTTAACGTGTCAATGTGTCAAGGCGAAGCATCAAGAGCCATAAGTTATTAAGAGCCCCGAGCCTCTCGCTGGTGACTTCTTGTGTGGGATGCACCGAAGCCAGACTCTCCGTAGGGGACGCCGTTTTTGTGCGATGGCAAACGGATGGGTACCATTGTGAGGTACAATGGTTGAAGCACCATGAGAGTCACAGTTGGAATCGAAAAAATGACTTGGGAGTTAAAATCAGAAATGAAAACGAGGTATTCTCACCTTTTCGACATACCAGGTACGTACGTCAATTTCGAGAACAAAATTTCATAAATAGGGAAGGTTGTAAGACCCTAACTTTTTATGAATAAAATTGAATTTTCTCTATATATTATTTTGAATAGTAAGGGGTTTATTTGATTAATGTGGTAAGTTATGGGTAAAATGCACAAATATTTTAAAATAAGCACGTGATTATAAAATATTCATTGTTGTCGAGGAATATTCATTTGGTCGTGGAATATTCTTGCTGTCGGGGAATATTCGTACGACGGAGCAGCCATTTATGGGCCCCATAACGAAAAACTATCTGATAAAGAAAACGGTAAGAATGAGTTTTTTAAAAATAACGGCATAACGGTTACCGTTAACACAGTTGAAATACCCGAAGGTTAAAAGTAAAGTAATACGCATTGTTGCACAGTAGCACACGGTATTGCACAGTATTTTTATATTATTGTTAATTCAATAATTGTTACTGCACAGTATTTCCCATTATCTGATCAATAATTTATATTATTTAAATAATATTATTATATAGCATTATTGGCAATGTCTAAGGAAGTTCTGTCTAGGAGAGGCTTGGTCACCTAATTGCGCGACAGTAAGGAGAAATCCTTATCGAAAAATCACATCTTTCCTAGGAACAACCTAGTTGTCAATATTGTAGTTCTATAATATTATTTATGAATAATTAATTATTAATTTATATGATAAAAAAATATTTATTCATTGTGGATATAAATGAAGAAATTAGTGCAGATGTATTTTTATCAGTATTTTGGTGTGAAAAATCATCCGTATGTGAATTTCGTTCATTTTTCCTTCGAAATTTGGAAAAACTTTCTTCTATAAAGTTGTAGAGAATTAAATTTCCTATGCAATGGACATAAGATTCGTATTTTTCAGATAAAAGAACTATTTATTATGAATTATTGAAGTTCTGGAATAATTGATTTTTGGGGTTACAAATATTTTTTTAATAAAAACATTTTTTTGATGGTAGGCCCCACTTTTGTGGGCTGATGAAATGGTGAAGGAGGTGTGTGGATTTTTTTTTATAAATATAATATTTTATTAAATTTTCTATTTTGGCGTTCTAAGCATTTTTCGATAAATAGGTGCTTAGGTTAGAATTGAAAATCACACCAGAATCAGAAGTTTTCTCTCTCTATAATATCGAGCGTATTTTTGTGAGTATTTTGATACTTTGAGTGTTACTATACAGTACAAATTTTCTTCAACATTATATCTGATATTCCAGTCAGAAGTATTGTTCTTTTGAGGTAAGGGATGTTATTTTTTTCGTAAATGATGTTATTTCTTTCAATATCATTACACCAAAATATTGGTATGAATTTTATTATGAAATTTTTATCTTTTCATGTCGAGGTTACTATTCACGTATACGGCACTATTCGCGTATACGACACTATTCACGAATACGTTACTATTTACGAGTACTATTCACGAAGTATGATTTTTCTTATGAAATTTCTACCTTTTTCATGTTGGGGTTCCTATTCACGTATACGACACTATTCACGTATACAGCACTATTCACGAATACGTTACTATTCACAGAAAAATTAAATTTTCTTTTCTTTGTCCAAGTTGGCTGTTATGGTTCTTATCTTTGATTGGATCCAAGTTTTGAACTTCATTCTTGAATTTTGCTCCACAATTGATTGTTATGGTGTATTTTTGAATTTGGATAAATTGATTTACGAATCTCTAATCTTTGTCCTTTATTTCACTAGATTCGTTCTTTAAAACGCTTTTCATCATCCTCAGTCCTAAATGATAATATAACTGAATATCTTTGGCCTGTAGTGCAATGATGAATGATTATTTGATGAATATCTTTGGCCTGTAGTGAAAATATGAATGATTACCTTATGAATATCTTTGGCCCGTAGTGCAAAGATGGACAGGTGTTGAGATGAACATGACTAACTGGTGATACAAATGAATATCTTTGGCTCGTAGTGCAAAGATGAATATTTGATTCAAGATAGATATTGGTTGATGTTACAGAGATAAAATATTGATTATGGACTTTTAAATCATAGAAGATAGTAGACATTATTTTCTACTTAACTCTTCTGATGCATTGTTAATTCCGCTGTAGTTGTTGATCTAAAACTTGTTGTCCATAATATTTTATCTGATTTGTTGAAGACTAATGATAAATTATTCTGCATTATCTTAGTCATAATATTCTTTACTGGGCTAGTCGAGCTCACCCTTTTCATCTATTGTCCTCTTCAGGAAATGAGAATGTCACAAGGACTAGTCGAGGAACAGAGAGATGGGCAGAGTTAGAGCAGTAGTAGTCCTCACTATTTTTGTATAATGGTGTGAAAATAATTGTAACTATTGAGGACTGAATTTGAGTGTTTATATTTCGTATTATATACGTTTGTATTGACACTCACAGCTTGTATGGTCGTCCTGCTCACGACCTTTTGATATAAAATTAAAGTTTGTATTTGGATTCTGTACCATGTGTTTGGCAACTCAGAATGGGTTGGGTTGATTGGACTTATTCTGGGGGCGTCACACCAGACTTTACAAAATAATTTGCAGCCTGTTAAAGCCTGCAGGCCAGACCAAACGAGGCCCAACCTCAATCTTTAAACTTTCATTTTGGGCTTTTGTGCCTCTGTTAAAATATTTTATCTTACCCTCCTATATTTATAGAACAAAAGGTAAGAGTAGGGCAGTAAAATAGGCGACATGGGAGTGTGGGATTATGAACAAGGGACTATACTTATAGCTCAAAGTTGGCTGCAACTCAAAATCTGAACAATACCGATTTCCCTTTCTTCTCTTTCTTCAGCCAATCTGATGCGCCTACAAGCCGAGACAGATGCGACGGAATAATGGTGGGAGAAGTCGGAGATCTGATGCGCCTATAAGGGCAACAGCCCAACACAACTGAACTACAGAAATTGCATTCATTGGAGAAGCATATATTAGCCGATGCACGGATGCTAGAAAGATCGGTATTATTGTGATGATGGCGAAATTGAGAAGGGTTTGGAAGTGTTTGAGAGAATGGGTAGGGGAGATTGTTTGCCCAATTTGGATACTTACAATATTTTAATAAGTGTAATGTTTGTCAAGAAGAAATCGGACGATCTATTGGTGGCTGGGAAATTGTTAATTGAAATGGTTGATAGAGGTTTCCTGCCTCGAAAATTTACCTTCAATAGGGTTTTGAATGGGCTCTTGTTAACTGGTGACCAAGACTTCGAAAAAGAGATTCTGAGATTGCATAGTAGATGTGGTCGTCTGCCTTGTCACTTCAGATTGTGAAGCTTTTGAAGGTCCTGAACTTTGTAAATTGGTTCTCATTGTTTGTATGGCTGTAAGCCCTTCACTGGTCAAATGGTTTTGCTCATATGAGCTGTCCTGCTTTACACTGTTCGCAAAGTGACCAAGTCCCATATTGATAAGATTGTGAAAGTTAAAGGAAGTTTTCCCTTATAAAAGCACTATTAGGCACCAAGCCAAAGTTACACTTACAGGCTTACAAATTAAAGCACAAGGATCAGGCATAGGCTTTGGGACTAGTTTGGGTGTATTGATATGCCCGAAAACCCCTCACATGCATTTTGGATTCTTATTTGCACCCTTGTAGTTTTGTTGACCAAATTACCAATCCAAACAAACTTGAGAGACTAAATTTATAATCTCTTCACTAAATTTAAAATTCGGGCACGATGGTATTCAACCTATATATATATAATTAGCACCCAATGACACGTGTTGCGTGTGTAAATTATGTGGGAGTAAAATAAAATATTTATAAAATTTAAAGGACTAAATAAAAAAATAACAAAAAATTAATATAAAAATGATGAAATAGTATAATTAAAGTTGCAAGGGCAAAAGAGAAAAAGAAAAAAAGAGAAAGAAAAAAAGTATGACACAATCACAAAACCTCCCATGAAGGCTTTATAATATAGATATAAGTAATTGTATATTAAAATTTTCATGTCATTTTAAAATTTTAAAATAAAATATACCTCTAATTTTAATCAAATTTTTTTTTTGTCCTTAAATTTGGAATTTATGGAGTATACCTCATATGCTTTTATATTTGCCTACGAGAGGATATAATTTTTTTATCTTAAAAATAATTACACAAATTTTAAGACATTCGAATTATATTATTTATACAAAACACATTTAAATTATTATTTAGGACTTATTTTCGATGACTGCCAGAAGGATCCTTAAAAAACAAAGGGGTGTTTTCTAACTGTCCTATTTGCGAATTTTATTTCCGAAAATAAAACACTCCACCCGTTCCAAAATTAGAACACAATATGAACAACATATTAAACTTCAAATTAATATGAATTATAGCCACAGGTAGATGAAAGGATACTGTGTTCTGGCTAAATCTTCTATTTCTAGTTTAAATTTATCATTTCTAGACATAACATTTGTTCTAAAAGACACCGTACAACTGTATGATACAACACTTGCCCTAAAAATAAAAACTTTGCACCGAAAGTATCATTTCAAAAGTAAATCTTTTTCTTATATAGTGC
Source organism: Panax stipuleanatus (assembly GCA_020205555.1). Taxonomy (NCBI): domain Eukaryota; kingdom Viridiplantae; phylum Streptophyta; class Magnoliopsida; order Apiales; family Araliaceae; genus Panax; species Panax stipuleanatus. Next base: position 22,048,481 of record CM035122.1, read on the forward strand.
ATGTTTGTTATAGGGCTTTAAGAACTTTTGGGGTTTTTGAAGTATAAATGTCTTGTTCGTTTACATGAACTTATTTCAAAAGCAGTTTTTTTAACTTACAAACGTACTTTTAAAGTCCCAAACTCACTGCACCATTTTATGGTGTATATTTGAAGCTTAAAATCCAGCAAACGCAATTTTTTAACGCGAGAAATGCATCAAAACAAACAAGCAATGATCCGTACTTTTGAGGAGCAGAAAGCCTTGCTTGTGAAGGTGGGGCAAATTTGGAAGAGAGAGCTGGGGACTTCATGTTTCATCCTAATGTAATATTTTGGCCTTTTATTTTTTATTTCTTCTCTAATTTCCCTTTTCCTTGTCTTAAAAGGGAAAGATAACCCATAACACAGTGAAAAGTCTTGGTTAGAGTAGTTTTAGTTTCCAAAAACAACTTTTTTCTGAATTTAAATCATCTTTCAGAAACGGCACATCATATGCTCCTTGCGCAATTTCCGGTCACAGTGGGATTTGAAATGTTAAAATCAAAACAAAATTATATGTAAAATGAATCAAAACTATATAAAAATCAAAACAAAAAGTAGATAAAAGTCGAAACAAATATTATATATAAAAAAAGTTTGACTTGTATAAGAATCATCAAAATTCTTCGGGCTTTCTGCAGCTACAGGAAACCTAAACCCTTTAATCTCTCATAATAATAATGGCTTCTCTTTTTCTTTACTTAAGAATGAGAGAAGAAATCACCATTTTCCTACTAAAAAATGAATCAAAGTTCTGGTAAGCCATGAACAGATTTAACTCCGCAGCTCAAGGCATACTGAACTCTAATATCCTCTTCTTATCTGCTTATGTATTGAACGTCTGCATGTTCTCTCAACCATTCCAGCACTTTTGCCCCCTCTAGTACGTCTTGCACCTTTAAAATGTTCACAAGGATAACAAATGTTATTATGGATTTCCGTTGGCTTATTTAGAGCTGTAAACAAACCTGCTAGACTAAATCCAACTCGAGCATGTTAAACGGTCCGACTCGAGCTCGTTAAACGGTCTGAACTTGAACAAGCCCTTTTAACCGTTTAGTTAAACTAGCCGAGCACAAACTATGTAGTATTCGACTCGTTAAGACCCGACTCGAGTAAACCCAACTTGTTTAGCATTTAATTAATTATTATTACTTATATTTAATAACAAGGTTCAACAAGTTGGGCTCGACTAGGCTTGGTTCGCTTAAGCTCGGCTCAAGCTTGATTCATTTACCAAACGAGCTGAGTTCGTTCACAAAATCTCAAGTTCGTTTAAAGCCTGACTCGACTCGACACGTTTAACTTTTAACGAGTTCGGGCTCAGCAAGTCAAAGCACTATTTAGTTCCTAAAAATGAAAAATTGTCATGTCTGTTCTGGTAATGCACAAGCTATCAAGAAGTTTCAGCCAAGGAATGTCTGACCTGATCCTTCACGCGCTCCTCATCATATTCTTGTTTATGACGTTTGAATTCCGCAATCGAGTTTTCAACCTCCTTTACCAACTCCTCTGTTGGAAACTGTAAAACATTCAAATATTATGTAAATTAGCCTACGAAAATGATTTATATGTCGACTAAATTCACGTCAGTGGAAACGTAGGTGATAAAATAGAGCAATAATATGCGGCTCTCTTCTTTACACCCTCCGATTCCATGTATCTACATATGTCAGTATTTAATATTGACATGAATTTGAGGTCATATATAGCAACAATCATTAGCCTATAAAGGTATATTACCACTCAATAAATCTTGCATCTATCTAATGCCACATATATGAATATGGTCAATCAGGGAAGCCACAATAGTTTATGGTGTGGCCAATAAATCTCGTCAAGGTCCTTAAAACTATGCGCGATAGAGTGAACCTGGGAATTAGTGAAGTAGAAAAAGTACTTCAACAAATCTATAAAGAACTTGTCTTAGAAGAAAATCTATACCTGCAAATTTTCACGTTTAAAAATGTCTCCCACAGCCAGATTTTGCTTTATCACATTCATTATATTCTCCTTCTGGCTTTCTAGGTACTCATTCACTGCCTTTGGACTTGATAGAGATGCCAATTGCTGTTCGTTTAGTTTCATATTTGCCTAGTCGAAAATATGATTAATTGAGACTTCATGCAAATATATACATCAAGCAAACACATGCCTAATGAAAACAGGATACTTTTACCAATACTGACCTGTATTTCTAAGAGTTTTGCTCCATAGAACTGCCTACCTTGTTCCTCAAACAAGGATTGAGGAATATCGACTTCAACCAACTGAAAAAAATGTATAATAAAATTTACAATGCAAGAAACGGAAAGCCAAATTGTAAGGAAGGAAGAATCATCATAATATCTTTACGGTATAGATAGAACATAGCCTTTCAGCAAAAATAGGTCACACTCTCGTTAGGAAAATAGGGAGGAATTTAATACTTAATTACAAACACTTATATTGCATGAGAAATTTTTACTTAAATGTAATGATTAATCACATTTTCTCACAAACAATTGATTATTGCAATTGCGAAATCATGGAGGATTGTTTCATGCATTCTATGCGGGTCCCATTAAGAAATAATCCCTGCACACGGATATGGAAACAGACAAACACCAAGTGTACCAGCATGCACTTGTACCCAGGCAAGAAATCTAGGGTGCTCATATAAGGTTTATATATATATATATATAAGAATTTCTATAGCCATCACAGAAATGAGATGAATAAAATACAGATGCTAATATGTCACAATCCTGGGACTGCAGTAACCTTTTGGAGCTGGTCTAGAATGGCATTATCAGTTGCCTGTTCTTTAGCTGTTTGCTCCACTTCAAGGCATCTTTTCAACAAGAATTCCTTAACCTGCAGATCATGTAAGTCAAAATTTCAGCAAAAAACTGTTTGATTAGGCAGAACTATACTGACCAGCCATATGTACATGTGGGTTAATAGCTCACCTCTTCAAGCGTAGTGCATCCAGGAAGAAGTTTATCAGCAATGGAATCTCCCAGCTCCGGGAAATCTCTATAAAAGAGTTCTTTACATTCAACCTAAAATGAAAATAAAGCAAAGAGGGAATTTTGAGTACTCTGTCATTAATGATATATCATGGAATCAATAGAAGCAGTATATAACTTGTAATACTAATTTTGTTTACTTGAAACTGATTACTGATTCAATTCAATGAAGCTCTGCTGATATGATGCAGACAGTACACTGTTTTGATAAAATATAATAATTATTCTAGAAGTAACTATTAATTTTTACATTTTAAATTTCTTTTGATTATCTTCAATAAAGCTAATAAAACACTCTTAATTAACAAAGTTCAGATACTATGCAGTACAAAAGAACCTGCTCAGTGCCTTCACTAATTTTATGATTTCCTGCTTTAAATGTGGAATTCTTTAGCCAAGAATGAACTCACAGTCAATTAAACCATAAAAAAACTCACAGTAAATTGAGCATGCACACCACGAAGATTTTCCTGTTTCCATGATTCAGGAAAAACAAGCGAAAATGACTTTGTTTCTCCTCGTTGAATTCCAACTATTGAATCAAGGAACCCAGGCAGGACTTTGTCTCCGTCATCTGTATCGAAGTTAAAACCTGCAAGAAAACAGCAATAAAGTTAACTACTTCGATTGACGATCTAACACTACAAAGAGCATAAATCTTATTTCATTTTATTTTTTAATTCAATTAATAAAGATTTTTGATTTCATAAATTGACCTTTTTTTATAGAGAGATGATAAAAACTAATGACATCAACAATGTTAACCTGTTTACGGTCGTCAACAAGAAGATTGATTTTTGTATTTTGCAAAGAAATATAAATTAGACACATTCACCTAATCCTTCTACGTATCAGATGAATTAATAGTGTACCTCCACACATTATTTGACATGATATTCAAAAATCGAGATGATATTTAGCCCTTACCTTGACCAGTTTGTAGCAAAAAACCTCAATGACATAATCATTTACAGTAACTCGCTAGAGGTTTGGTAGGGTTGCATGGTGCGGTTTGGTGTAGTTACAAGGTGTAACTGTAACCAAACCATATAGTGCGGTTAATATTATAGAATTAACCGTAACCACAGTTAACCAAACCGTTCGATTACTAACAATTTTGGTTAATATTTTGCGGTTACCTTTTTTTCCGATTAATATTTTGCGGTTAGCCTTTCCGTAACCGCAGTTAACCACACCTTTCGATTACTAACAGTTTTGGTTAATATTTTGCGGTTACCGTTTTTTACGATTAATATTTTGCGATTAGCCTTTTTTTGCTGTTAATATGTTATTCAAAGAATGAAAGAAGTAAATAAGCAAGCTAATAATAAAAGGAGTTTTAAAGTTCAAACCACAGCTATTACCCACTATTAATATTGCTATTAACGCATCTATGAAATTATTAGAAATTAGAACCAACATTATGCTATTAAAAAAAAGCTATGAATATTCCCTACAAGTTTGTTATAGATGTATGATATGAACAAGTAGAAAAATTATACTCCCTCCATTCCAAATTATATGACCATTATTGACTTTTGAAAGTCCATTTGAGACATTTTCAAACTCAAAATTGAGATGACTCAATAAAAAATATGAAACAATAAAACTTGCAATGAGTAATATTTTTTAAATAGTTTATAATATTCATTATTGTATTAATTAAAATTAAAGAATCTATGTCAATTTGAGTTTAAACATCTCTTAAGTTGATTTTAAAAAGTCAACAATGATCAAATAATATGAAACGAAGGGAGTATAAACAACTAAAAAGCTAGCAACACAAGGACAATTAATTCATTCATGGATGCACTTTCTATTATTAAGTTAGTAATCATATATTAGAGTTTCATTATACATATGTATGTCTCCGTGTGTGTATGTGTGTGTGTTTCGCTAGTAACCATTAGTGGTAACCACATGTGGTTCAATTTTTTATGATTTCGGTTTATTGAATTTTCAATTGGCTTCGTTTTTTCAGGGGTTTCCCCATTTTTTTGGTTTTCTGTTTTTTTATTCACCCCTAAGGTTTGGAACCAAAATAGATTCATCATTCTATTCAAGAACACGAGAACAAACTAATGCCCTCTTCGGGTATCTGAGTTGAAATACTAAACAAATGATTCTAATGATACTCATGTTCGAGCACTTAAATATTCAGGAGCATGGTTTAAAGTATGGGCCGTTGCGCCGAATATCGGCGTATCGGTCGGTGCCGAACCGTAATTTTGACACGTTTCATAAAATTAGAAAGTATTCATGTAAATGATAGTTTTCGGCTAAATTTTGGCAATTCGGCGTAACGTAATGGTTTCAGACCAAATAAAGAAGAAATCACGGCATAAAGGGGGAAAACACCACAAAAAGAAAATCGAATATGCTAAAATCTATAAAGAGAGATGACAAAAGAGAACAAATTTTTCTCTATAAATTATACCCATGTAGTACTTAGTTAAGTATACATTCAAAAATGAAAAAATATTGTACTTCATATATATTTAGTAAAGTTAAATTGTACTTAAAATGTACCTGTATAGCACCTAGTGTATAGCACCTAGTTACGTATAACTTTAAAAATGTACTTGCATATAAAATTAGTTAAGCAAAATTATACTTAAATTATTATTAAACTATGCCTATATAGTCCCTAGTTATGTACAACTTGAAAAAAATTACACTTAAAATGTACTTGGTTAAGTTAAATTGTACTTAAATTATGCAAAACATGTATGCTCAACCATTTGAGCTAAGACAACATCAATATCAACTTTATTCAAACGTAAAATTGATTAAACATATCTATGAGACGTTTGTTTTGTAATTTGAACAATATTGTTTGCACTAGATAGTTTTTTTTTTTTAAATCAATTGATTTATCTTGTTTTTATTATTTAGAATTTTTCACAATTTTTTTACTTTTTTTGAAGCTCCTTAACTAGCTAACGGTGCGCATCGCTCAATACCGATACCGAGTCAAAAAATGGCCTTCCGAAACATAGGCCGCTATCGCGACTTTGAACCATGATTCGAGTGACCCGATAAGACAAACTAGAATGTAATCCATTGCCAATTCTCTCTAGCAGCTATTGTGATGATCATCCAATAAAAATGTATAGAAATATGGAAATGGACCATGGTTATCAAAAAACAGTAACGTGATAGTAAAATGCATTTTAGTGCAAACGTTTCAAAACATGTTACACTTTTATTCTGAAACATTAAATGTGACAATCCAAAATTTGTTCTCCTATTTACTTAAACTTTTATTGCAAAAATATGATTACAACATTTTTTTATGATTTAAAAGTGAAGAACATCCTCTTATATCGCGCTTGAGCCATACAACCAATGGCTAAGATAAAATCTAATGGTAGGGTAGCATCCACTATCAAAACACATCCTCTAAAATATCTAGATATTTACAAAGTATTATAATTACATGAGTAAATCTAGAACACTATATTAGAATCTTGAATACGTAAAAGAAGATTAAAGGGAATGTCACCTACAACGATGACATGGCGTAATCTTGTTAAAAATATGCTTGTTGTGTGACTACGTTTGGGTAAACAACTCAACCAGTTTTAATTATATCTCAACTATTTTAAATCATCTCTCTTCAGAAAACTATTTTCAACATATCATGTTCTGGATAAATGTATTTCATACCAGCTAACCGATTCAAAGAAATCTGCCCCTACCATACTCCATACCACGAAAAGTGACATTTTTTGTGCCCAATTTCGTTCCATATACCGCATTGAATCACAATATAGGTAACATTGCCATAAACTAGATATCATCATCTTTGTGGAACTTAATAACCAAAACTCCTCGACTTCTTTGGTTGTCTTTTTGCAAGAATAGCACATAAGCCAAGAAAAGATATGATTGTTTTCTTAATGGTCTACTTGCACGTACCTTTGAATAAACACCCAAGGAGAATAAGAGCACATGGATGAAAAATTTATACAGTTATACAGCCAATATGTTAAGATCTTCAGAAAACTCTTAATTCACGTTTAGCATGTTACACAGAAGCAAACAGTGGGATGCTTCCTTAAGAGCCGTTAAGTAACCAACTCATCTAAAATCTTAAGCTATTAGAAAGAGGCACCAACAATTATATTGTGCTAATTCTCCCCTCAAATGCAAATTTCTAAAGAAGGGACAAACTAAAATGCATTTGCACTATCAAATTAATTAATAAAGGCAACGTGCAATTAGGAAGATTTGAACCCAAGATCTTGCACACCCAGAGCTCTAATATCATGCTAAGTTACCAACTCATCTAAAAGCCTAAGCTATTAGAAAGAGGCGCCAACAATGTATATCATGCTAATACTAGTTAAAACTTTATTCTTACATAACCATATACTTTTACTAACTTGGTTCTTTGATCTATAGATCACTCCAACCTATGACCTCATATCTATGTTATATCCGAGTACCTTTGCTAATATATAGTTAGCTATGCTCATATACCTCTGCAAGGGAAAAGAGTAACTCATTCAATTTTTCCTTTTTTACGAGTATTAAGTTTTGCAAGAACACTTAGAATAAAAAATTTCAATAGATTTCTCTTGATAAAAACTTTAAAAGAAAAATATAAATGAGAAATCGTAGTCGTTAAAGTTTGATATGATTTAAAATAATCTGTTTCCAAGTATGTTTTATGCAAACTTTAGTATTTTAAGACTATTTTTTCCTGGATGAGGGGAGCCGGGGAGAGTTCCATTTCGGTTTTAGGTGTTACATTCCTAATTACTTATCTGTATTTTTAAGTAGACAATGAATAATTCATATCCCAATGAAAGGAGGACACATGCATCCATGTCCTTGTACATGATTCCCAGAAATAATTTTCTAAGGAACCACAGGCTAGTAGTCCAACCCATAGTAACATGAAAAAAGTAATGGAATATGTGGATAAGTGAAGGCATACTCGTAATTAAAATTGAAAAGACAAAGAAGCTTAAGTTCATATGGTCAAACCTTTAGTCTCTGCAGATGGAATTTTTTGGACGGTAGTTCCATCTTGCTCAATTGTTGTTGCTGATACATCAAGTACTGCTACATCACCAACCTGTGGAAGTTCTAAGCTCATGTAATTTTCATACCTCAACTGAAGTAGAAAAGAGTCGGTGTATGTATATAAATACATACTACATTTGTATATGGGAGAAAGAGATCATTCTCTCCATTTGATATTCTCCCATGCAAAGTTGAATATGGCTCAGATATATCATAACCCCTTCTTACAAAATAATAGGAAATTGTATACTGTATTTTTTCAAAACACTTGGCTTTAAACTAAATATGTTTTTACTGTTTATTGCACGAGTCCAATGCTGGTTGGTGAATCTTCTAAAGTTTAAATAAAATATAGACTATAATATGTGCTAATTTAGCACACTGAATAATTCTGTAAAGTTAACTGGCATCATATGTATGTTACTCTAATTCTGTAAAGTTAACTGGCATCATATGTATGTTAGTGATTTAGGATGCACTTGACAACCTTTCTCCAAAGATGAGCTAGTTGAAAGACAACAAAAATTTAAAACCTTTGACTTTTGTAAAAAAATAAATTATTAAAACATTCACATTCTTTTTGAGAAAATAAGGTCGAAGTGTGATAATGTAAAACTGTGGCCTCCTCACAAATGATTTTCCTTTCCTGTTAACTTTCTTGAACAATATTGAATTTTGTGTATCGAAAGTGTGAGCCACTACTCCACATCTTTGCCTTTATATCTCCCTCCTTCCTTAGTGGGCCAAGAGGGAAAAAGAGAAGAACACGAAGATGGAAAATAGTATTCTAAAGACCACCGACTAAATTTCCTACCCAAGCATTAAACAAGAATGTCTACCATTAGCATTAAAGTAAAGTGTCCGATGAGGATGGTTGAACAATTGAGATTAGCAAAAGGTTTGTCACTATTTTTTCCAGCATGTATTTTTCCTTGAGGCATTCTTTTTATAAAACTTGGATTATAGTATATAATTCAAAAAAATCACAAAAGATTGTATTGAGGGAAAAAGGGATAGATAAATAGTTTAAATTAGTATCTGAAAACAGTTAAATAAACATAGTTTACCTGTAGTCCTCTGTCAATTACAATTCTCAGTGCACTAAGAGTCTTATAACGACGTCGTAGTTCTTGTTCAGAAGTGCTTTGAGCATCAATGTCACTATCTACCTCAACAACAATCTTTAAATTCTTGTATGCATCCTCAGAAACCCATTTGACTTCTGGAACGATATCGGCAATGACATCATATCTAGAACATAAATTAAATTAGTATGGACTACCCCAAGAATGCACTTAAAACTTAAAAGAGAACACTACCAAGTACCACCAAAAAAATTGCTTTTTAAAATGCTTCACATCTAATGCAAGAAAGCTGTATTTTCGAATTCTGGCCGAGGTAAGCAACACTTGTCTCTAAATACTTGCCAAGTGTCGTGCCCAAAAAACTAATGACAAAAGCTAATGTCAACGTGAATTCATTAATGGTATAGAAAAGATGCAAGAAATAAAAGAAAAGAAATAAACTGGGGTTTTTAACAAGCCTTAGCATATATAGATAATAACAGAACACACTCACTTTAAATTATGATTTTCCAAAATTCTTACTTAAATATAATTATAGGCACCTCGCCGAGCTTCTCAAAATAACATATCACAACGGCAAGATAACATTTCAACATAAACTACATGTTATCACTTATCACATTTCAAATAGTCAACAATTAACACATTTAAGTGTTTTGTTTAATGGCAATCATGGGTATCCAAACCTCTTAGAGCATTTGACTACTCCCACAGTACACATCCCCCACAAGAGCCGTGCACTGGGAAAATCCAAGCATATGCTTGTGTGGGTATCACTTGGAGTTGGAAAGGTTTAATCATGTGACATCGCCCTTATTATGGTAGAGTAAATGCCATTGAGCCAACCCTTGGGGTAAGTAACACATTAGATGCTTAGGCCACTCTCTGAGTGTAGCAAGGCCCTATTCTAACTTTATTGTGGCAATTTAAACACAAGGAAAAGCCGATATTACAATTTACAGGTTATGTCTATTTGAATTAATGCATGGAAGCTGCTTTAAATAAAATTCATGCAAGAGATACATTACTTAAGAAAATGAATTTTGACGAACCTCAAAGTGTTCAGAGAGGAATAGGTCTTTTCCATGTCAGAAAACTTGGTTGCAATGTGGATCGAGTCCTTTAAAGCACGTCCATTTACCTATAAATATGATGTATCAATACTAGGAATAGAAGTGCCCTTCAAGAATTCTATAAACTTTTTATTAATTGCAATGTCCACCACGAACAGATACAAGTCATCTTCATTAAATTTTGAAGTGTAAATCAGATAATTTAATGGGCAATTCCAGAAGAAATGCTTCTGATCATTCTCGCAAAAAGTAAATTGCAGGTAACCAGGTACTATATACAATACTGTTTCAGAAAAAGAAAAAAAAGGTACTATATACAGTACTTCAATCACTCTCTCTCTCTCCCTTCCACTTGTATTTTGTTTCCCCCCCCCCCCCCTTTTCATTCCCTTTGAGGATTTTGTTGGGTTTTTATTTATTTATTTTATATATTTTATTATTATTATCTATTTTATTTTTTTTATTTTTTTGGGGGGTCGGGGGTTTGTCCACCCGTTCTTTTAAGAAAACCAATTCAGCACTTTTGCCTGTCATAAAAGTATTAGAGGAAAAACCTTCTAATCTATACTGACAAGCACTCTGTTCTAACAAATTGAAATTATTGCAATTGGGGCCGCCACTTTTTATGGGAAGTCCAGAACATTATCTTCTAAACCATAAGATGGAGAAAATGAACAGTATACCATACCAAAGACATGGCATGCGGAATGGTTCTTTTCAAAATGGATTCAATTGCAGCCTTTTGAACATTTTGCTTTCCAACATGACTTATAAGAATACTCTCTGGAACCTTCTTTCCAGCGCGAAATCCAGGAACCTGAATGTAAGAAACAAATAAATATGGTTCGCATTCCACTTTCTGAAAAATTGAATCTATAAGGAGGTGCCTAAAAGAACATATTTGATTTTAGTATTACTCCGTATTTGATTTAATATTACTCCTCTAGCAAAAATACCTTTGCCAGAAAATAATTGAGTAAATAAAATAAAGCAATATATATCTAAAGATGAAGCTATTTATCAAGGGCACCAAGGGTGGCAGTGCCTGACATGGAACATACAAGAAAAATAGCAGCTATATAATTTGTACTATTCAAATGATACAGGCTTGAAAAAATAAATGCTAAACTCGGACATTCTTGCTACACAAATGCCATCTCCCAAAGTTAGCAATCAAAACAGTTACATCTCTGTGAGATCATAAACATTTAGTGCAAATGGACCTCATAATATGAGTCATAAGTAATAATTACCATCTCTAGAGTCGGTGAGAAAATACAGTATGTAACATTTTATTTTGTAATAAAATATCACTGTATCTAATCCCAATTTTTAGGTAGTTTTGTAACATTGGCACTCCGTAAATTGTTATTGGCACACATCCCCATTTTATAGGAAAGAGAAAATTATTCTTTACATTCTTTAGTTAACTTACTCTTTTGTAGAAAGTGGAGTGTGATTGACAATTTGTTGAATATCAATATAGCACCCCTTTCAAATATATGTCTCTATTATAAAATATTTCCTTAATTCCACGAAAAGAGACCCATTAGTTTTTTTTCCTAGTCAATTGGCGAAATCCTAAAATTCAAAAAATTATGTGAATTTTATTTATTTATTAATGCAATAACTAATATTGTAAACTACTTAAAGGTTTTTTTACTAAGAACAAAAACGTCATTCCAAAAATTAAAAAAAAAAATCACATCACACTTTGAATTTTAGGATTTTGCAAATTAACACGAACAAATATGGGACTCTTTTTGTGTACCGGAGGGAGTATTATTCCTACACAATCAGTATGCCATTACTCTGATGGTAATTCTGATAAGAAATTCTATTAAAGAACAAACAGAAGTGCTACGCAGTTGTACCTTTGCCTGCTTCATAAACTCATGTAAGACTCTTTTGTAACAATCCTCGCATACAATCGGTGGAACTTCCACACTCAATCTGACCTGCCCATAGAATCATACGTTATTTGTAATAAGAGAAAAATAAAAATTAGAAAAGGTATTAAGTAACCAACTCATCTAAAAGTGAAGTTGTTACAAGGAAACCCCAACAATGTATATCAAGCTAATACCCCCCTAATGTGCATACATAGAGAGGATTAAATGCATATGCATCATGTGCACCCATATAAAGGGCAACATGCAGTCAACAATATTAACCCATAACCAATGCACACCCATATAAAGGGCAACGTGTGGTGGGGAAGATTTGAACCAAGACCATGAACAACTACAGCTCGACTACCTAGTTAAGTAACCAACTCATCTAAAAGCTTAAGCTAGCTAACAAAAAGGTTGGATCATATCCAGTTACAAGCATGTATAAACCAGTCTACCGACTATGATCTGAAAATCTCGTGAAAGAACTACAAACACCCCTACAAACTTTAAAATTGGGCAGTAAAAACAAAATATTAAAACTGATTAATTACGTCAAACTAAACAATGTTATTGTTAACGTCAAGATTTCGTCACGCGCCTCAATCACCAAAAGCGCGTCTAATCCTTCACAGTAAACACGTCAGCACCGGATCTCGATGGCTTGGGCCGCCAGGGATCGCTCCGGTGTGAGAATAAGTATAGGCCGGAAAAAGGATTAACAATGGAGGTTATGTGCTCTAGTGTCTGGAAGAGTAAAAATGTTATGTTCTTTGTGTAGTGCTCTGTATCCTTATATTATCTCACCACCTTGCATGTCATCTCTACGCTGATGTCATCTTATTTCATGCAGGCTTTATCAAACCCTTGTTACCCACTAAGTCAATATTATGTCAAGTCCTCATTAATGAAGACGGCTTGAGGCGGCTTGGCCCATCCCTTCAATCAGCCGCCTGCTAATCACCTTTTTAGAGATAACCCTTGTTAGCTAAGCTAACCAACAAAAAGCTGCCACCCGTCCCCCACTTGCTCAGCACAAATATCCGGTCCCAATCCAATTAAACAACCATTTAAATAACAACCCAATACTCCAAAGGCCCAACTAGTACTGACCCGACCGGCCCAAATATCCACAGCTCAACATTGCCCCCTAGTCTTTTATTAAACAGAGTATTTGATGAAAGAGTATACCAGAGTTCGACCCAATCAACAAGGAAATGTAAATAAATTTCGGTAAAACCCACTCAATAGAAAGCCCATAACCGGGTACAGGCCCCCCAAATTTAAAAGCAAATACCAACCCTTCAAATTCAAAAGCAAACGACGGCTTCTTCAATTCCAAGAACAGACGCCAGCCTTTTCCATCATTATCTTCATTAAATGTGCAGCCCTTGGGTTTTGCGAATCACCGAAAAGGCAACCCTATAAAGCCTCAAACCCTTCATTTTGGACAACTTTACCTATTCACTTGAGATTCAAAATTCTCTAGCTTTCTTCTTCCTCCGGCTTTTTCTTTCAATCGGTCTGTCAACAATGGCCTCCCAAAACACTGAAAACACTACTCTGTCTTCTGAGATTCCTCCATCTTCCAATCCGACCGCTCCAAACCCCAGGTCTGCTCCATCTTCCGGCAAAAATCCTACACCCCCCATCCCTGGACCTCCTCCCTTCAACTTCGAGGATGAGGAACAACACCCCATTGCCAACAGCCCTTCTAAACTGACAGAGGATGATCTCAAACCCATCCGAGAACGCTATCTAATTCCAGACACCCATCATTTGAAATCACCAGCCCCTACTGACCGAATGTATCATCGCCCTGACGGCTGGACCGCTATGCCTCTCATTTTCCTGGAAAGAATGCGATTCCCCCTACATACTTTCATCGTCACCCTTCTAGGGTTTATGGGCGTTGGATTTGCCCAATTAGCTCCTAACTCCTATATCCACATCTTGTCTTTCATTGCTTTTTGTAGCGAAATAGGAGTTCCACCCTCTATTGACTTTTTCTTTTCCCTCTTCACTTCCGGTAAGAGCCGAGAACTGGGCTTTAAGGTGCTGGGTAAACAAGCTTCAAAATCCAACGCCAGGTTCGATAAACGCCCCTTGATGGACACCCCTTCGAGCAACAAAAAATGGTATGAAAAATGGTTTTTTGTCAAAGGGCTCGAAATCTCTTCTATTCCCGATTGGACCACCTCTGTGCACACCACTGCAGATCTTGGTGATCTTCCCGAAGATCGTATAAGGGAGATAGCAAAGCTTATGGAGAAGCTTCCAATGAAGGAATAGAGCTTCGCCCTTCTAAGTAAGCACGCCTAGCTATTCGACCACAAACGTAAGTTCTGAACCCAATACTTGTATAATTTTCCAAATTTTCTTCAATTATTATTCTGAAATATTCTTCTTGTGCACAGTGTCCTTGATCAAGCCTTCTTCTCCTGACCGAAGGGATTCAGAACAATTCCTTTCTGCCAAGCCAACCCAAGATCCTCCTGAAGCTCAAGAAACCGAAAGAGCAAACCGCCAAAGACCAACATACCGAACCCCCAGCGGCCGAATTAAACCCTGCCGAAGGGTCTAGCCAGCCTCGCCAAAAGAAGAGAGCTGCTAGAAAGCCCAGACATACTCCAGCCCCCGTCCTCACCGAGGGCCTCCTCGATATGCCTATTGCTAATCGTACCAAGGTGCTCCTTACCAAAAAGCGAAAGGCGAAAGTCAAAATTATCCCTCTCACAGCTGAAGAGTTAAGAGTACCTACTGGTCAATCCCATCCTTCACCGACCGAAGCCGATGAATTTGAGGCCGAACCCAGTTCTCCTCTTGTTCGAAAAAGAAAACCCTCTTCGGATAACCAGTCACCCCCACCAATTGACCCTCCAACAGCTTCCAACCCTCCTCTAATTGAACAACCAATAACTTCACCACCACGACCAACCCCTTCCTACTTCGGATCAACGCCTGGAGCATCTCGATCACCCAGCCTATGGCCTGACCAGAACGAGGAGTTCCCTCTGCACCTCTACACCTCTTTCGTTCTGGACACAGACAACCATCGGTTTGGCAACAGTTCCATTTCAGATCTGATGGAAGAAGGCCTAGCTAATCAAGCCCGAGTAAGTAATTCATTACTTATCCATTTTTATACATGAATTTCCTCTTACAACTTTTCTCCTAATTCTGAATAATTGCAGGCAAATGGAGTCTTCGGGCGTCTTTATCAAAGATATAAAGAAGCCGAAGCCCAAGAAGAGGCGGCTCGAAGAGAAAATGCCATCTTAAGATCTGCTCTGGCCAAGGAGAGAAGCGAACATGAGAATACCCTCTTCAACTCCAAGGGTCTCCAGAATGACCTTCTCAAATTAAAAGAACAATTAACTGCATCCGAAACCCTTCAACAAGCAACTGCCCAACGGAACGAAGACTTGCAAGGGGCCAACGAGCGGTTAATCCAACATAACCGAAACCTAACCCAATCCGTAGCCGAAGCCAAAAAATCGGAAGAGCGACATCTTGACCTTCGGGGCAAAGTCGAGAAGGAGATTCGTGATCTAAAATTAGTCGACCCCCCACTTACAGAGGACCTCCACAAACAAATACAAATCGACTATCGCAAATCTGCCAAACTTACAAACGAAATAGTTCAAATGTATACCGAAGGCTATGAGGCGGCCCGAAGCAGCGGCAAAGCTAAACTAGCCGCTGTTGCTGTAAACCCATTGCTCCTTGATTCTTCTGAAGACGAAGACGAGGAGTAATGCCGAAAACGACCCACCTTCACCTTTTAGCTTCATGAACTTGTAAACTTTCAACAATATTGTAACTCCCTTTTTGTTTATTTAATGCAATATATTTTATTCCTTATCACTCCTTTTCAATTTAAGTTATATTGTTATCCAAACAATATATAATTTGAACTCAAGACTTTAAGTAGAATCAAGTAACGATGTAAGGCAAGACTTACTCGTTATCGAAGAATGATGTAAACCACCGTTAGACCGAACAAATCACCGAACTTCCAATAAGAATAGTTGTTCCGAAGAGTTTATGATATCATTTACCCTTATGACTGGCAACCTCGTTCTCTCCGAGAGTCGAACGGGTTTAACCCAAAGATATTCCTCTTCGCTACGAGGAGTCGAAGGGATCCAACCTTATAACAATTTGGTAACCTTGTTCTCTCTGAGAGCCGAACGGGCTCGACCAATCAACATTTCGCTTCGCTACGAGGGGACGAAAGAATCCAACCTTATAACAATTTGGTAACCTCATTCTCTCTGAGAGCCGAACGGGTTCGACCAATCAATATTTCGCTTCGCTACGAGGAGACGAAGGAATCCAACCTTATTCCCAGCTGACAACCTCGTTCTCTCCGAGAGCCAAACAAATTTAACCCAAAGATATTCCTCTTCGCTACGAGGAGTCGAAGGGATCCAACCTTATAACAATTTGGTAATCTCGTACTCTCCGAGAGCCGAACGGGTTCGACCAATCAACATTTCGCTTCGCTACGAGGGGACGAAGGAATCCAACCTTATAATAATTTGGTAACCTCATTCTCTCCGAGAGCTGAACGGGTTCGACCAATCAATATTTCGCTTCGCTATGAGGAGACGAAGGAATCCAACCTTATTCCCAGCTGGCAACCTCGTTCTCTCCGAGAGCCGAACAGGTTTAACCCAAAGATATTCCTCTTCGCTACGAGTCGAAGGGATCCAACCTTATAACTATGTAGTAGACAGATCAGTCTTGAAGAAAAAAGTCATCTTTATTGATAACTGCTGTCATAATTACAGACTCCTGTACTTTGATAATGACGTTACTGAAAATATTTACGAAGTCCTTCCAGCATGCCAAGTATTCTTTATATCTGATCCATCCAATGCTCGCAACCGATAAGTTCTTGGCTTAGGTACATCGATAACCTCATATGGGCCTTCCCAATTTGGCATCAGTTTTCCCATATTCTGAGGCGTAGAAGCTTCTACTTCCAGAAGAACGAAATCTCCAACTTCAAACCTTCAGAGCTTTACCCCTTTATTGTAATGTTTTGCAACACGACGTTGATATGCCGTCAATCTCACCAAGGCTGCCTCCCTAACTTCTTCAAGCAGATCCAAATTGACTTTAAGTCCCTCATCATTATACACTTCTTTGAACTGACTGACCCGAAGACTTGTAGACCCAATCTCCACAGAAACCAGGGCATCCGAACCATAGGCCAATCTAAAAGGCGAGTCCCCTGTTGTAGTCCTTGTCGTAGTTCGATAAGCCCACAGCACGCTGAGCAACTCTTCAGGCCATCTACCTTTCGCTTCATCCAATCTTTTCTTAATTCCATTCAGGAGCGTTCTGTTGGTTACTTCAACTTGCCCATTAGATTGTGGATGAGCGACCGAAGTTTTTCGATGCTGAATTCCCAACTCCTTCAAAAAGGCTTCAAACTTCGATCCCACGAACTGGCGACCATTATCTGAGACTACCGCCATAGGAATACCAAAACGGAACACCACTGACTCCTTCAGAAACTTTAAGCACTCTTGCTCTGTAATCAACCGAAGTGGTTTCGCCTCTACCCATTTAGTCATGTAATCAATTGCCACTATGACAAAACTAACTTGACCTTTCGCTTTTGGCAATGGACCTAGTATATCCACCCCCCATACAGCAAAAGGTATAGGAGATAAAACCGAGTATATCTCTTCTGGTGGCTGATGTGGGATCGGACCATTCAACTGGCATTTCTAGCACTTTTTCACATAATCGGTAGCTTCCTTAAAAATTGTAGGCCAATAATATCCTTGACGAAGCACTTTATATGCTAACGACTTCGTAGCCATGTGATCACCGCAAATTCCTTCATGAACCTCCCGAAGGGCATACTCAGCCTCAGAGGGAACCAAACATTTCAGCAAAGGAGAAGAATAAGCCCTTCGATAAAGATCTCCATCAATAAACACAAAGTTTGCGCTTTTATACTTCACTTTCTTTGCTAACGTCTGATCCGAAGGTAGTACGCCATCTGCCAGATAGTTTATATAAGGCGTCATCCAGCAATTATATCGTTCGAGGCACATTACTTCCTTGTGCTGGATGCTGGGTTGCTTCAAAACCTCCAAGTAAACGGACCCGTCGAAAGCACTTGATTCAGTTGTAGCCAACTTTGACAAAGCATCGGCATTTGAGTTGTCAGTTCGACCAACCCCCTGAAATTCGTAAAAGTCGAAGTACTGAAGCCGATCTTTTAACTCTGCAAGATACTTAACCATCTTCGAGCCCCGAGCTTCATATTCCCCTGAAACTTGTTTGATGACGAGCTGAGAATCACTGTAGATGATCAGCTTCTGTACCTCCAAGCTCTTTGCCAATCTCAACCCAGCTAACACTGCTTCGTATTCAGCCTCATTATTTGTTGCCCTGTACCCAAATCTGATAGCCTGCTGCACTTTGAATCCCTCCGGACTCGTTAGAATGACCCCAGCACCACTGATGTCCGAAGTAGAAGACCCATCAGCATATAACGTCCAAGGACTGTGCGACTGCTGAACTGTTGCTACCGTTTCTGTAGATCTCTCAGCTTCGTTCAAACTCTCATCGGCTTCGGAGAACGAGCATTATACCACGAAATCGGCCAAGGCTTGACCCTTAATAGCTGTCCGAGGATGATACTCTATAAAGAATTGGGATAACTCCATCGTCCATGCAGTCTTCTCAAAACCTCTGGCTTTCCCAACACCTTCTTCAGTGGTTGATCCGTGTATACCACTATTACCCGACTTTGGAAATATTGCCGAAGCTTTCGGCTAGCTACTATCAAAGCGAAGGCAAACTTCTCAAGGTTTGGATACCTTGTTTCTGCATCCCTAAGGGCATGGTTTACATAGTAAACCGGGTGCTGCTTACCCCTAACTTCTCGCACCAGAACCGCTCCTACTGCCAATGAACTTGCAGCCAAATACAAATATAAAGGTTCAGCAGGAACTGGCTTCACCAACAAAGGCGCCGAAGACAAATACTTCTTTATCCCCTGGAAAGCATCTTCACACTCCGAAGTCCACTGAAACGTCTTTTTGTATTCTTCGGCCCTTTCAACGTGTCGAAGAACGGCAAACATCTTCCTGCTGATTTAGACATGAACCTTCGCAACGCTGCTATCCGACCTGTCAGACGCTGAACATCTTTATAGGATTGTGGAGTCTTCATATCTAAGATAACTTGAATCTTCTCTGGGTTTGCTTCGATACCTCTTTTGCTGACCAAATAACCCAGAAATTTGCCTGCTCCAAGCCCGAAAGTGCATTTAGTCGGATTCAGCTTCAAATCATAATGTTTCGCCATTTGGAAGCACTCCTCTAGATTGTCTAGATGACCCCGAACCGACATGCTCTTCACTATCATATCATCGACATAGATCTCCATATTCTTCCCTAGCTGCTTTGTGAAGACGTGGTTCATCATCCGTTGATATGTAGCTCTCGCATTTATCAAACCGAACGTCATCTTCTTGTAGGCGTATACCGACCGATGAGTAATAAAAGTTGTTTTCAGGATATCCTCCTTGCACATAGAAATCTGATGATATCCCGAAAAAGCATCCATAAAGCTAAGTAAGGCATACCCCGAAGTTGCATCAATGAGCTGATCGATGTGAGGCAAAGGATAGAAGTCCTTCAGGCACGCCTTATTCAGATCGGTATAATCTATGCAAACCCGCCACATTCCATTCTGCTTCTGCACCAGAACTACATTGGTCATCCACTCCGGATAATCAATCTCAAAGATAAAGTCCGCAGCCAGCAACTTTGCAATTTCCTCGTCGATTATCTTCTGTCTTTCTGGCGCAAAGATCCTCCTCTTCTGTCGAACTGACTTTTTTGCTGGATCCACGTGCAGTTTGTGTTCGGCTACCTTCCGGCTTACCCCCGACATATCACTAGGAACCCAAGCAAAGATATCAGCATAATACCGAAGCAGCTCCGTCAGATTTGTCCGAAAATGCTCTGGCAGCCCCGAACCGATTTTCACAGTCTTTTCTTTCTTCCCTGATATTAGTTCAATTTCTTCGATCTCCTCTGCCGGTATAACCAATGATTCTGTGCTGCTCTCAGTAAATGGCTCAATCTCGATAGCCATTGTCTGCTTCTGCCTGCTAACCCCCACACCCGAAGTGATTAAAGCATTCCGATAACACCTTCTTGCCAAGTCCAGATCTCCTGCAACTTCGTTAACTATATGTGGCGTCGGAAACTTAATCTTGAAATGGGGGAATGGATGTAACTGCCTGAAGAGCTGTCAAAGTAGGTCTCCCTAGAATAGCATTATATGCAGAATCCACATGTACAACATAAAATTTACACATAATTTGAACCTGTTGAGGAGCCGTCCCAAAGATAACTGGCAGCTCAATAGTCCCTGACACTTTAACGGGGTCGTTGCTGAAGCCATACAAAGTAGAGCCTCCTGCCCAATTTCCATCTTCTGACCATCCAAAGGCATCCTATGGTGCATGTGCGTACAGAATATCTACAGAAGACCCATTGTCTATCATCATTCTCTTCATGTCCACCGAACCTACTTGTGCCGTAATCACCAGAGCTCCTTCGTGCGGTTCAATTGGTTCTGAAGGGAAATCATCATCTGTAAAGGAGATGATCGATCCTGGATACGCTCTCTCAGCCTTCAAAAGCTTACCCGTCACCGCCATCACCGAATCCAGATAACTTCGACGCTTCTTCCCCGCAGCTTTACCAAAGTTGCCCCCGGTAGTCACGTCTACCACATGTCTTGCCTGTTGATTCTGAATTGGTTGCACTGGCTGGTTAACTTGAGCTGGTTCCCTATTCCTCGGATGCCCCCTTTGCTGTTCTCGTCCTGCCACGTACTGAACCAAGACTCCACTTTGTACTTTCCTTTAAATGAACTCCTTCAGATTCCAACAAGAATTAGTGTCATGCCCAACCGCCTGGTGGTAATCACAATACTTAGCGGGATCTCCGGATCCTGGCCTAAGATTATTTCGAGGTTGTTAGAAATACGGCTGATTCTTTATCTGTTCCAAAATGGTAGCCCGGTCTGTGTTGAGCTGAGTATATACCTTATTCACATTCGGTCCTGGAAGAGGTGGACGATCTCCTTTTTGTCCCCATGTATTGTTGTACCTCTTTTGGTTTCCATCAGATCGGTCATTATTGCCGCCATTCTTCTTATGATTACAGTCAAACTTCTCTTTATCTTTGTCCTTCGCCCTTTCCGAAGAACCACGCTTCAAGCTGTTCATTGCCTCTTCAACCACTATGAACCCTTCTGCCTTTTCAAACGCTTCGGCCAAGCTCTTCGGATGGTTGAACATCAGCTTCTTTACCAACTTCTCGGACTTCACCAAATCTAAACCGTTTTGAAATAACCCCACAGCCTGAAGGTCATTAAGATCTGACACTTGTCCCACTGCATCTTTGAACCTCTTTACATACTGGCCCAGAGTTTCGTTTGAATAATGCCTTACTTGTGCCAGTGATCCTGTGGACTTTCCCCTTCTCTTGTTGCTCCCAAACCGAGAATGAAACTTGTCACACAAATCAGCCCAAGATGAAATCGAGTCCGAAACCAGAGTCCCCATCCACTGCCTTGCATCTTTTCTCAGCGTCATCCCAAAGGTCTGACACTTAGCCGCATCTGAATAGTCGTAATAATCCATCAACCTATCAAACGCTTGGCTGTGGTCGTAAGGATCCCCTGAGCCATCGTAACTTTCCATATAAGGCAACTTCTTAGAAGGATCTGCCTTCTCCCGAAGGATTTCCGAGGAAAAAGGAAACGCCTTCATTCCCGAACTATCTTTCCCTTGCCGGACTTCGGCCAGTTGCTTCCGAAGCTCCTTCATCTCCTCGGCTAAGAGTTCAACTCCTCCTGGCTTTGGGTTTAGCTTCGGAGAGCACTTCTTCCTTGAGGAACTCTTCTTCTTCTGGTCAGTTCGGTCGAAACGAGAATCCACAGGGCGGTGCGCCCTCTTCAGACTTCTCGGAGAATAACCACTTGAACTGCTTCGGCCACTATCCTCTTCACTATACTGAGAATAATATTCGATGCTAGGTACCTTCTTAGAAGCTTCAGGAGAGCGTCCTCTTGATCTGCTTCGTCTTCTGTCATTACCGCCATCCTGAGAAACCTCATGGCGAGATGCCCTCCTTGGATTTTCGGGAATACGACGTCTTTCATCACTTCGGACAGGAGAACGGCTCCGAAGCCTATTTTCTGAACGCCTAGAATCTTCATCACCCCTTGTTCGTTTACCCAAAGACCTACCCTGTTCTTCGGGTTGAGTATAGCTGGATGCTCCACCTTCCAACTCAGCCACAAGAACCATCTGTTTAGCAATCTCCTCCCTTTGTTGCAAAAGTGCCTTCAAAGCCATATCAGTTTCTTGTGTCATCTTTGCCAAAGTAGATGCCTTGTCCACCGGTCCTTCTCGGTACTAGGTTCTAGGTGCCTTCTATCTTTTTCTGATCTTTAACAGGTCTTTTACTGGTAGTAGCAAATAACTTCCTCTTAGTATCACCGTGATCTCTTGGATGAGACCTTCCCGGAACATCTTGTGACCCAAGCCTATCATGGATACTTTTTGAAGGACCCAACCTATCTGTCACATAAATCCTCTGTTGAGAAGAACTTGCTGCCGTAGGCTGCCCTTCAACTGTAACTGTCCTACTTTTCACTATAACCTCCGATGTAGGACGTCAAATAACTGTGATTGAAAACCAGAATCGCTAGAAAAAAGCCTTCCTTCTAGTGCCAATGTTAACGCCAAGATTTCGCCACGCGCCTTAATCACCAAAAGCGCGTCTAATCCTACACAGTAAACACGTCAGCACCGGATCTCGATGGCTTGGGCCGCCAGGGATCGCTCCGGTGTGAGAATAAGTACAGGTCGAAAAAAGTATTAACAATGGAGGTTATGTGCTCTAGTGTCTAGAAGAGTAAAAATGTTATGTTCTTTGTGTAGTGCTCTGTATCCTTATATTATCTCACCACCTTGCATGTCACCTTCTACGCTGATATCATCTTATTTCATGCAGGCTTTATCAAACCCTTGTTATCCACTAAGTCAATATTATGTCAAGTCCTCATTAATGAAGACGGCTTGAGACGGCTTGGCCCATCCCTTCAATCAGCCGCCTGCTAATCACCTTTTTAGAGATAACCCTTGTTAGCTAAGGTAACCACCAAAAAGCTGCCACCCGTCCCCCACTTGCTCAGCACAAATATCCGGTCCCAATCCAATTAAACAATCATTTAAATAACAGCCCAATACTCCAAAGGCCCAACTAGTACTGACCCGATCGGCCCAAATATCCACAGCCCAACAGTTATGATACATGTTTATTTTAAGGATCATGTCAAGCAAAAACCTGAAAATAAAAAAATACTCCCTTTGTCCCAAAAAAAAATGCCAAGTTTGACTTTTTTGGTCAAATTGACCATTTTTAAAACTAATTTTTGTAACTTTTCTTTTGACAAAAATATAGGTGAAGAATTATAACTACAAGAAACCACACAGACAATTTGTACTAACCCCAATTCTTATAGTTTCAAAAAGTATTTCTATACCCTTAATTATTAATTCTAAAAATAGTCAATTTGACTCCAAAAAAATAAAAAATAAAAATTGATCAGTTATTTTGGGACGGAGGAGGTAAGAAAGTGACACCCAATTGATACAAAAACCCAAAATTAAGATTGTAATTAGCGAATACAATAAAGAACAACATATGAATTTGGAAAAAATATAGTACTATAGTACTAGTAATAAATAAAAACATCAATGACTCACCCTTGAATTGGGTTCTTGGGTTTCAGTAATCTGGATATCAGCGGGAAGAGGGTCTTTTACGGCTTCAATGGCGGGTGAAGATGGGGAAGAAGCAGCTGCAATAACTGTATTTCTGGAAGATGAGTGTTTCCGAAGGAGATAGAATTGGCGGGAAGAGGAAAATGATTGTTTATGTGAAGTGGAGAGGAATTTGAAATTGATTGTGTTATGGGGTTGAAGAAGTGGGGGAATAGGAGAGAGAAGAGTGGATTTGAAATGGAGGGAATTTGGAGTTGTAGTAGAGCAGCTACAGAGTTCCATTTTTATTTTTTATCTTTTTTGGGTCTGTGAGGAGAGGAGTGTGAATCTGTTGAAGATTGAGAGAGATGAGAAATTGGAAGATCTTTGATGGAATAATGGATAGGATGGTGTACGTCGTTGTTTCAATCTGTTGAAGATGGAAAGATGGGAAATTGAAAGAGTTTTGATGGAATAATGGATAGGATGGTGTACGTCGTCGTTTCAAGTGCTGACTAGCAAATCTAGGAGGATTTATGGCCTTCTTTTAATATTTATTTATTTATTATTTTTAGACTCGTAACACAATTTGTTAATTAGACCAAAAATGATAGTCTAGTGCTAAGACTATACGGTGAAATGTCACATGTTTAAATCCTACTGAACTAGTTAATAAAGTTTTAGTCTAGAGGTTAAAAGTTAAGATTGAAGAAGTATTGTCATTTTTAGATCTCACGTTCCATTTTTATTTAAGTGAATTTATTTTTTACTTTTATGTGAAATGTATTTTCTTTTTTATGTAAGGCTTGCTTGATTTGTAAATTTATTTCTTTCGAGTTTTGATTAGTTCTTAATATTGTAATAAGTAATTATATACTTGATTATAAATTATATTGTATTTGTTTGATTTGTGAGTTTATTTCTTTTGAAATTTTATTAACTTTTAATATTTTAATAGTGATGATGTACTTAATTATAAATTTTATTGTACTTCCCAAAAAATAGGACTTCAAAAAAAATCATACTAAACTAAAACAAGAATCAACCAACACAAAATAATTCCACGCTACCGGAATTCCCTCTATTTACCTCCTGGCTCCCTTCCCAAATTTTCTCTTAGGGCTATATTATGAAATGTATCTCTAAAATTGAATTATAATAGTATAAATTCTCAACAAAAAAAAAAGGTGGTTAGATTTCAATTAATTTATTAAGCTTTTTTCTTTCTTTTCATTTTTTTATGTTTTCTGGGGTGATCATACTTCTTAAAACATTTGACTAATTTTGTAGGTATACATCACCTACAATAGTCGTGCAAAAGGCAAATTCAAATATAAATTTGTGTGAATGATCGATTTATTTATTAAATGTTTGTAGATATTAATATTACTCATTTATCTAAATCAATTCCCCTATTACTCATGAACTAATATTAAGTTTCAATCAAATGTTCGACTTGTTTCAAACTTAAGTCTAGTTCATTTACTATATAAAGGAAACAAGTTTGCACTAATTTATTTTTGATAGGTAATTATGAATATATTGAAAGTGTGAAAAAAAGAACAAATCTCATAGAGTATGTAATGTTGGGGAATTTGAGACGGATTTATAATTCAGAAAATAGAATGTAGAAAGCTTAGAGGCATACATGTATTAGATACACTTTGCTTAAGACTTTTATTCATCTCCTCTCTAAACAATTATAGAAGATTGTTGTACAGAGGTGCACAAAAGGCCTGCGGCCTGCGACCTGGCCTTGGTCCGGCCTGGGTCTAGCTTAGTCAAAGCCTAGACCGGCCTTGCCCGGCCTAAAAGGCTGAAAAAGGCTGCCATTTAAGTCCAAAAATCTGGCCTGGCCTGGCCTTATCCAAAGCCCGGCCTGGCCTGGCCTTGTCCAAAGCCCGGCCTGGACTGGCCTGTGGCCTGAGTCTGGCCTGGGCCTGACCTGGTCTGGCGTAACAGGCCTGGCCTGCTTATTAGTTGTCTATTTTATTTTCTTATCTTGTTACAACAGTTTACTCTAAAGGCCTAAGCCCAACCCAAGAAATGAATTGAAAAGAACTGAAATAATTCAATTAGGCGGTCCGCGCTCCAGGCTCCAGCCCAACATGGCAACATGGAACATGGCAACACCAACACGCGATAAGCATCAGCAGGCCTACTTTTTTTTTTGAAACAATCAGCAGGCCTACTTTAAAAAAAGAAGAATAGAAGCTAAATAGTAATACACTAATACAAATCTATTAAGTAATTGACCAACGGTACAAAAAGCAACAGTAAAAAAAAAAAGCTGACAATTACATTCAAGGCTATTGAGGCTAAGACTATGTACATTGCATGCTCCATCAAATCATCAATTCATGACTATAGTATAGACTATAGATAGAGTATAGAGTATTGAGGCTATCAACAGTAAAAAATAAAATTGAATCATATCATTTCTTTATTTGTAAATAGTAACACATGCTCTTCAACGTAAAAAAAATAAAATAGGCTGACACAATCCATCAATCTATCACATTCAATCATTCATAAAAATTTACTCTATCAGAATTTAAATTTCAAACTAACAAGCCAAGTAACCAACATCTATAATTTTACTATCCGTTATTTTTTTTACTATAAAAATCATATCATTTACAGTTTACTCCACAAAAATATAACTCTTCACATCATTCTCTCTAGTTTATGATATAACAATTACAGTATTCTTACAAACTCAAATTCTTAGTTTGTATTATTTTTATATAATATTTACAATTTATTATATACATAAATCATAATATTTATTTTATTAGTACACTCATTATTACAATGGATTCCTCCAACATTCCACAAGTGCCATCATTTATATAAAATGATCCAAATATCATTATGTCTGAAAATGACGTTTCAGGTTCGAGTACAATATTTTCACATCCTACCGGTGAGCAAAACAAACGTACGGCGGCTGTTTGGGATCATTTCATCGAAGTGTGGATTGCGGAAGGTATCAAAAAAGCCCAATGCAAAATATGTAACAATTTTTTTGGGGTTAAAGGAAATAACGCATTACTCCGTCACTACGAGTCGTGTTCGAAGAGGCATACAATAACTGATGAAAGCTCTAAATTACAAATTGATCGTTCTGGTCACAATTGGAGTTACGATCAAATATTACAAAAAGAGTGGCAAACTAAGTTAGTGATCGAGAAGGAGCTTCCATTCAATTTTTTCGACGATGCGCGTTGTACCGACTACATTCAAGGCGCATTGCAATCGAAATATAAACAAGTAAGTAGAATGACTACTAAACGTGATGCAGTTAAATTATATAATAAAGCTAAAAATGAATTAATTGAATATTTTGATAATTTTGACGATAAAATTTATTTAACTAGTGATACTTGGTCTGCTAATCATCAACCTGGAATTAGTTATATTTGTATTACAGCTCATTGGATAGATTCTGAAATGTTTATGCAAAAAAGAATTATAGGATTTGAATATTTTGAATTACCACATAATGGTCAATCAATATATGCTCAAATTATGTCTATAATTCGTACTTTTAAAATTAAAAATAAAATAATGAGTATTAGTTTAGATAATGCAACAAATAATACTAGTTCTATTAATATGTTAAAAAATGATTTAAAACCTATAGTAAATGGTATATTTTTTCATGTTAGATGTGTATGTCATATAATAAATTTAATTGTACAATCCGGATTCACTTATTTGCAAGATACAATAAATAAAATTCGTCGTATGGTTAGTTTTATATATGGTTCAAAATAGAAGAATACAAGATTTTAGAATTTTTTATCATGTAAGAGGTGAAAAATTTAAAAGAGTAAAATTTGATAATAACACTAGATGGAATAGTACATATGATTTATTTAAAGATGTTTATAAACGTCAAAATATACTTATGGAGTTTTATAACACACAAACTGATCATGAAATAACAAATGAAGACTGGAGTTTATTACGTTAACTTTTAAATATTCTTAAAGTTTTAAAAAAACACACAAAAATATTAAGTGGTGTTTATTATCCTACAATTCATCATGTTCTGTTTGCATGTTTAGAAATAACAAATATGTTTTAACAATATAAATATGATCTTTTTTGGAGTAACCTTATTGTTAATATGGAAGTAAAATTTAAAAAATATTTTGAAGACATGCCTACAGTTATTACTTGTGCAGCGGCATTAAACCCCGTAATAAAGTTAGAGGGTGTGGAAAGTATTTTAGAAGATATAGTAGAAAATATAGGTACTGAAAATATTGATTACATTAAATTAAATTTTAATAGTACATTTACTGAATTTTATAAACAATATGAGTTTGTATATTCTACATCTACACGTGCACCACCCCTTGCCCCTTCATCTTCTAAGTATGCATCATTATTAAAATCATTATCAAAAAAACCAAAAACTTCATCACACACAAGCAGTTTAAACGAACTTGGTTTATATTGTAGTACTGATTTTAGAAGTTTCATGACTGACCAAGAATTTGAAAATTTTGATATACTTTCATTTTGGAAAAAACATAATCGACAATTTCCTACTTTGGCCGCCATGGCCCGTGATTTACTAACTATCTAAGCTAGTACCGTAGCTTTGGAATCTTGTTTTTCTTTATCTGGCAGGGTACTTGATGAAAAAAGAAGTAGACTTAGTCCTGATTCGTTGGAGATATGCATTTATTATAGAGATTATCTTGCCGCATAAAGAAGAATACAAGACGTAATAGACGATCAAGATAGCTCCAAAAATCTCGAAGTTGGAGCAAGAACTGTCAAAAATACCCATCCATGAATATTGAAGATACATTTTTTTTGAAGATTTGAAGATTGAAGCTATATTTTTTTAAATATTTGAAGACATTTGCTCAAATTTTGAAGCCATATATTTGTAAGCAACTCATTCTTGATTATTAATTAAGTTATACTTTTAAAGTTATAAACTTATAATAATTAATCAATAATTCAATAAAATATAAATTTTACTTATTCATTATTGTAATTTGTAAGTTGTACTAACTAGTGTTATATAGTCACAATAAATAACTAAATATAGTAAATATGTATGAATATATAAAAATTTGTAGAGAGTACTATTTTTACTATTTGAAATAATTCAATAATGCAATTTTGAATTGCCAAACATAGCAATTCATTTATGGGCTTTGTTCAGAAGTAAGTTAAAAACATAAGAGGGGTAGAGTACTTTCAAGCCCAATTCATTTACTAGTAAAGATAAAGGAGTTGGACTTGGAGTGTTGGATCTGCTCACGATATTTATCTCTCTCTTAGGCTCTTAGCCTCTTAGGGCTTTTCACTATTCCTATACGGCTATACGACAATACTTTTCTTCCTTTATTACCTTAATTTTTCCATCGTCCTCTCTTTAAAAATTGGGACTGGGGCGTGATTCGGATAATTGGGGGAAGAAAAAGGAAGATGAGGGACGAAAATTTGAAGCTTTTGATAGTCTTAGGGAGAGGAGAGGAGTCGGGTTTGAGTCGGATACGGGCAATTGGGGGAAGAAGAAGGAAGAGGTGGGACGTGACCACGTGGGGGAGTGAGGCCTGGGCAGCTAGGCTTAATTTGCAGCCATGGAATGATGGAAGTTGCCAATTGGTGAAGAGCAACAAAATGGGGGAGGAGGTTTTGAAGGTATTTCATATCAATTTGAGTTCTTTTTACCTGAAATTTATTTTACTCGGAGCATGACTAAAACTTTGATGTAGTAATTAGTATGCTTAAATTCTCAGCAATGATTCATGTTGGCAAGAGGCAACACAATCTGCTCATCCATTTTCTGCATAAATTTGTTTGAAAATCAGTAATTAGCTTAATTATTAAGTATTGTAACTTGTTCGAATGTGAATATATTGTGTTTTTGAAAGGTTTAGGATATTGGGGGTTGGGCCAGACCAGCCTGGGCTTGGTCCAAGGCTTGGCCTGGCCTTATCTGCAGGCCTCAACAGATCATCTCTTTCATCATCAAGTTGGCCTGGCCTAGCCTGCAGGCCCAAAGTCAAAGTATGGCCTGGCCTGGTCAACGGCTAAGGCCTGCCAGGCCCAGGTCGGACCAAGGCCAGGCCGGTCTGTTGTGCACCTCTATTGCTGTAGATAGGCGCGGAACTAGGAATTTATATTGGGGGGACCAAAATTTTTTAAGAAAGTTATAATATTAATATAATGCATAATTATTTTGCATGAAAATATAGGCAAAAAAATTACATATTAAAAATTCTAATAAAGATAAAACTCTCTATAAAAATGGCACTCGAATCTTTATCATTCACTCTTTTGAGTCTTTTTATTGAAAAAAGAATAGAGAGTGATTAAAAAATTTCCCATCTACAATTCAAAAAAATCAAATAAGAAGAATATATTTAACTATATGATATTAAAAATATTCGTAAGTAAACATTTTGTTTTTTTTAAATTAAAATAAATTTCATCACAATTTATATATTAAGATTTTATAAATTATATAAGATCAAAATTAAATGAAATTATTTTTGTGGAACGGATGGAGTAATTGATTAATGAGTATAATAACCGAAGAGAATTTAGAAATTAGGGTAAATGACTCAAATCCCCCAAAACCCGCAGTTCAGAGCAATTAAAAAGGAACTTAAAAATAAAAGTAAATTACCTACAATTGATTCAGTTTGTGCTCCTTGTGGAATTTGCTCATGAGAACAAAGATTTGAGAACAATTGCAAATAAAGGCGGAAAAAAGCTGCATATTTTTTTTTATAATTTGGAATGGCAATATAGTAAATATGGGAGAATACATATATAATATAAAAAAATTGGGATGGGGCCATGGCTCATGCTGTAGTTCTGATTCTGGCTGTAGGGTTACAGACGAATAATCCTCCCAATATACAACTAAGTACCGATGGTTTTTTGCAAGCAGTAAACTTGAAATAATTCCAACGAATTCTACTTTGAACTAGTGGGATAGATGCAATAATAAAGGGAAAAAAGAGAAGAATGTTATAAAATTGAAGAAATAACAAAAGATATGTGATGAAAATTTTAAGAATTTCTCTTTTCTTAGTATATCTTCTTTCACTAGATAAGTTGTCTTTTATAGGCAAAGAAAGGAAATACAGTAAAACCTCTATTTAGGAATAGACTTGGGACCAAACTATTTGTATTCTAATTGAGAGGTTATTACTAAATAGAGGTATTGGTACAAAATATTTTTCGAACACCCAAAAATATCCACTTTAACAAAAATATCAATAAGAACTCCCTAATAATTATTATTCAAAAAATATTTATGCAAAGTTGTTTGGCACAACGATTTACTCTTTAGAGTTGTTACCACATAAATTATTTAGATTTTCAAACTAGAAAAATGTAGTCTTTTATAGGAAATGTAGTTTTTTATAGGAAAATGTGGTCTTTTATAGGAAATATAGTTTTTTATAGGAAAATGTAATTCTTTATAGGAAATGTAGTCTTTTAAAATTAATATTGTATCTCTCTCTCATATATATATATGAAATTATTACTATATAGAGGTATAGTTTCTTAATATGGGACTTAAAAAGTATATAACATATTACAATTTATAGGTTATTCCTATTTATAACTAGCCCAAATTGGGACCAAATTTTTTTATAATATTGTAGAGGTTATTCTTATATAGAGTATTCCTAAATAGGGGTTTTACTGTACAAATCCAATAAAATTAATTACATCATAGACTAGACCAATAGTCTAGTTTATAACCATTGACTTGAGAGCATTAAAAAATCATACAATACTATAACACTCCCACTTGATTTCCTAAGATAAAAGATTTTCTCATTAAAAATTTTCTAAAAAACCCAGTGGAAAAAAACTTAGCGAAGGAAAAAAGATTACATATCTCCCCCTCAAAAGAAATTCATTACTCCTTGATGAAGTGTTGTGATAAGTCTTTCAGTCGACGCATTCTAATCTTATTCCGAAGTTTTGCAAACGTTGCATTTGGTAATTACTGTGAATAAGTCGGCTAGATTATTTCATGATCGAATTTGATGCACATCTATATCACCCTTCTTTTACAGCTTGTGTGTATAGAAGAATTTAGGTGAAATGTATTTTATTTTATCTCCCTTAATGTATCCTCTTCTAAGTTGAGCAATGCATGCAGCGTTATCTTCATACATAATTGTAGGAATACCTTTGATTGATGGTAATCCGCATGACACTTGGATATGCCGAATAATTGACCTCAACCAAACACACTCTCTACTTGATTCGTGTTTTGCGAGAATCTATGAGTGATTTGAAGATGTAGTTGTCATGATTTGCTTTATGAATCTTCAGGATATAGTCGTGTCACAATATGTAAATACATAACCTGTTTGTGATCTCCCATTGTAAAGATCTGATAAATATCCTGCATCGACATATCTAACTAATCGCGATGTTGAATTTCTTGGATAAAATAATCCAAGATTTATACTTCCACGGAGGTATCTCAAAATGTGTTTGATCCCATCCCTATGCCTCTTAGTCGGATAAGAATTGTATCTTGCCAACAAATTGAAACAAAAGTAATATCGGGTCGTTTACAGTTTGCAAGATACATAAGAGCACCTATTGCACATAGGTATGGAACTTCAGGTCCGAGAAATTCTTCCCCCACTTTTTAGAGTTCGAAATGGATCTTTATCAACTTCTAGAGATCGAACAATCATCGGGGCAGTCTGTAATGACCATGAATTTTAAACTCCATTATTAATTAAATATATATGATTTAATTTTAATGAGTTAATTTTGTATGCTTATTTAAACCTTGTGTGGTTATGTGAGTTGAGTCGATGCCAAAAATTGCTAGGATATATTAAGGGAATCACTAATGGTTTATTAAATTAGTGGACCAACCCTAAGGTTTTACATCAGAAGATTGATAGGAGTGTTAGTAATTAAATATTCAATTTACTTGAATATAGTGAAAGGATTTAATTGTGTAGATTAATTTATAGATGTGAGCAATATTTATGTTAATAGTCTATTTGGTAATTTAAATACTAATAAACTAGATCATTTATTTAATTAACTAATTCAATCGTTTATTTAATCACGAATTGGGGAGTTAAAGTATACTATAATAATAGGATTGTGATAATGTAATGTGATAATACCCCATTAAATTATATTCGGTATTAATGAAATGTACATAGATTATATGTTGATATATATAGGTACCCTACTTGATACATTGTATTATTAGTTGCTCATTAGAAGTGACATGTGACTTAAATGTATATAGAATATATATATATATATATATATATATATATATATATATATATATATATATATATATATATATATATATATATATATAACCTAAGTGTTGGCATATATTATATACAATTTGCAAGTTGCTGAGCATTATATTGCCTTGTTCCAATATGATAGACATTTCTTCTTCACGTGTTCATGCCAAAAGGCTAGCTACTCTATATTTCTTCTCAAAATCAGCAATGTATAGCTAATGATTATAAGGGATGTGGGCTTCATGATGAATTCACCAACCTTCTATCTAATCTCCATGAACAATTAAATTCTTGCTCTTTCCATTGGGTTAATATAGTGGAGGAAAGCTTTGTCTGGATATCAAATTGCCTATATAATGAGCTCTTCTCCTTCCTCTTTTGAATTGCTGAGATATTGATAAGTAGAGCTAGTATTCTGAGTTTTCTATTGAATTGAGAGAGAGAGATATAGCAGCAAGCAACTCATTGCAGAGGTATACTTCCTTTCATATTCATCAATGTTAATTTCTTGATTATGTAAATTAGATGTTAATTTGTTTGGAGAATAGTTGTTAGTTGATATATAAACATTATAAACATGTTGGTAATGCAATGTGACTTGGTTGGAATAATTTTCGTAAGAAATTTTGAGTTGGGTTTGTTAAATTGCCGAGCAGAAAGCTGCTTCAGGTCTGGCCGAGCCCCAGCTCAGCTGCGCCAGTTTTATACTAAGGCGCAGCACAGCTGCGCCAGGCCCTGGTTCTGGTTTCTTGCTTCTGATGAGATCTGCTATGTGCTAACTTGTTAGTATTGTTTAAGGCAAGCATGAAAACTGGTTTAACTCCTATATATATGTTCCTTGATAGTACATGCATGTTTGTGGCCATGATAGTACACACTATTGAGAGAAAGTATGAGTTTTATAAAAGAAAACTTAAGAACTTGAAATGAACTTGACGAGGCTTATGCCTTTTAAGTTCTGACCATTTGAGTATATATATATGTGGTTTAGAAATGCATGTTATGTGAGTTATGATTTCAAGACACTTGCATGCACTAAGTTGCCTTTGTTAACTTGGTGTAATTTTCGAAGGAAACTAGAGTTTGGAGACTAATATCATCAAATATTATGTGAGTTACATTTTGATCATGCAAGCATGAATAATAGGATTCATTATGCCTCTAGACATGTTGACATGAGCATCATTTGGTTAAATATGGATTTTACCTATACACATATGTTCATAAAAAGGGAATTTCAAGTGTAACCTATGTGGTTAAAATATACATATATGGTATACGCACGAGCGTGCATACTTAGTATTGTTTAGTCTCGTTATGTGGTATTATGGCTATAGTGGCTGACCTTTAGTAATATGGACTTGATTAGCTTAAGGTATAAGAGTTACCGGCATGAAAACCATACAACTTTGAATTATGGACAGAACCCTGCAATATGTGTGTGTCTTAAACTGTATTGCATGATTAATTGAAGTGCTATGTGTTCAAGCCTATGTTGATGCATAGGGACTGGATATGCTAAAGTTATTAATCTAGGACGGAGTTAAATGTTTATAGACTCAGTCATGGTAATCGACTTACGTGAATTATGTGGTAGACTTATCTGATGATTAGATTCTTGTGGGTGTGAACTCATACCAGTCTACATAATGCTAATTGAGAGACCGACTTGTTAATGTTAGGTCGTTTCAACGCAATTTAATTTAAAGCTAGAATATTGTAGCTGAGCAAACAAGCAAGTTTCCTAACTTCATTTGATTGTTATATTGAATGCAAGTTTCTGAACTTCACTCTTTATTGTGCAAGTTTCCTTGAACCCGTTCTTGTATTATTAATTGCAAGTTCCCTATCTTACACAACTTTGAATATTGTGCAAGTTTCCTAACTTCATTTGATTGAAATATTGAATGCAAGTTCCCTGACTTACACTCTTTATTGTGCAAGTTTTCTATCCTTCTCATATTGTATTGAGCAGGTTATTATTGTGTTGCTAGTTATTTATAGACGCTTGGACCTTATTTCCAAGTATGCTTTAGGTGGTCTAATTTCTTTACAATTATTCCACATCGATTTTATTAATATTCGCATTTGGTGCACTTGAGTTCGTACAGTCTTGGACTTGTACATTATTTAAAAGTTCTATAATTCATGAACTGCTTCAGATAGAGTCTGAACCCTTGTTCGGTTAGACAATTGAATGAATTTTTTATAAAAACTATCCAGGCCAATTAATGGTAGGGATTCTTAGACTGAAGAGAACACCCCTTATATTGTAGGGGAGTACCCCACGTATCTAAAATAAGATACAAATAGCAGAGTTGAATGTTATGCATATACATGGCGTACGCGAGGCTGATCCCCTTAAGTACATATTCTGTAGCCAGTAATTAAAGGGTCAATCAGCTATTAATTCCATTGGAAGTTTATAGTTCGAAGTCTATTCGTCTATCAGTTATTCTAAAAGCAATTATTCTCCTTGCTTCTGATATTCATATTGTTGAATTCCTCTTGTATATATTCCTTTAATCATGATATATCCTTTATTGCAGTATTTAAACTTGTTGAGCAAACTAGTTGCTCACCCTTGCTATATCATGACTTTTATTGCAGTTAAACCCGAGACTTCAGGGAAGGACAAGGGTAAAGAAAAGATGAAGTAATAGACTTCAAGTAGCCGGATTTGTTTTATGCTTAATTTAATTACCGTTTCTGTAATTTGAACCTTAATGGTTATTCTAGGGTATGATTGTAAGGTTGTATTAAGGTTATCAAATCTTGGGACTAGTAACACCTTTTGAATGAACGACATACGTTTATTTTTATTCCGCATTTAGTTATTGTATGTTGTTTAGAGGTGGATATTTGTTTGGATCGTGATGACCGAATTCGGGTGTTTGAGACCCGAATTTGGGGGCGTCACATAGTTAAAGGATGAGCTTTATCAATATAAAAATGATTGAGAATCTTTTCAGTATATGTGGATTGATGAACAAAAATTCTAGATGCTAAATGCTCCACTTATATTCCTAAACAGAATTTTATATTTTCAAGATCTTTCATGTCAAATTTATCTTTTAAATAAGTAGCAGTTCTTGTGAGTTCCTCAGTAGTACCTACAAGATTCAAATCATCCACAAATACAATAATGATGGTAAATTTACTTTGTGTTTTCTTAATAAAAACGCATGAGCATACTAGATTTTTTGTATACCCGTCTTTTATTAAATAATCACTAAGTCAATTATACCATATACGAGTAGACTATTTCAACCCATATAATGAGTGTTGCAACTTGATTAAATATATGTAATGGGGCTTCTGTGATTCAACCATTTTTAATCCTTGAAGAATTCTCATGTAGATCTCACTAACAACTGAGCCATATATGTGACGCCCCCAAATTCATATACATGTACCTCGAATTCGATGCTTCACATGCTAATTCTAAAAACATACTAAAATCTCATGCAACGGAATAATAGAATAATTTACATTGATTTAATATAAATATTATCGTCCCACGGTCTCGCAACCATAACTAACTTAAATATAACTTAAACTATAACATAACTTAATACATAATATGAAATAAGTCTTATTACAACATAATAATATTTAAACTTCTAACATAAGGGAACAAAGCTACTCCATAGCTTTGCCCTTGCCCTTATCCTTGCCTGATGTTTCACCGCGTTCAGCCTTAACTGAAATGTTTAAGGAAAGCAAGAATGAGCAACAAATTTGCTCAGCAAGTAATATAGCAATATGAGTGAACAGTTATAAAGTTTGAAATCTCAATGGTATAACAATAAAAGATAGTTCAAGGATAACAAGAAGTATCAATAGTTCTCAATAAGAGTCGCTATGAATTGAAGGATATCATCAAGATTTAAAAGTTTAATCATTTCGAAATTCAAGAATAATGAACACTGAACAGTCACTATGGACTAAGAACTCCTGCTAGAATTAACAGTATTATACTAAAAATCCAATATAAACAATTACAACAGGTGATCAGCCTAAAGTACCCTACGGTATGCATAACATTCAAACATGTTTGTATGTGTGCACGTCGGTTCCCCGATAATTATATAATTTCTCCTTCAATGAAGGTTGATCGTCTCAGTAGATTTATAATAGTCTGCACCAAATCAATTGGTTTGGATAGCTTTCTAACATATGACATAAGTCTAGCTGAAACAAATGGCTTAGACAACCTTTATAATGCATTTAGGAACAATATATGAGTTCAATGCTTGCAACATGATTCAAAGAATATAGTTTTGACTTTAAACCAAATTTTAGAGTATGAATAAGATTTTTCAAGAGTCTGGATAACACAAAGGTTATTTTATATAATGATTATAAGATCAATAAGTATATTTGCTCAAATATATAATGGTATAACAATAATTAGAAGCTTGTACAAATGAAACATTCGAAAAGAGTAGGAAACTTGTATAATATCCAAAGTTGTGTAAGTTGCACATAAAAATAAGGTTTAGGTACTTGCACAATTTCCAAAGTTGTGTTAAGTTAGAAAACTTGCCTGAACTGCTGCTTATTATTTAACTCTACGATTCTGCTCTTCGGATAACCTACATTACCCATAAACATTCTGATAATTAATCTCTGCTGAAACCACATAACGATTTAGATAGACCTAACAGTAAGACTCCCTGTGACGCCCCCAGATCCGGGTCCCTCTCCAAACCTCGGATCCGGTTCGCCACGATATTACTATCGCCAAATATTTATATATTTTATTCATAACTTACTGAATATACCTTCTCTTATTATAAATTTAGAATATAAATTCTTCCCAATTCCAAGATCTGTATTATGACCCCAAACTTTAATAAGTTCCAATCTTGGTCATTTACCATTCCTGTCTATACATCATATTCAATGTTATAAAAATACGAAATAATTTAAACTTTTTCAATCTTCTCTCTTTATTATATCTAAATCACAATCTTTATCAACTACATATCCTTGAATCAAATTTATGTTATGATTCACTTTATTCGGATTACTACATAGACTATTACATCTCAATTAGAAATCCTCTATGTATCACATCGTACAACTTTACAACTTAACATGTATTAAACATCATAAGCTACTATCATGAACATCTCCTAGAACCTAAACATGGTTCAAGCAATAACTTCAACTAAATAGTAATCTTCTTTGCGATACTATTGAACTCTATCAATCAAGAAGCACGTAACTTTACCGTGAGTCCTTAACCTGCAAAAATGGTTATTTGCAAGAGTGAGCTCGACAACTCAGTAATTATAACAGTTTTCATGCATCACATAGCATAAAATATCATACTCAATTCATGCAATCATAATCATTTGGATTTACTACGCATGTTACTTCTCACATAACAAGTATAAAGATTAACTTTGCAAGCATATCATCAAAGGTCAACTTTCAATCTCGTACATATTTCATATACATTTTATATATAAGTTAACATTCTCATAGCATAATACAATTCAACTAGCAGTTATCGAATTCATATAACAAATAGGAACTGAAAGACTTGCCTGGCTCGTAGTTTATCAACTACGACTTAACTTCTTATAGCTATTTGTATTTCGTGTATTCCTACACAGTTATATAATCATGGATTCATACCTATCAGTCATACATTTCATACGCTCTTAATATAAGAATAAATTGTATATCGTTTTCTAACTTGGTTTCATTTTACTTCATCTTAGGATAACCATAATGTTACCACATCATACCCTCATACTCTTTTATGGAAACCATATTGTTTCAGTCCTTATGGTCTTTAAGGAAAATGTGTAAACACGACTTAAGTCCAAGCAATTAACAAACTGCTCTTGGCAATTCTGCAGAACTGCGCGGTCGCACTGCATATAGGCGTGGGAGTGGCGCGACCGCACTACTCCCTGCCAGAACTAGACTTAAGCTTTTTATTGCACAGTTTAGTTTCTAGCATATTATGTATTCTGATGCATATTATACGTCAAGTAAGTTGTGATCTTTCTTCAAGTTCACATTCAAACTACGTAGCTCCATATCGATTCATTTCAATCAATAAGGCTTAACAACTTCCTTTAACAAAGGTTCAATGTTTATTGTGACAACCCGAAAATATATAAGATTTCCAATGATTAACTTAAAGGTTAAAGTCTAAAACCTATAGTGAAAATAGAGGAATGATTTAAAATTTTTAAAGACGAACCTATATGGTTTATTATTCTAATAAGAATATAGAATACATAAGTTACAAAATTTCTAAACCCTAAAGATGGAGTTATGTGTACTTGAAGCAATATTAAGAATAAGGTTATATAACCTAATATATATATTAGGTAGGGTAATTAAATACTCTAAGCAATTTATTTTGTACATCTTTAATAATTAATTTTATAACCTAAGTAAAACAAGTTTAATTGGATTATGAAATTAAAGATATATAAGTAAGGAATTTATTTATAAAGATGTGTAATGAAAACCCTAATTAAATGAGTAGGGTAAGATAAAAAAAATAAAAGTATGGAGCTAAGTTGATTTTATGGCCCAAGGAATTATTTAAGTAGCCCAATTTGCAGCCCAATTGTTTATTTAAGCGTTGGACTTGTAGCTAATTTGATTTAATAGCAATTAAGTTGTTAAACTAGCCCAATATATTGTGTATAGGGTAAGTATTATAATGACACAATTAATTTGTAGAGGAAGGCCCAAGTTTAATTAAGTTAGTAAGCAAAATAATTAAAATGCAAGCTCAAAGGAATTAATTACAAGCCCATGCTAAAGCCCAAGTGAGGAAGGGTATTATGGCCATTAGTGGAAGCCTTTAATAAAATCAATTTGGAAGGAAAATGGGCCAAGTTGGCCGAATTTGACAAGAGGAGATAAGGGAGATGTCTATCATTATTAGATTTACTTTAGTTGGTAGATCACTTTAGTAGGTGGCATGTTTTTAATGGGCCAACACATTTGAGCTTGCTTGCAAGCAACCATTTGTATGATGAGAGAGAGAGAGAGAGATGGAAAACAAGATGGTTATAATATATAGATATAAGTAATATATATATACTTTTTTATTTTATGTAAGACAAATTGATCATTGCACTTTATTTCATTTCCTAATCTAAGGAAGAGAAAACAAAAGAAGTAAGAGAGAGGAGGGGGTGGAGTTCAGCCACCAAGGAGAGGAGAGAGAGGGTGAGTTCTTGTAATTTTATAGTTCCTAAGAAAATCTTAGGAAGGAGAAGAAGAGGAATCAAGCTAAGGTATAAAGGATTTTTACTTATATTGTCTAATTTCTTTTTGGATTTGATTTGAGTTTGATTTTTTTATAAAGTTATGATCTTGAGATCAAAAACCTTGGATGTATGTGTTTTATAGTGTTTCAAGTTTATATCCAACCCTTTTATGGATCAAAAGTTGGATCTAAACTAAGAAATGGAATATAAGTTTTTTAAAAGTGAGAAAACCTAATTTTTCTAGCTTTACTTGTGTTGATCTTGTGATTGGTGAATTTTTTATGAATTAGATCATGGATCATGTTATATCCATGGGTATATGAGGTGTTAGGTTGTGGTATGATATTTTGATGATGGGTTATGTTGATTATTATGTGAGAATAGGGAGGATTTCTTAGAAATCATAAAAAACTGGAAAAATCAGATTTTGAGAAAATGCAACTTGAAATTCAAATGACCATATCTCTTTTAATATTTAAAATTTTTGAGTCTCGTCAATTTTTGGTGTTAGATATATAAGTCTTCTAACTTTTTCAAGTGGAATCACTTCAAAAGGAGTTATAGATTTTCGTAAAGGGAGCAAAATCTGAAAATGGCCAAAATGCAATCTGTCCAGATCTTCCAGGGGAAGTTTCGTCTACTTAATTTATGAAATAAATTCTAATATTTTGGGACATGAAAATATATGTTATAAAGTAGCTTGTGTCCAAAAATGAGTTCATTCCGATATAAATTGAGCAAGTTATGACCATTTCAATATTGTTTTTTTTCGACGAAAATCGCTATAACTGGAGTTATATAACTCCGATGGCCACGAAATTTAAACTGTAAGCTCACGTTAACATGTGTAAGATCCCGCCAAGAGTTGGGAATTTCTGGAGTTAAGCATAAGGTAGCTAATTTGTTAAGGAATTAACTAGAAATGGATTTTTAAAAAATACTTAAGAAAGTTGAAAAATTCCAGAAAAATACTTTTTGTGTATGGAATATATGTATATATGATTGGACAAAGGATAGACAAATAATACACTGTTTTGATATTTTCGAGAAAAAAGAATTTCAGCTTCCTGAAATACACAATTTAGGATGCTGAAATGGAAATTGAAATGTCAGGAATAGGAAACAGTTTGGTTTCAGCTTACTAAAATGAGATATTAAGTCTCTTGAATAGTAAACAGTTTACCGAGTTATAATAATAACTTATAAATGAACGAGTAAATGTTAAGTCTAAGGTAGTGCAATCGTACCCTTTAATGCATGGTTGATGTATAGTAGCTAGGCTAAACGACTCCTTCATATGGGGAAGGTATCTACGAATTAATAACCGATCTAACTCGCTGTGAAAACAGTGTAGACGAGACGGAAGCTAATTTGTTAGTTGTTTGTGAGAAACCACTCAGTATACTATATTGAATATTATTAAAGACTCGATGTGTGCTAGGTTTAGACTTGTGTATATGTATGGTGTTAAGGATATCTAATATTTGACTATGTGGTTAAGTGTTAGATAGATTACTTTTAAAGTAATAGTATTATGAGATAAGTACGTTATACTAATTTAAAGATCAATCTTATAACTGATAGGTCTTTTCAATAAAGCGATTAAATTAGATTGCGTAGCAGTAATCAACGATACATGCAAGTTTTCCTCTAACTCAACTTTGAGTTATATTTCAAAGCATGTTCGTGAATAATTATTGTTAATTATTCACATCTATACTGATTATTGATTCGCACTTAGTGCATGTTGCATATGTTCATCAGATATGAAAGGCTGATCACCTTCATTACCATTTAGTTCAGTTAAATTTGTTCATGTTCATTGTTGGCCATTCTTCATTATTGACTAGGTCATTCCGTTATAAAAATTGATTTATATTCTTTCAAAATTATTATATTGTTGAAAGTTTGTCAACTTATTATTCTTTTCAATCATGATATATCTTCATTTGAACTTATCATGATAACCATTTCAGATTAAGATGAAACTTCGGACACAGGTAAAGGCAAAGACAAGTTCCAGGATTGGATTATTGTACGGTTAAAATTATAATAGTATTGTACGCAAATGACATTGTATGTCGTATAGGATATTGAATGCAGGTAATCAGTTAAGGTTAACAGACCTTGGGAATTATGTGTAAAAGTTTATTGTATAAACAATTTATGTTTATATCTTCCGCAGTAGTTATAGAAATGATGTATCATAACGTACCATGTCCGAGGTTCTGGGGACCCGAATTTGGGGGCATTACAGGTTGGTATCAAAGCTGTAGGTTATAAACCTTAGGTAGGGATACCTTAGGCTATAACTGCAGGGATGAGGATAAGGAATAAACTCAAATAGAGTTTTAAATTTAAGCGATGAATTTGGGCAAGGTATTGGTAAGTCAATAAGATTCAAAGAAGGATCTTGACAAGTTATAAAGATCCAGAGTTACCGAACTCTGATGATAAAGATGAACAATAGTAATGAATAGATAGAGTCTAAAAGACTAAAAGCATAAAGAGAAAGAATATCGTAAAATAAAATGATCATAATAAAGAAAAGAATCGTAAAATAATACGATTATAATATGAGATCACAATGTGATCTGATAAGGTCATAGGAGGATAGAGGATCAATCAAATGATTGAAAAACTTTATAGCAGAATTGCTGTACGACAGTTGTACTGTGAAATTGTAGTATGAAAACTCAGGAAAGAGTTGTAGAATTGTAGATACGGATTAAATGAAATTCGTATCGAGTAAAGTGGGAGCTAGGA
This sequence comes from Panax stipuleanatus, assembly GCA_020205555.1. NCBI lineage: Eukaryota > Viridiplantae > Streptophyta > Magnoliopsida > Apiales > Araliaceae > Panax > Panax stipuleanatus. Next base: position 22,091,735 of record CM035122.1, read on the forward strand.
TTATGTGGGATTTCAATTAAGGACTCATGTTAGCAATTAAGTTGTATGATTCCTTGTATGGGCGGGGAATTTATGCTTGGTTTTAGAATCACTTAGCTTCCTATATTGATTAGTGGCTGAGTTGACCAATTCTTTATATGGGCAGGGGATTGTGTTTGGTTCGACAACCACTTAGCTTCTTACATTAATAATCACTGAAATGTTGGTGTTGCGTTATTCGCTATATGTATGTTGAGAAGGTGATTCTTTTCTCATATGTATAACGGATAGGTGGAGAATATAAGATTAGGTGCGAGTTCTTTAAACTTATACGTATGGTAAGTTTGTGACTCATAATCGTATGGTGGAACCCCTCAGCGAATGGACGACTTTGGTCTGACTAGGATAAGTTCCTAAACTCATATGATTGTGGTAAGTTCCTGAACTCATAACGTGTGGTATGTTTGAGGAACTATACTGGGGTATAGAAAAGTTGTGGATGGAGAATTGAGGATTTTTAGTATAGTAAGTTTTAATGGTGATAGAATAGATAGAATTATTAAGCAATTGATCATTAGAGGAATTGAAGTTGATGGTGGAAGCATAGGTATCCCAAATCTTCTAGCTATGCTAGACTTCAAAATTTTTGACATCAAGCTAAATTCGCACTGATGTGCCTTTTTCGAAATGAAATGAATTTTTGGTTATCTTCAAAACATGGTTACAATTATGTAGAAGTGGGCTTCGTATCACTAACACATCGTTACCTGTTGCGACATGATAATTCCAAAAATGATTTTTAATAGTTTTGAACGGTTTAAAGAAGAGTCTACGCTAATTGTTTTGGCTAGACAAAGATTATTTGAAATATCAAAATGTATCTTATATATCATTAATGCATCATTGAACTTGGTGCAAAGATGATAAAAACGATGAAGTCATTAATGCAGTATTACCTAGTGTCAGTTGTGATCTAAGGATTGTCAGCCCACTATGGTATGATGTAATATGACAACGTCACAAAAATGACAGAATCTTCAACGAACTGTAAATACAGTGCGGTATAATGACGTCATCAAATGATTTTTAGAATTTTAAAGAAAAGTTAAGTGCCAATTGAATTTGGCCAGACACATGTTTCGATTGATATTCAAATTATTGGTATATGTCTAAGCTATTTGATTCAGCTAAACAAATGTTTATGAAATCCAAGTATTATTTGAGAGCTTATGCCAAATGAAATTGTTTTGGTGCGGAATCTTATTTTTAAGTTGGTATCAAATGGGTACAAGATGGTATCCGACACTAGTTGGTGTCAGCATTACATGATATAAGTTGGTATCAAATTGACACAAGTTGGTGTCAAGTTAATGCAATTGGTATTGTAATACTCAAGAATTTTTGGATATTATTAATGAATAAATTAATGAAAATGAATATTTATTTGAATATAAATGATTATGTGTTGTGTGGTGAGTTAATTCAATTATTTCAAACCGAATTTATAATAATTGAGAAAAATGTGGAGTTTATGATAAGCTCGAAGAATGCCTTGTGTGGCATAGTGGTGAGAATTATGGTGATTTAATTTAATTAAAGAAGGGATTAATGAGTGGATGATTAATTAATAATATATTGTTAATTAATGATTATTATGAGCAATAGCATATTAATGAATGAATAGTTAATTAACATTTTGAGATTAATGTTTGTTCAATTAATTGCTTGTTCAATTAATTGCTTAGTATATAGTTATGTAATCGCATATTGTATAGTAACTACAACTATAATATAATGTATAATGTGACAATTTGCTATGACTATGTAATATAAAAACTATATGGTAAAATGAAGTGATTCACATGATTGGACTTATGAGAATACATATTATGTGTACATTGTACAATATGGAATCAAACAATATTATATAAAGTGTAGTGTGACACGTTAGTGAGACTATGCAATATGGAAACTATATTGTAAGAGTAATAAATTGTATGAGTTACATAAATTATGTGACCATGTGATATGTATAGTGCATTAGTGTGGAATTTATAAAATATTAAATTAAAGTATGTGAATAATTAATATTAATAATTATTTCTATAAGTAACATAATTGGAATAATGAGGTTTGTGATAATGTAGTATGTCACTATTCAATTAACTCATAATTTGGCATTTCCAAAATGTACATGAATTATATATTGATGTGTTTATGTGTGCCCAATTGATTTTCAAAACCTAAGTATATATATGTGAGTATGTATATTTAAACCTAAGTATACACATTATGTTATGTAGGGATATACATATATGTGAAGACTTAAGTAATATATAGGCCTCATTGCTTCTAAGATTTGTTGAGATTAGAAATTGTCCCATATTGAATGTTTCAATTTCTTATTCACTTGAAAGGGCCAATGGCCTATTTTACTTCACCATGTCAACTTCCTAGCTAGCAAATGATGGACATGATGAAGAAGGGTGTGGGTGATGGGAGTAGTTGGGAACTATTGCACCAACTCTTGAATATCCCATGAACTCTCCTTCCACCTCTTGGTTTCAATTCTTGGACAATGGCTTTACTTGTTTAGTAAATTTCCTATAAATTGAGCACTCCCCCTTCATTCCTATGTTGCTAGAATTGTTGCTAAGTGATATAGAAAGAGTAGAGGGAGTGTGCAATCTGATATTGAGAGTAATTCTTGTACAACTCAAAGCTTTAAGAGGTATAATCCTTATTCAACTTCGAAGTGTAGCATTTTCGATTCATAGAAATTAAACATGAATTAGTTGTAATTGAGTATGTGAAAGGATGCTAGAATGTTAGTTGAGTTTATATACATGTTATATATGTAATGTAGTCAATTCTTAGCATGATTCATGAAGTAATTCTGAAATGGGTTAGAAGCTCTGCTCTAGCAGAAAACTGTCTGGGCTGGAACCGGAGTGGCGCGGCAGCGCCATTCCCTAGTACAAACAGGGCGCGGCCGTGCCCTTCTGCAGAACCAGTTGATGGTTTGTTGTGGTTTTTGAGATGTTGAGCCCATTAATTGAACTTAAATAAGACCATACAAGTCTCTGACATGCTAGTTTATATTACTTTTCATATAGTCACTCACCATGACTTGGTTTCAAAAGAGAACTGGAGTTTTCAAAGTGCAAACTCAATAAACTATGTATACTTTAAATTCTAAACTTGAGAACATGCTATTATGATCTGATTACAAACGTACATAAGCATGAGGGCATGAAAGCATGAAGTGAATATGTGGACTTACCTTGTATGCTTAAATTATTTCGATAGCCTTCTAATGGAAACTTAGAGTTTCAAATATGAACTTGATAAATTATATGTCCTTTAAGTTTTGAAACTTATGAGCATGCTTAGTGTAGACACTCGAAATTTTCCTTGCCCCAATACTAACCCAGTAGGAGGGCAAAACCGTTAATCCATCCAAATCTGGCCACCAACGCCGGTCCTTCAACCTAAATCTGATTCCCAATATCGGTAATCAAGCTCCGACAGTCAATCGGACCATCAATCAAGCTCCAACAGTCAATCAGACCATCAATCAAGTTCCGACAATCAATCGGACCATCAATCCAGCTCCGACAGTCAATCAGATAATCAATCAAGTTCGACATTCAATCAGACCATCAATCCAGTTTCGACAGTTAATCGGACCATCAATCCAGATTCGATAGTCAATCGGACAATCAATCAAGTTTCGACAGTCAATCGGACCATCAATCCAGCTCTGACAGTCAATCAGACCATCAATCAAGCTCCGACAGTCAATCGGACCATCAATCAAGCTCCGACAGTCAATCGAACCATCAATTAAGTTCTGACAGTCAATCGGACCATCAATCAAGTTTCGACAGTCAATTGGATCATCAAGATCAACCCCGGTCTCAACCCGGGAGGTATTAATCAACCCCGGTCTCAACCCGGGAAGTTAATTCAACCCCGGCAGCAACCCGGGAGGTACCAATCAACCCCGACCTCATTATTGGGTCGTAAAGTCAACCCTGATCTTAATCTAGGAAGTCAAGGCAACCTCGACATAAACCAAGGACATGTCAAGCCATCTCCGGTCTCAATCCGGGAAACACAATTCATCCCTGGCAGCAACCCGGGGAGTCAAACTCAATCCCGGTCTTAATCCGGGAAGTGCAGGTCATCCCCGGTCTCAACCTGGGACGTCAGGTCAACTTCAGACATCAACCTGAAGCATCAAAACAACTTCATAGCAAAACCTGGAATGACCACGTCATCCTCAGAGATAACCCTGAGGTCAAAAGACTCGACTAGGATCCAAGTCTTGGAATCAGCTCCCGAAAGTCAACCAGCAACCATGCCGACACTACAGGCAGCCCCGGGAGGGGTACAACGATCATTTCATCAACTCTCAACCGACTTGGTCAAACTTAAGCCAAATCAATGCCGCCAAAGTCAGAATGAACCTTAACGACGATCCCGAGTGGCAACTACGCAAGACAGCTCAATGAATAAACTGCGGGGAATCAAAGACCTGGTTATGAACCCGTCTTCCTGGACCCGAAAAACATTTTTTCCCATGTCATTGTGACACTCTCAGCGAGAGCTTTCCGTAAAGGTATCGCACGCCTCAAACGGACGCTCCGATCAAAAGTTAAAAAGTTTTTGATCGGACATCGCATTGCTCGGAGTGCACGTACTTCGAGATGACCAAGCCGGGCATGTGGGCCCCACCTAGGGGAGCAGCAGCTCTACCTACGACTGTCGTAGGTAGAGTGGAGGCTCCCTGGCCTATAAATAAACGTGCCCCCCCGCTCATTTGAAAAAAAGCGAAACGCAGCAAAGCTCTGGCAGTTTGATTTTCCGACTTTTACACTTCTTCCAAATCCAAATATTTTCACTCCAACACGTAGATATAACCATATACTACCACATATCAAAAAACCACCGATACATTTGGACTTTTTAAGCCTACGGTTTGGCAAAAAGCTCGTATTGCGGTCCATTGTAAGTATTTTTACGATCAGAAAGTCAATACTACTACTCTGCACTGCTTTACACTTGCAGACAAAGTTTCATCTTCTAAATATGCCTATGTGTACGTAAAGTGCGGAATGACGTACATATAGGATTATACGACTAAGTTAGAATCATATGTGTATACTTGAATTTCATATCGAGCTTGTGTATCGAATGTACAATGCTAATGAATATCCTAAATACGTAAATATGTTATAATAGGATTCGAAAGCATTGATAAGCTTTACCTTGGTAATCTACGCTTAAGACAAGTTCCCTAACTTACACTCTTTTATTGTGCAAGTATCCTAAACTCTTGCATTACTTTATTCAACGGATATTGTAAGCAAGTATTCTACTCATATTGAACATGTATTGAGCTTGTACTATTATTCCTTATACAAGTAAGCTATTCGAATTACGATTCATGACTTGTTGCTTCATAGCTAAGATAAAGTCGATTATATTCTTCAAACTTTAATATCAAGTATTGAACTTATAAAGAGGTATCTATGCCATTTGATTCGGCTAGACTTATATTATGAATTTGAAAAGCGATCCAAACCAATTGATTGGTGCAGAATCTTGTATTAACTAAGAAGAACAACCTTCTTTGAAGGAAAAATATAATTATCGGAAGACCGACGTGCGCACTTGAGTACGATTGAACCAATTGAGTACGATTGAACCATGTATTTGGAGGCGTTACATTTCTAAGCTTTTAAACCATGTATTAGTACTAATAAGCTTTTAATACACATGCTCATATGTATCTATCTCATAGACATAGCATAGTACATTACTTGAAAACTTATTTTAAACTATGTTTGAAAGGTCTAATTCATGCTTAGCTAGATGGTGAACACCTTCGTCATGTCTAGAGGCATAAGGTGTCCTAATATACATGCTTGAAAAGTCATAATACTATTTAGACAATGTTCAAGAATATTAGTTCTCAAAACTTTCAAGTTTTCCTTCAAGACATTTTTAAACCAAACTATAACAATCTAGTATATGCAAGGTAACTTAACAACTACATTTCATGCACGTTGAGACGTGTACATAGGCTCCAAGGCCAGAACTCAAAGGACACTAAATTCATCAAGTTTCATTTTCAAAACTTTAAGGTTTCTTTTTAGAAAATCCTTAATACCAAGCTAACACCACTAGTTACATGCAAGGTAACCTTAGGTCACATGTTAGACTCCTTTTCATAATTATTGAAGTCAAACTAGCATGCTCATCATATTAGAAAACCCAAAGAGTTGGATTCCATTTCTGCAGAACGGCGCGGCCGCGCTGCTTTTGTACTAGGGAGTGGCGCGGGTTCCAGACCAGAATGGGCTTCTGCAACAGCAGAGCTCAAACCAATCCCACAATTCTTTATGAAGCCTACTTGAAATCCATCACATTGCCTCTATAACATGTATATAGTATCTACTAATATGTTACCATCATCACACATATCAAACTTTAACTAATTCATGCAACCTTTATGAATTTATCAAACTCAAAACTAAGAACATAATGTAGGAGTTATACCTCTTGAAGTAGAATTACACAAACTGGCTTCCATCTCAGATTCTATATCACCAACACACTCTCTATATAAACTTAGCAACGATTTAGCAAATGAACTAACAAACTCTACACAACAATGCATGGCCTTTATTTATAGCCAAGCTATTATACTCCTATGGACATTACACAAGGGGCAAAGAGTGGAGTTGGTGGCTAACTCCAGCAACTACTACCATTCATGGTCATTCCTCATCATCCCCCCCCCCCCACATGGCTCTAGCTTGTGAACTTCACTATGGGAAAAAAAAAATCAGCATTTGGGCATAGAATAGGGGTCATGGGAGGGGGTCTATTGCACCATGTCACATATTTAATTCCTATCTTGTACACAAAGCTAGCATACAAGTCTTTATACACACATATGTAATTAAATACCTCCCTTATACATCCATAGACATATATACCTATACATATATGTATACATGTATCTATCAACTTATATTACACATTATATAATTCATGTACATTTGATAATGCCGAATATATTTTAATAGAGTAGTGTCACACCACATTATCATAAACTTTATTATTTAAATTATACTTATTCATTGAAATAATTATTAATAACAATTATTTATTTAGTTTAATTTAATATCCATCATAAAGTACACATTAGTGTATCACACATAACACATTGTCACATAGGTCCATTTATGTAACTCATGCGACTCATTTCACTTTACCATATAGTTTCTTATATTATATAGTTACCTTGAAGTGTCACACTTCATTTCATATTATATAGATGTAGCTACTATATAACATATAATTGCATATCATTGCACATAGCAATTAATTCACATAATAATACTAATTAATTCCTTCAATTATTCATTCATTAAATTATTTAATGAATGCTTATTCCATCACTTTGCCACACTAGGCACGACTCACAAGCTTAAATTAATCTCATCATTACTCACATTACTTAATCATCTCATAATCTTATTCATTTCCACCATATTACTTACTTATAACATGTTCAATTTACTTAAAACTATTATATCTCAAGGATCACATAAACACATATGTCGTGAACGGATATATTCAAATATTATTTATAACATTTACAGTAATATAGTAACTCAAGTTATTTAGTAAATTAAAATAACTTAGTTTTCTTTTATAACTTTAACCCTTTTGAAAATACATTACTATTATAAAATTATGTATTTCACCATAACATGACATAAAATATTTTTATCACGTTTTCTCCAAATATAGGCATTAATTATAATAAAATAATTTACTCATTTTCTCAAGATGTTATATTAATATAATATCTATGTCTCATTAAAATAATTACATGTACGGCACATGTACACATATTATATATAGAAAATAGATAATAAGTTTATTTCCTATTATGATAAATTATTTCTATCAATTTATTTACATATAGCAAATACATTTTAATATATTTACCATATTATTTAATCATATATATTACCTCATACAAAGCTATATGAGGTAATATCATTATATAAAATAATATCCTCTCTTTATTAAAATAATTCAATATTAGAATTTAATTTAATATCTTTTGTTAGAAACATACGATAATTATTTCTTTTTCATTTTCATAAATTGTCCCAAAATAATTTCTTCAATCTATACATTTTAGTCATATGTCAATTATTAATTAATTCTCTAACCAATATTTATCTAAAGGTATATTGATTTTCTTCTCTCTTTAACAACGTATATATTTTATTAACGTTATTCAGAACATTAAACTCTCACACATCTTACCATGCTAAGTAATATATATATAAAAAGTACTAACTATAATTACATACTCAACACAGATATTAATTCACCATTTACTCAAGTGAATTAACACCTGTACTATCACCACAGTCAAGTAAGGTTTTAATATTCAAATTATATTATTCCATAATATAACCTTCAATTTAAATTAACCAACATTTATTCTTATTAATTAATTCCCTTAACGAATTCACCAACTTACTATGATAAAATAATTCTATAAATTATTTAATATCGAGAGATAAATTTCATCCACCTCCTTTACCTTACTAAATCTCCACTACAACGAATAAAAAATGTATAATAATAATATATTTATTAAATGCAAAAATCACATATTGCATAGTTGGGTTTGTACGAAATCGTGACGCAATCAAATTGCAAAAATTAGCGGAAGCATGGTATATCAGAGTTTAAAAAAATTTCTACAAAACCATTACCCGGATCATCCTTTATGCAAATTATTAATTTAAAACGATAAATAAGAAGTTATGGAATCATACCCTTGTAAAACGAAGCTTCCACAGGTACGAGTTCAACTCCTTGTTCTTCGTGATCTCCTTGAATTTCCGGGTTAGATTCATTCCTTTGATCAACGTTAGCCACCCAAGTGTTTGGCCTCTAGAGGTGATCCACCAAGGAAGATGAATTATCAAGAAGGAGGGTGGTTGGCTTAGTTTTCTATCCTCTATAGAAAAGGAGTACTCTCCAACAATTGAAATTGCCTCAATCAATATCTATTATAAGACTTCTCTTACATAAATATTGGTCAACCCTTCTAATCCTATTAGACATGGGATTTCTTTTAATTAATTAAACTCCTTTAATTAATTTAGGCTTCCCACCACATGGGAATAATTAATTAAATTTATTTAATTAATTTGTCTCCTAATCTTATTAGGAATAAATGAGAGTACTAATATTAAATTAATTACTAAACTCCTTTAGAAATTTAAATAATAATAATTGTAATAATATTAATAAGACTCCTCTTATTAATTTATATTTAATATTTTTAAAATATTAAATAATAAACATTAAGCTATTTAATTTATTCTATCACTATAGATTAAATTAATTATACTTAATGCATTATTACGATTATGCCATTACCTTCTTAAATAATTATTATTCCTTTTATGGTGTGACCCTTTAGGTTCTCTATATTAAACCGGTTGTGAATAAATCAATTAGAATAATTCTAATCTTATTTAAATAAATAAATTAAACTAATAATCTATTTAAATAAATAATATTTATTTTACAATAGGGATAAGCCTCCCTAGCGATCAACGACTTTCCAGATAATATAGATTTCAACATTAATCATAAAAGAACCTGTGAGTAAATAGTTACCGTACAATTCAATCCTTCCACCATACAATGTCCCAATTAAATATAAGACATGGATTTACTGTCAAGTCTTATTTTATTTAATTATATGTATTTCGATTAGAAAATGCACAACTCCAAATAATGCAAATTAGAAACTCCTTTCTAATTTCATTTCACCTTGGCCAAGGATTCCTGGGTTGTCATTTAACGAATCACATAGGACATATCTCCTCTTTTACTAGAGGTGGTAGATTCTTTATTGATCATTCATTATCTCCATATATAACTCATTATACCCAAGCATACCCTATATATGCCTTAAAAGGTCTTAAGGAATAAGTCAAAGTATAATTTGTTACATACAAGATACTATGACGATCTCAAGTCCAAGGATCACTTGTACTACTATCACATTAGGAATTCCTATTGACATGCGAGTAAAACTCCATTCGGTACACGTTCAGTGAACTTATTCTCCAATAAGCACCTACATACTTGCTTTAGTGTCTCCACACAAATGATTATGAGATCAATCATCCTCATCTAATGAGCAAGCAACATATGTACTAATCTATCCGGATTTACTAATCCCCTTTTTAGTAATCCCATGATTAGGAACTATTTTAGTTTTAGAGCTTTCTAAGAATTTAGATCTCATTGGCATGATCATCATCATGATTCTAAAAGCATTGCTTAAAACTATGGGTTATTTACATATTATAAAAATAGCACCATGTAGATAATTAAATGCCTTTAATAAATGAATATTTTTATTAATAAATAAATAAGATTGCCTCCAAAGTATATGCTTTATCATCATACATGATTGGCTTGTATGCATACTACTTTCAATCTCCCACTTGCACTAAAGCCAATCGCCATGGTATCTCATACCCAACTTCTCTAAGTGACGATCAAACTGCTGTTGTGTTAAAGCTTTAGTTAATGGATCTGCAATGTTGTCTTGAGAGTCTACACTCTCCTCTTTCAATGATTTCTTTAATCAAAGTGCCGCAACACATGTTTAGATTCAAGATGAGACTTAGGACCTATTCCTAGTTCTGTAATGAACTTTTCATCTAAAACATCAACTTGCAGCTTCACTTACAGTTATATACTTTGTCTTTGTCACTAAACCAACAACCTTTTGTTGTTTGGAACCTTTTCAATTCACTGCACCATCTTTCAAGGTAAACACATACCCTGAAACAGATTTACTGTCATCTTGGTCTGTTTGAAAACTTGAGTCTGTGAATCCCTTGAGTTTTAATTCAGACCCACCGTAGACAAGAAAAATATCTTTAGTCCTTCTCAAGTACTTTAGGATATTCTTCACTGCCTTCCAGTGCTCTTCTCCAGGGTTTGACTGGTATCTGCTCATTACACTAAGTGTATGAGCAACATCCAGTCTAGTACATATCATACCGTACATGATAGATCCTATTGCAGAAGCATAAGGGATCTTACTCATACGGTCTCTCTCCTCAGGTGTCTTTGGGGCCTGTTTCTTGGAGAAATGTATTCCATGGCTCATCGGCATGAGACCTCTTTTGGAATCTTCCATGCTAAACCGCTTTAGCATTGCATCAATGTACGTTCCTTGGGTTAAACCAAGCATCCTTTTAGATCTATCTCTATAGATCTTTATCCCCAAAATATAGGATGTTTCTCCTAAGTCCTTTATGGAGAAGTGTTTAGATAACCAGATTTTAATCGATTGTAGCATAGGAATGTCATTCCCTATCAGTAATATATCATCAACATATAATACAAGAAATGAAACTGCGCTCCCACTAACCTTCTTGTTCACACATGGTTCATCGTCGTTTTTGACAAAATCAAACTCTTTGATTGTCTCATCAAAACGAATGTTCCATCTACGAGAAGCTTGCTTCAATCCATAAATGGATCGTTGCAGCTTACAGACTTGATTTGTTCCAACCTTTGAAACAAATCCCTCTGGCTGTGTCATATACACATCCTCCTCAAGTTTCCCATTGAGGAAGGCCGTTTTCACGTCCATCTGCCAGATCTCATAGTCGTTATAAGCTGCAATCGCAAGCAAAATCCGAATGGACTTGAGCATAGCTACTGGTGAGAAGGTTTCATCATAGTCAACTCCTTGTCTTTGTTTGAAACCTTTTGCAACCAGTCGGGCCTTATAGGTCTCTACCTTGCCGTCCGCTCCAGTCTTTCTTTTAAATACCCATTTACACCCAATAGGCTTAATGCCTTCAGGTGGTGAAATCAAAGTCCATACTTTGTTTTCATACATGGAGTCCATTTCGAATTTCATAGCTTCAAGCCATTTCCCTGAGTCTTTATTACTCATAGCCTGTTCGTAATTCAATGGATCATCATCATTCATGATGTGTACCTCATCGTCATCCTCTATAACGAATCTATATCTCTCAGGTATCTTCGGTACTCTTCCAGATTTACGAACAGGGTGTGGTATAGTAGGTTCTTCTACTTTGTCAGGTACCTGACTTTGATCCGTGGTAATTTGTGGGTCTTGAACTTCTTCAAGATATATCTTACTCCTACTGACCCCTTCCTGGATAAAATCCTTTTCCAAGAAGGCAGTATGTTTCGCAACAAACACCTTTTGATTAGTTGGATGATAGAAATAATACCCTAAAGTTTTTTTAGGGTATCCCACAAATCTACACTTATCGGATTTAGTCTGTAGCTTATCGTTTTCAAACTTTTTGACATAAGCTGGACAACCCCAAGTCTTAACATGCTTAAGATTTGGTTTCCTCCCCTTCCATATCTCACATGGAGTCTTTGGGGCGGATTTGGTAGGTACCTTGTTAAGTAGGTATGCAGCCGTTTCTAAGGCATATCCCCATAAGAAAATTGGAAGGTCGGTAAAACTCATCATAGATCGAACCATATCCAACAGTGTTCGATTTCTCCTTTCAGATACTCCATTTAACTGTGGTGTACCTGGAGGAGTCCATTGTGAGATTATACCATTTTCTTTGAGACAATTGAGAAACTCACCGCTTAAGTATTCTCCATCTCGATCTGATCGAAGTATCTTTATACTCTTGCCCGTTTGTTTCTCTACTTCACTTCTGAACTCTTTGAACTTTTCAAATGATTCTGACTTGTATTTCATTAAATACACATATCCAAATCTTGAGTGATCATCAGTGAAAGTAATAAAATAAGAATACCCACCCCGTGCACTTGTTGTCATAGGTCCACAAACGTCTGTGTGAATCAATGCCAACAACTCTGTAACTCTTTCTCCTTTTTCACTAAAAGGAGATTTAGTCATTTTACACATGAGACAAGATTCACAAGTTGGATATGATTCATAATCAGATAACTCAAGGAGCCCATCTTTATGCAACTTGGATAATCTTGTTTCATTGATATGACCGAGTCTACAGTGCCACATGTAGGTATAATTAATATCATCTCTTTTCTTTATCTTAGTTTGTTCAATTTGAAAAATATTTTCTTGTAAGTCAAGTGTATAAAGTCCATTTCGCAAATTTCCAACACCATATAAAATATCGTCTTTATAAATAGAACAACTATTGTTCTTTATAACAACGTTAAATCCTTCCATATCCAATACAGAAATTGAAATAATATTTTTAATAATATTCGGAACATAATAACAATTATTAAGATAAATGGACTTGCCCGAAGGCATTGCTAAATAATAAGTTCCTACAGCTAATGCAGCAACCTTTGCTCCATTCCCCACTCGTAGGATCACTTCATCATTGTTCAGCTTTCTACTTCTGACCAGTCCCTTCACATTATTACATATGTGAGAACCACAGCCGGTATCCAATACCCAAGTAGAATTTTGACTTTCTGAAAAATTAATTTCAATCATGAACAAACCTTGATTAGAAGTCGAAGCTTCTCCAAGCTTTTTCTTTGCCAGAAACTTCTTGCAGTTCCTCTTCCAATGACCCGGCTCATTGCAATGGAAGCATATTCCTTTGCTAGCTGGATCAGATTTCTTTTGTTCCTTTATGTTCACTTTGCCCTTGGTCATCCGAGATCGGAAGAGCTCCTTAGATATCTCATATCTAGCAGTCCTACTTTGTTCACCATACAACTCCTTGAGGTGAATCAACATAGTAGGAGCATCCATGTTTTCGTGCTGACGCTGAAGCTCGTTATTCATGGATGCGAGCATGATGCATTGAGCCACAGATGCATCATCTTGCCACTTTACAATGGTGGCAATCTCTTCCTTAGAGGCTGTTTCTGGAACAGTTCCAGGGACAGGTGAGTTTAAGACATAAGAAATCTTTTCAGCAGTGAGAACTATTCTCAGATTTCTTAGCCAGTCCGTATAATTTGGCCCGGTAAGCTTATTAGCATCAAGTATGCTTCGCAGTGAAATTAGTGATTTTGACATTTTTAAAATTTTGCATGTGAAAAACAACATTTTAGCAAACATTCATTTTATTAATTTTGCATACCAAAATAAATTTAGGTCTTTATTTTAAATTGGTATCTCCCACTATTTTTATCAAACTATATTACCCTCACTTATATAGTTCGGCAACATCTAATTAAAGATTTGCTAGTGAGAATAAGGATCCCATTTCAAATGTATATAACCTTGTGGATAGCACAACAAGCGATATACAAATAAATAGGTAGACAACTCTTGTCAATTACATCACTATATAACTCCTTTTATTTTGCCTCTTAAATCATAATGGTCAAGTGTGTGCACATCCGAACTAAAATGATTTAAGTTAAATCCAGCCTAGCACTTCCATAAATTCAAAAAAGAAAAATGTTCGTCCTTGTGGATAGCACAACAAGACTAGATCGTTCAATTTTCTTGATAAGCATCAAATGTGATTAATTAACATCTTAAATACGCAATACTCGCCTTGTGGATAGCACAACAAGCTCATATTAAATATTTAATACTCTATTAATTTATCATGCTAGAAGGCGACGTTCGATATTCCAAATATTATTTGAACGCTTCGGACTTAATATTATTTCTTTGAGGGATTTGTTATTATTTGTCTCATCTTGTTTAGCGCGCATGCACATATATATATAAAATACGCGTCATTTTATTAAACATGCGAAGTATGTTTGCATAAAATATAATATATATAATATTTACCATGCAATATAGAATATTATATTCTACCCGGATTGATTATGGACTTTTATTCTAGTTTGGTTCACTAGAGCCACCGAGTGAACCAAAAGGTCAAACCTAGGAGTGCAAGAATTTAAATTTAAATATAACTATTACATTTAAACCCGGGCTCCATACAAACAGGTCTTCACGCGCTCCTTGTTCCTTGGTCTCCAATTTCTTCAAGATAATTCTATCTATTTCTATTACATCAAACTATTTACTTTAAATAGAAACCTTGATCAGCAGTCAATGGGAAGTACATAGGAGGGAGATAGAATTTTACATCAAGAAATTTTTTTTAGAGAAGACGAGGTACACAGACCCCATTTAATAAAACCCATTCATTCAACCATTCAACTAAAATAAAATCCAATCACATTGGTCAAATAGTCCATAATCAATCCCCATTTATTATCATACATATCACCATATATATCAATAAATAAATATTCATCTCATGAATTAAAACATTCCATATATATATGAGTATTATTTAATGGGCAATTTTAAATTGCATGAAATCCAATTTCAAGATTAAAATAAACTCTTTATTTTAATTATAAAATTATTTAGAATATAATATATAAATATATCATATTTATTTTTTTAAAAAGAAGTCACCTTCTTTTATTAAAAGAGTCCTGCAGGTTTATTAAAAGAGTCATTTCCTGATGGGTCACATTCTTTTTGGAGTAAGAAAGAGACAACACATTTTCTTTGCAGAATTCAAGATTAGCACCAAAAAAAAAAAAAATTGTGATTCGTCCAAAAAAAAAAAACGTCATTTTTTTTTCTTAAAAAATAATAATTTTATACAATAAAATTATGCCCAATAAATTATTTTAAATATATACCCATATGTATATGAAATCAAAAATAAATTAATAATTGCATAAAAGTTTGGCTCTGATACCACTGTTGGGTTTGTACGAAATCGTGACGCAATCAAATTGCAAAAATTAGCGGAAGCATGGTATATCAGAGTTTAAAAAAATTTCTACAAAACCATTACCCGGATCATCCTTTATGCAAATTATTAATTTAAAACGATAAATAAGAAGTTATGGAATCATACCCTTGTAAAACGAAGCTTCCACAGGTACGAGTTCAACTCCTTGTTCTTCGTGATCTCCTTGAATTTCCGGGTTAGATTCCTTCCTTTGATCAACGTTAGCCACCCAAGTGTTTGGCCTCTAGAGGTGATCCACCAAGGAAGATGAATTATCAAGAAGGGTTTTCTATCCTCTATAGAAAAGGAGTACTCTCCAACAATTAGAATTGCCTCAATCAATATCTATTATAAGACTTCTCTTACATAAATATTGGTCAACCCTTCTAATCCTATTAGACATGGGATTTCTTTTAATTAATTAAACTCCTTTAATTAATTTAGGCTTCCCACCACATGGGAATAATTAATTAAATTTATTTAATTAATTTGTCTCCTAATCTTATTAGGAATAAATGAGAGTACTAATATTAAATTAATTACTAAACTCCTTTAGAAATTTAAATAATAATAATTGTAATAATATTAATAAGACTCCTCTTATTAATTTATATTTAATATTTTTAAAATATTAAATAATAAACATTAAGCTATTTAATTTATTCTATCACTATAGATTAAATTAATTATACTTAATGCATTATTACGATTATGCCATTACCTTCTTAAATAATTATTATTCCTTTTATGGTGTGACCCTTTAGGTTCTCTATATTAAACCGGTTGTGAATAAATCAATTAGAATAATTCTAATCTTATTTAAATAAATAAATTAAACTAATAATCTATTTAAATAAATAATATTTATTTTACAATAGGGATAAGCCTCCCTAGCGATCAACGACTTTCCAGATAATATAGATTTCAACATTAATCATAAAAGAACCTGTGAGTAAATAGTTACCGTACAATTCAATCCTTCCACCATACAATGTCCCAATTAAATATAAGACATGGATTTACTGTCAAGTCTTATTTTATTTAATTATATGTATTTCGATTAGAAAATGCACAACTCCAAATAATGCAAATTAGAAACTCCTTTCTAATTTCATTTCACCTTGGCCAAGGATTCCTGGGTTGTCATTTAACGAATCACATAGGACATATCTCCTCTTTTACTAGAGGTGGTAGATTCTTTATTGATCATTCATTATCTCCATATATAACTCATTATACCCAAGCATACCCTATATATGCCTTAAAAGGTCTTAAGGAATAAGTCAAAGTATAATTTGTTACATACAAGATACTATGATGATCTCAAGTCCAAGGATCACTTGTACTACTATCACATTAGGAATTCCTATTGACATGCGAGTAAAACTCCATTCGGTATTCCATAGCGAGTCATGTTCAGTGAACTTATTCTCCAATAAGCACCTACATACTTGCTTTAGTGTCTCCACACAAATGATTATGAGATCAATCATCCTCATCTAATGAGCAAGCAACATATGTACTAATCTATCCGGATTTACTAATCCCCTTTTTAGTAATCCCATGATTAGGAACTATTTTAGTTTTAGAGCTTTCTAAGAATTTAGATCTCATTGGCATGATCATCATCATGATTCTAAAAGCATTGCTTAAAACTATGGGTTATTTACATATTATAAAAACAGCACCATGTAGATAATTAAATGCCTTTAATAAATGAATATTTTTATTAATAAATAAATAAGATTGCCTCCAAAGTATATGCTTTATCATCATACATGATTGGCTTGTATGCATACTACTTTCACATATTACCCTATGCAACATAATACTACATACTTCATAACACATATATATTTTTATTTGAACCCAACACATGCCTTAAGAATTTTATTCACTAAATTCTTATTTTAATAATTTTTAAAAATTCGGGTTCTCACATTTTCTTTCCCTTATAAGGATTCCGTCCTCGGAATCATCGAAACCTTCCCTACTAGGTACTATTTCGAATATTACGTATTCTTGAGATAACTTTATCCTTTCTTTTTTCAGAAGTTTTATTATTATAACTTGCTCAATTGCATCCTACCACTTTCTTCTTTCTAAGGAACATTCTACTTACTACATTTACCCTTCAAAAAGAATACGAATCTTCCACGATTGTTCAATAATCGGGATGTAGTATGAATAACTCAGATTCCAAATTATGCCGAAGGGTCACAAGACCGTGAACTCTTCTCTAGGTTTACTAATGCTTCAACAAAATCCTTCACACTGCAAACCAGAGTGTTTATCAATCACAAAGATTGAAAACACCCTCCATACGTACACTAGGTGATTATCCTATTGTACCACCACGTTGTACTATAAACGTAGTGTTTTATAATGACTATATGCGTTACGCTCGGAACCATTGTCTCCGAAAATATGTCCCCTTTATAGGGTTGTTCACCTCAGCTTTTAAACATCTAAATCCGTACCAGAGCAATCTAGTTTGGCATAAGTTCTCAAGAATGCTCAAATTTCATAAATATTCTTTAACAGTTGTCTAGTCGAATCAAATAGCTTAGACTTTTATCAACAATTCGGACATCAATCGAATCTAATCAACTTATTTGATCTTTTTCATAGTTTAAACGAAAATCAAAAATCCTTTCATGACGTCATGATTCCGTACCAACTCAGTAGTACGTTGAAGATTTCGTCGTTTTATGACTTTGTCATACTACATCATACCATAATGGACAGACGATCTTACGATCGCTTCAGACACTAGGTTCGATTGCATTGATGACTCCATCATTTACCATCCTACACCATATCAAATGGTGCATATGGTCAAAAATACATTTTGAAAGATTTTCAAATCATTTTTGTCGTAGCCGAAATAAATAGCATAGACATACGAATAACGGTATCGTTTTTAAAACTCATTGGTTCAGTTATTTGACCCAATGTTTTCTCAAGAAAACGAAAGTGCAAACACTAGCACGAAGTCAATAAATTTTGAAAATCTAGCATAGCTAGAAGATTTAGAAAAATCCAAATTTCTCCATCAATTTCAATCTCTTATTCCATTGCTTCATCATTCTATCAATCTTTAATACTATCAATGCTCACTATACCAAAACTCTTAATTCTTGATATATAATATATCTATTCCCAGTATAGTTCATCAAACTTACCACACCATGGAAGTTCAGGAACTTACCACAATAATAAGATTTTAGGAACTTGTCCTAGCAATACGTAGTCCAAGAACCAATCAGGGACTTTCCATATGCTTAGGAGCTCAAAAATACATATGATTATGAGTCACAAACTTATCATAGGTAAGAGTCTTAAGAACTCGCGCCTAATCTTAATATTCTCTAATTTAATCTTAGAAATCTCTATCTATCAAAATAAATATGAGAAAAGAATCATCTTTTCTCCATATGTATATCGATAGCGCGACACCAGTATTCCAACGATTATCAATGTGATGCACTTAGCGCAAGCAAAAAACCTCCGCTCACACAAAGGTTTGTACAACTAAACCATCCATGAGTCCTCAATGGAAATCCATCACCTAACTCTATCTTATTCTTAACTTGCTTTTTGCTTGTTACGAAATTTTTATATTTCATCATATACAACTCCTCAGGAGTTCATCTCGTACCATTTCATAATACCTTCTCTTTATAGCATCAAGCTATAACTATTCAGTCATTACAGATCATCTATTATTTTATAGCTCAATCTGATCACGTCGTGATCATTAGTTTACCCTATAGTTCTTTCCTATTGTCAGTTAAACTCCATTCTAGTTTATTCTTATTATCTTTGTCATATTCATCTTATAGACATCGTCTTATCATTTTTATTACCGGAGTTAGGTAACTCGTGATTCTCATTCTCTAAATACTTCAAGATTCTTCTTTAAATCTTTACCTATATATTTTAATCTTTACTTTCCCTCTCTAAGGTTATAGCCGAAGATACATTTACCTAAGGTTTATAACCTACAGCTTTGATACCAACCTGTGACGCCCCCAGATCCTGGTCCCTCTCCAAACCTCGGATCCGGTACGCCTACGATACTACTATCGCCAAATATTTATATCTTTTATTCATAACTTACTTTATATACCTTCTCTTATTATAAATTTAGAACATAACTTCTTCCCAATTCCAGGATTTGTATAATGACCCCAAACTTTAATAAGTTACAATCTTGGTCATTTACCATTCCTGTCTATACATCATATTCGATGTTATAAAAATGCGGAATAATTTAATATTTTTCAATCTTATCTCTTTATTATATCTAAATCACAATCTTTATCAGTTACATATCCTTGAATCAAATTTATGTTATGATTCACTTTATTCGAATTACTGCATAGACTCTTATATCTCAATTCGAAATCCTCTATGTATCACGTCGTACACCTTTACAACTTAACATGTATTAAACATCGTAAGCTACTATCATGAACATCTCCTAGAACCTAAACATGGTTCAAGCAATAACTTCAACTAAATAGTAATCTTCTTTGCGAAACTATTGAACTCTATCAATCAAGAAGCACGTAACTTTACCGTGAGTCCTTAACCTGCAAAAATGGTTATTTGCAAGAGTGAGCTCGATAACTCAGTAATTATAACAGTTTTCATGCATCACATAGCATATAATATCATACTCAATTCATGCCATCATAATCATTTGGAATTACTACGCATGCTACTTCTCACATATCAAGTATAGAGATTAACTTTGCAAGCATATCATAAAAGATAAACTTTCAATCTCATACATATCTCATATACATTGCATATATAAGTTAACATCCTCATAGCATAATAAAATTCAACTAACAGTTATCGAATTCATATAACAAATAGGAACAGAAAGACTTGCTTGGCTCGTAGTTTATCAACTACGACTTAACTGCTTATAGCTATCTGCAGTTTGTGTATTCCTACACAGTTATATAATCATGGATTCATACCCATCAGTCATACATTTCATACGCTCTTAATATAAGAACAAATTGTATATCATTTTTTAACTTGGTTTCATTTTACTTCATCTTAGGATAACCATTATGTTACCACATCATACCCTTATACTCTTTCTATGGAAACCATATTGTTTCAATCCTTGTGGTCTTTAAGGAAAATGTGTATACACGATTTAAGTCCAAGCAGTTAAGAAACTGCTCTTGGCAATTTTGCAGAACGGCGCGGCCGCGCTGCATATAGGCGTGGGAGTGGCGCTGCCAGACCCAGACTTGAGCTTTTCATTGTACAGTTTAGTTTCTAGCATATCATGTATTCTGATGCATATTATACGTCAAGTAAGTTGTGATCTTTCTTCAAGTTCACATTCAAACTACATAGCTCCATATCAATTCATTTCAATCAATAAGGCTTAACAACATCCTTTAACAGAGGTTTAATGTTTATAAGCGTTTAAACCATGTATTGGTACTAATAAGCTTTTAATACGAATGCTCACATGTATCTATCTCATAGACATAGCATAGTACATTACTTGAAAACTTATTTTAAACTATGTTTGAAAGGTCTAATTCATGCTTAGCTAGATGGTGAACACCTTTGTCAAGTCTAGAGGCATAAGGTGTCCTAATATATATGCTTGAAAAGTCATAATACTATTTACACAATGTTCAAGAATATTAGTTCTCAAAACTTCCAAGTTTTCCTTCAAAACCAAACTATAACAATCTAGTATATGCAAGGTAACTTAACAACTACATTTCATGCACGTTGAGACGTGTACATATGCTCTAAGGTTAGAACTCAAAGGACACTAAATTCATCAAGTTTCGTTTTCAAAACTTTAAGGTTTCTTTTTAGAATATCATTAATACCAAGCTAACACCACTCGTTACATGCAAGGTAACCTTAGGTCACATGTTAGACTCCTTTTCATAATTATTGAAGTCAAACTAGCATGCTCATCATATCAGAAAACCCAAAGAGTTGGATTCCATTTCTGTAGAATGGCGCGGCCGCGCTGCTTTTGTACTAGGGAGTGGCGCGGGTTCTAGACCAGAATGGGCTTCTGCAACAGCAGAGCTCAAACCAATCCCACAATTCTTTATGAAGCCTACTTGAAATCCATCACATTGCCTCTATAACATGTATATAGTATCTACTAACATGTTACCATCATCTCACATATCAAACTTTAACTAATTCATGTAATCTCTATGAATTTATCAAACTCAAAACTAAGAACATAATGTAGGAGTTATACCTCTTGAAGTAGAATTACACAAACTAGCTTCCATCTCAGATTCTATATCACCAACACACTCTCTATATAAACTTAGCAATAATTTAGCAAATGAACTAACAAACTCTACATACCAATGCATGGCCTCTATTTATAGCCAAGCTATTATCCTCCTATGGACATTACATAAGGGGCAAAGAGTGGAGTTGGTGGCTAACTCCACCAACTACTACTATTTATGGTCCTTCCTCATCAGTCCCCCCTTGTAACGTCCTCAAAATTCTTATAATTCAACTGTCAATCTTGGCCGTTAACAATACATCGAACTTTTAGCTTTACATCATTAATCGGTATTAAACTTAATAAAATGCGGAATTATTAAAACTTTTATATTTTTCTTTCTTCATTACCCTGAATTTCAACCTTTATCATATACATATTTTTGAATCAAATCTACTTTATAACTCGCTTCATCAGAGGTATAAACAAAATCTTATATTACAAATCAATATCCATTATACATCGGATAACTCAACAATTATTATACTTCCAAACCATCAGATATATTTCTCATCTAAAACCAAATAATCTTCTTGAATCACTATTGATCTCTATCATTTAATTAGCATGTATCATTACCTTGAATCCTTGACCTGCAAAAATGGTTATTTTGCAAGAATGAGCTCGACAGTTTAGCAAGATCTAACAGTTTTCATGCATTACGTAGCACACAAATAACATGTTCATCTTATATATCATAAACATTAGACTACCATATCATACATGCTTTAATTCACATCCTCGGAATCACTCCCCTTATAAGGATTCCATCCTCGGAATCACCGAAACCTTCATTACTCAGTTTACACCAATCTCCTTCATAATTTTATCGTTGAATAACTTTAACACATTACTTTAACAAAAGTTTATATATATATATATATATATATCTTACTCCATTAATTTCTTCAACAAAATCTAGATTTTATTTCATAACCTTCAATTAAACTCAATTATGTTTCAAATATTAGATATTCTTTAACCCGTTCATTACCTTTTCTAAGGATCATTACCATATACTCTACTCGCCGAATTCATATACTTCATAATTCACTATCTTGTAAGTATTCGAGTTATCACACCCCCGACATGGCTCTAGCTTGTGAACTTCACCATGGCACAAAAAAATCAGCATTTGGGCATAGAATAGGGGTCATAGGAGGGGGTCTATTGCACCATGTCACATATTTAGTTCCTACCTTATACACAAAGCTAGCATTCAAGTCTTTATACACACATATGTAATTAAATACCTCCCTTATACATCTATATACACATATACCTATACATATATGTATATATGTATCCATTAACTTATACTACACATTATATAATTCATGTACATTTGACAATACCGAATATATTTTAATTGAGTAGTGTCACATCACATTATCATAAACTTTATTATTTCAATTATACTTAATCATTAAAATAATTATTAACAATAATTATTTATTTAGTTTAATTTAATATCCTTCATAAAGTACACATTAGTGTACCACACATAACACATTGTCACATAGGTCCATTTATGTAGCTCATGCGACTCATTTTACTTTACCATATAGTTTTTTATATTATATAGTTACCTTGAAGTGTCACACTTCATTTCATATCATATAGATGTAGCTACTATATAACATATCATTGCATATCATTGCACATAACAATTAATTCACATAATAATACTAATTAACTCCTTTAATTATTCATTCATTAAATTATTTAATGAATGCTTATTCCATCACTTTGCCACACTAGGTACGTCTCACAAGCTTAAATTAAGCTCATCATTACTCACATCACTTAATCATCTCATAATCTTAATCATTTCCATCACATTACTGACTTATAACATGTTCAATTTATTTAAAATTATTATATCTCAAGGTTCACATAAAAACATATGTCGTGAACGGAAATATTCAAATATTATTTATAACATTTATGGTAATATAGTAACTCAAGTTATTTAGTAAATTAAAATAACTTAGTTTTCTTTTATAACTTTAACTCTCATGGAAATACATTACTATTATAAAATTATGTAGTTCGCCATAACATGACATAAAATGTTTTTATCACATTTTCTCCAAATATAGGCATTAATTATATTAAAATGATTTACTCATTTTCTCAAGATACTATATTAATATAATATCTATGTCTCATTAAAATAATTACATGTACGGCACATATACACATATTATATATAGAAAATAGATAATAAGTTTATTTCGTATTATGATAAATTATTTCTATCAATTTATTTACATATAGCAAATACATTTTAATATATTTACCATATTATTTAATCATACATATTACCTCATACAAAGCTATATGAGGTAATATCATTATATAAAATAATATCCTCTCTTTATTAAAATAATTCAATATTAGAATTTATTTTAATATCCTTTATTAGAAACATACGATAATTGTTTCTCTTTCCTTTCCATAAATTGTCCCAAAACAATTTCTTCAATCTATACATTTTAGCCATATGTCAATTATTAATTAATTCTCTAACCAATATTTATCTAAAGGTATATTGGTTTTCTTCTCTCTTTAATAACGTATATATATTTTATTAACGTTATTCAGAACATTAAACTCTCACACATATTACCATGCTAAGTAATATATATAAAAAGTATTAACTATAATTACATACTCAACACATATATTAATTCATCATTTACTCAAGTGAATTAACACCTGTACTATCACCACCGTCAAGTAAGGTTATAATAATCAAATTATATTATTCCATAATATAACCTTCAATTTAAATTAACCAATATTTATTCTTATTAGTTAATTTCCTTAACGAATTCATGCATTGCTATCTCAATCCATCCATGGACAGTTTGAGTACCAATTATGACCCATATTACAACATATTAGTCATTAGTATATATATACTCAAGAAAATGGTGATTATTCATTAAAGATATTTAATGTCACCAACTTACTATGATAAAATAATTCTATAAATTATTTAATATCGATAGATAAATTTCATCCATCTCCTTTACCTTACTAATTCTCCACTACAACGAATAACAAATGTATAATAATAATAATATATTTATTAAATGTAAAAATCACATATTGCATAGTTCATATTATCCTATGCAACACAATACTACATACTTCATAACATATATATATATTTTTTTGAACCCAACACATGTCTTAAGAATTTTATTCACTAAATTCTTATTTTAATAATTTCTAAAAATTCGGGTTCTTACATCCTCTCTTCCTTATAAGGATTCCGTCCTTGGAATCACCGAAACCTTCCTTACTCGGTACTATTCCGAATATTACATATTCTTGAGATAACTTTATCCTTTCTCTTTTCGAAAGTTTTATTATTATAACTTGCTAAATTGCATCCTACCACTTTCTTTTTTCTAAAGAACACTCTACTTACTACATTCACCCTTCATAAAGAATACGAATCTTCCATGATTGTTTAATAATCGAGAAGTAGTATGAATAACTCAGATTCCAAATTATGCTGAGGGGTCACAAAACCGTGAACTCTTCTCTAGGTTTACTAATGCTTCAACAAAATCCTTCACACTGCAAACTAGAGTGTTTATCAATCACAAAGATTGAAAACATCCTCCATACGTACACTAGGTGATTCTCCTATTGTACCACCACGCTGTACTTTAAACGTAGTGTTTTGTAACGACTATATGCGTTACGCTCGGAACCATTGTCTCTGAAAATATGTCCCCTTTATAGGGTTGTTCACCTCACCTTTTCAACATCTAAATCCGCACCAGAGCAATCTAGTTTGGCATAAGTGCTCAAGAATGCTCGAATTCCATAAATATTCTTTAACAGTCATCTAGCCGAATCAAATAGCTTAGACTTTTATTCACAATTCGGACATCAATTGAATCTAATCAACTTATTTGATCTTTTTCATAGTTTAAACGAAAACCAAAAATCCTTTTATAACGTTATGATTCCATACCAACTCAGTAGTACGTTGAAGATTTCGTTGTTTTATTACTTTGTTATACTACATCATACCATAATGGGCAGACGATCTTACGATCGCTCCAGACACTAGGTTCGATTGCATTGATGACTCCATCGTTTACCATCCTACACCATATCAAATGGTGCATATGGTCAAAAATACATTTTGAAAGATTTTCAAATCATTTTTGTCGTAGCCGAAGCAAATAGCATAGACATACGAATAACGGTATTATTTTTAAAACTCATTGGTTCAGTCATCTAACCCAATGCTTTCTCAAAAAAACAGAAGTGCAAACACAAGCACGATGTCAATAAATTTTGAAAAATCTAGCATAGCTAGAAGATTTAGAAAAATCCAAATTTCTCCATCAATTTCAATCTCTTACTCTATTGCTTCATCATTCTATCAATCTTTAATACCATCAATGCTCACTATACCAAAACTCTTAATTCTTGATATATAATATATCTATGTCCCAGTATAGTTCATCAAACTTACCACACCATGGAAGTTCAGGAACTTACCACAATAATAAGATTTTAGGAACTTGTCCTAGCAATACGTAGTCCAAGAACCAATCAGGGACTTTCCATATGCTTAGGGGCTTAAAAATACATATGATTATGAGTCACAAACTTATCATAGGTAAGAGTCTTAAGAACTCGCACCTAATCTTAATATTCTCTAATTTAATCTTAGAAATCTCTATCTATCAAAATAAATATGAGAAAAGAATCACCTTTTTGCCATATGTATATCGATAGCGCGACACTAGTATTCCAACAATTATCAATGTGATGCACTTAGCGCAAGCACAAAACCTCCGCCCACACAAAGGTTTGTATAACTAAGCCATCACATGAGTCCTCATTCAAAATCCAACACCTAACTCTATCTTATTCTTAACTTGCTCTTTGCTTGTTACGAAATTTATTATATTTCATCATATACAACTCCTCATGAGTTCATCTCGTACCATTTCATAGTACATTCTCTTTATAGCATCAAGCTATAACTATTCAGTCATTACAGATCATCTATCATTTCATAGCTCAATCTGATCATGTCGTGATCATTGGTTTACCCTATAGTTCTTTCCTATCATCAATTAAACTCCATTCGAGTTCATTCTTATTATCTTTGTCATATTCATCTTATAGACATCGTATTATCATTTTTATTATCGGAGTTAGGTAACTCCTGATTCTCATTCTCTAAATACTTCAAGATTCTTCTTTGAATCTTTACCTATATATTTTAATCTTTACTTTTCCTCTCTAAGGTTATAACCGAAGATATACTTACCTAAAGTTTATAACCTACAACTTTGATACCAACCTGTGACGCCCCCAGATCCTGGTCCCTCTCCAAACCTCGGATCCGGTACGCCACGATACTACTATCGCTAAATATTTATATCTTTTATTTATAACTTACTGAATATACCTTCTCTTATTATAAATTTAGAATATAAATTCTTCCCAATTCCAGGATCTGTATAATGACCCCAAACTTTAATAAGTTCCAATCTTGGTCATTTATCATTCCTGTCTATACATCATATTCGATGTTATAAAAGTACGGAATAATTTAAACTTTTTCAATCTTCTCTCTTTATTATATCTAAATCACAATCTTTATCAATTACATATCCTTGAATCAAATTTATGTTATAATTCACTTTATTCGAATTACTGCATAGACTCTTACATCTCAATTCGTAATCCTCTATGTATCACATCGTACAACTTTACAACTTAACATGTATTAAACATCGTAAGCTACTATCATGAACATCTCCTAGAATCTAAACATGGTTCAAGCAATAACTTCAACTAAATAGTAATCTTCTTTGCGATACTATTGAACTCTATCAATCAAGAAGCACGTAACTTTACTGTGAGTCCTTAACCTGCAAAAATGGTTATTTGCAAGAGTGAGCTCGACAGCTCAGCAATTATAACAGTTTTCATACATCACATAGCATATAATATCATACTCAATTCATGCAATCATAATCATTTGGATTTACTACGCATGCTACTTCTCACATAACAAGTATAGAGATTAACTTCGCAAGCATATCATAAAAGATCAACTTTCAATCTCATACATATCTCATATACATTGCATATATAAGTCAACAACCTCATAGCATAATAAAATTCAACTAACAGTTATCGAATTCATATAACAAATAGGAACTGAAAGACTTGCCTGGCTCGTAGTTTATCAACTACAACTTAACTGCTTATAGCTATCTGCAGTTTGTGTATTCCTACACAGTTATATAATCATGGATTCATACCCATCAGTCATACATTTCATACACTCTTAATATAAGAACAAATTATATATCATTTTCTAACTTGGTTTCATTTTACTTCATCTTAGGATAACCATGATGTTACCACGTCATACCCTCATACTCTTTCTATGGAAACTATATTGTTTCAGTCCTTGTGTCTTTAAGGAAAATGTGTAAACACGACTTAAGTCCAAGCAGTTAACAAACTGGTCTTGGCAATTCTACAGAACGGCGCGGCCACGCTGTATATAGGCGTGAGAGTGGCGCGGCCGCGCTACTCCCTGCCAGAACCAGACTTGAGCTTTTCATTGTATAATTTAGTTTCTAGCATATCATGTATTCTGATGCATATTATACGTCAAGTAAGTTGTGATATTTCTTCAAGTTCACATTCAAACTACATAGCTCCATATCGATTCATTTCAATCAATAAGGCTTAACAACTTCCTTTAACAAAGGTTCAATGTTTATAAGCTTTTAAGCCATGTATTGGTACTAATAAGCTTTTAATACAAATGCTCACATGTATCTATCTCATAGACATAGCATAGTACATTACTTAAAAACTTATTTTAAACCATGTTTGAAAGGTCTAATTCATGCTTAGCTAGATGGTGAACACCTTCGTCACGTCTAGAGGCATAAGGTGTCCTAATTTACATGCTTGAAAAGTCATAATACTATTTACACAATGTTCAAGAATATTAGTTCTCAAAACTTCCAAGTTTTCCTTCAAGATATTTTTAAACCAAACTATAACAATCTAGTATATGCAAGGTAACTTAACAACTACATTTCATGCACGTTGAGACGTGTACATAGGCTCCAAGGTCAGAACTCAAAGGACATTAAATTCATCAAGTTTATTTTCAAAACGTTAAAGTTTCTTTTACAAAAATCATTAATACCAAGCTAACACCACTCGTTACATGCAAGGTAACCGTAGGTCACATGTTAGGCTCCTTTTCATAATTATTGAAGTCGAACTAGCATGCTCATCATATCAAAAAACCCAAAGAGTTGGATTCCATTTCTGTAGAACGGCGCGGCCGCGCTGCTTTTGTACTAGGGAGTGGCGCGGGTTCCAGACCAGAATGGGCTTCTGCAACAGCAGAGCTCAAACCAATCCCACAATTCTTTATGAAGCCTACTTGAAATTCATCACATTGCCTCTAAAACATGTTTATAGTATCTACTAACATGTTACCATCATCTCACATATCAAACATTAACTAATTCATGCAATCTCTATGAATTTATCAAACTCAAAACTAAGAACATAATGTAGGAGTTATACCTCTTGAAGTAGAATTACACAAACTAGCTTCCATCTCAGATTCTATATCACCAACACACTCTCTATATAAACTTAGCAACAATTTAGCAAATGAACTAACAAACTCTACACACCAATGCATGGCCTCTATTTATAGCCAAGCTATTATCCTCCTATAGACATTACACAAGGGGCAAAGAGTGGAGTTGGTGGCTAACTCCACCAACTACTACTATTCATGGTCCTTCCTCATCATTCCCCCTCACATGGCTCTAGCTTGTGAACTTCACCATGGCACAAAATAATCAGCATTTGGGCATAGAATAGGGGTCATGGGAGGGGGTCTATTGCACCATGTCACATATTTAATTCCTACCTTGTACAAAAAGCTAGCATACAAGTCTTTATACACACATATGTAATTAAATACATCCCTTATACATCCATATACATATATACCTATACATATATGTATACATGTATCCATCAACTTATATTACACATTATATAATCCATGTACATTTGACAATACCGAATATATTTTAATTAAGTAGTGTCACACCACGTTATCATAAACTTTATTGTTTCAATTGTACTTAATCATTGAAATAATTATTAACAACAATTATTTATTTAGTTTAATTTAATATCCTTCATAAAGTACACATTAGTATACCACACATAACACATTGTCACATAGGTCCATTTATGTAACTCATACGACTCATTTCACTTTACCATATAGTTTTCTATATTATATAGTTACCTTGAAGTGTCACACTTCATTTCATAACATATAGATGTAGCTACTATATAACATATAATTTCATATCATTGCACATATCAATTAATTCACATAATAATACTAATTAATTTATTTAATTATTTATTTATTAAATTATTTAATGAATGCTTATTCCATCACTTTGCCACACTAGGCACCTCTCACAAGCTTAAATTAAGCTCATCATTACTCACATCTCTTAATCATCTCATAATCTTATTCATTTCCACCACATTACTTACTTATAAATGTTCAATTTACTTAAAACTATTATATCTCAAGGTTCACATAAACACATATGTCGTGAACGGAAATATTCAAATATTATTTATAACATTTACGGTAATATAGTAACTCAAGTTATTTAGTAAATTAAAATAACTTAGTTTTTTTATAACTTTAACGCTTTTGAAAATATATTCCTATTATAAAATTATGTTTTTCGCCATAACATGACATAAAATATTTTTATCACGTTTTCTCCAAATATAGGCATTAATTATAATAAAATAATTTCCTCATTTTCTCAAGATACTATATTAATATAATATCTATGTCTCATTAAAATAATTACATGTACGACACATGTACAAATATTATATATAGGAAATAGATAATAAGTTTATTTTTTATTATGATAATTATTTTTATCAATTTATTTACATATAGCAAATACATTTTAATATATTTACCATATTATTTAATCATACATATTACCTCATACAAAGCTATATGAGGTAAAATCATTATATAAAATAATATCCTATCTTTATTAAAATAATTCAATATTAGAATTTATTTTAATATCATTTATTAGAAACATACGATAATTGTTTCTCTTTCCTTTTCATAAATTGTCCCAAAATAATTTTTCCAATCTATACATTTTAGCTATATGTCAATTATTAATTAATTCTCTAACCAATATTTATCTAAAGGTATATTGGTTTTCTTCTCTCTTTAACAACGTATATATTTTATTAACGTTATTCAGAACATTAAACTCTCACACATATTACCATGCTAAGTAATATATATAAAAAGTACTAACTATAATTACATACTCAACACATATATTAATTCACCATTTACTCAAGTGAATTAACACCTGTACTATCACCACCGTCAAGTAAGGTTTTTTATATTCAAATTATATTATTCCATAATATAACCTTCAATTTAAATTAACCAATATTTATTCTTATTAGTTAATTCCCTTAACGAATTCATGCATTGCTATCTCAATCCATCCATGGACAGTTTGAGTACCAATTATAACCCATATTACAACATATTAGTCATTAGTATATATATACTCAAGAAAATGGTGATTATTCATTAAAGATATTTAATGTCACCAACTTACTATGATAAAATAATTCTATAAATTATTTAATATCGATAGATAAATTTCATCCATCTCCTTTACCTCAATAATTATTCTCCACTACAACGAATAACAAATGTATAATAATAATATATTTATTAAACGCAAAAATCACATATTGCATAGTTCATATTACCCTATGCAACACAATACTACATACTTCATAACACATATATATTTTTATTTGAACCCAACACATGCCTTAAGAATTTTATTCACTAAATTTTTATTTTAATAATTTTTGAAAATTTGGGTTCTCACAATCCCTCAATTGGAATTCACCATAGCCCATATTATTCTAATCGTTTATGTAATTATCTGTTATTAACAAGGTGACTCTTTTGTCCAGCCTTCTTCGTTTTGCTTAATATACCTGAATTACTACATCATGTTAATTCCTAACATGGTGATAGTCGTTGGATTCTACCATGATTATTTTCTTTAGTCCTCCTCATTCATGGATCAATCACACTTGGACAAACTTTAATAAGTTTTTGTAAAGATTTAAAAGTGATTAGCAAGTCTGGTGTATGAATTTTCAGTGTTTGGTCACTCTGCAGAAGTGGTCTAAGATTTACAGGCACTCCACGATTTGTGAAATCACTTTCTGATGGTCGGGTTCACTCCACAATTTGTGAGAGATCATCTTCTGATGGTCGGGTTCACTCCACAATTTATGAGAGATCATTTTCTGATGGCCGGGTTTACTCCATGATTTGTGAGAGAGTTCCATGATTGAAGTGAGACCACACTACGATCGTAGGGTTCAGTCTACAGTTTAGTTTATGGTTGGCCTGGTCTACTCCATGATCTGTGAGTAAGTCTACGATCGTGGGGTTCAGTCTACGGTTTGGTTTATGGTTGGTATGGTCTACTCCACGATCTGTGAGTAAGTCTACGATCGTGGGGTTAAATCTACGATTTGATGCTAAGGCATAACTTTGATATTTCAATTCAGGACAAACTTTGGTTGACTATTTTTAAGATTATACTCTTACATTCGAACATATATCTACAACATGGACTGAGTCTGATTTATTTTGAGGTTGAATTCTACGATTAGTAGAGTAAGTCTACGGTCGTTGTGTTCCCTCTACGATCTCTGAAACCAACCAAAGGTCTTGGTCTGGTGTTGGATTCCACGATCAGTAGAGCCAGTCTACGACCGCGATGTAAGTTTACAATCGTTGGTTTCACTACTACGATCAGAGACTAAGGCATAATATTACAAAACTCAATGGTTTGAACTGGTCTCAAATTTGATTATTGATACATGTAGATTAACAGGTGTACGTGTATTTGAATTATTTTGGTATAGCATCACCACATTTAATCAAATTAACATTTTCCTTATTTTTACTAGAATCCGAACGTGATTTCACTATTTAGCCTTCAAAGTCTGCATCATTCATTAGCATAGAGTATCATGTTCCTTTTTTCACTATTGATATGGTTTTTAAATTCATCTTAGCTTGATATGTTATACTCTCTTTTTGTTCGGTTTATGTTGTTTACATAACGAACTTTTACTTGCATGCATATTTCTTTATAACTGATTTGCAGAAGGTTGAATTAACAATTTAGGGTCAAAGGAATGTGTACCTCTTGACGCTTTCCTTCTACTAATAAAACACTTGGTCAACCTACTGGTTGGTCCCTTCCTTCCTAACTCCTCTGCCCTTCGAACTGCAAGAGCTCACTCTTCTTGGGTTCTTTTTATCTCTCAACTCACTATATCTTTCTTTCTAATGCAGAGTATACGATTCTAGCAAGCCTTATAAGATGAAAAAGGGTATCTATTTATAGCAAAAATTTTGTCAAATCATTGGTCATTATCTAATGGTAAAAGTGGAGTTGGTGAAAAGAGTTACCAACCCTCAGTATTCCTACACTATTCCTACTTACACAATCATTCAACTAACATGGCTTGACTTGCTAGCTAAACCAAGTCCAAAAATTACCATTTTTCAAAGGGAAAGGGGGCATGGTCGGTTGGGAGGGGCTACTACCCACTCATGTCACATTTTTATTTCTTTTGTACACAATGCTAGCTTATTGCCTCCTAATTATATACATACACATATAATTCTCTACACATATTTATACACCTATACACTCACATATAATGTAAGTATACTACCCCTTTTTATCCCACATTACACATTGGGCTAGTCCTAAATTAAAATTGGGCTAGACATATATACTATATAATAACTTTATTGGGCTACTAATTCATATTTATCGGACTCCCAACTTAATTACTTGGGCCACATATACTAACACTTGTAACTCATTCATATTGGGCTTAGAATAACCATAGGTCCAATACATTATTAAATCATCCTTTAATTAATTCAATTAAGAAATTAATTATGTCACACAAGGCTTAACACTTAAGCTTAGTTAAGCTTATCATCATAATTGCCACATTACTTACTTAAATTAGATTTTCACATTTCATGACACACCAAAATATATATGTGTTCAAAGTAAATATTCAACATCTTTATATACCATATTTATATTATTATAAAATTCTCGGGTATTACATCCTCCCCCCTTATAAAAATCCCGTCATCGAAATTGGTACAAGGTTACACAAATAGGTGGGGATAGTCTCTCTTCATCTTATCCTCTAACTCCCACGTAGCCTTCTAGGCGTTGTAGTTTCGCCAAACTACTTTTACAGAAGATATGACTTTATTCCTCAAAGTCTGTTCTTTCCTATCTATTTTTTGGACAGGAATCTCTTTGTAGGTCAGATTTTTCTCTACTTGAATAGGCTCATAGGATATCACATGCTTATAGTCGGGCTTGTATGGATGTAACACGAAAATGTGAAACACGTTGTGAATATGTTCCAATTCAGGCGGTAAAGCTACCTTGTACGCCACCTCGCCTATTCTCTTCAAAACTTCAAACGGTCCTATGAATCTTGGACTCAATTTTTCTTTCTTGCCGAATCGTATCTTCCCTTTGCAGGAAGACACTTTCAAAAATACGAAACTACCGACTTCAAAGTCTCGGTCATGACGGTGCAAATCTGCGTACTTTTTCTGGCGATCTTGAGCTGCTACTAATCTGGCTCTTATCGTTGTTACTACATCGGCTATTTGTTGAACTAACTCTGGTCCCAAAATTCATCATTCTTCGACTTTGTCCCAACACAATGGTGTTCTGCACTTCCTCCCGTAAAGAGCTTCATATGGTGGCATACTGATACTCGCATGGTAACTATTATTATACGCGAATTCTACTAAGGGTAAGTGGTCGTCCTAGTTTCCCTTAAAATCCATCATGCAAGCTCTCAGCATGTCCTCTAGCGTTTGTATCGTTCGCTCACTCTGTCCGTCTATTTAAGGATTATAAGCAGTACTCAACCTTAATTGTGTTCCCATCCTCTCTTTCAAGCTTTTCCAGAAATTTAACGTGAAGCGCAGATCTTGATCAGAAACAAATGCTATCGGTACTCCATGTCGTGAAACGATTTCCTTTACGTATAGATTTGCTAACTGATTTAAACTGAATCAAATCTTGATTGGTAGAAAATGAGCTGTCTTCATTAGTCGGTCCACGATA
This sequence comes from Panax stipuleanatus, assembly GCA_020205555.1. Taxonomy (NCBI): domain Eukaryota; kingdom Viridiplantae; phylum Streptophyta; class Magnoliopsida; order Apiales; family Araliaceae; genus Panax; species Panax stipuleanatus. Next base: position 22,127,173 of record CM035122.1, read on the forward strand.
ACCCAAATGGCATTATAACCTTTCTGCGTGACTGGAAGTCCCACCATAAATTCCATTGTAATGTGCTCCCATTTCCACTCTGGTATTTCTAATGGTTAAAGTAGACCACTCGGCCTCTGGTGCTCTGCTTTGACTCATTGACAAGTAAGGCATCTACTGAAACACTCTATGACCTCTCGTTTCAAATTGGGCCACCAAAAGTGTTTTCTAAGATCTCGGTACATCTTCGTGCCTCCTGGATGAACAAAATATGTCGTATTGTGTGCTTCGTGTAAGATTTCCTTTCTCAGTTCGGTTACAGCTGGTAGCCATACTCGTCCCTCAAATCTCAATATATCGTCCTTATCCATTTTGAACTTCTCTTCTTCATTTTCTACTATTCTCTTTCTTATCTTCTCGCATTCTTCATCCTTCTTTTGTGATTTCTTTACTCTATCCAATAATGTTGGACGAGTTTTCATTACAAATAATTTTTCTTCAGACCTTCCAGGCCCCTTCACTTCTATTTCCAATTTCTCCATTTCTCTTATTAACTCCTCCTAAGTTGTCAACTTGAATAATTTCTCCCTTCCTTTTCTGCTCAGTGCATCGGCTGCTACGTTTACCTTTCTCGGGTGATAAAGAATCTCGCAGTCATAATCCTTAATCAATTCCAACCACCTTCTCTGTCTCATGTTCAACTCCTTCTATGTGAAGATATATTTCAGACTCTTGTGGTCGGTGTATATCTCACATTTTTCTCCATACAGATAATGCCTCTAAATATTTAACGCAAAAACTACTGCCGCTAACTCCAAGTCATGGGTAGGGTATCATTTTCCATAATCCTTAAATTGGCGTGACGCATACGCAATGACCTTGCTATGTTGCATCAGCACACAACCAAGTCCCTTGTGCGATGCATCACTATACACCACGAAGCCAATGATAATACAGGTGCTTCGCTTAACCTCTTCTTCAACTCCTTGAAACTTTCCACGCATTTCTCCGTTCATACAAACTTCACTGTGTTCCTTGTTAGATTGGTCAACGGAGTCGCTATCTTAGAAAAATCTTGGATAAATCTTCGATAGTAACCCTAAGAAACTTCTTACCTCCGTTGGTGTCTTTGGTTGTTCTCAATTACTTACTGTCTCTACCTTCGCAGGGTCTACTGAAATTCCCCCTGTCAATCATGTGTCCTAGAAATTGGGGTTTCTCCATCCAAAATTCACACTTTGAAAATTTTGCATACATTTTCTCTCTCCTTAGCACTTCCAAAACCATCTTCAGATGTTTGGCATGCTCTTCCTTGGTCTTTGAGTAAATCAAGATGTTGTCGATGAAAACTACTACGAATTTATCCAAGTATGGCTTGAAAACTCGGTTCATCAATTCCATGAATGCTGCTGGAGCATTAGTCAATCCAAATAACATCACCAAAAACTCGTAGTGCCCATATTGGGTTTGAAACGCCTTTTTTTGGTATATCCTCCTCCCGTACCTTCAACTGGTGATAACCCGTTCGTAGGTCTATTTTTGAGAAACACTTCGCTCCCTTCAACTGGTCGAAAAGGTCGTCTATCCTCGACAACAGATATCTATTCTTGATTGTTACTCTATTCAATTCTCGATAATCGATACAGCGCTTCATCGATCCATCCTTCTTCTTAACAAACAACACTGGTGCTCCCCAAGGAGACACACTCGGCCGAATATAACCCTTATCTAGCAATTCTTGTAATCGTATCATTAATTCCTTCATTTCTATTGGTGCCATACGATATGGAGCTTTCGCAATTGGTGCAGTTCCCGGTGCTAGGTCTATTATGAATTCGATTTCTCTATCTGGTGGAAGACTAGGCAGGTCGTCAGGAAATACGTCTTGAAATTCTCTTACCACAGATATATCCTTCATTTCTACTCCTTTTTTATGAGTATCTATAATGTAAGATAAGTAACCTATATATCATTTTCTTAACAATTTCTTGGCCTGCATCATCATAAAAAAACATGACTGCTTAAGCGACGAGCTACCATAAAACACCACCTTAGACCGATTTGGAGTCTGAAGGTTCACACTTTTGTTTTGACAGTCAATTATCGTAGCATGGTTTATAACCAATCCATTACTAGTATCACATCAAATTCCCCCAATCTAATCGAAATTAAGTCTATGCTTAGTTCATGTCCTCTAAGGTTTCCATGAAAATTTTGATAAACGAATTCTAAGGGGATTACTTCCTTATTCACAACTTTTATGTTCAAAGGATTTCCTAATCGTTCTTGGGGTAAGTTTAATCGACTAGCAAATTCTTCAGACATAAATGAACAGGTAGCACCCGAATCAAATAATACATAGGCATTTATATTATTGATTGGGATAATACCTGACACCACGTCCTTCACAGTTACTGCGTCCTGGAAGGTCATGTTAAACTTTTTGGCAGTTGGTCGGTTGGATTGTGCCGGTCCGCCGATCATGAGCTTGCTGCCTCCTCCCTGATGGCCGCTTCCTCCGCTGGTTCCTTTCTTCTGGCAGTCTTTAATCGGATGCTCAGTTAAGCCACAAGCAAAACATACCTTGATCTTCTTGGGGTTTGGGCAGTTTGGTGAAATGTGCCCCTCCTGGCCGCAATTCTAACAAACACTGTGCCCCTTCCAGCACTCTCCATGGTGGTTCTTCCCACACTTTGAGCATCCCTCCGCTCTCTTCTTAAACCCTACTTGGTGACTTCCCACTTGATGGTTGTTTTTGTTGTTGTTGTTGTTATCCCACTTTCTCTTCCCTAGATTACTTCCTTTGTTGGGTTTATACGAAATCATGACACAATCAAATTGTAAAAATTAGCGGAAGCGTAGTATATCAGAGTTTAAATTTTTTTACAAAATCATTACCCAGATCATCCTTTATGCAAATTATTAATTTAAAACGATAAATAAGAAGTTATGGAATCATAATCTTGTAGAACGAAGCTTCCACAGGTAAAAGTTCAACTCCTTGTTCGTCGCGATCTCTTTGAATATTCGGGGTAGATTCCTTCTTTTGATCAACGTTAGCCACCCAAGTGTTTGGCTTCTAGAGGTGATCCACCAAGGAAGATGAATTATCAAGAAGGAGGGTGGTTGGCTAAGTCCTAGTTTTCTATCATCTATAGAAAAGAAGTACTCTCCAACTATTGGAATTTCATCAACTGATATCTAACATAAGACTCCTCTTATATAGATATTGGTCAACCCTTCTAATCCTATTAGAAATAGTTTTTCATTTAATTAATTAAACTCCTTTAATTAATTAGGCTTCCCAATCATATTGAGATTAATTAATTAAACTCCTTTAATTAATTTGCCTCCTAATCTTATTAGGAATAAATGATAGTACTAATATTAAATTAATTCTTAAACTCTTTTAGAAATTAAAATAATAATAATTGTAATAATACTAATAAGACTCCTCTTATTAATTTATATTTAATATTTCTAAAATATTAAATAATAAACATTAAGCTATTTAATTTATTCTATCAACATAGATTAAATTAATTAAACTTAATGCATTATTACGATTATGCCATTGCCTTCTTAAATAATTATTCTTGCTTTTATGGTGTGACCCTTTAGGTTCTCCATATTAAACCGGTTGTGAATAAATCAATTAGAACAATTCTAATCTTATTTAAATAAATAAATTAAAATAATAATCTATTTAAATAAATAATATTTATTCTACAATAGGGATAAGCCTCCCTAGCGATCAACGACTTTCCAGATAATATAGATTTCAACATCAATCATAAAAGAACCTGTGAGTAAATAGTTACCGTATAATTCAATCCTTGCACCATACAATGTCCCAATTAAATATAAGACATGAATTTACTGTCAAGTCTTATTTTATTTAATTATATGTATTTCGATTAGAAAATGCACAACTCTAAATAATGCAAATTAGAAACTCCTTTCTAATTTCATTCTGCCTTGGCCAAAGACTACTGGGTTGTCATTTAACGAATCACATAGGACATATCTCTTCTTTTACTAGAAGTGGTAGATTCTTTATTGACTATTCATTATTTTCATATGTAACTTATTACACCCAAGCATACCCTTTGATATACCCTAAGGGTCTTAAGAAATAAGTCAAAGTATAATTCATTACACACAAGATACTATGATGATCTCAAGTCCAAGAATCATTTGTACTACTATCACATTAGGAATTCCTATTGACAGGCGAGTAAAACTCCATTAGGTATTCCATAGCGAGTCACGTTCAGTGAACTTATTCTCTAATAAGCACCTACATACTTACTTTATTGTCTCCACACAAATGATCATGAGATCAATCATCCTCATTCAATGAGCAAGCAACATATGTACCAATCTATCCAGATTTACTAATCCCCTTTTTAGTAATCCCACGATTGGGAACTATTTTAGTTTTAAGCTTTCTAAGAATTTAGATCTCATTAGCATGATCAACATCATGATTCTAAAAGCATTGCTTAAAACTATGGGTTATTTACATATTATAAAAACAGCATCATGTAGATAATTAAATGCCTTTAATAAATGAATACTTTTATTACTAAATAAATAAGATCGTCTCCAAAGTATATGCTTTATCATCATACATGATTGGATTGTATGTATACTACTTTCATCCTCCACTACTGCTTCCTCCACGGCTCTCACCTCCAGTGTTCTTGTTCTTCTTCTCCTTGTTGTACTGACTTAAGGCCTTACTACCTCCTTCCACAATGATGGCCTTTTCCAACAGTGTCGTGAACGAGTTGATTTGAAGAACTGACACCTTGTTGAACAACCAAGGCTTCAGTCCTAGTTCGAAGCGTCTAGCCTTCCTCTCTTCAGTATCTACTTAGTGCTGTAGACACTCGAATTTTTGCATTCCTGGTACTAACCCTGCAGGAGGGCAAAACCATCAACTCGGCCTCGATCACCAATATCGGGATGTCAACTCAACCCCGGTCACCAATACCGGGACAACCACAGCCCCGATTACCAATATCAGGATGTCAACTCAACCCCGGTCACCAATACCGGGACAACCATAGCCCCGATCACCAATATCGGGATATTAACTCAACCCCGGTCTCAATACCGGGCCATCAGTTCAACCCTGGTCTCAATACCGGGCAATCAACTCAACCCCGATCTTAATAATGGGTAATCAATTCAACCCTGGTCTCAATACCGGGCCATCAGTTCAAACCCGATCTCAATACCGGGCCATCAACTCAATATCGGTCTCAATACCAGACCATTAGTTCAACCCCGATCTCAATATCGGGCCATCAGTTCGACCCCGGTCTTAATACCGGGCCTTCAGGTCAACCCCAGTCTTAATATCGGGCCGTCAGGTCAACCCCGGTCTCAATATCGGACCATCAAATCAACCCCGATCTTAATACCGGTATATTAATTCAGTTTTGGTCGCAACCCGGGAGGTACAGGTAAGCCCCGGTCTCAACCCGGGAGGTACAGGTCAGGCCCGATCTCAACCCGGGAGGTCAAGTCAACTTCGAAAACAATCCTGAGGCCTCACAACATCTCCAGAGGAAAAACTAGAAGGACCAAGTCAACCTCAGAGATGACCTTGAGGACAAACAGAATCGGCTGGGATCCAAACCTCAGAAAAACCCCAGGAAATCAGCCGAAGACCATGTCAGCACTAAAGGCAACCCCGGGAGGGGCAAAATGATTATTTTTCCAACTTGAAGCCTATTCGTTCAAACTCAAGCCGAATTGATGCCACCAAGGTCAGAAAGAACCATAACGGTGATCCCGAGTGAAAACAGCGCAAGACAGCTCGACGAATAAACTGCGGGGAAACGAAGACCCGATTATGAACCCATCTTTTTGGACTTGAAAAGGGTTAAATCCTATGTAATTGCGACACTCTCGGCGAGGGCTCTCCGAAAAAATATAGCACGCCTCAAACGGACGCTCTGATCAAAAGTTAGGAAGTTTCGACCCTAACATTGCATTGCTCGATGTGCATGTACTTCGAGACGACGGGACCCGCCACGTGGGCCCTACCACATGGAGACGAAGGTAGTCCCACTTCCCCCGGGTCTATATATATGAGTGCACCCCCAGCTCATTTTCAAGTTAGAAATCGTTCTGGAGCCCTGCCTGTTTCGTTTCTCCACCAAACTCTTATCTTCCAAACCCAAATTTAATCACTCTAACACGTAGATATACCCACATACTACCACATATAGAAAATAACCGATAGATTCTGACGTTTAAAGCCTATGATTTGGCAAAAAGCCCGTGTAGCAGTCCATTGTGAGTATTTTTACGATCAGCAAATTTATACTACTTCGTACTTTTATACACTTGCACGTTAAGTTTCGTTTTCTAAATATGCCCGGAACTCAGTTCCGTGGCCGTTTTTGTCAACTTTTGGTACATTTTAGTACCTAAACGCATTTTCTGGCATTTCTACAACTCGAATTGACAATCCGTCGCTTCCGGCAGCATTTACATACTTACATCTTCGTACCGAGCAACTTCACCGGACTTGGTTATCTTCCCAGTCCAGGTTTGGTTTTTTTTTTTTGTATATATTTAACTGTATGTTTACTAACTTTTCAATTCTGTCAAGCCCGGATGTCAAATCCGCAGTAGTTTACTGCTTTTATAAATAAATATGCATATATAAGCAGCTTTCATCACCACTGGGTTATCTTCCCAGTCTTGGTTGACTAATTTTCTGTCTATATAAATATATTTATATATTTTAGTTTGGCCTGGATTATTCTGTGGCCTTTTTACTGCTTTTATATATAAATATGCATATGTAAGCAACTTTCACCACCATTGGGTTATCTTCCCAGTCTTGGTTGACTACATTTTTGTACATTTACATTCCAATTCGGCCTGGATTATTCTGTGGCCTTTTTTTACTGCTTTTATATATATTTATGCATATATAAGCAGCCTTCACCACACTAGGTTATCTTCCCAGTCTTGGTTGACTACTTTTCTGTGCATTTACATTCTAGTTTGGCATGGATCATTCCGTGGCCTTTTTACTGCTTTTATATATATTTAGGAATCTTGGTTGACTACGTTTCTGTACATTTACATTTCAGTCCGGGTATCGGTGTGAAAACCCATCGCCCTTTATAGCTTTTGTATATATATTATTGTATATATATTCTTTACTCGCTTTTTACTAAATTGCTGCTTTAAATATTCATTTCATATGAATCGGCACTAACATATCTGCGGGCGAACTAGATTTATTTAAATCTTGCCAATTCTAGCTTTCAAACGGTTCTCAGTCGGTACAGACGGAACCGGGAAGCTAGAATGGCTGAGATTTATTTAAATCTAGCATTTTTCTAGTTTCAGTTGTAAAAGCAAACTTGCAGCTCTTAGATCGCTATCTAGTGGGAATGGGACGCTTCGGCCATTTGAGAACTAGGATTTACTGAATGAATCCTCGGTTCTGGCGACATTTGGGATATATATCTATTTCTGTACAAATTTGAACTATGCCGGTTTATTGGCTACTTATATGTGAGCATAGGAATAGTGGGATTCAAGATCAAAATGATCAGAATCTGATTCCGACGATGAACAAACTCCACTTTACAAATGTACCCTGCCAGTTTTTCTGTATAATGTACATCCAAAAGACCTTAAAACGGTTATCCGGATTTAAGGTCTCAATATAATGAGAATAATGGTTTGTCGTGCTAGACTCCCTCCGATGGATATCATGCCCATGAGGAGACCGATATTTGTATATATGCTGTGGTCGAGGATGCTTCGCAGCCTGACAATCACCATTCAAATTGTGCCTTAAGGCGAAAAAAGATAAAATTAAAGTACTAATATGCTTCAATTCCTATGTTAGCTTAGGGGTTTGATAATCTTCTTTCAAAACATCACTTCAATAATCTTTTCGAAAAAAGAAGCTTTTGCAAATCAAATCAAACATTTTTGCAAATCAAATCAAAAGACTTTTTGCAAATCAAATCAAACACTTCGTATATAGGTTCAACGATGCATAGACATGCATTCAATCAAACATAGGCCTAATTTTCAAATAGCATTCACACGCACTTCAGTTTTTTAACGAAAATATTGAAAAGAAGCAGTACCGTGTTTACACGGGAGTTGTGGGTTGCCTAACACCTTTCCCACACTTAACCAAGCCCCCGAACTCAAACTTTATTTTCAAAGATCAAGTTTTGACAGTGTCCAGCAATTGGGCCTCTTTCAAACAAAACTCGGTTGAGTTGGTACAACCATTTCAAATCTACCAACTAGCGACTCTATAAAACGTTCAAATCGTCGACATGATACATGTTGGCATTTTCCTAAAAAAAACCCTTCAAAACCTTTTTTATAATAAAAAGAGTGAGGGTAGAGACAACTTAAGAAGAGAGAAAGATCCGGGTTTTGACCCGACCCGAGAATTTTTTCCCGACGTCGACAGGTGGCGACTTCGCTGGGCACAAAAGAGGGCTTAGGCCGCGTTCAAAATCTTTTCAAAATATTTTCCTTTCATAGCTGTGTATATATGAATGCTGCGTCTTTACATTGAATGAATGCATGAATGCTGCATCTTTACATTGAATGAATGTGAATAAATGCTTTCCTGCTTCTTTAGTGCTTCGCACCATATTAGTGCTTCACACCCATGCCATCATATGCATAACGGTGAGACACGATGTATGTGAATGTATGTTGTGTGATTCCTCCTTCGGGAGGCAAAATTCGTCGGTGATAAGTAATGTCTCTGGGGACAGCTAAGTCTTTGGGGCTCATGAAAATGCACCAGCCAGATTCGTTCCAGTTGAAAGATTGGATTAATTTCCCCTCTAGTAGATTGCGATGATCTGGGGACCTTCATGCCAAAAAGCCGCGAGAGTAGCCAAAGATAGGCCAGCCTCTGATTAACCAAATTCGAAGGGAAGCTTCTTTATGCTTTCGTTTTTCAATTCAATGTTAATTTTTCAATTCCAATGTAAAGGAGCACAATATAAATATCATAATGAAAGATTTACATTTCTTGTCATATACATCTTGTCATCCTGTCATCAAAACAACTGACCTCTGTTTTGCAGGATAAGATTAAAAACCCCTAAACATGACACATTGCATAACATGTATATGGTTGGTGTCTATCAAGACTAAACTACCTATTCATCTTGTAGGTAAGAGTGGTCTCATTACTAGATCATAATCTAAAAAGGCATAAAGCCTATTTACCAACATGGATGAAAGTGGATAACTCAAGTTAGGTTCCGTATCTCGAAAGGAATTTGAGGGACTTCAGAATCAAATAGCAGAGTTGGCTATCCTCTTAAGAGAACAAAGTAAAAACACTCAGAGGCAAACAACGCTCAATCAAACAGAGTCCTTCTCACGGGGTGGCAATCGAAGTGCTGACAATAAGGGGGAAATGCAGATCCCTGAACCTCGATCTAGTCAAAGAACCAACAAAACCCCTGAAATTCTAAATCTTAGGAAAGATCAGGAAACTGGCGATATCCGAAAGAATGTCCAACAAATGGAAGAAACCATCCGGGCCATCAAAGGGACTGGAAACCTTAGAAGTGTCACCTATTCAGATCTCTGCATATTCCCAGGATCTAGATATCCTGACAAATTCCAAGTCCCGGAGTTTGAAAAGTATAATGGGGCAGGCGATCCCTATACGCACTTGAAAGTATACATTGGCAAGCTAGGGTCTTATGCTGAAGATAAAAGCCTCAGAATGCAGCTTTTCCAAAAGAGTCTCATTGGAGAGGCTAGGACATGGTATGCCTGACTTGATAATGCAAAAATCCATAGCTGGGAAGAACTAGCTCATGCCTTCCTAAATTAATACAACTTCCAGTCTCAGATGGCTCCAAATCGATATCAAGTGACCAAGGTCAAAAAGCAAAACAACGAGTCTTTCCGTGAGTATGCCCAAAGATGGAGACATCTGGCAGCACAAGTCAGCCCGCCTATGACAGAAACTAAAATGGTGATGACTTTCATAGACATCCAAGAGGCACCTTACTATGAGAGGATCCTAGCTGGAATAGGAAAGCCATTCTCAGAGATGATCAAACACGGTGAATATCACAGAGATGGGCCTGAAAGCAGGCAAGATTAAAGATCTCACGACCTTGAAAGTAGTAATCGAGCATATACAGTCTGGAAACTATGTGAGTGATCCCATGAGGATGCCTAGGAAAGGCGATGAAGATGTATCCCTCATTGTACAGGGGTAGTCAAGGAGACCCAACCATAGTCCCCCCATCTGGAAGAAAGAATGCAATCTGTCATTCCAATAACAAACCGCATTCAACTAATACCAGGACAGAAAGAGAAAATTTGAAAGAACAGAAAATTGGGTGTTCACTCCACTAGGCGATTCCCTTGAAAACATGTTGGTGATGTTAATAGATCACAAGAAAATTACCGAACTTGCTCCACCTCTGGATCCAAAAAGCAAAAGATACAATCCTAGCCAGAGATGTTCTAACCATTCAAGATCTTCAGGACACGATACACAAGATTGTTGGTCTTTGAAGCATAAAATCCAAAACCTGATCGAAAACGGCGATATTGTGGTCCAACAACCTGACCATCCAAATGTTAACACAACCTTCTGATGCCACATGATACGGAGGGAGTAAATATGATCGGGTCAGAAAGCGATGAAATGCATCAAAATAATAAATACATACGAAGGATGGAGGAATACCCCCAAAGGAACAGAACAAATGTCCTAGAGATGGAAAATGCAGAGGAGGGTATGACAGTGATGCAAAAATTGGAACGATCCAGTATCAAGTAACTCTATTGGCTAATCTGATAGTGCGCCAACATCAGTATACAAGGCAGCTTTTCACTCAACTATCAAAAAGCCAAGAAAAAGAGGAGGTTATTCAGAATATAACCCTATCTCCCTCCAAGATCAGCTAAAAAAATGAAGAAGATCAGAGCATGCTGAGTAGACGAGAAAGGTGGAATGATAAAATTACCAGAAGATCTCCCCAAAGGAAAGATCGTCCGGAGGAATGCGAACTCCCAAATAGGAAATATCAAGCAACATTCCAAACACGGGCAAACCCTCGAAATCTTACGGCACCAAGAGTCAGGCAGAGTAAGTGGAGGAGGGTATTCACGCCTCTGGGAGACTCGTTGGAAAATGTATTAGCTCTGTTGATTGCGCAGAAAAAGATCACTGAGCTTGCTCCACCTATGGATCCCAAAGGAAGGCAATATGATCTCAACATAAGGTGTGCTTATCATTCTGGAGCACCAGGACATGCCACTGAGGAATGCTGGTCTCTAAAACACAAAATCCAGGATCTCATCGAAAATAAAGAACTGAAGATAGAAGTCCCCATGATCAGGAAAGACGAGAGGGAAATAAAGAGCTTAAGATGTCCACTCGAGACAAGCAGTTTAAAGGAGGTGACGGCTGTAAGCACCAATCCGCCTCCATCAAGTATCTAAGGAACTTCACCTGCCACCTATCAAGTATCTTGTTGCCCAAAGCCAGCAACCATCTTTCTGATGTTACCCTCCTGGATGATGAGGAGGAGATACTGATCCTTCCCAAGGTGGAAAAAGACGAAAAGGAAAGTTCCTTGCTAGAAATACAACAACAGTGCGAGAGTGATTTCATACTCCAATCCTCTCAAGCCTATGAGAAAAGTTAAGGAACAGATTAAGGGAAAAGTGGTGAAGTTGTCAGGGAAGCTAACCCATTGAGGAATCTAGAGTTCATCCCTTTCTGCGACGAGTTCAGTTTAAGCCTCCTTAAAGGATATGCTGATTCAAGAGGCGATCAAGTTATGGCTGTGATTGAAGATATTCATGACCAAGAGGTAACCTTTATCACAAGCCTCGAAGGCCACATAACCCCTGACAACTGGACTATCAGGCCTCAGCTAGCCAAGAAGACGTAGATCCAGAGGAAGGTTGCGAGTTCCAGAAGATGTTGGGACATTATCACTTTTTTAGCATTATGCCTTTTATTTCCATGCATATAAAAAAAACAACAAAAAAAAAACGTCAAAAAAAACAACAAAACAAAAAATCAAAATCAATCAAAAAATCAAAACAATCAGGTCTTGTCAAAACACGAACTACGAATGACCTGATCTCCCTCCACCCGGGAGTACGTAGACAACCATTTCTGGTGCGATTAAACCAACACAAAAAGTTCAAAAACCCATCAAACCTAACTCAAACCCAAAAGAGACACTTCTCAAACCTCTCACATAAAACTCCAACTACGACTGACATGATCTCCCTTCACCCGAGAGTACGTAGGCAGCCATTCATGGTGCGGTGTGACCTTCAAAGAAAAAAAACCTAATAAAAAACCAGTCCCAAGACACCGAAACACTATAAAGCCCAAAAACTATCAAGCTTCCTAGTCAACAGGCCCTGCTGAGGAAAATCAAAGCTAGTCTCTAAACCCGTGGATAAGCGGGATAACAGTGCCAACAGGGTATCCCTCTCAGAAGAAGGAGAAGCATCTACAAGCTCACGACCCTCAGTCTTCATATGAGAAAGAACCTCCACAACCATCTGTATAGTACTGCTGCGACCATCTATGAAGGCACTCATATCAGCAATGATGATGTGTATATGACTTGAGCGCAGTGTTATCAGCAATATAACCGGGTAGCTATGACCTCATCCCTCTCAATGAAAGCAGCATCCATGGTGACTAAAGCCTCCTCAATCTCAACAAATACTGCATCCTGGGTAGCTTGAGCCTCGTCTATCTCAGCAAAAGCGGCATCCCTGCTAGAAAGGGCTATCAAAATCAGTGCTCTAGCCTGATCCCTTTCAAAGGTCATCCGAGCTAACAAATCAATAAGAGCTGGATCTGTCCTAGTCGAAATGCTCAATGGATCACTGACTAAAGATGCTATCATACCAGCAAATGAATCATCCTCGGTGGGAGAATCAGGATCCTTTATAGGCTCTTCCTCGTCTGAATCAATGCTCGGAGCTAACTGGATAACTGCAGCCAATGCGATATCGGCCTCCAACCATGCAGAATACTCTGGAGAATGATTTGGATGGATAGTAGAGAAGTTAGCACTCTCCCTACAAGTCCAACACTCATAAGTCCCGGTAAGGTCAGCTGACGACAATGACGAATATGATATCCACTGATCCATAGCCCCCTCAAAGTGGTGAATGCTCTAAAACTGATCAAACTGGCTCATGACTGCCAGCAGACGATATGTGGCCACCCCTCTTAAACCCTCCAGGGGTAGATAGTCCATGCCAATTGCATGAGTGATGAATCTGTAGGGGGAACTTAGCCCTGAGCATGGTAAGATCGGAAAGGGATGCACAATATCTAAAAAAAAGTCAACCATGTTGTCTTATTTGAACACTCCGCTGGCTAGAAAGAGTAGGACAGGGATATCTCATGGGTAAAGCAGTACCCATGGTGTCTAAAGGTGCCGATCGGACTCAAATTCATCATGAACCATACGTATAGCAGAACGACGCTACCTCTGAAAAATCCCCGTGGATGGGTACTGCAAAAAGTAGCCGACCTTAGAATCTCGGCTAATATCATCAGCAAAATCGTACAGCCCTATCGGAGGGCACTAACCACTACCATTAAGTCAGTATCTAAGTGGTCCATATACAGGGCATGTACAGATAAGCAGTGATGCACATCAACAGAACATCCACTCGTGTAAACTGCCACTCATCTGCCGAAATAATAAAATTCCCAGAGAATCGCTTGTAGCTGCCCAACCTACCAAAGCGATCAATCAAAAAGTCCATGGACACTACATGTCCAGCAGTAACCTCCTTAGTGATGACTCTGCGTCTCAAACTGGTCACTGTCATGAACGGTCTTCTAATGTCACTAATGGCTATCCTGGCACATGGCAGATCTAATCCCAAACCCGTGAGGCTATCATACTCCTCCAGAGTAGGAGTAAACTTATGAAGGCCAAACCTGAAAAGATTACATCCAAGAAAAACCCTAAGAGTCAGCGACCCATGTTGAGAGGACCCAACTGCACCTCAATGTTATTCCATCAAATCCGGAGCAAGTATTGAAAGGAAGAGGCATCGATACATCAAGATGACCGATCACAGGGATGAAACGGCAATTATCATAGGATGTAACCTGTCAGCAACTCATCATTCCTGATGTGCGAGAAGACCTGCTCTCTTTTGACCCCCAGAAGCACACGGGCTACCATCATGGCAAAGGCTATCTCATACCTGACGACCTGTTTCATGAGTAAAAGGCCACGGACTAAAGCTCACAGATCAAACCAAATTCGATTAAAGCCATCACATCACCAACCATCACAATCCCTTGAGTCCAATTCAGTGGAATCCGCAGGCCTCTCGATATCAACTATTAAAGTCAATTGCGCCCACAAGTCAGAAACAATGATTGAGGCATCCAAACATCAAAGCCCATATCAACTACCTGTTCACCATGTGGGTTATGAGTTAAAAGACTCCTGCGATCTCAGCGTCTTATCAGCCCATTTGTCAAACATATGATAAAGCAATCATCCCAGATAACAAACAAGACTGGGGCAAGTTCAGAATCCAAGACAACCCGATGTTGGGACCCTTATAACAAGACTGGACCAATTTCAAAAATTGCGACAACTCAACACAGGGGCATTTATCAACCATCCTATGAAAATGCACCAGTCTGTACCATCAGCATGGTCTGTCATCATCAAAGCTTCTGTTATTGTCGATCCGGTATGATCAATCAGTTTTTTTAAATTTTTTTAAAATACTTTGATCCACTAATAAGGTACGACTCTGTCATCTGTTTATGTGTTTTTAATTTCCAGTTACATGCATGGGCAATGGTATACATGTTAAGTGTAGATAAATCTTGCGCTAAAATCTTAGAAAAGGGTTTGAAAAGGAAGGAGATTTTTGCTTAACTTGTTATGAATTGGATTAATTCCGATAAGCGTCCGTGGAGTAAGAATCCCGGGAACGATTAGAGAATTAAGACAATTCAACATTTTGATTAGTCACGACATCCTAGTTTAAAGCACTTTTTGGAGCAAACGTGACCTCATATGCATGTCTGCACTTTGCGATCGCCCTAACTTTTAGCTGTGGGGTATGAAACTATGACGACAGGGATGACAATTAGTAGCCAGCCTAATATCTCGAATCGTTTCTTGGATTACTCGAGTTATTAAGCCTAAGGGGTGTCTTTACACCTGGTGCCCTAAAGCCATCTGGTTTGGGAGCCACCGGCCCAACGCTCGTTATGTGGTTAACTCAGTGCCTAAGAAAACGAGCATTAAAAAAAAAGAAGGCAAAACCTGAGCAAGTCCGAATCGTGGCCTAGGTTACTCGAGTAATTAAGCCGAGGGGTGTCTCTACACCTGGTGCCCTAAAGCCGTCTGGTTTGGGAGTCATCGGCCCAACACTCGCTACATGGGTAATTTAGAGCCTAAGAAAATGAATCTTGTGTAAGCTCAGGCGAGGATCAAAAAGGGTATACCGCCTGACTTATCTCGAAGTGTGGCCTTTGTTACTCGAGCCAGTAAACCCGAAGGGGTGTTTTAACACCTAGTGCCCTAAAACCATCTGGTTTAGGAGTCATTGGTCCAAAACTCGTTACATGGGTGACCCTGAAAAGCCTAAGAAAATGAGACAAAGTTAAGCGAGGGAAGTAGAAAATTTTGCAAGATAAAAATGAGATCATCTAAAGTTATAGAAGAGAAACACCTGCTAAGGGTTGCATCACTCATAGTGCATATGTCATATGATGTTAATTCTGTGAAGAGCGGTGTTTAGAGCGAAGATGAGGTGTCTCTGATAGAGGGAGATAAGTCTTTTGAATCGGATCCTACCCATAAAAAATGACCATGGATGCTTAAAAGTTTTCTTGCAATTTCATAACTTGTCAAATAAAATTTTTGATTTCCCTAGGAAAAATTCATTTTCATACTTAATTTCAAGATCTTTAGCAATAAGATAAAAGCTCAGTGAATACAAGCATTCAATTTCATAAACTTTAAGTTCAAATACATCATTCACAAGATCATACTAATCCCGACAGCCCGAGCCATCAAGCTTTTGGCACATATTTTTATTTGTCTAAATGTGCAGGATATGGCTCACCATGGATATGGTCAACAAAGCGATTTTCTTTTGTAAACCCCAGTAACAATATGGGAAAGGGCTGGGGCATTTCACCATTCAATGAAATGGAAAGGAGTCTATGGCGGGACTAAGCTTCTCATCAAAAGCAAAGGGAGAATTCCTAATCACGGCAACGTAAGCTTGCCCCTGCAAAAGAAGGAAAATTCTCAAGAGAGTACTTAACTCGAGAAAAAAAAACACAACAACAGATGCTATATGACAGAAGGTCTATCAAATGAAATCTACATCATTAAACATGTCAACCTGTGCCAAGTCCTCACAAGTCAAGGCCTCTGCACTGCATTTTAATTCTAGGCAATGAAGGAACGGGCTACATCCTCCATGACGTCAACATCACCCGGGTCATCAACCAAGCCAAATCTAATCTAGCAAGGTCGCAAGTAAAGAGCTTGCCCCTTTTCACACTCAATGATCAGCCATTGGCATAACCCTAGCGAAACATCAGGAATGGTCCGATGGCAAAAATAGTATATCAATCCATCCCCACAGAGGACAGTGATGGAATCTGTTATACAAATACTTAGAAGGGGCGTTGAGAAGGATCCAATGATGTAAGCTGTTGAATACTACTTCAACGAATATATCAGGATATCTCACTAGTAAAGCCATCAGTGTCTGGACCTCCAGAGGGACTAGCACCAGATCCAGATCCAGAAAAAAATAGCAGCCTCTGCGAGATCCCCACCAGAGATGACATATGAAAGGGGAACATCTGAATCTATCATGCGAAAAGAAGTCATACAGGAGTTAGAGCTGCTAAGCCTATCAAAATCCATGCCAGAAAAGAAACTCCAAATCACCTCAGAAAGGGTGAGTTATGGTTCTACATCAATTCAATTAAGCATATGCATCAACCTAAGACAAATTAAGATCATCATATCATGTCTGGTCTGCACATGTGCAATAAGCGCTACATCAGCGCACATCTTCATTAAAAAGTTAGGCATACATACCCAGTAGAGTTAAAAATGCATACACATTAAATACACAAACTCGATGAAAAAGTCTGCTATCGTTTGAGTAGGCATCAGGACAGTCTAATGATCAACCATTGTCCCTACCATCAGGGTAGGCACTGTTGCAAACTACCGGTGTAAGTTATCATCAGGATAGGCATCGGGAGCACCCACTGAGGTAACTCGGCAAAAGAGATATATCCCCAGCAGAGGAGCCTTCAGAAATGTACAACAACATCAGCCAAGAGAAAATCTGCCCCCTGATAGTATCTACAGATTAGGGAAACCATTGGTCTTAAAACCAAGATAACAGCAAAGGCTATCATAAATAACGTCATCCCCGACAGAAATGTGGGAAACATTTCAGTTCATCCTCATCAAACGAGCATCAGCAACACCGATGGAAATTAAATCGTTGGAGTTCACACCAGCATA
This sequence comes from Panax stipuleanatus, assembly GCA_020205555.1. Classification (NCBI taxonomy): domain Eukaryota; kingdom Viridiplantae; phylum Streptophyta; class Magnoliopsida; order Apiales; family Araliaceae; genus Panax; species Panax stipuleanatus. The sequence continues at coordinate 22,144,734 of CM035122.1, forward strand.
GACATCAGCATCACTGATAAAAGTCAACCGTGGATATCAACCCCCAACACAGGCACCGGTAAAGGTAAGCGATTTGCGATGCGATATGCGATTTGCGATGCGATATGCGATTTGTGAAGTGCAAAATGCGATTTGCGAAAACATTTTAACATTCATTGCATTGTGATTTGCATCATTAATATCCTGTCATACTTCAAGTGTCTAGTAAATCTTTATCATGTTCATTTCATTGCATTGCATAAACATGATAAAGAAGGGCATCTGTAGACACTCAAAATTTTTGCATTCCTGGTACTAACATTGCAGGAGGGCAAAACAGTCAACTCGGCCCCGATCACCAATATCGGGATGTCAACTCAACCCCGGTCACCAATACCGGGACAACCATAGTCCTGATCACCAATATCGGGATATCAACTCAACCCCGATCTCAATACTGGGTAATCAATTCAACCCCGGTCTCAATACCGGGCCATCAGTTCAACCCTGGTCTTAATACCGGACCATCAACTCAATATCGATCTCAATACCAGACCATCAGTTCAACCCCGGTCTCAATACCGGGCCATCAGTTCTACCCCGGTCTCAATATCAGGCCGTTAGGTCAACCCCAGTCTCAATACCGGGCCGTCAGGTCAACCCCGATCTCAATACCAGGGCCATCAGTTCAACCCTGGTCTCAATATCGGGCCATCAACTCAATATCGATCTCAATACCAGACCATCAGTTCAACCCCGGTCTCAATACCGGGCCATCAGTTCTACCCCGGTCTCAATATCAAGCCGTTAGGTCAACCCCGATCTCAATATCGGGCCGTCAGGTCAACCCCGATCTCAATACTGGGCCATCAGATCAACCCCAGTCTTAATATGGGGATATTAATTCAGCTCTGGTCATAACCCGGAAGGTACAGGTCAGCCCCGGTCTCAACCTGGAAGGTACAAGTCAGCCCCGGTCTCAGCCCGGGAGGTCAGGTCAACTTCGGAAACAATCCTGAGGCCTCACAACATCTCCAGAGAAAAACCTGGAAGGACCAAGTTAACCTCAGAGATGACCCTGAGGACAAAATTAATCGGCTGGGATCCAAACCTCGAAAAAAACCCTGGGAAATCAGCCGAAGACCATGTAAGCAATAAAGGCAACCTCGGGAGGGGCAAAATGGTTATTTTTCAAACTTGAAGCCGATTCGGTCAAACTCAAGCCAAATTGATGCCACCAAGGTCAGAAAGAACCATAACGGTGATCCCGAGTGAAAACAGTGCAAGACAGCTCGACGGATAAACTGCGAGAAAACAAAGATCCGATTATGAACCTGTATTTTTGGACTTGAAAAGGATTAAATCCTATGTCATTGCGATACTCTCGGCGAGGGATTTTTGGAAAGATATAGCACGCCTCAAACGGACGCTCCGATCAAAAGTTAGGAAGTTTCAAACCTGACATCGCATTGCTCAACGTGCACGTACTTTGAGATGATGGGACCCGCCACGTGGGCCCTGCCACATGAAGCTATAGGTAGACCCACTTCCCCCGGTTCTATATATATGAGTGCAACCCCAGCTCATTTTCAAGTTAGAAATCATTTTGGAGCCCTGCCCGTTTCGTTTCTCGATAAAACTCTAGTCTTCAAAACCCAAATTTTTTTACTCTAACACGTAGATATACCCACATACTATCATATATCAGAAAATAACAGGTAGATTCGGACGTTTAAAGCCTACGATTTGGCAAAAATCACGTGTAGCAGTCCATTATGAGTATTTTTATGATCAGCAAGTTTATACTACTTCGTACTTTTATACATTTACACGTTAAGTTTCATTTTCTAAATATGCCCGTAACTCAGTTCCGTGGCCATTTTTGTCAACTCTTGGTAAATTTTAGTACCTAAGCGCATTTTCTGGCATTTTTACAACTCGGATTGACGATCCGTCGCTTCCGACAGCATTTACATACTTGCATCTTCATACCGAGCAACTTCGCCGGACTGGGTTATCTTCCCAGTCCGGGTTTGGATTTTTTTTGTATATATTTAAATTTATATATACTAACTTTTCAATTCTGTCAAGCCTGGATGTCAAATCCGCTGTAGTTTACTACTTTTATATATAAATATGCATATATAAGCAGCTTTCACCACCACTGGGTTATCTTCCCAGTCTTGGTTGACTACTTTTCTATCTCTCTATATATATATTTATATATTTCAGTTTGGCCTGGATTATTCTGTGGCCTTTTTACTGCTTTTATATATAAATATGCATATATAAGAAACTTTCAGCACCACTGGGTTATCTTCCTAATCTTGGTTGACTAAATTTCTGTACATTTATATTCCATTTCGGCCTGGATTATTCTATGACCTTTTTACTACTTTTATATATATTTATGCATATATAATCAGCCTTCACCACACTGGGTTATCTTTCCAGTCTTGATTGACTACTTTTCTGTACATTTACATTCCAGTTTGGCCTGGATCATTCTGTGGTCTTTTTACTGCTTTTATATATATATTTATGCATATATAAGCAGCCTTCACCACACTGGGTTATCTTTCTAGTCTTGGTTGACTACGTTTTTGTACATTTACATTTCAGTCCGGGCACTGGTGTGAAAACCCATCGCCCTTTACAGCTTTTGTATATATATTATTATATATATATTGCTTTACTCGCTTTTTACTAAATTGCTGCTTTAAATATTCATTTCATATAAATCGGCATTGACATATCTGCGGCGAACTAGATTTATTTAAATCTCGCCAATTCTAGCTTTCAAACGGTTCTAAGTCGGTACAGACGGAACCGGGAAGCTAGAATGGCTGAGATTTATTTAAATTTAGCATTTTTCTAGTTTCAGTTGTAAAAGCAAACTCACGGCCCTTAGATCGCTATCTAGTGGGAACAAGACGCTTTGGCCAGGTGCGAACTAGAATTTAGTGAATGAATCCTCGGTTCTGGCGACATTTGGGATATATATCTGTTTCTGTACAAATTTGAACCGTGCAAGTTTATTGGCTACTCATATGTGAGCCTAGGAATCGTGGGATTCATGATCAAACTGATCAGAATCTGATTCCCACGATGGACAAACTCCACTTTACAAATGTACCCTTCCAGTTTTTCTATAAAATGTACATCCAAAAGACCTTAAAACGGTTATCCGGATTTAAGGTCTCAACATAATGAGAATAATGGTTTGTCGTGTCAGAGTCCCTCCGATGGCTATCATGCCTATGAGGAGACCGATATTTGTATATATGTTGTGGTCGAGGATGCTTCGCAGCCCGACAATCAGCATTCAAATTGTGCCTTAAGGCAAAAAAAGATAAAATTAAAGAATCAATATGCTTCAATTCCTATGTTAGCGTAGGGGATTGATAATCTTCTTTCACAAAATCACTTCAATAATCTTTTCAAAAAAAGAAACTTTTGCAAATTAAATCAAACACTTTTGCAAATCAAATCAAAAGACTTTTGCAAATCAAATCAAACCCTTCGTATTTAGGTTCAACGATGCATAGACGTGCTTTCAATCAAACACAGGCCCAATTTTTAAATAGCATTCACACACATTTCAATTTTTTAAGGGAAATATTGAAAAGATGCGGTACCGTATTTACACGGGAGTTGTGGGGTGCCTAACACTTTCCCCACACTTAACCAAGCCCTCGAACTCAAACTTTGTTTTTGAAGATCAAGTTTCGACAGTGTCCAGCAATTGGGCCTTTTTCAAACAAAACTAGGTTGAGTTGGTACAACCATTTCAAATCTACCAAGTAGCGACTCTATAAAACGTTCAAATCGTCGACATGATACATGTTGGCCTTTTCCTAAAAAAAACCCTTCAAAACCTTTTTTCATAATAAAAAGAGTGAGGGTAGAGACAAATTAGGAAGAGAGAAAGATCCGGATTGTGACCTGACCCGCAGATTTTTTCCCGACCTCGATAGGTGCGTTGCAAATTGTGCGAGCTCGTTGAATCTTGCAGCATACTGAGCTACTGTCATCTCTGCTTGCTTCAGTTCCAAAAACTTCACTTCCATCCTATTCTTCATGCTCTTCAGAAAGTAATTTTTGAAGAACAAAGTCTTAAACCTTTCCCAGGCTATAGTCCCTTCTCCCGCTCTCTGCTCATTAGCCTCCCACCAATAATTTGCTTCACCCCTCACATATACGTAGCGAACACTGTCTTTTGATCTTTATCCACCCGAGCGATGGTGAATGCCTTCTCCATCTCTTGGATCCACATCTGCGCCTTGATAGGGTCGATAGTACCCTTAAATTCTGGCGGTCCCACGCCTTTAAAGTCCTTAAAGTTAGTTATAGGTACCACTTGAGGATTGGGGTGAATGGGTTCATTGTTCCTTCCCCGAAGGGCTTCTCCTAGAAGGTCGACTAGTCGTTGTATGGGATCTGCTTGGTTCCTTACGTCATTGACTGATTCTTCTGGTGCTACTATTCTACGTCTTGCGGCATTTTTTGCATCACAAAATTTCATTCTTATTATCTAATTATATTACTTAAGTATTTTTTTAATGCAAAAAAGAAGTAAAATTTATAACACATTTTCTGAAATAAGGACATTTATATTTATATGCCAAATCATTACATCAATATGATCATTCCTAGCATACTTCTATAAATGTCAACATATATCCCCTAATATCGCGAAAGATGGGGAAAACACTGTCATACTACCCCTCTAACATGAACTTACTCAGGGTTTACATAAGTATCCCATATCTCATTCAAAAGATTGGGATTGAAAGGTAATATCAAAGGCTCAGGTGCGGCCACCTTCACAGAATTTTGTATTTCTTGGACCCCTTTCCCTGTCAGCACTAAGGGTGTGAGGGTTGACTCCTTATCACAGGAGATGACAACTACTGTATTCTGATTCCATACAGTGGGGATAAAGAGAGTGTCTTTATCTGGGAGATCGAGAACTTGATTTCCCCTTATCAAGTCACCACTCTCAATCAGGTTCTGAATTAGGTTACGAAGTGCCCAGCAATCCTCAGTATCATGGCCGAGTGCATTGGAATGGTACTGACATATTTGGTCAGGCTTGAATTTTTTGGACCGAGGGTTTAATGGAGGTAATAAGTCTGCAACCATTCCTTCGTTGATTAACATCTGAAGGATTTCCTCCATTGGTTGGTTTAGGTTAGTGAAATTCCTTTGAAATAAGAATTTCCTGCCAGCTTTGCAATTCTCCTCTTTGACCATCTTGTCTGCCCAGGGTTCAGGTTCATGAGACCAACAGTGGTCCATCCTAGGGATGGGATTAATTTTTGGTGTTGGAGGACGATCGACATCAGACTGGTTGGCCTGTTTCATCATCTGTCTGGTGATCTGATGTTGGTAGACGACCAGTTCTACTAACTATTCAATTTTTTCCTTGATAGATTTTATCTCCTGCTCTATCAGGAACTGCTTTTCGGAGACTTCCCAACTGTCTGGGCTGTTGTTGCTGGATTGAGTTGATTCCCCCACATAGTGGAGGTATTTTGATCCTTCTCCATATGTGGTGCTGATCATATTGACATTCTCCTCATTATGCTGTGGGAGAGGATTGTCCTGGACATGTGGTTGTTCGGGTTTTGTTACCACAATCTCTCCATTATCAATCAAGTATTAGATTTTGTGCTTGAGAGACCAACAATCTTGAGTGTCATGGCCCGGGGATCCGGAATGGTAATCACATTTCTTGCTTGAGTCAAAATTCCGTCCACTAGTGTTGGTTGGTGGAAGGAGTTGGACAATCGTTTTCCTGTGCCGTCAACAGCTTTAGCACATTCTCTAGTAAATCCCCTAAAGGGGTGAAAGTTCTTTGACGCCTGGCCTCCATATTTTTTTGAAATGGAGGGTTTAAAGGCTGTGCTGCATCTTGGAAAGGGGTATAGTTCCTCCTTTGAATGGGCATACTGTTTGACTCTTCTCTTTGATTCTATCCTTGTAATACTAAGGACACTTCTTCATCTTTCTTTTTGTGTACTCTCTGGGGATTACTCCCGTAATTTTTGGATTGGATATGTTCAGCAATAGCTTCGAGGGCGGTTAGATCCTTTATCTTTTCGAATTTGAGCCCCATTTCTGCCATCTCGTCGTGTTTAATCATTTCAGAGAATGGTTTTCCTATGCCTACTAGGACCCTCTCATAATACAGAGCTTCTTGTATGTCGATCAAGGTCATGACTATCTCAGATTCAGTCATGGCTGGGGTGACTTGTGCTACAACCCGTCTCCATCGTTCAGCATATTATCTGAATGATTCAGTGTTTTATTTCTTGATTTTGGTTATTTGGTATCTGTCTGGAGCCAACTGAGATAGGAATTTGTATTAACTGAGGAAGGCATGTGCCAGTTCTTCCCAACTGTGAATCTTAGAGTTGTCCAGACGGGCATACCAGGCTCTGGCCTCACCAGTTAAACTTTTCTGGAGTAATGCATTCAAAGTTTTTAGTCCTCTACATAAGATCCGAGTTCTCCAATGAATACTTTCAGGTGTGTATAATGGTCTCCCAATCCATCGTATTTCTCAAAATCGGGGACTTAAAATTTCTCAGGATAACGAGCCCCGAGGAATATACAGAGGTCGGAATAATTAACACTTTCGAATGCCCCAGTCCCTTTGATAGACCGGAGAGTTTCTTCCATCTGCTGTACTTTCTTTAGGATGTCACCAGCTTCCTGTTCTTTGTTGAGGGTGGTGATTTCAGGGGTTTTGTTGGTTGTGTCTTGGTTTTGGGGTCCAAGAATTTGAGGTTTTGCCTTTTCAGTCTCTTGACCGCCACCTCTACTACCAGGTGTTCCTGGTTTTGTATAAGTTTGGGCTTACTTCCCTTTAAGGGCCTTGCTTTGTTCTCTCAAAAAATTGGCTAATTCGGCTATCTAATTTTTCAGTCCTTCGAACTCTTCTCTAGATACAGGGATGGATTCTGGTTGAGCACTCGAAGTCATGTCCGTGGATGGACTTAGTGCTTTGTTAGATTTAGATCTAGTGATCGGACCAATTTTTTACCTACAACAAAATGTAGACGTGTTAATTTCCTGATGTAGTCAGGGTTAGGATGCTTGCCAAGATGTGGTTTTTAAATCTTATCCTGCAAAACAGAGGTCAGTTGTTTTGATGACAGGATGACAAGATATATACGACAGGAAATGTAAATCTTTCATTATGATATTTACATTGTGCTCCTTTACATTTGGAATTGAAAACTTGACATTAAATTGAAAGAGGAAGGCATGAAGAAGCTTCCCGTCGGATTTGGCTAATCAGAGGCTGACCTATCCTAGGTTACTCTCGTGGCTTTTTGGCATGAAGGTCCCCAGATCATCGCAATCTACTAGAGAGGAAATTAATCCGATCTTTCAACTGGACCAAATTTGGGTGGTGCATTTTCATGAGCCCCAGAGACTAAGCCGTTCCCAGAGACATTACTTATCACCGACGGGTTTTGCCTCCCGAAGGAGGAACACAACATACATTCACATATATCGCCCTCACCGTACACATATGATGACAGTTGGTGCGATGCACTAATATGGGTGTGAAGCACTAAAAAGCAGGAAAGCATTCATTCACATTCATTCAATGTAAAGACGCAGCATTCACGCATTCATTCAATGTAAAGACGCAGCATTTCACACATAGTTTTGAAAGGGAAATGTTTGAAAAGATTTAAATGCGGCCTAAGCCCTCTACTGTCCCCAGCGGAGTCGCCACCTGTCGACATCGGGAAAAAAAATCTGCCGGTCGGGTCACAACCCGGATCTTTTTTCTCTTCCTAAGTTATCTCTAACCTTACTCTTTTTATTTGAAAAGGTTTTGAAGGGTTTTTTATGAAAAGGCCAACATGTATCATGCCGACGATTTGAACGTTTTACAGAGTCGCCAGTTGGTAGATTTGAAATGGTTATACCAACTCAACCGAGTTTTGTTTGAAAGAGTCCCAATTGCTGGACACTGTTGAAACTTGATCTTTGAAAACAAAGTTTTGAGCCCGGGGGCTTGGTTAAGTGTGGGGAAGGTGTTAGGCACGCCACAACTCCCGGGTAAACACAGTACCGCATCTTTTTAATATTTCCCTTTAAAAACTAAAATGTGTGTGTGTATGCTATTTGAAAATTGGACCTATGTTTGATTTCAAAAACATGTCTATGCATTGTTGAACCTATATACGAAGGGTTTGATTTGATTTGCAAAAAGTCTTTGATTTGATTTGTAAAAGTGTTTGATTTGATTTGCAAAAGCTTCTTTTTTTCGAAAAGATTATTAAAATGATGTTTTGAAAGCATTTTATCAAACCCCTACGCTAACATAGGAATTGAAGCATATTGATACTTTAATTTTATCTTTTCAGCCTTAATGCACAATTTGAATGGTGATTGTCGGGTTGTGAAGCATCCTCAACCACAAATAAATACAAGTGTCGGTCTCCTCATGGGCATGATAGCCATCGGAGGGACTCTGACATGACAAACCATTGTTCTCATTATGTTGAGACCTTAAATCTGGATAACCGTTTTAAGGTCTTTCGGATGTACAATTTACAGAAAAACTGGCAGGGTACATTCGTAAAGTGGAGTTTGTCCATCATGAGAATTAGATTCTGATCAGTTTGATCATGAATCCCACGATTCCTAGGCTCACATATGAGTAGCCAATAAACCTGCACATTTTAAATTTGTACAAAAACAGATAAATATCTCAAATGTCGCCAGAACCGAGGATTCATTCAGTAAATCCTGGTTTGCAACTGGCCGAAGCGTCTCGTTCCCACTAGATAGCGATCTAAGGACCGCGAACTGAAACTAGAAAAATGCTAGATTTAAATAAATCTCAGCCATTCTAGCTTCCCGATTTCATCTGTACCGACTTAGAACTGTTTGAAAGATAGAGTTGGCGAGATTTAAATAAATATAGTTCGCCCGCAGATATGTCAATGCCGATTCATATGAAATGTATATTTAAAGAAGCAATTTAGTAAAAAGTGATTAAAGAAATATATATACAATAATATATATGCAAAAGCTGTAAAGGGCGATAGGTTTTCGCACCGGTGCCCGGACTGAAATTTAAATGTACAGAAACGTTGTCAACCAAGACTGGGAAGATAACCCAGTATGGTGAAGGCTGCTTATATATGCATAAATATATATAAAAGCAGTAAAAAGGCTACAGAATGTTCTAGGCCGAACTTGAATGTAAATGTACAGAAATGTAGTCAATCAAGACTGGGAAGATAACCTAGTGGTGGTGAAAGTTGCTTATATATGCATATTTATATATAAAAGCAATAAAAAGGCCACAAAATAATCCAGGCAGAACTAAAATATATAAATATATATATAGAGACAAAAAAGTAGTCAACCAAGTCTGGGAAGATAACCCAGTGGTGGTGAAAGTTGCTTATATATACATATTTATATATAAAAGCAGTAAACTACAGCGGATTTGACATCCGGGCTTGACAGAATTGAAAAGTTAGTATATATAGTTAATTATATAAAAAAAAAGCCAAACCCAGACTGGGAAGTTAACCCAGTCCGGCGAAGTTGCTAACAACAAAGATGCAAGTATATAAAAGCAGCTAGAAGCGACGGATCGTCAATCCGAGTTGTAGAAATACCAGAAAATACGTTTATGTACAAAAATATACCAAAAGTTGACGAAAACGGCCATGGAACTGAGTTTTCGGGCATATTTATAAAACAAAACTTAACGTGAAAGTGTATAAAAGTGCGAAGTAGTAGTATTGACTTGCTGATCGTAAAAATACTTACAATGGACTGTTACACAGGCTTTTGCCAAATCGTAGGCTTTAAACGTCTGAATCTACCGGTTATTTTTTGATATGTGGTAGTATGTGGGTATATCTACATGTTAGAGTGAAAAATTTTGGATTTGAAAGACATGAAAATAGCAGAAAATCAAATGGGCAGAGGTTCAGAGCGTTTTTAAATTCTTCAAATAAGAGGAGGGTGCCCTCTTATTTATAGACTGGGGAGCCTCCACTCTACCTGCTGTAGACGCAGGTAGAGGTGCAGCTCCACGTGGCGTGGGCCTCACGGCGGGTTTCAAATCTCGAAGTACGTGCACTTCAAGCAACGTGAGGTCGAAGTCAAAACTTTCTAACTTTTAATCGGAGCGTCCGTTTGAGGCGTGCGATACCTTTCCGAAAAGCCCTCACCGAGAGTGTCACAATGACATGGGATAAAACATTTTCTGGGTCCAAGAAGATGGGTTCATAACCAGGTCTTTGATTCCCCGTAGTTTATCCGTTGAGCTGTCTTGCGCTGTTTGCACTCGGGATCATCGTTATGGTTCGTTCTGACCTTGGTTGCATTAATTCAGCTTGAGTTCAATCGAATCATCTTAGAGTTTGTAAAATAACCATTTTTCCCCTCCCGGGATTGCCTTTAGTGTTGGCATGGCCTTCGATTGACTTCCTGGGGTTGTTTTTAAGACTTGGATCCCATTTGAGTCTGTTTGTCCTCAGTGTTATCTCTGAGGTTGACTTGGTCTTTCCAGGTTTTCCTCTGGAAATGTTGCGAGGCTTCAGATTTATTTCTGAAGTTGACCTGACTCCCCGGGTTGAGACTGGGGCTGACCTGTACCTCCCGGGTTGAGACCGGGGATGATCTGTACTTCCCGGGTTGAGACCAGGGTTGACCTGTATTTCCAGTGTTGAGTCCGGGGCTGACCTGTACCTCCCGAGTTAAGATCGGGCTGACCTTTACTTCTCGGGTTGAGACCGGGGCTGACCTGTACTTCCTGGGTTGAGACCGGGGCTGACCTGTACTTTTCGGGTTTAGACCGGGGATGACATAGACTTCCCGGGTTGAGAATGGGGCTGATATGTACTTCTCATGTTAAGACCGGGGCTTATATGTACTTCTCAGGATGAGACCGGGCTGACCTGTATTCCCGGGTTGAGACCGGGTCTGACTTGTACTTCCTGAGTTGAGATCGGGGCTGACTTGTACCTCCCGGGTTAAGACCGGGGCTGACCTGTACCTCCCAGGTTGAGACCGGGGATGACCTGTACTTCCCAGGTTAAGACCGGGGCTGACCTGTACTTCTTGGGTTATGACCGGGGCTGACCTATACTTCCCGGGTTGAGACCGGGGCTGACTTGTACCTCCGGGTTGAGACCGGGGCTGATATGTACCTCCTGGGTTGAGACCGGGGTTGACCTGTACTTCTTGGGTTGAGACTAGAGCTAACCTGTACTTCTTGGGTTGAGACCGGGGCTGATCTGTACTTTTCGAATTGAGAACGGGGGTGACCAGTACTTCCCAGGTTGAGACCGAGGCTGACCTGTACCTCCCGGATTGAGATCGGGGGTGACCTGTACTTCCCTGATTGAGACCGAGGCTGTCCTGTTTGCCTGGTATTGAGATCGGGGTTGATTTGATGGCCCGATATTGAGACCGAGGTTGATTTGACGTCCCGATATTGAGACGGGGGTTGAGTTGATGACCCGGTATTGAGATCGGGGTTGATTTGACGTCACAGTATTGAGATCGGGGTTGATCTGATAACCCGGTATTGAGATCAAGGTTGATTTGACGGCCCGATATTGAGACCGTGGTTGAGTTGATGACTCGATATTGAGACCGGGGTTGATCTGATAACCGGTATTGAGATCGGGGTTGATTTGACGGCCCTGTATTGAGATCGGGGTTGAGTTGATGACCTGGTATTGAGACCAAGGTTGATTTGATAACCCGGTATTGAGACCGGGGTTGATTTGACGGCCTAGTATTGAGACCAGGTTTGATTTGATGACCCAGTTTTGAGACTGGGGTTGATCTGATAACCCGGTATTAAGACCGGGGTTGATTTGACGGCCCGGTATTCAGACCGAGGTTGATTTGACGTCCCGGTATTGTGACCGGGATTGAGTTGATGACCCGGTATTGAGACCGGGGTTGATCAAATAACCCGGTATTGAGACTGGGGTTGATTTGACGACCCGGTATTGAGACCGGGGTTGATTTGATGGCCCGATATTGAGACCGGGGTTGATCTGATAACCCGGTATTGAGACCAGGGTTGATTTGACGGCCCGGTATTATGACCGGGGTTGATTTGATAAGATAATTTTGCCCTCCTACAGTGTTAGTAACAAGGAAAGAAAATTTCGAGTGTCTACAATCATATTTTAAAATTTTTACAAAAGCATTACCTGGATCATCCTTTATGCAAATTACTTATTTAAAACGATAAATAAGAATTTGTAGAATCATACCCTTGTAGAACAAAGCTTCCACAGGTACAAGTTCAACTCCTTGTTCTTCGTAATCTCCTTGAATTTTCGGGTTAGATTTCTTCCTCTGATCAATTTTAGCCACCCAAGTGTTTGGCCTCTAGAGGTGATCCACCAAGGAAGATGAATTATCAAGAAGAAAGGTGGTTAGCTAAACCCTAGTTTTCTATCCTCTATAGAAAAGGAGTACTCTCCAACAATTGGAATTGCATCAACTGATATCTAACATAAGACTCCTCTTATATAGATATTAATCAACCCTTATAATCCTATTAGACATAGGGTTTCATTTAATTAATTAAACTCCTTTAATTAATTTAGGCTTCCCACCACATTGGGAATAATTAATTAAAGTCCTTTAATTAATTTGCCTCCTAATCTTATTAGGAATAAATGAGAGTACTAATATTAAATTAATTCCTAAACTCCTTTAGAAATTAAAATAATAATAATTGTAATAATATTAATAACACTCCTCTTATTAATTTATATTTAATATTTTCAAAATATTAAATAATAAACATTAAGCTATTTAATTTATTCTATCACCATAAATTAAATTAATTACACTTAATGCATTATTACGATTATGTTATTACCTTCTTAAATAATTATTCTTCGTTTTATGGTGTGACCCTTTAGGTTCTTCATATTAAACCGGTTGTGAATAAATCAATTAGAACAATTCTAATCTTATTTAAATAAATAAATTAAACTAATAATCTATTTAAATGAATAATATTTATTCTACAATAAGGATAAGCCTCCCTAGCGATCAACGACTTTTCAGATAATATAGATTTCAACATTAATTATAAAAGAACCTGTGAGTAAATAGTTACCGTATAATTCAATCCTTCCACCATACAATATCCCAATTAAATATAAGACATGGAATTACTGTCAAGTCTTATTTTATTTAATCATATGTATTTCGATTGAAAAATGCACAACTCCAAATAATACAAATTAGAAACTCCTTTCTAATTTCATTCTGCCTTAGCCAATGACTAATGGGTTGTCATTTAACGAATCACATATGACATATCTCTTCTTTTACTAGAAGTGGTAGATTCTTTATTAATCATTCATTATCTCCATATGTAACTCATTATACCCAAGCATACCCTTTGATATACCCTAAGGGTTTTTAAGGAATAAGTCAAAGTATAATTCATTACATAGATACTATGATGATCTCAAGTCCAAGGATTACTTGTACTACTATCACATTAGGAATTCCTATTGACAGGCAAGTAAAACTCCATTAGGTATTCCATAGCGAGTCACGTTCAGTGAACTTATTCTTCAATAAGCACCTATATACTTGCTTTAGTGTCTCCACACAAATGATCATAAGATCAATCATCCTCATCCAATGAGCAAGCAACATATGTACCAATCTATCCGAATTTACTAATCCCCTTTTTAGTAATCCAACGATTAAGAACTATTTAATTTTAAGCTTTCTGAGAATTTAAATCTCATTAGCATGATTAACATTATGATTCTAAAAGCAATGCTTAAAACTATGGGTTATTTACATATTATAAAAACAGCATCATGTAGATAACTAAATGCCTTTAATAAGTGAATACTTTTATTAATAAATAAATAAGTTTGTTTACAAAGTATGTTATTTATCATCATACATGATTGTCTTGTATGCACACTACTATCAATCTCCCACTTGCACTAAAGTCAATCGCCATGGTATCTCATACCCATCTTCTTTAAGTGACGATTAAACTACTGTTATGTTAAAGCTTTAGTAAATGGATCTGCATTGTTGTCTTGAGAGTTCACTAGCTTAGGTGACGTCTCCTCTTTCAATGATTTCTTTAATCAAAGTGCCGCAACACATGTTTGGATTCAAGATGAGACTTAGGAACTATACCTAGTTCTGTAATGAACTTCTCATCTGAAATATCAACTTGCAACTTCACTTACAGTTATATACTTTGTCTTTGTTACTAAACCAGCAACCTTTTGCTGTTTGGAAACTTTCCAATTCACTGCACCACCTTTCAAGGTAACGGCTTACCCTAAAGTGGTTTTACTGTCATCTTGGTCAGTCTGAAAACTTGAGTTTGTTTAGTCTTCTAGTTTAATTCAAACCCATCACGTGTCATGATGACATCTTAGTGTCAGCTAATTACTTTGGGATGTTTATCACTGTCTTACAGTGATCTTCTCCAGAATCTGACTGATCAAAATCAAGTCTCGTATATTTTATTGCATACATGATAGTAACTCACGCGATCTCTCTTTTATTGAGGACAATTTTAGAGAGATACACTCTATGACTCATCATCATGAGACACCTTTTTGGAGTTTTCCATGCTAAACGCCTTTAGCATCTAATGAATATACGCTCATTGGGTTAAGCCGAACATCCTTTTAAATCCATCTATAGAGATTTATATCCCCAATGTAGGATGTTCTACCCAAATCATTCATGGAGGAATGTTTAGACAACTTTATTTTTATCGATTGTAGCATAGGAATGTCATTCCCTATCAGTAATCTATCATCAACATATAATACAAGGAATGAAACAGCGCTCCCACTAACCCTTTTATACACACAGGGTCATTCTCACTTTTGATAAAATCAAACTCTTTTTATTGTCTCATCAAAATGAATGTTGCATCTTTGAGAAGCTTACTACAACCCATAAATGGATTGTTGTAGCTCATATACATGATTTGCTTCAACCATTGAAATAAATCCATCTAGATGTATCATACATACATTCTCCTCTAATAATGTATATTTGAGGAAGGGCGTCTTCACGTCCATTTTGCCAGATCTAGTAATAATATGCTGCAATCGCAAGTAAAATCCAAATGCTCTTATACATTGCTTCAAAGATCCATTTTAGATTTTATGGTCATCTACCATTTCTCTGAGTCTTAATTACTCATAACCTGTTCGTAATTCAATGGTTCATCATTATTCATAGCGTGTACCTCATCGTCATCCTCTATGACTTATTCATACCTTTCAGATATCTTCGGTACTCTTATAGATTTACGAATAGGGTGTTGTACAATAGGTGTCTCTACTTGGACAGGTTCATCCAATTGATCTATAGTGGTTTGTGGTTCTTGAATTTTTTTCAAGATCTATTTCCCTCCGACTAGCCCCTTCAGGGATAAACTCCTTTTCCAAGAAGACATCGTGTTTCGC
Organism: Panax stipuleanatus; assembly: GCA_020205555.1. Classification (NCBI taxonomy): domain Eukaryota; kingdom Viridiplantae; phylum Streptophyta; class Magnoliopsida; order Apiales; family Araliaceae; genus Panax; species Panax stipuleanatus. The sequence continues at coordinate 22,160,210 of CM035122.1, forward strand.
AACAAACAACTTTTGCTCAGTAGGATTGTAGAAATAGTATCACAAACTTTCTTTAGGATATCCCACAAACGTGCACTTATCAGATCTTGTCCCAAGCTCATCATTTTGAAACTTTTTCACATAAGCTAGACATCCCTAAATCTTAACATGCTTAAGACCATGTTTCCTCCCTGTCTACATCTCATATAGAGTCTTGGGGATGAATTTTGAGGGGACCTTATTTAGTAGATATGCAGCCGTTTCTAGGGCATAACCCCCGAATGAAATTGGAAAATTGGTAAAACTCATCATGGAACGAACCATGTCTAATAATGTTCGATTTCTCCTTTCAGATACTCTATTTAACTGTGGTGTAGCTGGTGGAGTCCATTGTGAGATTATACCATTATCTTTGAAAAAATTGAGAAACTCACCGCTTAAGTGTTCTCCACCTTGATCTGATCGAAGAATCTTAATACTTTTGCATGTTTGGTTCTCTACTTCACTTCTGAACTCTTTGAACTTTTTAAATGATTCAGATTTGTATTTCATTAAATACACATATCCAAATCTTGAGTGATCATCAGTGAAAGTAATAAAATAAGAAAACTCTCCTCGTGCATTAGTTATCATAGGTCCACAAACGTCTGTGTGAAGCAATGCTAACAACTCTGTAACTCTTTCTCCTTTTGCACAAAAAGGAGATTTAGTCATTTTACCCATGAGATAAGATTCACAAGTTGGATATGATTCATAATCAGATAGCTCTAAGAGCCCATCCTTATGCAACTTGGATAATCTTGTTTCCTTGATATAACCGAGTCTATAGTGCCACATATAGGTATAATTAACATCATCTCTTTCCCTTTTCTTAGTTTGTTCTATTTGAAGTATATTTTTATGCAAGTCAAGTATGTAAAGTCCATTTCGCAAATTACTAACACCATATAAAATATTATTTTTATAAATAGAACAACTGTTGTTCTTTATTATAATTTCAAATCCATCCTATATCTAATACAGAATTTGAAATAATGTTTTTAATGATATTCGGAACAAAATAACAATTATTTAAATAAACGAAATTGCCCGTAGGCAGTGCTAAACAAAAAGTGCCTACAGCTAATGCAGCAACCTTTACTCTATTTCCCACTCGTAGGACAAACTCATCCTTATTCAGCTTTCTACTTCTGACTAGTCCCTACACAGTATTACATATGTGAGAACCACAGCCGGTATCTAATACCCAAGTAGAATTTTGACTTTCAAAAAATATAATTTCAATCATGAGGAAACCTTGATTGGAAGCCGAAGCTTCTCCAAGCTTCTCCTCTGTCAGAAATTTCTTGCAGTTCCTTTTCCAATGACCAGACTCATTGCAATGGAAGCACATTCCTTTTCTAGCTAGATCAGGTTTCTTTTGTTCCTTTCTGTTTACCTTGCCCTTAGACTTCTTAGATTTCTTCTTTTCAGAAGATACCTTCGCCCTCTTCCTTTTCTTGGAAGAATCCACCATTAAGACATGGTTCTTCTTGGATGGGAAGTGACCTTCTGCAGTTTTCAACATGTTAAGTAATTCAGGCAAGCTGACATCTAACTTATTCATGTGGAAATTAACAATGAACAGCGAGAAGGTCTCAGGGAGTGACTGCAAGACCAAGTCTCGACTCAACTCCCCATCCATGACGAACCCAAGCTATTTGAGGAGTTCAATTCGATTGATCACCCTTAGGACATGAGTCTCAACGGCTGTGCCCTCGGTCATTCGAGATCGAAAGAGCTCCTTAGATATCTCATATCTAGCAGTCCTACTTTGTTCACCATATAACTCCTTGAGGTGAAGCAACATAGTAGGAGCATCCAAATTTTCATGCTGACGCTGAAGCTTGTTATTTATAGATGCGAGCATAATGCATTGAGCCATAGATGTATCATCTTGCCACTTTGTTTTGGTGACAATCTCTTCCTCAGAGGCTGATTCTGGAACTGTTCCAGGAACAGGTGAATTTAGGACATAAGAAATCTTTTCAGCAGTGAGAACTATTCTTAGTTTCCTTAACCAGTCCGTGTAATTCAGCCCGGTCAATTTGTTAGCATCAAGTATGCTACGCAGTGAAATTAGTGATTTTAACATTTTTAAATTTCTGTATGTAAAAAAATAATATTTTAGCAAACATTCATTTAATTAATTTTATATACCAAAATAAATTAGGTCTTATTTTAAATTGGTATCTCCCACTATTTTTTTCAAACTATATTACCCTCACGTATATAGTTCGACAACATCTAATTAAAGATTTGCTAGTGAGAATAAGGATCTTATTTCAAATGTATATAGCCTTTTGTGTGCACAACAAACGATATATAAATAAATAGGTAGACAACTCTTGTCAATCACATCAACATGTAACTTCTTGTATTTTGCCTCTTATATCATAATGGTCAAGTGTGTGCACATCCGAACTAAAATAATTTAAGTTAAGTCCAACCTAACACTCCATATATTCAAAAAAGAAAAATATTATCATTGTGTATGCACAACAAAACAATATTGTTCAATTAACTTTATAAGCATCAAATGTGATTAAATTAATATCTTAAATACGCAATACTCGCCTTGTGTGTGCACAACAAACTCGTATTAAATATTTAATACTCTATTAATTTATCATGCTAGAAGGCGACGTTCGATGTTCCAAATATCTTTGAACACTTTAGACTTAATAATTTCTTTGAGGGGTTTGTTATTATTTGTCTCATCTTGTTTAGCGCGCATGCACACACACACACACACACACACATATATATATATATATATATATATATATAAAATACGCGTTATTTTATTAAACATGCGAAGCATGTTTGCATAAAATATAATATATATAATACTTAGCATGCACATATAGAATACTATATTCTACCCGGATTGATTATGGACTTTTATTCTAGTTTGGTTCATTAGAGTCACCAAGTGAACCAAAAGGTCAAACCTAGAAGTGCAAGAATTTAAATTTAAATATAACTATTACATTTAAACCCGGGCTCCATACAAACGGGTCTTCACGCGCTCCTTGCTCCTTAGTCTCCAATTTCTTCAAGATAATTCTAACTATTTCTATTACATTACTATTTAATTTAAATAGAAATCTTGATCAGCAGTCAAGGGGAAGTACATAGGAGGGATATAAAATTTTACATCAAGAAAAAAAACCTAGAGAAGACGAGGTACTCAGACCCCATTTAATAAATCCCATTCATTCAAGCATTCAACTAAAATAAAATTCAATCACATTGGTCAATAGTCCCATAATTAATCCCATTTATTATCATACATATCACCATATACATCAATAAATAAATATTCATCTCATGAATTAAAATATTTCATATATTTATGAGTATCATTTAATGGGCAATTTTAATTTGCATGAAATCCAATTTCAAGTTCAAAATAAACTCTTTATTTTAATTATAAAATTATTAAGAATATTATATATATATATATATATATATATATAATATAATCATATATATATATATATATATAACCTAAATATATATTATATTATATATATAATACTTATTAGATCACTTTTTTAAAAAAAACTTTCCTGATTCATAGAATCACTTTCGCCCTTTAATGGAATCAGGCTACCCTTTTTTTTTGAATTAAGCAGAAGCGAGCTACTGGTGGGAAGCTAATAAGTGTCGAGGGGGTAAATGAGTGATTCCGTGGGAAAGGTTTAAAGAAATATTCTTCAAAACATACTTTCCACCTAGCATGCCGAATCAAAAGGCGGTGCAATTTTTAGAACTCAAACAGGGAACGATGAAAGTATTGAAATATGCCGCAAGATTTAATAAGTTGGCAAGGTTTGCACCATATTAGGTCAACACCGACGAGAGAAAATCAAGTAGCCTTGAGCAGGGATTGAAGCCCTGGCTTTACAGTCTAGTTTCGATGTTTCAACTGAACTCGTTCGCAGCAATGCTGGAGAAGGTAATTATCGCGGAAGGTGGAAGCGATGTACTAACAAAGTATAATCAAGAGAAAAAGAAGAAGAGAGGTGAAGGAAAGTATAAGGTAGGAAGTAGTCATGGTGGAAATGTACAGAAGGAAGTGGAATAATAATATCAATGTTGGGAATAAGCAAGGGAATTCGAAGAAGAACGTGGAGGCGTGTAGCAATTGTGGAAAGAATTACATTGGAGTTTGTTTGAAAGGAAATAGGGCATGTTACAATTGTGGCTTAGAGGGTCATATTGCACAAAATTGCCCTAGTCCGAAGAAAGGCACATGTTTCACATGTGGATCAAAGGAGCACTTGGCATAAGATTTTCCAAGGAAAGTGACAGAAGGAGGGAGCGAAAGTAGAGGAAATAACAACAGTGGCAAGCTTACCATCACAGGGCCAGCACTGTCGACCCGACCAACTACTAGAACGTTCAATATGACAGTGCAGGATGTTGTGCAATAGAAGGACGTGGTGTCAGGTATCATTCCGATCAATGATATAAATACTTACGTATTATTTGATTCGGGTGCTACTTGTTCGTTTATATCCGATGAATTTGCTAGGAATTTAAATTTGCCTCGAGAAGAATTAGAATATCCAATGAATATAGAAGTTGCAAATAGAGAAGTGATCCTTCCTAAGTTTGTACGTAGCAATTTGTCGTGTAGATAATAGGGGTCATGAAATATCTGTGGATTTAACTCCAATTCAACTTGGGGAGTTTGATGTCCTTCTAGGAATAGATTGGTTATTTAACTATGGAGTGATAATTGATTGTTAGAGGAAATGTATAAACCTTATGACTCCGAAGAAGTCGAAGGTAGTATTTTATAGCAGTAAGTCGCCTAGACAATCGAGTTATCTGACAATGTTACAAGCCAAAAAGTTTTTGAGAAAAGGATGTACGAGATACTTAGCTCACATATTAGATACTTAGAAGGTGGGAGCTAAACTGGAGGAAATACCAGTAGTTAGAGAGTTTGCAGATGTGTTTTCGGACGATTTGACGGGACTGCCACCAGACAGAGAAATCAAATTCGTAGTCGACTTGGTGCCAGGAACCTCCCCCATATCAAAAGCCCTACCGAATGGATCCAGCTGAAATGAAGGAGTTGATGGTACAATTGCAAGAGTTGTTGGATAAGAAGTATATCCAGTCGAGTGTGTCACCATGGGGAGCACCAGTGATGTTCATTAAGAAGAAAGATGGAATAATGCGACTCTGTATCGATTATAAAGAGTTGAATAAAGTTACCATCAAGAAGAAGTATCCGTTACCAAGGATTGATGATCTGTTTGATAAATTTAAAGGAACAAAATATTTTTTTAAGATAGATTTGAGAAGTGGGTACCATCAGTTGAAGGTCAAAAGAGAGGAAATACCAAAGACAACATTCAAAACTCGTTATGGTCATTATGGGTTTCTGGTGATGCCATTTGGATTAACAAATGCACCTGTAACGTTTATGGATTTAATGAACAGAATGTTTAAATCATATCTTGATAAATTTGTGGTAGTATTCTTTGATGATATTTTTGTTTATTCCAAAACCCAAGAAGAGCATGCCGAACATTTGAGAATAACTCTAGAATCATTAAGGAGAGAAAAATTGTACACAAAATTTTCTAAATGTGAATTTTGGTTAGAGCGTGTTAAATTTTAGGTCATGTAATTGATAAAGATGAGATTTCAATAGATCCTGCAAAAGTGAAAGTTGTGTTAATTTGGGAACAACAGTGATGCCCCTAAAATAGGTTCAATACCTACCCATTCTGAGTTGCCAAATATATGGTACAGAATTCTAAATACAAATCTTTTATAACAAAAGGTCGTGAGAAATACGACCATACAACTATGAATTTCAATGCAAATCGTATATAATACGAAATATAAACATTCAAATTCATTTCTTATTCATTACAATTATTATCCCACTATTTTATAGAATAGTGAGGACTTCTACAGATCTAACTTTGACCATCACACTGTTCCTCAACTAGTCCCCGCAATATTCTCATTCCTTGAAGAGGACAATAGATGAAAAGGGTGAGTTCAACTAGCCTAGTAAAGAATATTATGACTAAGATAATGAAAAATAAATTATCGTTAGTCTTCAACAATTCAGATAAAATATTATTGACAACAAGTTTTAGATCAATATTCGCAGCAGAAATAAAAATTCATTAGAAGAGTTAAGTAGAGAATGAAGTCTACTATCTTCTATGATTTAAAAGTCTATCATCAATATTTTATCTCTGTAACATCAATCAATATACATCTCAAATCAAATATTCATCTTTGCACTATGGGCCAAATATATTCATTTGTATCATCAGTTGGTCATTTGGTCATCTCAACACCTGTTCATCTTTGCACTACGGGCCAAAGATATTCATCAGGTAATCATTCATCTTTGCTCTACAGGCCAAAGATATTTAGTTATATCACCATTTAGGACTGAGGATGATGAAAAATATTTTAAAGAACGAATCTAGCGAGATTAAGAACAAAGATTAAGGATTCGTAATTTAGTTTACCCAAATTATAGAATATTCCATAATAATACTTTGTGGTGCAAAAATCAAGAATGAAGATCAAAACTTGGATCCAATCAAAGATAGGAACCTTAACAGGCAACTTGGACAAATAGAAGAAAATTAAATTTTTTTATGAATAGTACTGTATTTGTGAATAGTGCCGTATACGTGAATAGTAACCCCGGCATGAAAAAGATAGAAATTTCATAAGAAAAATCACACTTTCTGAATAGTACTCGTGGATAGTACCGTATTTGTGAATAGTGCTGTATACGTGAATAGTGTCGTATACGTGAATAATAACCCCGACGAAAAAGGTAAAAATTTTATAATAAAATTCATACCAATATTTCGATGAAATGATATTGAAAGCAATAACATCATTTATAAAAAAAATAACATCCCTTACCTTAACAAGAGAGTAGTTTTGGCTGGAATATCGGATATTATATGGACAAAAATTTGCACTGTTATCAATACTCAAAGTATCTAAATACTCACAAGAAATACGCTCGATATTATAGAGAGAAAATTTTCTGATTCTGGTGTGATTTTCATTTTTAACTAAGCACCCTATTTATAAGAAAGAGGTAGCACACAATGGTTGACAAAATAACATACACGGAGAAAATTAACATCACACAAGCTTTGAAATTCTGCAGCCTCCTCTTTTGAAAAAAAAAGCTTTCCCACATGTTATATATATATATATATATATATATATATATATATATATATATATATATATATATATATTAAAACATTTATTTTCGAAGCTTCAATAATTCATAATAAATAGGCCCTTTATCAGAAAAATACAAATCATATGTACTTTCCATATGAAATTTAATTCTCTACAACTTTGTAGAAGGAAGTTTTTCCAAATTCCGAACAGAAAATGGCCGAAATCCACAAACGGATGATTTTTCACACCAAAATAATGATAAAAATACCTCAGCACAAATTCCTTCTTTTATATCCACAAAAATAAATATTTTCTTATCATATAAATCAATAATTAATTATTCACAAATAATATTACATAACTACAATATTGACAACTAGGTTGTTTCCAAAAAAGAGGGGGCTTTCCGATAAGAAATTCTCTTTACTGGCGCAATTAGATTAACCTAACCCCTTTCCTCGACAGAACTTCCTTAGATATTGCCAATAATGCTATCTAATAATATTATTCAAATAATATGAATTATTGATTTGATAGTTTGAAATATTGTGCAATGACAATTATTGAATCAATAAAATATTATGCAATTATCAATGTAGAAATTATTGAATGAATAATATAAAATATCAACGTAGCAATTATTGAATCAATAATATAAAATATTGAATTGTAATTACTGTAACAATAATTGAGTAAGTGTCTTCTTACGTAAGAATCAATAATTAGAATTATTGTGCAATACCGTGTGCTACTGTGCAACACCGTGTATTACTGTATTTTAACCACCGAGTATTTCAACAGTTTTAACGGTAACAACCACGCCGTTATTTTTAGAAAACTCATTTTTGTCGTTTTCTTCATCCGACAGTTATTCCGTTATGGGGCCCACAAATGGCTGCGTCGTCGTACGAATATTCCTCGACAACAAGAATATTCCACGATCAAACGAATATTTCCCGACATAATGAATATTTTATTATCACTTGCTAACTTTGGAAAATTTTGCACATTTCTCCCATAACTTACCACATTTATGAAGACAACACTTTACTGTTTAAAATAATATATAAAGAAAATTAAATCTTTATTTATAAAATTTGGGGTCTTACAACCTCCCTTCTTATAAAATTTCGTCCTCGAAATTGACGTACGTACCTGATATGTCGAAAAGGTGAGAATACCTCGTTTTTATTTTCGATTTTAACTCCAAAGTCATTTCTTCGATTCCAACTGTGACTCTCATGGTGCTTCAACCATAGTACCTCACAATGGTACCTATCAGTTTGTTACCACACGAAAACGGCGTCCCCTACGGAGAGTCTGGCTTCAGTGCATCCCACACAAGAAGTCACCAGCGAGAGGCTCGAGGCTCTTCACACCTTATGGCTCTTGATGCTTTGCCTTGACACATTTACACGTTAAACACTTCGAGATAAACTCCGCGATCTCTCTCTTCATATTGCTCCACCAAAATGTATGTCGAAGATCACGATACATTTTGGTACTTCCAGGGTGGATTGCAAACGGTGTGTTATGTGCATCCATCATGATTCTATACTTCAATTCAGAGTCGTGAAGAACAAAAAGTCTGGATTTGACTCGAAGTATTCCCTCTGCATCGATTCTTGCTTCTGGAATAGCACCTTCTTGCATCTTCTTCTTCATATTCATCAGCTCCGGGTCTGTAGCTTGAGCAACTTTAACTCTATCAATTAAAGCTGGTTCTAGGCGTATACTTGACATCATCACGTGGGTCCTTGGAGTCTTGAACTCTATCTCCATTCTTTGTACGTCATACAAAATGGGTCTTTGTGTTGATAGCATCGCACTCGTTCCCGCATGTGATCTTCTACTCAACGCGTCAGCTACCACGTTCGCTTTTCAAAATCTTTCAACAGCTCCAACCAACGTCGTTGTCCCATATTGAGTTCGTTCTGGGTGAAGAAATATTTTTTTTTAGGTTTTTTGGAGTATATTAAGATGTCATCCATAATGACAACCTACGAAATGATCTAAATATTTCTTAAATATTTGGTTCATCATGTCCATGAACGCAGCATGGACATTGGTCAATTTGAAAGATATAACTAGAAATTTGTAATGCACGTATCGAGTTCTAAAGGCAGTCTTTGGAATATCCTCAGTTTTAATCTTTAGCTGATGATACCCAGAACGAAGATCGATCTTTGAAAAGAATTGTGCACCTTGCAATTGGTCGAACAGGTCATTAATTCGAGGTAGCGGATACCTATTCTTGATGGTGACATGGTTCAACTCCCGATAGTCAATACATAGTCGCATACTACCGTCTTCCTTCTTTACGAATAAAACAGGAGCACCCCAAGGAGATGTACTAGGACGTATAAAACCGATGTCTAACAACTCCTGTAGTTGGACCTTTAACTCCTGAAGTTCAATAGGAGTCATTCGATATGGGGCTTTTAAAAATTGGTTTTGTACCGGGTTCAAGGTCAATAAAGAATTCAACTTCACGTTCTGGGGGTAGACCGGGAAGTTCTTTGGGAAATACATTAGGAAACTCATTAACAACAGAAATATCATTCAAATCTGACGTATTCTAGTTTAAATCAGTGACATGGGCTAAGAAAGCTTGACATCCGTTTTTTAATAAACGAATAGCTTTATGACTTGAAATGATATTGACTGATTTTAGTGGTTTGGTGGTTTGGATTCGCACAACAGGTTGATTAGGAATATGAAAACTAACAACCTTACGAAAATAATCAATTTTGGCATGATAAGTGGTTAATCAGTCAATTCCTAAAATCACGTCAAATGCAAGTATTTTCAAAGATATAAAATCCACAGGTAGTGTGAGGGTACCAATTTGAATCAACAAGATTTGTAAACTGTAGATGTAAAGAAGGTTTCTCCCAAAGAAGTTTCAACAGATAAGTCAAAGTCTAATTTATCAAGAGTCAAGTTCAAACGTTGAGCACAAGCAGGTGAAATAAAAGAATGGCTAGCACTAGTATTTAATAAGGTATAGACTTCGCAAAAATTTATGATTAACTAACCCGTGATAAATTCATTCGGGTTCCTCAGTTTTGGGCAGTCACGACAAACGCTCTTCCAAGAACCACCGACTTTGATTTGTCTTGGACAGTCTTTGGTGTCACCATCCCAACTAGACTTAACTTTGCTATAAAGCTCATTCCACCCTCAACTGATTCGTCACACTCCTGATCCATGATTTGAATCATTACTCTTCGATCCATATCGAATTGGGGTTGACCGCTATGCACAGGGTAATTCCAAACTCGATGTTGGATTCTTCCAATTGCTGTCCAAAAAGTGAAATCCATATCGTCTATTTTGGCCTGCTTGGATCGAACGTCTCTTTCTAAGATATCAACGCGTCGTGCGACTTTTACCCATGCATCTTCAATTCTCACTCGTTCCGTTGCTTCTTCTTTCAGCTGATCGTTGACATTTGCATTTTCAGATTCCAGCTCTAATATCATATGCTCTGCCAGAGAGAGCTTCTGTTCAATCCACGCACATCGAGTAGCAAAATCTTGAATTTTCATATCCCTTTCTTGAATTATTGTATCCCTTTGTTCCACGGCTGTCTGTCGTTCTTCACCCTATTCTTCTAACTCATGAATACGATCTTGCAGTTCTACATTTCGATCATAAAATTCTCCTAATAAATCCTCCTCCTCAGGTTCCTCTTCTTCCTCACTCTCAGCTGCTACCTCTGCGACTAGCTCGGGTTCAACTATTAATTCTTCACTCACTATATAGATATTTCTAATTTCTTCTTCTCCTGACATTACATTATCCTGGTTGGTGATTAGAGGTGCCTCAACGGTCTCATTCACTCCATTATTTAGATTTTTAGCTGCCATCTCAAATACTGCCATAAAATAAGAGTTAATTAAACAAATTAACATATCACACATTAACCCTATTCTCCGACTGACCAATTAAATACCAAATAAGCTTAGGTAGGACACACTAGCGAAGGTTTTACTCGTCTCTCCCCTCCTAGTTCTATTCCTAGATCTCCACCAGAGATCATATCCCTAAGCTCTGATACCAACTGTGACACCCCCAAAATAGGTTCAATACCAACCCATTCTGAGTCGCCAAATATATGGTACAGAATTCCAAATACAAATCTTTTATAACAAAAGGTCGTGAGAAATACGACCATACAACTATGAATTTCAATGCAAATCGTATATAATACGAAATATAAACATTCAAATTCATTCCTTATTCATTACAATTATTATCCCACTATTTTATAGAATAGTGAGGACTTCTACAGATCTAACTCTGACCATCACACTGTTCCTCTACTAGTCCTCGCAACATTCTCATTCCCTGAAGATGACAATAGATGAAAAGGGTGAGCTCAGCTAGCCCAGTAAAGAATATTATGACTAAGATAATGAAAATAAATTATCGTTAGTCTTCAACAATTCAGATAAAATATTATTGACAACAAGTTTTAGATCAATATTCGCAGCGAAAATAACAATTCATTAGAAGAGTTAAGTAGAGAATGAAGTCTACTATCTTCTATGATTTAAAAGTCTATCATCAATATTTTATCCCTGTAACATCAATCAATATACATCTCGAATCAAATATTCATCTTTGCACTATGGGCCAAAGATATTCATTTGTATCATCAGTTGGTCATGTTCATCTCAACACCTGTTCATCTTTGCACTACGGGCCAAAGATATTCATCAGGTAATCATTCATCTTTGTTCTACAGGCCAAAGATATTTAGTTATATCACCATTTAGGACTGAGGATGATGAAAAATATTTTAAAGAATGAATCTAGCGAGATTAAGAATAAAGATTAAGGATTCGTAATTTAGTTTATCCAAATTCCAGAATATTCTATAGTAATACTTTGTGGAGCAAAATTCAAGGATGAAGATCAAAACTTGGATCCAATCAAAGATAGGAACCTTAACAGGCAACTTGGACAAATAGAAGAAAATTAAATTTTTTTATGAATAGTACTGTATTTGTGAATAGTGCCGTATACGTGAATAGTTACCCCGGCATGAAAAAGATAGAAATTTCATAAGAAAAATCACACTTTCTGAATAGTACTCGTGGATAGTACTGTATTTGTGAATAGTGCTGTATACGTGAATAGTGTCGTATACGTGAATAATAACCCCGACGAAAAAGGTAAAAATTTTATAATAAAAATCATACCAATATTTCGATGAAATGATATTGAAAGCAATAACATCATTTATAAAAAAAATAACATCCCTTACCTTAACAAGAGAGTAGTTTTGGCTGGAATATCGGATATTATATGGACAAAAACTTGCACTGTTATCAATACTCAAAGTATCTAAATACTCACAAGAAATACGCTCGATATTATAGAGAGAAAATTTTCTGATTCTGGTGTGATTTTCATTTCTAACTAAGCACCCTATTTATAAGAAAGAGGTAGCACACAATGGTTGACAAAATAACATACACGGAGAAAATTAACAGCACACAAGCTTTGAAATTCTGCAGCCTCCTCTTTTGAAAAAAAAAGCTTTCCCACATGTTATATATATATATATATATATATATATATATATATATATATATATATATTAAAATATTTATTTTCGAAGATTCAATAATTCATAATAAATAGCCCTATTATCAGAAAAATACGAATCTTATGTCCTTTCTATATGAAATTTAATTCTCTACAACTTTGTAAAAGGAAGTTTTTCCAAATTTCGAACAAAAAATGGCCGAAATCCACATACGGATGATTTTTCACACCAAAATACTGATAAACACACACCTCAGCACTAATTCCTTCTTTTATATCCACAAAAATAAATATTTTCTTATCATATAAATTAATAATTAATTATTCACAAATAATATTACAGAACTATAATATTGACAACCAGGTTGTTCCCAAGAAAGAGGGGGCTTTCCGATAAGGATTTCTCCTTACTGGCGCTCAATTAGATTAACCTAACCCCTTTCCTCGACAGAACTTCCTTAGACATTGCCAATAATGCTATCTAATAATATTATTCAAATAATATGAATTATTGATTTGATAATTTAAAATATTGTGCAATGACAATTATTGAATCAATAAAATATTATGCAATTATCAATGTAGCAATTATTGAATCAATAATATAAAATATCAACGTAGCAATTATTGAATCAATAATATAAAATATTGAAAAGTAATTACTGTAATAATAATTGAGTAAGTGTCTTCTTACGTAAGAATCAATAATTAGAATTATTGTGCAATACCGTGTGCTACTGTACAACACCACGTATTACGGTATTTTAACCACCGGGTATTTCAACAGTTTTAACAATAACAACCACGCCGTTATTTTTAGAAAACTCATTTTTGTCGTTTTCTTTATCCGACAGTTATTCCGTTGTGGGGCCCATAAATGGCTGCGCCGTCGTACGAATATTCCCCGACAACAAGAATATTCCACGACCAAACGAATATTCCCCGACACAATGAATATTTTATTTTCACTTGCTAACTTTGGAAAATTTTGCACATTCTCCCATAACTTACCACATTTCTCCCATAACTTACCACATTTATCACGACAACATTTTACTGTTTAAAACAATATATAAGGAAAATTAAATCTTTATTTATCAAATTTGGGGTCTTACAACAACCGAAGACGCTGATGGAGGTAAGGACTTTCTTAGGACTAGCAGGTTATTACCAACGATTTATCCAGGATTTTTTCAAGATAACAACTCCGTTAACTAACTTGACAAGAAAAACGGTGAAGTTCGTATGGACAAAGAGGTGTGAAGAGAGTTTTCAAGAAATTAAGAAAAGGTTAAGTATATCACCTGTGTTATCTCTACCAGAAGATACGGGAAATTTTATGGTGTACAGCGACACATCAAACAAAGGACTAGGATGTATGCTTATGCAAAAAGGCAAGGTCATTGCATATGCATCACGACAGTTGAAAGATTACGAGAAAGGATATCCAACCTATGATCTAGAGTTGGCCGCCGTAGTGTTTGCTCTGAAAATTTGGAGGCATTATCTTTATGAAGAGAGATGTGAGATACATACAGATCATAATAGTCTGAAGTATATCTTTACACAAAAGGAGTTAAATATACGTCAAAGGCGATGGTTAGAGTTGATGAAGGACTATGATTGTAAGATTCTATACCATCCGGGGAAGGCGAATGTGGTGGTCGACGCCTTAAGCAGGAAGGGTCATGAAAAGTTGTCAATGTTAACAGCTCAGGAAAAGTTAATAACAGAGATGACAAAATTGGAGCTAGATGTGAAGTATCCGAAGGAGTCGTAGGAGAAGCTATTTCAAATGGAAACTCATCCAACCTTAGTGGACAAAGTAAAGGAGGCACAACTCCAGGAAGAAAAGTGTGAGAGGATAAGGACAAAAGTGGCTGAAGGGGAAGATGTTAAATTTAAAATTGATACAGAAGGGTTATTAAGGTTTGAAGGAAGAATTTGGGTTCCGCTAGTACCAAAAGTCAGAGAGAAAATTTTGTATTTGGCTCATAATTCGAGATATTCAATTCAGCCTAGGAGTACAAAAACGTATCAAGACATGCGATAACATTTTTGGTGGCCAAATATGAAACGAGAAGTTGCAGAATGTGTTGCAAAGTGTCTAACTTGCCCAAAGATTAAAGAAGAAAATCAAAGGCCAAGTGGTATGTTACAACCCTTGGAGATACCAGAATGGAAGTGGGAGCATATTACCATGAATTTCGTGGTAGGTTTTCCAACTACTTAGAAAGGTTATGACGCAATATGGGTCATTGTGGATCAACTGACAAAATCAGCACATTTCTTGCTGATCAAGATTAGATTTAATTTGGATTGATTGGTGAAGTTATATGTCAAAGAAATTATTTCAAGGCACGGTGTTCCTGTATCAATCGTGTTAGATTGAGATTCGTGTTTCACATCAAATTTATGGAAGAGTTTACAAGAGCATATGAGAACGTAGTTGAGATTGAGCACCGCATACCATCCCCAAACTAATGGACAAAGCAAAAGGACGATACAGAAGTTAGAGGACATGTTAAGAGCTTGTGTCATGGATTTTAAAGGAAACTGAGATGATCACCTATGTTTAGTAGAGTTTACTTATAATAACAGTTATCACGCAAGTATTGACATGCCACCTTATGAAGCGTTATACAGAAGGAAGTGCAGAACTCTACTATACTGGGATGAGGTAGGAGAACGTTGACTGCTCAGACCATAATTGGTACAACAAACTGCAGAAATTGTCGAAGTAATAAGAGGGGGATTGATAGCTGCTCAAGACAAACAGAAGAAATATGCAGATCATCATCGACAGAAGTAAGATTTTAACGTAGGTAGCTACGTATTCTTAAAAGTATCTCCCTAGGAAGGGGAAGATAATATTTGGTAAAAAGAGAAAATTGAGTCCGAGGTTCATTGGACCTTTTGAAGTGCTAAGAAGGGTAGGCGAAGTAGCTTACGATGTGGCTTTACCTCCTACGTTGGAGTAAATCCATAATGTGTTTCATGTTTCAGTACTACAACCGTAAAAACCCGATTACAAGCATGTAATAGAATACGAACCCTTATAAGTTAAAAAAGATTTAACATATGAAGAAATTCCAGTTCAAATAGTGGACAAGAAAGAGCAAGTTCTGAGAAACAAAGTCATACCTTCTATAAAGGTAATACGGAGGAACCACAATGTCGAAGAAGTTACGTGGGAACTCGAAGATAAAATGATGAAGAATTATCCCCAACTTTTTGTTTAATTCTGTGTCATGATTTTTGGGACAAAATCCTTATAAGAAGGGAAGAATGTAACGATTGTAAATTTTGTAAAAAAATTATAAATATTTATCAAATAAAATAAATATTTTGATGGGAATTATTTTTGGAGTAATTTATTTGGTTTTATTATGTTGATCAAATATATGTGGGTTACTTATATATTTCAATGCATATTTTAGTACGCTAATGTGTTAGGAATATACTAATTCAATTAAATGAATCCATTAAATAATTAAATTAGTGGGCTAGTAAATGGCTTAAATGAAATTTTAATTATTTTGACAAAGTCCTAGTGTAAGGAATTAAATATTCCAAATTAAATATTCTGAATATGTGGGAATTAAAATGTCCAATTTAATTTCATAATAAACCCAATTTAAAATTCATTTTGTAAAAGCCAAAATTAGTTAAATGGGTAGATAAATGAGATAATATAATTATCAGCATTTGGGGTGTAATTATCGGATATAATTGGAGAAGTGAAATTGGCTAAATAATTTAGTAGGCAATTATTTGGGTGCCAACCAATTAAAAGCAAGAAAGGTATATTTATCAACTAATTGGAGGGGAAGGAAAAAAAAAACCTGCAAGCAAACTAACCTCTTGAGCAACCAATAACACTCAAACATTTTCTCTCTCAGTAACGTTCAATAAACCCAAACGTAAATTATTTATCCTTTATTCTTGTTCATTTTATTTTGCAATAGAAAGGCAGTGTTCCAAGTTTTCAGTGAAAAATTAGAAGGGAAGCTCTGGGAGATCAAGAAGAAGCTAACATTCTAGATCATCTAACTAGGCTAAGGAAGATCTAAGAGGCAAGAAATCAACTCTAAAACCACTAATATCTATTTCTTAAGTTTTGCTCGGTTAGAAGTTGTTTGGTTGTATGAGTTGGAGAATAATTATGTGATTTTAATTGATTTATAAACTGATTAGTGTCATCTGCAAATGAAATCAAAGCAAACAAATCTGAACATATGTGTAAAAGAGAAAGAAATGGACCTTTAGTCTGGTTTTAGACATTTTGGTATGTTTTAGAGGTTATTGTTGTTATGTTTACAATTTTAGTTTGAAAGATGTATGTTATACTCCTCTGAAATACGAAAACTTTCCAATTTGAATGAATCAAAATAGACTTAAAACAAATTTATGGTGGAAGATTTCGTAAAACAAGTTAAAATATGAAAATCTAGCATGAACAGTGAATTTGAGACATTAAAATGGTTTGTTAAAGTTTATGGAATGTTATAATTATTTTATAGATGTATAGTTTAGTGTTTAACGAATTCATAGAGTCGAAAACCAACCAATTTGACTTTAGATGAAGAAGTTGTGAATTTCGGAAGAAGTAGAGTTCAAAATCGCGAAATGGAAAAAAACTGGTTCTGCAGACAGGCGCCACCGAGCTACGATCTAGGTATAATTGGGCGCGGCCGCGCCGATAGCAGTTCAGGCCCAAAGATGAGATTTTAAATGTGCATTCCAAGGGATGTGTATGTTGGGTTTGTACGAAACATAAGCATGCAATCAAATTACATAAACGCAGCGGAAGGGATGAAAAATCAGATTTTAAAATTTCTTACAAACCCTTAACCATGATCTTTCTTGTGCATCAATTATCAGTTAATACATAGAAGGAGAGGATGGAATTATACCTTTGAAGATCCAAGCTTCCTCAGGTACAAGTTCTACTCTTTTGATTCTTTTGATTCCTCTGTAGTGGCTCCTTCCCTTGATCAATGTCAGCCACCCAAATGTTTGGCCTCTAACGGTGATCCACCAAGGAACATAAAGAACTCAGGAAGATGGGTTATTGGCTTAACCCTTGTTTCTATCTCTATAGAATAGGTGTACTCCCAACCCTTGGAAAAATTCACGTACCTTATTTCTGATATAAGACTCTTATATAGATATTAGGTTAACCCTCCTAATCCAATTAGAATAGGGTTTTATTAATTAATTAAACACTTTTAATTAATTTATATCCTAATATTATTAGGATTGAGAGAGAGAGAGAGAGAGAGTACTGATATTATATTAATTCCTAAACTCCTTTAAAATAAAAATAAAAATAAAAATAATAATATTAATAAGACTCCTCTTATTAATTTATATTTAATATTTCTAAAATATTAAATAATAAATATTAAGCTATTTAATTTATTCTATCACTATAGATTAAATTAATTATACTTAATGCATTATTACTATCATGCCATTTTCTCCTTAAATAATTTTTCTTCCTTTTATGGTGTGACCCTTTAGGTTCTCCATATTAAACCGGTTGTGTATAAATCAATTAGAACAATTCTAATCTTATTTAAATAAATAAATTAAACTAATAATTTATTTAAATAAATAATATTTATTCTACAATAGGGATAAGCCTCCCTAGCGATCAACGACTTTTCCAGATAATATAGATTTCAACATTAATCATAAAAGAACATGTGAGTTAATAGTTACCGTACAATTCAATCCTTTCACCATACAATGTTCCAATTAAATATAAGACATGGATTTACTGTCAAGTCTTAATTTATTTAATCATATGTATTTCGATTAGAAAATGCACAACTCCAAATAATGCAAATTAGAAACCTCTTTCTAATTTCATTCTACCTTGGCCAAGGATTCTTGGGTTGTCATTTAATGAATCACATAGGACATATCTCTTCTTTTACTAGAGGTGGTAGATTCTTTATTGATCATACATTATCTCCACATGCAACTCATTATACCCAAGCATACCCTATATATGCCTTAAAAGGCCTTAAGGAATAAGTCAAAGTATAATTTGTTACATACAAGATACTATGATGATCTCAAGTCCAAGGATCACTTGTACTACTATCACATTAGGAATTCCTATTGACAGGAGAGTAAAACTCCATTAGGTATTCCATAGCGAGTCACGTTCAGCGAACTTATTCTCCAATAAGCACCTACATACTTGCTTTAGTGTCTCCACACAAATGACCATGAGATCAGTCATCCTCATCCAATGAACAAGCAACATATGTACCAATCTATCCGAATTTATTAATCCCCATTTTAATAATCCCACAATTGGGAACTATTTTAGTTTTTAAGCTTTCTAAGAATTTAGATCTCATTAGCATGATCTCATCATGATTCTAAAATCATTGCTTAAAACTATGAGTTATTTACATATTATTAAAAACAACACCATGTAAATAATTAAATGCCTTAAATGAATATTTTATTAATAAATAAATAAGATTATTTACAAAGTATGTGCTTTATCATCATATATGATTGGCTTGTATGCACACTACTATCAGTGTATCTAATCAGTTATAATGAACATAATATAACATTAAACATGTAATGTGCTGTAACAAAAAACCTTTACTACCTAATTAGGTTTGGTGGTTGTGTAATTGCTTAATAAACAATATGAGCATAACTTATTGTTCTAATAAACCTTAACCACTTATTTAAATATAAATGTCGAGTAAAATGTAATGAATTATAGAACGTGGTACAGAATTAATGAAAGTGTTTAGTAATTATCGATAAGTGAATAATTGTTATACCTATGTGATTTAAATGTGTAGGATATTTAAAGGAAGTGTACTGTGATTTTGTAGCAAACGCGCAAGGCAAGTTTCCTAACTTTTGCTTATACTTTAATATTCAGCAAAGTTTTTTAAGCCGTACAATTTCTATATTCTTGTGCGAATTTGCTATGTATAAGCGAGCTTTTTAATTCCTTTCTAGAAGCATTACTTTGATAATTAGTACTTGTTTAGTTACGAATCATTATTTTAAATAGAGTTATTGAATTGTAACTTATTCATATACGATTACTCGAGATGATATTGTTGTCGAATCCTTGATTGATTATTGAAACCATTTGATTCGGCTAGCCCATAATCGATGAACAATCTAAAAGTTTAGAATTCTTTCTGAATTTATTCCAAATTGAATTATCTTTGGTGCGGATTCTTATGATAAAGCTGAGATGAACAACCCTATATCAGGGGTATATGCTATCAAAAACTATAGTTTCGAGCTACGCTGTAGCGATAATATGTTTGTGCACAATACATAGTACAAAATGGTTGATCACCTAGAGTATGAGATGGATAGTCCACAGTCTTTGGATTGATAAAGGTTATTGTAGAAATACTTGTTAACCTAGAACATCGTTCGTGGTCTTGTGACCCTCCGTATACACATTTGAACTTGATATCTAAGATTTGATTCGAAAGTCGATTATTCCATTGAATTCATAGTTCTTGATTTACTGTTGATTATTTCCAATAAAGAATATATTATTAGTTTAAAGTTATTTATTTGCTCATCTATATACTATTATTGTATATTGTTCTACTCTTGGGCAATTTGATTACTCACTTTTGCACAAAACATTTCAGTATACCTATGCTACAATCAGTAAAGATATGGTTGTCTAAACACTTCTCTATGAAGGACTTGGAAGAAACATCCTATATATTGGGGATAAAGATCTATAGAGATAGATCTAAAAAGATGCTCGGCTTGACCCAAGGAACGTATATTGAAACGATGCTAAAGAAGTTTGGCATGTACGACTCCAAGAGAGGACTCATACCGATGAGTTTTGGAGTGGCTCTCTCTAAGAAAATGTCCCCAAAGACACCTGAAGAGAGAGATCGCATGAGTAAGATACCTTATGCTTCGGCAAGAGGGTCTATCATGTATGGGATGATATGTACAAGACCTGATGTTGATTATGCACTTGGAGTGACAAGCAGATATTAGTCGAATCCTGGAAAAGAACATTATAAGGTCATAAAGAACATTCTAAAGTATTTAAGAAGGACTAAGGTTGTGTTTCTAGTGTATGGTGGGTCTGATTTGAAATTAGAGGACTATACAGACTCAAGTTTTCAGACTGACCAAGATGACAGCAAATCCACCTAAGGTTATATATTTATCCTAAATGGCAGTGTAGTGAGTTGGAAGAGTTCTAAGCCGGAAACGGTTGTTGATTCAGTGATAGAAGCAGAGTACATAGTTACAAGTGAAGCTACAAAGAAAGCTGTTTGGATGAAGAAGTTCATTGCTAAACTTGGAGTGGTTCCTAGCATACCAATACTTGTATATTGTGACAACAATGGGGCTGTTGTACAAGCCAAGGAACCCAGGTCTTATCAGAAATCCAAACATGTATTGCGGCGCTTTCATCTGATTAGAGAAATCGTTGAAAGGGGAGATGCCAATGTAACCACCGAGAAATTTTATTTACCTAAAAATTTTATTTAGCTTGTGATTTATTAATTTTGGAATATTATGAATACAATAAAATTTTATGATTATTGCCTGTTAAGATGTGTTAAAAGTGGAAATTTTGTGGTGGAATGAAAAATCTGTGATAGAATTTACGAGTTTTATGATCGTATCAGAAAATAAAAAATTTCTGAGAAAAAGACAAAAAATTACTATTCATCCAAAAACGTAAAAGTATTTTTTTTAATTTTTCGAAGAACGTGTCAAAGTTAATATAATGAGAAAAGACGGAATGTCAAATAAAATTTGAAAATTAAAAACAGTGTTTTTCGCCTGCGTTAAGTGTTCCGGGAAGTGAACGAAAGAGAAGACATGAAGAATAATACAAATATAAATATAAAGGTATTAAAAAGGAATATGCCAAAGCATATCCTTGTTTAATAAGTTAAAAAATGGAATATGCCAAGCTTATTTCAAGTTAAAAGTCTCAAATGGCATATTCTAAGCATATGCTAGGGGGCTTTTTGTAATTATCCAACTTAGGCTATAGAAAAGACTAAATTACCCTCACTCTCACTTTCCTATAAATAGCAAGCTATTTGCTTCCATTTTCTTCACCAATTAAAATATTATCAAAGATAAACTCTAGATTATATACGAGAGGAACTAAGAGCTCAATTGTTGTACGCGAAAAGGAGAGGAAACTTTACCCAAGTCATTAGTAAACTAAGAAAACGAAGATTCCAAAGTAATAACTATAAATTCAATCCTTTCAATTATTTAAAGCTTTGTAGTATGTTAATGAAGTGCATGTTGGTGGTTGGTTGATTCATGATGAATCAAGGATTTACCCGGAGTAATAAGGATGTATTAATGGACTATAAATAATTTTTAATATATACAAGATGAGAAATCATTGTTAAAAATGAAGAAAGAATGAAAATGTGTAATCAAGCCATTTTATTTGTTATTTGTGGCTTAGATAATGAAATCCGAAAGGATGATGCTATGTTCAATTAAAATATATGATTTTTCCAAGTGAAACGAATTAAAAACGTGCTATAACGAAGTTATGAAGAAATTTTAAGTAAAATACGTTAATGTTGAAATTATAGTTTAAAATGAATTAATAACAATAATTAATGATTTAGATTAATGAAGATTTTATGGGGGGGGGGGGGGGGGGGAACGTAAACACAAATAAAATAGAGTCATGGGTTCAAGAACGGACTCATTCCGACTTTAGATAAGAAAGTTAGGAAGTTTTGAATATTTAGAACGCAAATAACCTGAAGTTGAAAAACTAAGTGACGAGGGATTTTTGAACCAATTAAAAACCTTGTTATGAAATATAGAAAATTATTCCGTCTGGGGGGATTTAAAGTATGCTATGAATGCTAGGATTTGGCTCGAGAACGAATTCATTCCGAGGTGGGAAGATAAAGTTACGGGTTTACAAAATGTGTGTTACGATCAATTGTACAGAAAAATCAAATTGGGTGACAAAAGCTATAGACCGGCGCCGCAACGCTGGCTTCCTAGTGCAAAACGGGCGCCGCAGCACCTGCGAGCAGAATGTCCCCAGAATTTAAGGTGCCGCAGCTAAGGGTGTAAATGAACCGAGTCTAGCCGAGTATTGAGTTGCTCAAATTTGGTTCACAAAATATATCGAGTATAAAATAAGGTTTGATTGAGGATTATTTAGCTTCCGAGTCGAGCACAATCTCGAATCGAGCCCGAGCAGTTTGAACTTTTCGAACAAATATGATCCGAGTATCAATAGAAAATTATAATTTAAGAAGGTTCGAGTAATTTATCGAACTTTAAAATTTGCTCATATTGTACTCATTTATATTTCGAGTCTAGCACGAATCAAAATTTTAGTCGAGCGAGTACGAATCGAGCCCGAATTATTTGTTCATTTTACAGCCTTAGCCGCAGAACCGACACCAAGGTCAAATCGGGCACCGCAACACCTGGTCGGGTCGGGGCGCATAATTGTTATTTTTCGAACATAAAAAAAAGGGGAAGTGTAAAGACCAATTAAACACGTAATGTTCAAATAAAATATTGTGATAAGAAGTGATCAAAGACCTTAAGTAAAGGTTTGAAGTTAGTTAAATAAAAGGAAAGTAAGTTAAAACGTAAACGTAAATTATATTATATACCGTAAGTGTGACGAACGAGAATTTTATAATTTATTTTAATATTTATTGAATGAAATAAATATTTTTGATGATTTATTTATTGAGTTATCAATGATTTATTAAGTTAAAAAATTATGTAATAGAATTGTGGTAGATTAATTTAATTATATGTGTTACGTTGATTAAATTAATGTGGAGTTTTTTTAGTCAAAGTGTGAATTTAATTGAGTTTATTTGATTATTTAATAAGCATAATATTTTTCTAATTAATTAGAGATTAATGATTTGACATAATTAATAAATGAGAATTTTAATTATGTGATAATGTGATTTAATGTGGATTATTATATTTTATTTAATTGAATTTAAATAAGATTATTTGATTAATTAGAAGTGTGACATTAAACTATATAACAAGCATTTAATTAAAATAATGGGAATGAGTTAGTAGAGGAGCCAACGAAACATGCCCTTAAGATAGTGGGTGTTAGTTAATTAACTGACCCACTATCTCTACTAGTTAATCATTATACGTGATATACTATGCATATATTATATATCAGTATCCTTATATCTTATATCAGAAGAAGTTCAGAGAAGTTAGAAAGTTAGAGAGAAAAAGAGATACTTTGAGAGAGAATTGAGAATTTAAGAAGAAGAGTTGTAGATTCTAGAGTTCATATCATCATCAAACAGAGTCAGCAAGGGTATGATTCTTCAACCCAAGCCTTTAATTACACGTTCTTATGTTTTCTCCATGAAAAATCAATTTTGAGTTCTCTGTGACTAAAGTTATCAATGATTATTGATTATATGTGTGTATACATGTTAGTATATGATCATAACATATTTTCTATTATCTATGTCTGTTTTAAAATAATCAATTTCATGTAATTATGCTTTAATCAAAGTTTCATGAGTTACAGAGTATGAAAACTATGAAGAACACTTATATGGCCATTATGTACAAAATATCATGCTCTAACTGTTTAATTAACTTTATATTGATAGTTGATTATAATTATACATATGTAAATAAACAAAACGAACTTTAAACGGACAGATTCAGAGTTATAACGAATCTGTAACGTTGAATTTTATAATTTCTCTCGAAACTTTTTAAAATACTAAGAACAGTGAATTTAAGTGTTTTAATTTTAGTGATTATATGATCTAAAGTGTTAAAAGCATGCTAGATTCATTGTTTGATGTTCCTATGAAGTTTATACTTCATGGGTAACATAAAAAAAATCGTCGTGTTAGTTTAATTTGGATTTAGTTGGCTTTCTCTGAAATTTTTTGCAAACTGCGACCGGACCAGCAGAGGCACATCCGCCCCCACGGACTTTTAGCCTAGTAATATCCGCCCAAGCGAGTATCCTTACTGTCTAGAAATTGGTTTTGTGTCTTTTAAGTCCTAACATGATGAACAAATTAAATGTAATAAACATGATGACATGTTAAGTGCATAAAATAATAATATAACATATTGTTGACATGTATAAGACAATTTGAAGTCTCATATTAACAAGTTATGTGTGATTTGAATATTATTATCATAGGGTATGATTACGATGGTTTAAAAGGTTATACACGTGTGATATGCATGTTGTGAGTTTAGACTCATGTTGTGTGGTTAATTAACAAGTTAATATTACATACCACGTTGTTAAGTTGAACTTAAGTGAGAAGTTCAACGGTTAAACGTAGTGGTTATGAAACTAATCGATATTGTAAACGTAATATAATATGTAGGGTTAATTGCGGAACAAGAATTGTAATTTGTAGCTTGTGCACAAGGCAAGTGTTCTATCCTTAACTTATTATCGTTAAGCAAGTTTTCTAACTTTACTTTTATTGAGCAAGTATTCTAAACTCAAATCAGTTATTTAACAAGCTTTCTATTCTCGAACTATTATCATGATGAAAGTTCTTATCCTTGTTTATTCAAGTTGAGATTTCGTATGAGATATTATAATTCTTTTAAAGTATTACTTCAGTTACACAATACTTATTCGATTGTATGCTCTTGAGAATTACTATTTGATTTGACTATCGTTTATTGTTGAACCTTGTAAGACTAGAAAACTCTTATTGATTCGAGTAGACCATAGTTGATGAACGTTCTAAATTCTAGAACTGTTATTGAGCTTATCAAAATCAAACTTCCTTTGGTGCAGACTCTGATGTCAAACTGAGATGAACAACCCTGTTATATAGGGGATTATTTACGCTTTAGCGTTGAGATATTGTGCACAGTATGGTACTAAGGGCTGATCTATGACTGTTAAAGGTTTAAAGTAGAAATACTTAACAACTTGGGACATAGTTCTAGGTCTTATGACCCTCAGATGTACTTTTGATTCTTGTTATTTATTCTTGATTCAAAAGCCGAGCTTTCTTATTCAGAATTCTTTGATTCACTCGCATGTTATTATACTGTTATATTGTTATAATTGTGGGCAATCGTGCTCACTCTTGTATAATAATATTGCAGTTAAGAACGAAAGGTACGACGAGCCTTCCACTAGCAAAGGCAAGGGCAAAGTCAACAAGTGATGAAGACTTGTTTAATTGATAATATTTGTCTAAGACTTATGTTGTGATGTTTAAAACTTTTGTATTTATTTATGTTTTCCGTACAGATGATTAAGGTTAGTATGACCTAGGATTGATTTAAGTATTATTCAGATGTTGTAACCCCTTAAGGGGAGGATTTATTTCTATCTATTTCATGGTTTGCATTTATTATGGGTAGATAGATATATGATATTTGTACAGTGAACACCAAATCCCGTGAAATTTGAAGTACCCGAATTTGGAGGTGTCACAGGTTGGTATCAGAGCTGTAGGTTATGAACCATAGGTGGGGGAAAACCTTAGGGTAGTAGCCTTCGATAACATAGTAATGACAAACTCTTATCAAGTTCTAAGAAAGATAATAAATTACCTTATGTGCTATATGTTTATATTTAAGTACTTGCGCGAGTATCGATTAGCACCACGTAATAATTAAGACTTGAAATTTTGATTGTCAGGATGTCGGATGTTGGAGGATCCAGTCAGCTTAGGGAGGTTGTACCCCTAGTGGCTATTGAGGAGGAGCCCCGAAACATTCATACAGTCTGGGAGCAGTTAGTTCTTAAAGAGCCATCTCCTTTGATCACTATTGTTGGTCGGTAGCATGAGCCGGTGTTTGACTCAGAGGAAGACTCTGAGGAGATTGAGGTTGAAGCTGAGGTAGCTGAGGAGGAGGATGAAGACCCTGATGAGTTCCCACCGAACTCTATCAGTCCTGAGATGTACAACGAGCTGTATGACCATAACATAGAGTTACAAGATACCGTTCGGGAGCTGAAGGAGCAGACAGTTACTCAGCGGACTACCATCGAGCAGAAGGATGGTGAGGTTGAGACTCTGTATACACGTCTTGGAGACGTGGAGTGGGAGTTGGTCCATGAGAAGGGCCAAGGTGAAGAAAAGTCAGCTGAGATAGAGAAGCTGAAGAAGGATTTGCAAGAAGAATCATCAAAGCTTGATATAGTAGAGGAGGCTTGGAAGAGGGCTTGACGATTCGCAGATCTTGTCGAGGATAACGACCGGGCAAAGAAGGCTAATATTGAGGAGACGGACTACACATTTCAGACTGCGATTGATAAGGCTCAGGATTGGGTTATGTGCTATCCAGTTCAATTTGAGGATCTACCATGGTATATGCTGGATCGCAGGATGATGCTCCGCGTTATGGATGAAGAGCGCAGCAGAGCTGTTCGACGCCTTAGTAGGCCGTGATAAGAACAGTATGATTATGTGAATACTTATTTGAGTAGTTAATAATGTAAATTCCGATGTGATTATAAACAAAGGAATATTTTGGTGATTTAAATCCTGAAGATTCTTTATCTCGGGATAGTTGATGTAAATAGCAGTGATGCTATCTTTCGGTTGTTTAAAAAAACTTTTGATTAAATAAAATATCAGAGTTTATTTGAGATGATATGTGTTAAGTGATTATGTTAAAATGTTTAAGCTAAGTCTTAAATATTTAAAGGATTGAATAGAAATCTAATAAGCGTATATCTTAACAGAAATATGCCACCGAGAAGACACCCTAACCGTCAACCAGCCCAAGAAAGGTCAACGAATAACGACGCCAATGCCAACGCCAACCCCGTTCAGCAGTTGGTGAACTTATTGACTGGAGCAATTAACAACTAGCCGCAACCTCCACCGAACACGTCATTCAAGGACTTCAAGGCGGTGGAACCACCAGAGTTCAAAGGATCCATGAACCCGATAGAAGCTCAGACATGGGTTATGGAAATGGAGAAGATTTTTGACGTTGCTAGGATCGGTCAGGATCAGAAAACCGCGTATGTGACATTCATGCTGAAAGCCAAAGCCAGGTATTGGTGGCAGGCAAACAAAGTCCGGGGAGGAGAAGGTGTGATCACCTGGGAGAGGTTTAAAGAAATGTTTTTTGAGATGTACTTCCCTACAAGCTCACAAAACCAGATGGAAGTGCAGTTTCTAGAGTTGAAATAGGGCAATATGTCTGTACCAGATTACGCGGAGAGATTTAATGAGTTGGCTAGGTTCGCCACATACCAAGTACATACCGACGAGAGGAAGGCAAGGAGGTTTGAACAAGGACTGAAGCCCTGGTTGTATATCAAGATGTCGATGTTCCATCTGAACACCTTTGTTGGGGTATTGGAGAAGGCTATCCTAGCTGAAGGTGGGAGCGATGCGATGACCAAATAAAACCAAGAGCTGAAGAAAAAGAAGAGTGAAGGAGAAGGTAACAACAAGGCTAATGGTAGCAACACTGGAGGAAACAGCAGCCAGAAAAGAAGGTGGAATGACAGCACACCGACTGGAAATCAGCAAGGAAGTTAGAAGAAGAGGATTGAAGCATGTCCGACCTATGGGAAAACTCACCTTGGAGTCTGTATGAAAGGAAAGCGGGTATGCTATAATTGTGGTCAGGAAGGCCATATAGCACTTAACTGCCCTAACCCTATGAAGGGCGTCTTCTTCACATACGGATCGAAGGACCATCTGGCTAGGGATTGCCCCAAGAAGGTATCTGGAGGGGCAGGATCAGGTGGGAACAGAGGAGGCAGCGGTGGAAACGCTCTGACAATTACAAGACCAATCGCAACTAACCGACCTACAGCCAAGACATTCAACATGACAGTGCAGGATGCTGTGTAGTCTCGCGATGTGGTGTCAGGTATCATTCCGATCAATAAAGTTAATGCTTATATATTATTTGATTTGAGTGCTACTTGCTCATTTATATCTGATGGCTTTGCTAAGAACTTAGAATTGCCTAAGGACGAGTTAGAATACCCTATGAACATAGAGATTGCGAATAGGGAAGTAATCCCTGTTAAGTATGTACACAAGAACTGTAGGGTGGATATTAAGGATAATGTGATGAATGTAGATCTTATCCCGATTAGACTTGGGGAATTCGACGTTATCTTGGGAATGGATTGGCTATTCAATTATGGAGCGATAATTAATTGCCAAAGGAAGTGTATTAACCTTAGGACTCCGTCAAAGGTTATGTTTTATGGCAGCAAGTCGCCTAGACAAGTGAGTTGTCTGACGATGATGCAGGTCAGGATGTTTTTGAGACAAGGCTGTATAGGATATTTAGCCGACATAGTCGATAGTCGTAAAGAAAGTCCGAGGTTAGAGGAGATACCAGTCGTAAGAGATTTTCGTGGACGTGTAATATTCCAAACTTTAAATAGGAATATTAATATAAATAGGAAATATAACTGAAAGTCCAATAATAATCTAGAAGGGGGTTGAAAAGATTATTACAGATTTAAAAAATAATCTTAGGCCTTTTTGAATTTTTAATTAATTAATTTGCAGTGTTAGAAATTAGTATGCAAGATAGTAAAAATTCAATCACACAATGCACAGAGATTTATCTGGTTCACAACATAGACTCCTAGTATGTTGCTACGTCCAGTCCCAAGCTCCTACTTGGAACTTGAGATCCTATTACTATCAATAATAAAAACTCCTTCAACAGGCGGAGAAACCTTTACAAAGTTTTATAGACAAACTTCCAACTATTCCCAACTAATCTATCTTAGACTGCAAGCTCCCCGCTCCCTCCTCAAGTTTAGTTGAACCTTCTTTTGAGTCTAGTTCTATTCTATGATCTGGTCTTGAAACAACAGTTTCTTCCTCACCTCACAAGTACACTAGAGACCCAACTTCCCGCTGACCTCTCTAAGACTCTGGTCTTGGTCGAAGAATTACTCGTCTTTCTCACAGGTTCATAAAATAGACTAACTCTACCCTTTTCTTCTTTTACAAATGATATTACAACAATGTGCTTCTCAAACAAGCAGATAAGAATTAGTACAGATAGACGCTTCTTCAAATAAGCAGATATTAATTATCGTACAGATAGTTTATAAAAGTTCAAAGACTTTTATTCTTTAAGAAGATGAGCTTCTTTGTAAGCAGATATGAATATGTGTTTAGATCAAATAATGCTTCTATTTAAGAAGATATATAAATGTATGCACTATTTATAAAAGTTTAACTTATATTCAATAACTAAACACTTACTTTGTTGTTTTGTATCAAATTTATCTTTTGAAATAAGCAAGTCAGTAACTTTTAACATTTATGCTCAAAATGCTTCAATGTAAGCAAATAAGTAAGTTTAATGTAATTTAATAAAGAATATTTTATTCTTTATAGTTAAGAGTATTTTTCTATGAATGAAAAGATTTTGTGTTTCAACAAAGTATTATATGAGTGATGATATGTTAAATATTTGTAAATCAAAGAATTAAATTAATTTCAGTAATACTTTATCAATGAATATTAATTGATAAGTTAACCACAACTTGATATAACAGATATATATGTTTGTTTAACTCATATAGTATAAATAAATACTTTATCAAGTAATAATAATTAAATAAGTTAAGCACAACTTGATACAACAAATATGTTTGTTTAACTCAGATAGTATATATAAATACTTTATCTATTATGTGATAAATTATAAACAAAGTCACTTAGTACTATAAGGTATCGTACGGTGTGAATCCCTTAAAAAGGAATGTTTACTGTAGCCTTGCGACGTCTAAGTATGATAATATTTATAATTCTCACAATTGATATTTATACAAATATTTTCAATAAATCACTACGATTCTCAAGTCCAGTTCGGATGACTACTCTTTTTGGAGCAGTATCTCAGTGTCGTCTTGAGCTATCAAGTGTCGTATCTATTTACGATATTTATATAAATAATATCAATAAAAAGTTGCTTAAGACTATAAGGAATCGTACGGTGTGAATCCCTCTCCGTAGAGGAATATCTCATGTAGCCTTGCGGCGCCAGATTAAGTAGACTTTTTATTTGATAAATAGATGAAATATAGATATATAAAATTATGTATAACAATATATATTTGTATATCTATAAGCATAAGACAAGTAAGAAATAATTCAACTAAGTAAACTT
The DNA here is from genome assembly GCA_020205555.1 of Panax stipuleanatus. Classification (NCBI taxonomy): domain Eukaryota; kingdom Viridiplantae; phylum Streptophyta; class Magnoliopsida; order Apiales; family Araliaceae; genus Panax; species Panax stipuleanatus. Next base: position 22,191,149 of record CM035122.1, read on the forward strand.
ATCTCAGTACTTGGACCAATTTCCTCTTCTAAGAATTTCAGAACTTTAGTAAGAAGAGATATAAAGTTTTTTAGAGAATGTAGGCAAGAAGAGTATGCTTTGCTTTTCACTGAATTGGTAAAAATCAACTGAATGAAATACTCCCTATTTATAGAATTTCCGAAGTTGGGGCAAAAATGTAATTTAGAAAATTTGATTTTTGAATGCATGGTTAGGATGATATATTTTTGATTTGAACGGTCCATGATGAAAACATTATACGCAGATTGCTTAATAGACCGCCTCCTCTTTTCGCCCCGGGCATTTTTTTCTTATTTTCCCAATCTTAATGCATGCTCTTTTATTACTCTCGTTTGACCATATGTTTGAATGCTTCCAACGGTTTTACAGAACAGCTAGCACATACACACGGTTTTAGTCATGGTTCAAAAAGAATAACATACTTTGCTAACACATTTACTTTAAAAGAATGCATGCATGGTCTGTTATATATATATTATTCGGATATATTATATTTAGCATGCATGTTGCTATTCATAATTTTAAGTACTACTGAAGTACTATATATATAAGATACTTTATACCAGTAGGTTATATATATATATTACATATATTTTTAATACATGTATGAATGCATGCATTTAAAAATATTTTTGCTCAACTTTAATTTTGAAAACAAATAGGATCTTCTTGCCTTGAATATTATATGAATTAATTTATTTAACACTTGATATTTAAATTATCAAGGTTAATAAAAATTAATTCAAATAAAATCAAAAAATAGTTTAGATAAAAATAATTAAATAAATTACATATTTATTTAATTACTACAAAATTGTTATCATCAAAATATATTTAAAAATAAGACCTATCAATAACTATGTTTAATATCTTGTGTGGTGGGTATTTAACTTTATTATTGGAATATATATATATATATATATATATATATATATATAATTATATATCAACATATAAAATATAACTGTGTAAATGGATTGTAAGCTTTTATAAGTAAAACCCTAATTAATAATTTTACTTAAATAAGGAATCCTAGCCTTAATGGTTATAATAAATGGAAATTATAGTATGTTACATTAATATACATATATTAATATGATGTATTAAAGATTTAATTGGAAAATATTGTTATAAACCCTAATTAGGGATTAGGAAACCCTAATCCTAATTATAAAACCCTAATCTTAATTATAAAACCCTAAATTCAATTATAAACCTTGATTTTAAATTATAAACCCTAATTGTGCAAGTTACTTTTATTTTTCTAGATGTAATATAAAAGGACTAAATTATCATTATATTTAAGAAGGAAATTATCATAATACCCATAGTACATGCAAAATTACCAAAATACCCTTAGTGTATGCAAAATGACCAAAATATCACTTAAAACTCTTTATTCGAGAGATAAGACCAAATCAATTGGGCAACAAGCAAAAGATTTCATATATCTCTATATCTCCTTAGGTATTGACAACACAGCCTCAATCATAAGTAACCTAGGCTTATGTGTCAAGAAAAGAGAAAATAAATCTTTTAACCCCTACTTGAAATTTTCATATAAGGTAAGGTTAAGAGAACCCAAGACCATGAAATTTTTACTTGACATACAAAGCCAACTAACTCATAAACCTTTCTCAACAAGCCAGAAACAGGATTAAGAAGGAAAGAACAAAAATTTGCTCAAAAAGGGTAAAACACTTAACCTTAACTTTATTTCTGATTTTTGAATATATGATTGTTAATGTTATTGTTTAGATATGTTCATTAGTAAGTTATTAAGTGATCTGGGTTGCTAAAACACGAATCCATAACATTTAAAAGCATCAAAATTGAGTTTTAAGCAAAACTGCCGAAGTTTCAAAACAGGGTCTGACAATGAATGTCAACCCTTATATCTCGTTGATTATTTGATGGCTTGATGTTTTAAAGGTTGATAATCATAGCTTGCAAGGTTGTTAATAGATTAGTAGTGGTAGATTAGGTCTCAGAACACTATATTGGAAGTTATAATGGGTCAAAACCCGTTGACAGGCGTTGACCGCCCGTTTTCTAGGTAACCTAGAAAACGTAAACATGAGCCTGACAGCCCATTTGACCGCCTGGATTTCTTTTCTGACAGGTTGTTTAAGTGTTAGATGCTAGTAGACTTATACCTTGACACGAGCTCTACACAACCATAGCACTCTAAAACTCTAGATAGTCACTGGCTGGAAGGTATAAACGGTCAAACTACGTTGACCTTCCAGATTCCATTTTTGGGTTACCCAAAAATGTTGAGCAGCGGTCTGACAAGATTTTTGGAGTCTTGGATCTTGATTCTTGTTGAGATCTAGACTCTGTAACTGCTCAAGCCATGTACCCTTGTAGTTTGTCAATAGAGCCCGACGACTAGATCAACCAAAAAACTAACCGGCCAGCAAGTAAAAGTCGTTGACTGGCATTGACTGAACCTTTCTGGGCAGCCCAGAAAGGATGAACAGGCGAGGGTAGGTGGTTTGACTGGCTATGGGAACCTGTAGACATGATCTTTAGATAGTGAAATGAACATGAATTTGTAGTATTACACAAGAGCTACAACTTCATTGCATTAAATTTCCCAGAAACCAAATAGGTTGTCAGAAAAATAGAGTCAAACTGAGCCCCTGGACGTTGACCAACGTGTTCTTGGCTGGGCCAAGAACACCTATAGCCATACTTTTGTCGCTAAAGGTCTTTAGCGACAGACAATATTTGGAAATTAATTTTATTAATTAAAATAAATAGAAATAAATACTAAATAATTAATAAAAAATTCTGAAAAATCATTTTTAATTATAATAAATAATTTTTAATATTTTGACATAAATTTTTTATTAATATTTAATTTATTTAAATATTAATAATAATTAAATTAATTAATAATAAATTACTTAAAAATAATATTATTAAATTAAAAATCATTTTAAATAATAATAAATTATTTAAAAATGATAATAATGATTTAAAAATCATTATTAAATAAAATGAATTATTTAAAAATAATATTGATAATTTAAAAATTATTTTAAATGGTTATTAAATATTTAAAAATAATATTAATAACTTAAAAATCATTTTAAATGATATTAAATCATTTAAAAATTATTTTAAGCATTTGGAAATTATGATAAATGATATCTAAGGCATATAAATAAGATATTAAAACTTTTCAATAAAGTTATTGGAAAACTAAATTGATAGTTATTCAATAAAGCTATAAAATACCGAACGGACTCCAAGATCAACTCAGACACTAATATTTTAACTAGAAATTAATTACGATCCTTTCTAATAATTGTTATTATATATATAGGTTGTAAATATACTTTCAAATAATCTAAGTAGCAGATCGTGATAAAAGGCAAGCTTTTCTAACTTCATTTAATTTCAATATTAAATGTAAGTCCTGTAAATTGATATACAAAATTGTTATATCCATTGTTCATAATATCTGTGATTTGAAAAAGGTTATGACTTATTGTTCAAGCATAACCAAGACATATGAGCTATTATTTGCGTACATTGTTTTTGATTTAATATCAAAGTATAGACTGTGGTGAAACCAATATTATTTGGTACAAATATATATACTAATACTATCTATGACCGACAGTGTTACACATACCGAGTGTTTTATAAAGACTGACAATTTTACATTGACCGGGTGGTTGTGGTAGGATGATTGCATACTCCTAGCTGGTGTGGTTGGCCAAATCAACCCTGGTTGTTAAGTCTACATGACTGACAGAAACTCGTAATATGTGGGAATTGGCAAATCAAACCTCAGTATATATATGTGGAAAATACTTTGGACTTAATGTTCCTTTATTTCTGATATTGTGTGAGTATAAACTATAATTATTTAAAACTTGCTGAGCATTTTAAAGCTCATTCTTGCAAATATTATTTTCCTTTGCAGCTGCGTCAAATATCCAAGGAAGTTCAGGAAATAATACTTGTGGTTATAAGTGAGTTTATAAGAACGAATGTTTATTATATTAAAAATGTAATTTAGTATCTCTTTGATGTAATAGTTGAACAATATGTAATCAGATATTATTATGTTGTTAAACTATTAGTTGAATGATTTTACCTTACTCATAGTGAATAGTATCAAATACAGTATCTATATGAACTATACATTTGAATAAGGGTATTGAATGATCTTGGGAGTTCTGTAAGCACTGAGGTCGCTCCTCAGTTCCAAGAATAATCTTATCATTTGTACTGTGAATGTCAGATAGATAGGGATTATTGATATGCAAGAAATATCTGTAAGATTATGAATCTATACCTCCAAGTGAGGGTATCCAGATATGGTAATTATTTTGACGAGAACTCTTAACTGATTGGATACTGTGAATTTTGGATTTATAGAAGTTATTATCTTATAGAATATTTATGTGAGCACCGAATCTGCTACAGGAAATGTAGAGAATTTAGGGGCGTCACAAGACGTGTTTCCGGATGATTTGCCAGGACTTCCGCATGGTAGGGAAGTAGAGTTTGTGATCGATTTTGCTCCAGGAACCACTCCAATATTGAAGGCACCGTACCGTATGGCTCCGGTAGAAATGAAGGAATTGATGGTGCAGCTACAAGAGCTTTTGGATAAGAAATATATTCAACCCAGCGTATCACCGTGGGGAGCGCCGGTATTATTCGTTAAGAAGAAGGACGGAACGATGCGGCTCTACATCGATTATAGAGAGTTAAACAAGGTCACAATTAAGAGCAAGTATCCGTTGCCTAGGATTGACGACCTGTTTGATCAGTTGAAGGGAGCGAGGTACTTCTCGAAGATAGATCTGAGAAGTGGTTACCATCAGTTAAAGGTAAGGGCAGAGGATGTTCCGAAGACAGCGTTTAGGACTCAGTATGGTCAGTACGAATTTTTATTAATGTCATTTGGTCTAATGAATGCTCCTGCAGCATTTATGGGCCTAATGAATGGAGTGTTCAAGCCATTTTTGGACAAATTCGTAGTGATGTTTATTGACAACATTTTGGTGTATTCAAAGACCAAGGAGGAACACGTTGAACATCTGAAGGAAACACTTGAGGCGTTGAGGAGAGAGAAGTTGTACGCCAAGTTTTCAAAATACAAATTTTGGATTTAGCGGGTGCAATTTCTTGGACATGTGATTGATAAGGACGGAATTTTGGTAGATCCCTCCAAGGTCGAAGCTGTGATGAATTGGGATCAGCCAAAGACACTGTCGGAAGTGAGAAGTTTTCTTGGATTGGAAGGATACTATAAAAGATTTATTCAAGACTTTTCCAAGATTGCAACTCCGCTGACAAATTTGACTTGGAAAGCTGTGAAATTCATTTGGACGGAGAAGTGTGAGGAAAACTTCCAAGAGCTTAAGAAGAGGTTGAGTACGGCACCTATGTTATCTCTTCCGGATGACACAGGAAACTTTGTGGTATATAGTGATGCGTCACATAAAGGACTAGGTTGTGTGCTTATGCAAAACGGCAAGGTCATTGCGTATGCGTCAAGATAATTGAAGGATTATGAGAAGGGGTATCCGACCCATGATTTAGAATTGGATGCAGTGATTTTTTCTTTGAAGATCTAGAGACACTATCTCTATGGTGAGAAATGTGAAATATATACAGACCACAAAAGTCTGAAATATATTTTTACACAAAAAGATTTGAATATGCACCAGATAAGATGGTTGGAATTGATAAAGGACTACGACTGCGAGATCCTATACCATCCGGGTAAAGCGAATGTGGTGGCCGACGCCTTATGCAGAAAGGGTTGAGAGAAGTTGATGATGTTGACTGCCCAGGAGGAAATAATTTCAGCAATGGAGAAGCTGGAACTGGAGGTGAGATATCCTATGGAGACCGATGAAAAGTTATTCCACCTAGGATCTGGTACAACCTTGCTAGATAAGGTTAAAGAAGCACAACTTCATGATGAAGAATGTGAGAAGATAAAGCAGAACATATCCGAAGGGAATAAACTAAAATTCAAGGTAGACAGTGAGGGACTATTGAGATTTGAGAGTAGAGTTTGGGTACCGCCAGTGCCAGAGATTAAGGAAGAAATTTTGAGCAAGGCTCATAGGTCACGGTATTCGATTCACCCCGGAAGTACCAAGATGTACCAGGATCTCTGACAACATTTCTTGTGGCCGAATATGAAAAAAGATGTTGCCAATTGTGTTGCCAAGTGCCTGACGTATCAGAAAGTGAAGGCAGAACATCAGAGGCTGAGTGGTTTGCTATAACTTCTAGAGATCCCAGAATGGAAATGGAAACACATTAGTATGGATTTCGTAGTTGGCCTTCCGACAACTCAGAAAGGCTACGACGAAGTTTGTGTTATCGTTGACTGACTAACGAAATCAGCACACTTCCTTCCGATCAAGATCAGATTCAACTTAGACCAGTTGGCAAAAACTATATGTGAGAGAGATTGTTTCAAGGCATGGAGTTCTAGTGTCGATTGTTTCCGATCGAGACCCGCGCTTCACATCAAATTTCTAGAAGCGACTACAGGAATGTATGGGGACGCAGCTGAGAATGAGTACGGCATATGACCTTTAGACAGACAGACAGAGTGAAAGAACAATCCAGACATTGGAGGATATGTTGAGAGCGTGCATCATGGATTTCAAAGGAAATTGGGATAATCACTTACTGCTCGTGGAATTCGGATACAACAACAGTTACCACGTATGTATTGGCATGCCGCCTTACGAAGTGTTGTACGGTAGAAAGTGTAGAACTCTATTGTACTGGGACGAGGTCGGCGAAAGGCAATTGCTAGGTCCAGATTTGATACAACAGACAGCCAAAATCGTAAAGGTGATCCGGACAAGATTAGTAGCTGCTCAGGATAGGCAGAAAAAATACGCTGATCTACACCGCAAGAATGTAGAATTTGAATCGGGTAGCTTTATTTTCTTAAAAGTCTCTCCCTAGAAGAGAAAGATCAGATTCGGTAAAAAGGGGAAATTGAGCCCGAGGTTCATTGGACCCTTTGAGGTGCTGTGAAGAATCGAAGAAGCCGCATATGAGGTAGCTTACCTCCGACTCTAGAGCATATCCACAACGTCTTCCATGTGTCAGTGTTACGACCTTATAAACCCGATTACAAACATGTGATTGAATATGAACCCCTGCAATTTGAGAAGGACTTATCCTATGAAGAAGTTCCTGTTCAGATTGTTGACATGAAAGAACAAGTTCTTAGAAATAAAGTAATACCTTATGTTAAGGTAATCTGGAGGAACCACAACGCTGAAGAATCTACGTGGAAACTCGAAGAATATATGATGAAGACTTGCCCACACTTATTTGCTTAATTTATGCGTAAGCAATTCTGGGGACAAAATTTTTGTAAGGGGGGAGAATGTAACGTGATGAATTTAATTGAACCGTGATTCTGAGGACACAATCCTTTTAAGGGGGAAAAGATGTGACGAATGAAAATTTTATAATTTATTTTAATATTTATTAAATTAAATAAATATTTTTGATGATTTATTTATTGAGTTATCGATTATTTATTGAGTTAAATAATTATGTGATAGAATTGTGGTAGATTAATTTAATTATATGTGTTACGTTGATTAAATTAATGTGGATAATTTTTATAGTCAACGTATGAATTTAATTGAGTTTATTTGATTATTTAATAAGCATAATATTTTTTCTAATTAATTTAATAATTAATTAGAGATTAATGATTTGACATAATTAATAAATGAGAATTTTAATTATGTGATAATGTGATTTAATGTGGGTTATTATATTTTATTTAATTAAATTTAAATAAGATTATTTGATTAATTAGAAGTGTGACATTAAACTATATAATAAGCATTTAATTAAAATAATGGGAATGAGTTAGTAGAGGAGCCAACCAAACATGCCCTTAAGATAATGGGTGTCAGTTAATTAACTGACCCACTATCTCTACTAGTTAATCATTATACGTGATATACTATACATATATTATATATCAGTATCCTTATATCTTATATCAGAAGAAGTTTAGAGAAGTTAGAAAGTTAGAGAGAAAAAAAGAGAATTTGAGAGAGAATTGAGAATTTAAGAAGAAGAGTTGTAGATTCTAAAGTTCATATCATCATCAAACAAAGTTAGTAAGGGTATGATTCTTCAACCCAAGCCTTTAATTACACGTTCTTATGTTTTCTCCATAAAAAAACCATTTTGAGTTCTCTGTGACTAAAGTTATCAATGATTATTGATTATATGTGTGTATACGTGTTAGTATATGATCATAACATGTTTTCTATCATCTATGTATAGCTTAAAACAATCAATTTCATGTAATTATGCTTTAATCAAAGTTTCATAAGTTACAGAGTATGAAAAGCATGAAGAACACGTATATGGCCCTTATGTACAAAATATCATGCTCTAATTGTTTAATTAACTTTAAATTGATAGTTGATTATGATTATACATATTTAAATAAACAAAACGAATTTAAACGAACAGATTCGGAGTTATAACGAATATGTAAAGTTGAATTTCATAATTTCTCTCGAAACTTTTCAAAATACCAAGAATAGTGAATTTAAGTGTTTTAATTTAAGTGATTATATGATCTAAAGTGCTAAAAGCATGTTAGATCCATTGGTTGATGTTCCTATGAAGTTTATACTTTATGGGTAACATAAAAAAATCGTCGTGTTAGTTTAATTTTGATTTATTTGCCTTTCTCTGAAATTTTTCGCGGACTGCGACTGGACCAGCAGAGGCACATCTGCCCCCGCGGTCTTTTAGCCTAGTAATATCCGCCCCAGCGGGTATCCTTGCTGTCCAGAAATTGGTTTTGTGTCTTTTAAGTCCTAACATGATGAACTAATTAAATGTAATGAACCTGATGACATGTTAAGTGTATAAAACAATAATATAACATATTGTTGACATGTATAAGACAATTTGAAGTCTCATATTAACAAGTTATATGTGATTTGGATATTGTTATCATAGGGTATGATTATGATGGTTTAAAAGGTTATACACGTGTGATATGCATGTTGTGAGTTTAGACTCATGTTGTGTGGATAATTAACAAGTTAAGATTACGTACCACATTGTTAAGTTGAACTTAAGTGAGAAGTTCAACGGTTAAACGTAGTGGTTATGAAACTAATCGATATTGTAAACGTAATGTAATATGTAGGGTTAATTGAGGAACGAGAATTATAATTTGTAGCTTGTGCTTACGGTAAGTGTTCTATCCCTTAACTTATTATCGTTAAGCAAGTTTTCTAACTTTACTTATATTTAGAAAGTATTCTAAACTCAAATCAGTTATTGAACAAGTTTTTTATTCTCGAACTATTATCATGATGCAAGTTCTTATCCTTGTTTATTCAAGTTGAGATTTTATATGAGATATTATAATTCCTTTAAAGTATTACTTTAGTTATACAATACTTATTCGATTGTATACTCTTGAGAATTACTATTCAATTTGACTATCATTTATTGTTGAACCTTATAAGACTAGCGAACCCTTATTGATTCAACTAGTCTATAGTTGATGAACGTTCTAAATTCTAGAACTGCTATTGAGCTTATCCAAACTAAACTTTCTTTGGTGAGGACTCTTATGTCAAATTGAGATGGACAACGCTGTTATATAGGTGATTATTTACACTTTAGTGTTGAGATATTGTGCACAGTATTGTACTAAGGGCTGATCCCCCTAAATACGAGTAGTAGAGTCCATATAGTCTTATGACTATTAAAGGTTTAAAGTAAAAATAATTAATAACCTGAGACATAGTTCAAGGTTTTATGACCCTCCGATGTACTTTTGATTCTTGTTATTCATTCTTGATTCAAAAGCCGAGCTTTCTTATTCAGAATTCTTTGATTCACTTGCATGTTATTATACTGTTATATTGTTATACTTGTAGGCAATCGTGCTCACTCTTGTATAATAACATTGCAGTTAAAAAGGTCCGACGAGCCTTCCACTAGCAAAAACAAGGGCAAAGTCAACAAGTGATGATGACTTGTTGTTTATTTGATAATATTTGTTTAAGACTTATGTTGTGATGTTTAAGACTTATGTATTTATTTATGTTTTCCGCACAGATGATTAAGGTTAATATGACCTAGGATTGATTTAAGTATTATTCAGATATTGTAACCCCATAAGGGGAGAATTTATTTCTATCTATTTAATGGTTTGCATTTATTATGGGTAGATAGATATATGATATTTGTACAGTGAACACCAAATCCCGTGGAAATTAAAGTACCCGAATTTGGGGGTGTCACAGTAAGTGTTTAGTACACGCGTAAAATAATCGTACAAGGCATACACACGGGTGTATGACTTGGAAGTTATCATAACAAAGATGGTATGGGATGTGTAAATGTTGGGAAGCCCTAATAAAGGATTAAAAGGTTTAACCAACGACTAAAGGACGTAATGAATGTCAAGAAATGAAATGAACGTTAAAAAAACGTAAACGATATTTGAATTTAATTAATTAATCAAATAATGAACGGTAAAGAAATAAGTTAATATAAACCATATATGGAGTTTATTTATGGCTAATTGGTGTATCATCATGATAAATCATGTAGGACATATAAAGACTGAGTTAAAGTAAAGCATATAAAGGACGCTTAAGGCAAATTCTTTAACTTCATCTGGTTAAATTCTTATGAAGCCTATGTAATATATTTTTAATGTCAAATGTACACAAATCTTGCATGATTGTGTGAAATCTATACTTATGCAAATCTTTCATATTTGTACGAGTATTCAAGCTATCTTATGACATGAATTGTTTAAAGAAATGTTAAAGCCTTTTGTTCGGCTAGACACTTGTTGAAATATTTTATCGCACTAATATTGATCTTTGAGATATTATTATTGTTGAGTAGAGATGTCCAAACCAAATTGTTTTGGTACAGATTCAAATGCATACACAAGGCTGAACAATTATATGTTTTTGGTCTAGTCTATCGGCTGACACACAAGGTGTCCATAAAATTGAACGCACAGTCGTTCGCCAGGATGCGTGTTGTACAACATAGAGTACTATAGGCTGATCACCTAGGCGTGCTCGTAAGTGATATCAGATTTATGATTTTAATGCCGGGTTATCTTTTTTGAATGAAATTAATAGACTATTTCTTGGTCTCTTGACCTTTTCAATGTACACGACAAGTACGTCATCACAAAAATGTTTTAAAAAGGAATAAAAAGGTCTTATTTTGATTATTCATAATACTTCAAAACTATTGGTTCAGTTGTTGAATAATGATCATATGATTCTTGATGTGACACCCCCAAATTTGGGTACTTTATTCCCACAAAATTTGGTGTTCACTGTCCAAAGCGATCACATCTAACTACCCAGAATAAGGATAATAACATAAACTTAAATAACTTAATTAATAATCCTCCCCATTAAAGGGTTACATAATCTCAACAAATAAATTCCAAGTTATCTAACCTTTAATACATCAATGCAAAAACAAAACATAACCAATAAGTCTTATTACATGAACTTTATTAAATAAAATCAAACAAAACTTCATTACTTGTTCATCTTTCCTTTACCCTTGCTAGTAGATGGCTCGTCAGATTTTTCCACTTTATCTGCAATATTTTATATATGAAAGAGTGAGCAAACAATTGCCCACAAATATGATAATAGTAATAATAACAAGAGAATAATCAATGGCTACTGAATAATAGAAAGCTTAGCTTTTGAATCAAGATTAGAAACGAGATCAAAAGTACATCTGAGGGTTACAAGACCATGAACTACGTCCTAGGTTATCAAGTATCTCTACTTTAAACCTTTAATAGTCATAAGACTATATGGACCTTTCTTCTCGTACTTATGGGGATCAGCCTTTCGTACCATGTATTGTGCACAAACATCTTAACGCTATCGCGTAATACAATCCCATAAAATAGGGTTCTTCATCTCAGCTTTGACATAAGAGTCCGCACCAAAGGAAGTTTGGTTTGGATTGTTCGGTTTGTAATAATCAAATTAGCGGAAGCATGGTAAAAATGAATTTTAAAATTTTTACAAACCTTATACCCGGATAATCCTATATGCACAATTATTAATTAAACGAAAGAGAAGAAATTATAGAATCATATACTTGTAGAACTAAGCTTCCACATATACGAGTTTAACTCCAAATCTTTCGTGATCTCCTTGAGTTCTCCGGGATTGATTCCTTCATTTGATCAACATTAGCCACCCAAGTGTTTGGCCTCTAGAGGTGATCCACCAAGGAAGAAGAGTTATTCATGAAGGTGGATGTTTGACTAAATCCTAATCCTATCTCTATAGAATGTGTATACTCTCCCAACTCTTGGAATAGTGTAAAGTCTGTCCCTATAATAAGACTTTCTTATTTATAGATGTAGGCAATCCTCCTAAACTATTTAGGTATAGGGTTTCATATTAATTAATTAGGCTTCCCAATCATATTCGGAATAATTAAACTCTTTTAATTATTTAGCCTCCTAATCTTATTAGGAATTTTTATGAGAGAGTATCTTATTAATTAATTCCCAAAATCCCTTAGGAGTTAAATAATAATAATAGTAATAATAATAATAAGATCCCTCTTATTAATTTATATTTAATATTTTTAAAATAATAAATAATAAATATTAAGCTATTTAATTTATTATATCACCATAGATTAAATTAATTATACTTAACTTATTATTACGATTATGCCATTACTTCTTTAATAAATATTCTTCCTTTTATGGTGTGACCCTTTAGATTCTCCATATTAAACTGGTTGTGAATAAATCAATTAGAACAATTCTAATATTATTTAAATAAATAAATTTAACTAATAATTCATTTAAATAAATAACATTTATTCTACAATAAGGGTAAGCACCCTTATCGATCAACGATTTTTCAGATAATATAGATTTCAACATTAATCATAAAAGAACCTTTGAGTAAATAGTTACCGTACAATTCATTCCTTCCACCATACAATGTCCCAATTAAATATAAGATATGGATTTACTATCAAATCTTATTATATTTAATTATATGTATTTCGATTCTAAAATGCACAACTCCAAATAATGCAAATTAGAAACTCATTTCTAATTTCATTCTGCCTTGGCCAAGGACTATTGGGTTGTCATTTATCGAATCACATAGGATATTCTTTTCTTTTACTAGAAGTGGTAGATCCTTTATTAATCATTCATTATCTCCATGTATAAATCATTATACCCAATCATACCCTTTGATATACCCTTAGAGTCTTAATGGACATGTCAAAATATAACTCATTATACACAAGATACTATGATTATCTCAAGTCTAAGGATTATTTGTACTACTATCACTTAAGGAATTTTTATTGATAGGCAAGTAAAACTCCATTAAGTATTCCTTAGCGAGCCACGTTTAATGTACTTATTCTCCAATAAGCACCTACATACTTACTTTAGTGTCTCCACACAAATGATTCTGAGATCGATAATCCTCATCCAGTGAGCAAGCAACGTATGTACTAATCTATTCGAATTCACTAATCCTCTTTTTAGTAATCCAATAATTGGAAACTATTTTAGTTTTAAGCTATCTAAGAATTTAGATCTCATTAACATGATCATCATCATGATTCTAAAAGCATTGCTTAAAACTATGGGTTTATCACATATTATAAAAATAGCACCATGTTGATAAATTAAATGCCTTTAATTAAATAATATTTTTATTAATAAATAAATAAAATTATTACAAAGTAAATGATTTATCATCAAACATGATTGGCTTGTATGTATATTAATTTCAATCTCCCACTTGCACTAAAGTCAATCGCCATGGTATCTCATACGCATCTTCTCTAAGTGACGATCAAACTTCTGTTGTGTTAAAGCTTTAGTAAATGGACCTGCAATGTTGTCTTGAGAGTGCACACGCTTCAGGGTGACATCTCCTCTTTCAATGATCTCTCTAATCAAATGAAATCGCAGCAACACGTATTTGAATTTTTGATGAGATCTGGGTTCCTTAGCCTATGCAACAGCTCTGGTGTTGTCACAAAATAAAGGTACTGCTCCTCTAATGCTAGGAACCACACCAAGTTCAGTTATGAACTTCTTTATCCAAACAGCTTCCTTTGCAGCTTCACTTGCAGCTATGTACTCTGCCTCTATCACTGAATCAGCAACTGTTTGCTGCTTGGAACTCTTCCAACTCACTGCGCCACTGTTTAAGGTAAACACATACCCCGAAACGGATTTACTGTCATCTTGGTCCATTTGAAAACTTTAGTTTGTCTAGCTCTCTAGTTTCAAGTCAGACCCACTGTAGACAAGAAATACATCCTTATTTCTTCTTAAGTACTTTAGGATATTTTCCACTGCCTTCTAGTGTTCTTCTCCAGGATTCGACTGATATCTTTTTCGTTACACTAAGTGCATGAGCAACATCTGGTCTAGTATATACATATCATACCATACATGATAGATCCTATTGCTGAAGCATAAGGAACTTACTCATACGGTCTCTCTCCTCAGGTGTCTTTGGGGCCTGTTTCTTGGAGAGATGTATTCCATGGCTCATCGGCATGAGACCTCTCTTGGAATCTTCCATGCTAAACCTCTTTAGCATCATGTCAATGTACATTCCTTGGGACAAGCTAAGCATCCTTTTAGATTTATCTCTATAAATCTTTATCCCCAAACTATAGGATGCTTCTCCCAAGTCCTTCATGGAGAAAGTGTTTAGATAACCAAATTTTGTTCGACTGTAACATAGGAATATCATTCCCTATCAGTAATATATCATCAACATATAATACAAGGAATGATATAGCGCTCCCACTAACCTTCTTGTACACACATGGTTCATCCTTATTTTTGATAAAATCAAACTCTTTGATTGTCTCATCAAAACGGATTTTCCACCTTCGAGAAGCTTGCTTCAACCCATAAATAGATTGTTGTATTTTATAGACTTGATTTATTCCAACCGTTGAAATAAATCCCTCTGGTTGTGTCATATGCACATCCTCCTCAAGGTTCCCATTGAGGAAGGCCATTTTCACGTCCATCTGCCAGATTTCGTAGTCATAGTAAGCTGCAATTGTAAGCAAAATCTGAATGGACTTGAGCATAGCTACTGGCGAGAAGGTTTCATCATAGTCAATACCTTGTCTTTGTTTAAAACATTTCCCAACTAGTTGGGCCTTATAGGTCTCTACCTTGTCGTCCGCTCCAGTCTTTCTTTTAAAGATCCATTTGCACCCAATAGGCTTAATGCCCTCAGGTGATGAAACCAAAGTCCATACTTTGTTCTCATACATGGAGTCCATCTCAGACTTCATAGCTTCTTGCCATTTCTATGAGTCTTTACTACTCATAGCCTGTTCGTAATTCAAAGGATCATCATCTATGATGCGTACCTCATCATCATTCTCTATGACAAATCCATACCTATAAGGTATCTTTGGTACTCTCCTATATTTACGAATAGGGTGTGTGATAGTAGGTTTTTCCACTTGGTCAGGTACCTGACTTTGATCCGTAGTAATTTGTGGTTCTTAAATTTATTCAAGATATATCTTACTCCTATTAACCACTTCAAGGATAAACTTCTTTTACAAGAAGGCAACATATTTCGCAACGAACACCTTTTGATCTATTGGATGATAGAAATATTACCATGATGTTTCTTTAGGGTATCCCATAAATCTATACTTGTTGGATCTAGTCTGCAGCTTATCATTCTCAAACCTTTTGACATAAGCTGGACAACCCCAAGTCTTAACATGCTTAAGATTTGGTTTCCTCCCTGACCATATCTCATATGGAGTCTTTGGGACGGATTTGGTAGGTACCTTATTAAGTAGATATGCAACCAATTCTAGGCCATAACCCCAGAAGAAAACTGGAAGATTGGTAAAGCTCAATATGGAACGAACCATGTCCAACAATGTTCGATTTCTCCTTTCAGACACACCATTCAACTATGGTGTTCCTAGTGGAGTCCACTGTGAGATTATACCATTTTCTTTGAGACAATTGAGAAACTCACCGCTTAAGTATTCACCACCTCGATTCAATCGAAGAATCTTAATACTCTTACTAGTTTGTTTCTCTACTTCACTTCTAAATTCATTGAAATTTTCAAACGATTAAGATTTGTATTTCATTAAATATACATTTCCAAATCTTTAATGATCATTAGTGAAAGTAATAAAATAAGAATACCCTCCCTCGTGCATTCGTTGTCATAGGTCCACAAACATCTATGTGTACCAACGCTAACAACTCTGTAACTCTTTCTCCTTTTCCACTAAAAGGAGATTTAGTCATCTTACCCATGAGATAAGATTCACAAGTTGGATATGATTCATAATCAGATAGCTCTAAGAGCCCATCTTTATGCAACTTAGATAATCTTGTTTCATTAATATTACTAAGTCTACAGTGCCACATAAAAGTATAATTAACATCATCTCTTTTTCTTTTCTTAGTTTGTTCAAGTTGAAGTATATTTTCATACAAGTCAAGTACGTAAAGTCCATTCAGTAATTTTCCAACTCCATATAAAACATCCTTAATATAAATAGAACACCTATTGTTCTTTATTATAATATTATAACCATCCATATCTAATACAGAAATAGAAATAATGTTTCTTATGATTGTTGGAACGTAATAACAATTATTAAATTAATGGACTTACCTATAGGCATTGTTAAACAATAAGTCCCTACAGCTAATGCAACAACCTTTGCTCCATTTTCCACTCGTAGGACGACTTCATCCTTGTTCAGCTTTGTACTTCTGACCAGTCCCTGCATAGTATTACATATGTGATAACCACAACCGATATCCAAAACCCAAGTAGAAGTTTGACTTTCAGAAAAATTAATTTCAATCATAAACAAACCTTGATTGAAAGTCAAAGCTTCTCCAAGCTTCATCTCTGCCAGAAACTTCTTGCAATTCCTCTTCCAGTGACCCGACTCGTTGCAATGGAAGCACATTCCTTTGCTAGCTGGATCAGGCTTCTTTTGATCCTGGTTATTCGCATTGCCCTTAGCCTTCTTGGATTTATTCTTTTCAGAAGTAACCTTGGGCCTCTTCCTTTTCTTGGAAGAATCATCCACCAGTAAGACTTGATTCTTCTTGAATGGGAAGTGTCCTTCAGCAGTTTTCAACATGTTAAGTAATTCAGGCAAGCTGACATCTAACTTATTCATGTAGAAATTCATAACAAATTGTGAGAAAGTATCTGGGAGTTACTGCAAGATCAAATCTTGACTTAATTCCCCATCCATGATCAATCCAAGTTGTCCAAGACGTTCAATCAAATTGATTATCTTTAGGACACGAGTCTCAACAGTAGTGCCCTTGGTCGTACGAGATCGGAAGATCTCCTTAGATATCTCATATCTAGCAGTCCTACTTTGCTCAGCATACAACTCTTGGAGGTGCAGTAATATAGCAGGAGCATCCATAGTTTCATGTTGACGCTGAAGCTCGTTACTCATGGATGCGAGCATGATGCATTGAGCCACAGATGCATCATCTTGTCACTTCTTAAAAGTAGCAATCTCTTCCTCAGAGGCTTCTTCTGCAACATTTGCAGGGACAGACGAATTTAAGACATAAGAAATCTTTTCTGCAGTGAGAACAATTCTCAGATTCCTTAACCAATCCGTGTATATTGGTCCGGTTAGTTTGTTAGCATTAAGTATGCTACGCAGTGATAGTGAGTGTGACATTTTCAAATTCTGTATGTGAAATTAAAATAATATTTTAGCAAACATTCATTTAATTAATTACCAAAATAAATTAGGTCTTTATTTAAATTGGTATCTCCTACTATTTTCTTCAAACTATATTACCCTCAAAATATATAGTTCGGCAAATCTAATAAATAACATTTATCTCATAAATAATAAATCCATTCCACATATGCATTGATATCATTTAATGGGCAATTAAAATTTGTATGTAATCAAATAAAATAAACTCCTTTATTTCATTTTTGAAAAAAGTGCACATAATTAAAATCAAAAAAAATTCTACAGGTTCGGCGCGCCCCGCGCCACCACTGGCACGCCCAGTGCCCACCTTACAGAAAAATTCTGGATTTCTGCATACCCGACTCGCCCCGCGCCGCGTCGAAATATAAAATTTTTGATTCGCGATTTTTGACCTTTTCATCCAAAAATAAGATTTCATACAACAAATTATACCCAATAAATTATTCCAAACACATACCCATACAAATATAGAATCAAAATAATTAATAACTCGCATAAAGGTTTGGCTCTGATACCACTGTTCGATTTATAATAATCAAATTAGCGGAAACATGGTAAAAATGGAATTTAAAATTTTTACAAACCTTATACCCGGATCATCCTTTATGCACAATTATTAATTAAACGAAAGAGAAAAAATTATAGAATCATATACTTGTAGAACTAAGCTTCCACAAGTACGAGTTTAACTCCAAATCTTTTGTGATCTCCTTGAGTTCTCTAGGATTGATTCCTTCATTTGATCAACGTTAGCCACCCAAGTGTTTGGCCTCTAGAGGTGATCCGCTAAGGAAGAAGAGTTATTCAAGAAGGTGGATGTTTGGCTAAATCCTAATTCTATCTCTATAGAATGTGTATACTCTCCCCACTCTTGGAATAGTGTAAAGTCTGTCCTTGTTCTATAATAAGACTTTCTTATTTATAGATGTAGACAATCATCCTAAACCATTTAGGTATAGGATTTCATATTAATTAATTAAACCTTGTAATTAATTAGGCTTCCCAATCCTATTCAGAATAATTAAACTCTTTTAATTATTTAGCCTCCTATTCTTATTAGGAAAATTTATGAGATAGTATCTTATTAATTAATTTCCAAACTCCCTTAGGAATTAAATAATAATAATAAGACTCCTCTTATTAATTTATATTTAATATTTTCAAAATATTAAATAATAAATATTAAGCAATTTAATTTATTCTATTACCATAGATTAAATTAAATATACTTAACTTGTTATTACGATTATACCATTAGCTTCTTTAATAAATATTCTTCCTTTTATGGTGTGACCCTTTAGGTTCTTCATATTAAACCGGTTATGAATAAATCAATTAGAACAATTCTAATATTATTTAAATAAATAAATTAAACTAATAATTCATTTAAATAAATAACATTTATTCTACAATAAGGGTAAGCACCCTTAGCGATCAACGACTTTTCAGATAATATAGATTTCAACATTAATCATAAAAGAACCTTTGAGTAAATAGTTATCGTAAAATTCATTCCTTCCACTATACAATATCCCAATTAAATATAAGACATGGATTTACTATCAAATCTTATTATATTTAATTATATGTATTTCGATTCTAAAATGCACAACTCCAAATAATACAAATTAGAAACTCATTTCTAAATTTATTCTGCCTTGGCCAAGGACTAATGGGTTGTCATTTATCGAATCACATAGGACATTCTTTTCTTTTACTAGAAGTGATAGATCCTTTATTAATCATTTATTATCTCCATGTATAAATCATTATACCCAATCATACCCTTTGATATACCCTTAGGGTCTTAAGGGACATGTCAAAGTATAACTCATCATATACAAGATACTATGACAATCTCAAGTCTAAGGATTATTTGTACTACTATAACTTAAGGAATTCCTATTGATAGGCAAGTAAAACTCTATTAGGTATTCCTTAGCGAGCCACGTTCAGTGTACTTATTCTTCAATAAGCACCTACATACTTGCTTTAGTGTATCCACACAAATGATTATAAGATCGATCATCATCATCCAATGAGCAAGTAACGTATGTACCAATCTATCCAGATTCACTAATCTCTTTTTTAGTAATCCAACGATTGGGAACTATTTTAGTTTTAAGCTATCTAAGAATTTAGATCTCATTGGCATGATCACCATCATGATTCTAAAAGCATTGCTTAAAACTATTGGTTTATCGCATATTATAAAAATAGCACCATGTTGATAAATTAAATGCATTTAATTAAAAAATACTTTTATTAATAAATGAATAAAATTGTTACAAAGTAAATGATTTATAATGAAACATGATTGGCTTGTATGCATATTACTTTCATGGATTAGCTTTAATAACAGTTCTAGAATTTTAGAATGCTCATCAACTATGGACTAGTCGAATCAATAAGGGTTCACTAGCCATTAAAGGTTTGATACAGCGATATAAGATTTGAACAATGATATTTCAAGTCTAAGATTGAATAACAACAATATATAATTGAATAAACATTATATACTCAAAGTATTACTTCCAAAAGAATTAGAAAATCTCATTTAGATTAATGAACTTGAACAATTTAAGCTTTGAACAACGAGAAACAATAGTTAAGAAACTCGCTCAATAAGAGATTAAGGATAGGAAACTTGCGTAACAATAACAAGTTAGGGATAAGAAACTTTCGTAACAACAACAAGTTAGGGATAAGAAACTTGCGTAACAATAACAAGTTAGGGATAAGAAACTTGCCTCATGCGTAAGCTATACAATTTAAAACTTGTTTCCCCAACTATCCTAAACATATGTCAATTTGAATCACAATTTCAATTAGCTACAATACAACCAAATTACTTACTTTAATATCCATTTCACTTAACTTACAACATTTAGCTTTAGGTTTAATCACACTAACCACATAACACAAACTGAAATCTTTACTAGCATATAACATAAGGTTGTAGTATTCAATTCACACTTCCAATTCTTACGAACATAAAGTTCTAATTGTTATATAACTTGTTAATTATTAATTTATAATCTTCATATTTGGTATTACAATACAACCACAATCTGTTATAACATCATATAATATGATTAATCATCTTTTCATGTCATAAGATTAGGTTAGGTTTATATTTCCCCAAACTGAACAAGTAAAAACTCAAATCTGGGCTGTTCTGCCAACAAGTGCTGCGGTGCCCCAGTTTGAGCTGGGAACCGGCGTTGTAGCTCTACATTTAAGCTCAAAATCGGCGCTGCAACCCTACATAGGAGCGGCGAAGCAGACACAACACCAGACACCGGCGCTGCAGCGCCAGACACTGCAGCGCGCAGACAAGCCTTCTAAGAGGCGCTGCAGCACTGCGATACAAATTCAGACTCTGCAAAACGCGAATGAACACAACACTTCCAATTTCTCGATTTAACAGCAAATCAAGCATACCCAGTACATACAAACTCCACAGAATCCTAACCCAACATCTATAAATTGATTTTAACAATCAAAACAACATTAGCAACTAATTTGGAAGAATTAAAACTAAGTTCTTACTTTTCTTCATTTTCAGACATCCTTAGCTTAATCACACACCACGAACTCGTTAGTACACCAAATCAGTCCGTTTAACTTGCATTATTTTTATTTCTTAATGTATACTCATAAACCACTACCAATTTCCAAATTATTACACGAATTGACCATCAATTTAAGTCTCAAAGTAAACCATAAGGTATATATTCCACTGTAATTCAATTTCTTCACTTTTAAATATATTTTCATGGATTAATTCAATTAAAATTGTTTATAAAAAAATATAATGATTTATACATACTAACCAACACATATAAATAATTTCCTCATGTATTAACCATAAAAATTCAATTATAGAGAAATTAACATAAACTTTCAGTGAAGAACCATGAAGAACATGATTTCTGTTTCTAAAACATGTGTTCATGAATTTGATATACCAAAATCATTTATAAAGGCTATCAAACAAATTAAACATTCTTATAAACATATACAATCAACAATTCAATCATTCATCCACAAACTCCAATTTATAGAGAACTTAAGAACCAACACTAAGAACTTTAAAATTTAGAGAATTTACCTTTGATTTCTTGTTTAGACTAAACAAAGATTAAAAAGGCTTTAGCTATCTTCCACTTCCTTCTTGACTCTCCAATACTCAGCTCTCTAATTCTCATAGAGAATTCTCAAGCTCTCTGTCTACTGCTCTTTCTCTCTATTCTCAGACTTAGAAAAGTGAACGTAAATATTGATACGTTTATTTACGTATAAATGCTCATTAGCTACAAAGCTGAGCTCTACATTGTAACGTCTGTCAGTTACAATGTTTAAGTTGTTACGAAAATTCAACAGACACAAGGCCACGTTTGGCTATTGTCAAATAAGTTACTTTTTAATTTCTTTTAATAATTCATTTATCATTTAGTTTATTTGTCACACCTTTAAACAATTAAATTATAATAATATTAATTCAATTAAACTTTAATACAATTTCCATCATAAAATATAATTTCATTTAACAAATTAATAAATATCTAATTTAATTAGTAAACTAAATTAGAACTCAAACATTACACCGCATTGTAATTATTTAACAATTCCTTTAATTTAGTTATCTCATTAAATTAAATCTTCAAATCATAAAATTATTAAAAATTAATTTAATTAATATATCACACGTAATTAAATTACTCCACAATAAATTCCATCAATTATTTATTTAACTCAATAAATAAATCAACTAAAATATTTATTTAATTCAATAAATATTTTAAATTAAATACAAAATTCTCGTTCATTACATCCTTCCCTCCTTAAAAGGATTATATCCCTAGAATCACGACCCAATTAATCATCCCGTTACATTCTTCTCCCCTTAAAAAGATTATGTCCTTAGAATCGCAATACAAAGATTATGCAAATAAATGAGGATAACTTTTCATCATAACGTATTCGAGTTTCCACGTAGCTTCTTCAGAATTGTGGTTCCTTCAGATTACCTTAATAGAAAGTATTATTTTATTTCTGAGTACTTGCTCATTCCTGTCAACTATCTGAATAGGAAC
Source organism: Panax stipuleanatus (assembly GCA_020205555.1). Classification (NCBI taxonomy): domain Eukaryota; kingdom Viridiplantae; phylum Streptophyta; class Magnoliopsida; order Apiales; family Araliaceae; genus Panax; species Panax stipuleanatus. The sequence continues at coordinate 22,214,104 of CM035122.1, forward strand.
TTCTTCGTAAGATAAAGCTTTTTCAAATTACAACGGTTCATACTCTATGACATGTTTGTAATCGGGCTTGTGCGGTTGTAGCACTAAAACGTGAAAAATGTTATGGATATGTTCTAATTCTGGAGGTAACGTAGCTTCATAGGCTACCTCACCAACTCTTCGCAATATCTCAAAGGGTCTAATAAATCTAGAACTCAGTTTTTCCTTCTTGCCAAATCGAATTTTCCCCTTCTAGGGAGACACTTTCAAGAAAACAAAATTGTCGGCTTCGAACTCTCGATTCTATCGGTGTTGATCTGCATATTTCTTCTGCCTATCCTGAGAAACTATCAATCTCGCCCTGATCACTTTGACGATTAATTCGGTGATCTGTTGTACCAATTCCGGTCCTAGTAGTTGACGTTCACCAACTTGATCCCAACATAATGGAGTTCTGCATTTTCTTTCATACAACACTTCATAAGGCGGCATACCAATACTTGCGTGGTAACTGTTATTGTAAGCGAACTCAACCAACGGTAAATGGTCGTCATAATTTCCTTTGAAATCCATAATACAAGCTTTCAGCATATCTTCCAATGTCTGGATTGTCCTTTCACTCTGCCCATCGGTTTGAGGATGGTACGCTGAGCTCATTCTCAATTGTGTTCCCATAAATTCTTGTAATCACTTCCAGAAGTTTGATGTGAAATGCGGATCTCTATCTGACACAATTGACATTGGAACTCCATGTCTTGAAATAATTTCCTTCACATATAATTTTACCAACCGATCCAGATTAAACCTAATCTTAATCAGCAAGAAATAGGCTGATTTCGTTAGTCGATCCATAATTTCCTAAATCGCATCATACCCTTTCTGAGTCGTTGGAAGATCTACCACGAAATCCATCGTGATATGCTCCCATTTCCATTTCGCTATCTCTAATGGTTGTAATAATCCACTTGGTCTCTAATGCTCGACTTTAACCTTCTAACATGTTAAGCACCTAACTACACACTCAGCAACTTCCTTTTTCATATTCGGCCACCAGAAATGTTTTCGGAGATTCTGGTACATTTTTGTACTTCTCGGGTGAACTGAATATCTCGAGCTATGGGCCTTATTCAGAATTTCCTCTCTAATTTCCTGTACCGACGGAACCCAGATTCTTCCCTCAAATCTTAGTAATCCTTCAGTATAAATTTTGAATTTTACCTCTTCACCTTCAGATACTCTTTTCCTTATCTTTTCACATTCCTCATCATGAAGTTGTGCTTCCTTCACCTTATCCACCAAAGTTGGGCCGGTTTCCATCTGGAACAATTTTTCATCCGACTTATTTGGATACTTAACCTCCAATTTTAACTTAACCATGTCAGCTACCAGCTGCTCCTGAGCAGTTAACAACAACAATTTCTCCCGGCCCTTCCTGCTTAATGCATCGACAATGACATTAGTTTTACCCAGATGGTATAGAATCTCGCAGTCATAGTCTTTAATCAGCTCCAACCACCTCATCTGATGCATATTCAGATCTTTATGTGTAAAGATATACTTTAGACTTTTATGGTCTGTATATATCTCACACTTCTCTCCAAAGAGATAGTGTCTCCAAATCTTCAGTGCAAACACTACCGCAACCAATTCTAAATAATGTGTTGGATACCCCTTCTCATAGTCTTTCAGTTGACGCGATGCATACGGAATGACCTTGTCATTTTGCATAAACACACAACCTAGTCCCTTATGCGATGCATCACTATATACCACAAAACTTTCTTGTGCTATCTGGCTGAGATAACACAGGTGCCGTACTCAACCTCTTATTTAATAAACTCTCTTTGCACTTCTCCGTCCAAACAAACTTCACTGCTTTCCTTGTCAAATTCGTCAACGGAGTGGCAATTTTAGAAAAATCTTGAATAAAACGTCTATAGTAACTTGCCAATCTCAAGAAACTCCTTACCTCTGATGGTGTCTTCGGCTGATCCCAATTTATCATAGCTTTAACCTTAGATGGATCCACCGAAATTCCGTCCTCGTCAATTACATGCCCAAGAAACTGAACACGTACCAACTGTTAGTTTTGTAACAATCAAAGTAGCAGAAGCGTGTTGAAAAACAGATTTCAAAATTTTACAAACCTTATACCTGGATCATCCTTTATGTACAGTTATTAATTAAAAATAAAGATAAAGAATTATCGAACTATACCCTTGTAGAACTAAGCTTCCACGGGTATAAGTTCAACTCCAAATCCTTCGTGATCTCCTTGAGTTCTCCAGGTTTGATTCCTTCCTTTGATCAACGTTAGCCACCCAAGTGTTTGGCCTCTAGAGGTGATCCACCAAGGAAGAAGAGATATTCAAGAAGGTAGGTGTTTGGCTAAACCCTAATTCTATCTCTATAGAATATGTATACTCTCCCAACTATTGGAATAGTGTAATGTTTAACCTTGTTTCATAATAAGACTTTCTTATTTATTGATGTAGGAAACCCTCCTAAACCTTTTAAGAATTGGGTTTCATATTAATTAATTAAACCTTTTAATTAATTAGGCTTCTCAATCCTATTGGGAATAATTAAACTCTTTTAATTAAGTAGTCTCCTAATCTTATTAAGAATATATGGGAGAGAGAGAGTATCTTATTAATTAATTCCCAAACTCCTTTAGAAATTAAATAATAATAATAGTAATAATAATAATAAGACTTCTCTTATTAATTTATATTTAATACTTTTACAATATTAAATAATAAATATTAAGCTATTTAATTTATTCTATCACCATAGATTAAATTAAGCATACTTGACTTATTATTACGATTATGCAATTAGCTTCTTTAATAAATATTCTTCCTTTCATGGTGTGAACCTTTAGTTTCTCCATATTAAACCGGTTGTGAATAAATCAATTAGAACAATTTTAATCTTATTTAAATAAATAAATTAAACTAATAATTCATTTAAATAAATAACATTTATTCTACAATAAGGGTAAGCCTCTTTAGCGATCAACGATTTTTCAGATAATATAGATTTCAACATTAATCATAAAAGAACCTGTGAGTAAATAGTTACCGTACAATTCATTCCTTCCACCATATAATGTCACAATTAAATATAAGACATGGATTTACTATCAAGTTTTATTTTATTTAATTATATGTATTTCGATTCTAAAATACACAACACCAAATAATGCAAATTAGAAACTACTTTCTAATTTCATTCTGTCTTGGCCAAGGACTACTGGGTTGTCATTTTTTGAATCACATAGGACATTCTTTTCATTTACTAGAAGTGGTAGATCCTTTATTGATCATTCATTATCTCCATGCATAAATCATTATACCCAATCATACCCTTTCATATACCCTTAGGGTCTTAATGGACATGTCAAAATATAACTCATCATACACAAGATACTATAATGATCTCAAAGTCTAAGGATTATTTGTATGACTATCACTTAAGGAATTCCTATTGATAGACATGTAAAACTCCATTAGGTATTCGTTAGCGAGCCACGTTCAGTGAACTTATTCTCTAATAAGCACCTACATACTTACTTTAGTGTCTCCACACAAATTATTATGAGATCAATCATCATTATCCAATGAGCAAGTCAACGTATGTACCAATCTATCCGGATTCACTAATCCCATTTTTAGTAATCCAACGATTGGGAACTATTTTAGTTTTAAGCTATCTAAGAATTTAGATCTCATTAGCACGATCATCATCATGATTCTAAAAATATTTCTTAAAACTATGGGTTTATCACATATTATAAAAATAACACCATATAGATAAATAAAATGCCTTTAATTGAATAACACTTTTATTGCTAAATAAATAAGATTGTCTCAAAGTATATGCTTTATCATCATATATGATTGTCTTGTATGCATACAACTTGCAATCTCCCACTTGCACTAAAGCCAATCGCTTTGGTATCTCGTACCCATCTTCTCTAAGTGACGATCAAACTACTGTTATGTTAAAGCTTTAGTAAATGGATCTGTAATGTTGTCTTAAGAGTCCACACGCTCCAGGGTGACATCTCCTTTTACAATAATCTCTCTAATCAAATGAAACCGCCGCAACACGTGTTTGGATTTCTGATGGCACCTGGGTTCCTTAGCTTGTGCAAAAGCTCCGGTGTTGTCACAGAATAAAGGTACTGCTCCTCTAATTATAGGAACCACACTTAGTTCAGTTATCTTGCAGCTATGTACTCTGCCTCTGTCACTGAATCAACAACTATTTGCTGTTTGGAACTCTTCCAACTTACTGCGCCACCGTTTAAGGTAAACACATACCCCGAAATGAATTTACTGTCATCTTGGTTCGTTTGAAAGCTTGAGTCTGTGTAGCCCTCTAGTTTCAATTCAGACCCACCGTAATCAAGAAATACATCCTTAGTTCTTCTTTAGTACTTCAGGATATTTTTCACTGCCTTCCATTGTTCTTCTCTAAGATTAGACTGATATCTGCTCGTTACACTAAGTGTATGAGCGACATCAAGTCTCGTACATATCATACCATACATGATAGATCCTATTGCTGAAGCATAAGGAATCTTACTCATACAGTTTCTCTCCTCAGGTGTCTTTGGGGTCTGTTTCTTGGAGAGATGTATTTCATGGCTCATCGGCATGAGACCTCTTTTGGAATATCCCATGCTAAATCTCTTTAGCATCGTATCAATGTACGTTCCTTGGGATAAGCCAACCAACTTTTTAGATCTATCTCTATAGATCTTTATCCCCAAAATATATGATGCTTCTCCCAAGTCCTTCATGGAGAAGTGTTTAGATAAACATATTTTAATTGATTGTAGCATCAGAATATCATTTCCTATCAGTAATATATCATCAACATATAATACAAGGAATGAAACAGCGCTCCCACTAACCTTCTTGTACATACATGGTTCATCCTCATTTTTAATAAAATCAAACTCTTTGATTGTCTCATCAAAACGGATGTTCCACCTACGAGAAACTTGCTTCAACCCATAAATGGACTGTTCCAGTTTACAGACTTGATTTGTTCCAACCGTTGAAACAAATTCCTCTGGCTGTGTCATATACACATCCTCCTCAAGGTTTCTATTGAGGAAGGTCGTTTTCACGTCTATCTGCAAGATTTCGTAGTCATAGTAAGATGCAATCGCAAGTAAAATTCGAATGGACTTGAGCATTGCTATTGGCGAGAAAGTTTCATCATAGTCAACACATTGCCTTTGTTTGAAACCTTTCGTAACCAGTCGGGCTTTATAGGTCTCTACCTTATCGTCCACTCCTGTCTTTCTTTTAAAGACCCATTTGCACCCAATAGGCTTAATGCCTTCAGGTGATGAAACCAAAGTCTATACTTTGTTCTCATACATGGAGTCCATCTCAGATTTGATGGCTTCTTGCCATTTCTCTGAGTCTTTACTACTCATAGCCTGTTCGTAATTCAATGGATCATCATCATTCATGATACGTACCTCATCGTCATCCTCTATGATGAATCCATACCTTTCAGGTATTTTCGGTAATCTTCCAGATTTACGAATAGGGTGTTGTACAGAAGTTGTCTCTACTTGGACAGGTTCATCCAATTGATCTGTAGTGGTTTGTGGTTCTTGAATTTTTTCAAGATCTATTTTCCTCCCACTAGCCCCTTCAAGGATAAACTCCTTTTCCAAGAAGGCAGCGTGTTTCGCAATAAACACCTTTTGCTCAGTAGGATTGTAGAAATAGTATCGCAAACTTTCTTTAGGATATCCCACAAATGTGCACTTATCAGATCTTGTCCCAAGATTATCATTTTGAAACCTTTTCACATAAGCTGGACATCCCCAAATCTTAACATGCTTAAGACCTGGTTTCCTCCCTATCCACATCTCATATGGAGTCTTGGGGATGGATTTCGAGGGGACCTTATTTAGTAGATATGCAGCCGCTTCTAGGGCATAACCCCAGAATGATACTGGAAGATCGGTAAAACTCATCATAGAACGAACCATGTACAACAATATTCGATTTCTCATTTTAGATACACCATTTAATTGTGGTGTTCCTGGTGGAGTCTATTGTGAGATTATACCATTTTCTTTGAGACAATCGAGAAACTAACCGCTTAAGTATTCACCACCTCGATCTGATCGAAGAATCTTAATACTTTTGCCAGTTTGTTTCTCCACTTCACTTCTGAATTCTTTGAAACTTTCAAACGATTCAGATTTTAATTTCATTAAATACACATATCCAAATCTTGAATGATCATCTGTAAAAGTAATAAAATAAGAATACCCTCCTCATGCATTCGTTGCCATAGGTCCACAAACATCTATGTGTACCAATGCTAACAACACTGTGACTCTTTATCCTTTTCCACTAAAAGGAGATTTAGTCATCTTACCCATGAGATAAGATTCACAAGTTGGATATAATTCATAATCAGATAGCTCTAGGAGCCCATTTTTATGCAACTTGGATAATCTTGTTTCATTAATATGACCAAGTCTAAGTGCCACATGAAGGTATAATTAACATCATCTCTTTTTCGTTTCTTAGTTTGTTCAATTTGAAATATATTTTTATGCAAGTCAAGTATGTAAAGTCCATTCAACAATTTTCCAACACAATATAAAACATTCTTATTATAAATAGAACAACTGTTGTTCTTTATTATAATGTCAAAACCATCCATATCCAATACAGAAATTGAGATAATGTTTTCTAATGAGTGTTGGAACAAAATTACAATTATTTAAATAAATGGACTTGTCCGTAGGCAGTGCTAATCAATAAGTCCCTACAGCTAATGCGGCAACCTTTGCTCTATTTCCCACTCGTAGGACGACTTCATCCTTGTTGAGCTTTCTACTTCTGACCAATTCCTGCATAGTATTACATATGTAAGAACCACAGCCGGTATCAAATACCCAAGTAGAAGTTTGACTTTTAGAAAAATTAATTTTAAATCATGAACAAACCTTGATTGGAAGTCGAAACTTCTCCAAGCTTCTTCACAGCCAGAAACTTATTGCAGTTCCTCTTCCAGTGACCTGGCTCGTTGCAATGGAAGCACATTCCTTTGCTAGTTGGATTAGGTTTCTTTTGATCCTTCACTTTCACCCTGCCCTTAGCCTTCTTGGTTTTCTTCTTTTCAGAAGATACCTTAGGCCTCTTCCTTTTCTTGGAAGAATCATTCACCAGTAAGATTTGGTTCTGTTGGGAATTACATATTCAAATTTGACGTTGAAATAAATAAATATGCATGTATTATCAAAAGCTATAAAGTCCTTATTAGATCATATGTACAAGGGCTTAGATTAAAGATCAAAAATGTTAAGCTGATCTAAGCAAAACGATTATCATTCTGTAAAAGAATTTGAAGTAGAAAGATCAAACTTGTTAGGTTAGTCTCTTGAGTTATAATAGATAGGCTAATCAGATTCATAGTCGGTCGAACCAGCCAAGAGATTACAGAAGCCAAGGCAGAATCGTAGTGTGTCAAGAAAGCCTCTCTTGGAATCACAGTCTGTCAAGAAAGCCACTTCCAAAATCATAGAGACAGTCTGTCGAGTCCCTGCCAAGCCAAGTCAAGAATCGCAGGCTTCTTTCAAAATTGTGGAGTCTGCAAGTCGTCGCAAATAAAGATCGTAGTCAGTCAAGTGCTTTTAAAGCTAAAGCAGAATCGTAGAGTACTCTTCGATTCTCATCAGTTAAACAATCTAGAATGAATCGCTTACAAGCACTCACCAACACACAACGATCGTAGTGAGAAGACAACGATCACAGTGCTCTTCAGTTAGCATCAGAAGTGTCAAAATTTGCCTATCTAATGAAAGAGGATGTCTAACCATAAAGACTGACATATAAACGTTGACATTTTGGAAATCCCAATGCTCACACAAATATCCTTAGTATAAATCAAAGAAACAAAAGGTAAAAGAAAAGGTGACTTCCAACTGGTCTACTGAAAGAAACATTTTAGAAGTGTTACGTGAGAAAGCAATCTGCAGTGTCAGGCAGGTCAGAAAGGAGTGCACCATACTCCCATAATGTCAACATCAAGTGCTCAGAATGTCTAAAGTATTAAATGCACAAACGAAAGCTTTTCAACGGGAAGAATTCAAAGACTCCTACATAGGGCAAACAAATTGAAGATATCAGATTAAGTAAGAATAAAATAATCATAAGAACATCTGTCAAAGCCACACTCTACGATCTAGAAGAAATATCTTGCTTCGCTACTCAGTTCTTCAGAACTTATGCTTAAGGCAACTGAGAAGCACAACAATGAACAAAATCTCATCATAGAGCAACCAAGTCTGCTGGGCTTAAAGAGTTCTCAGTGAACTAGTATTCCAAGTCTGCTGGGCTTTAAGAGTTCTTAGTGAACTAAAGTTCCAAGGTTGCTGGTCTTGAAGGAATCTTAGTGATTCAAAGCTGTACCTATATCCTTAATGGATTTCCTACTCGTGGAGTAGAAGAGTGGATTATGAGTCTTGAGTACTCTGAACCACTTAAAACAACTGTGTCATTTACATTCTGTCATTTACTAACTGCCATATATGTTATATCTGTTATAACTGCTATTTGAACTATAACTTTGGTTTTATCTTAAATGGAATAATTAAATCATATATTTCGCTGTGGTTAATTAATTATTTAATTAACAAATCTGTTAAGTTACTCTTTGAAAAGTAAAAGTCTTAAAATATCTATTCAACCCCCTCTTCTAGATAACTATTGTGCCTCCGGGAACTAATAATTCGTATTAAAGCAGGTTCTCTTAACTAAAGCCTACAAAGCTTGAGTAGATCTATGGCACACATCATAAGCGAATCCAAGCTTGTTGGAGGTAGCAAACCACCAATGTGCAACAAGGATAAATTTTTAAACTGGAAAGTTCGAATGCAAGCCTACATGGATTCAATAGATGACGATCTATTTGAAATAGTACTTAATGGGCCCTATATACCTACAAAGCTTGCACCAACTCCTGAAGATCCAAATCGAACTCAAATAAAGATAAAGCCAGAATGGACTGACAATGAGAGAAAAGCTGTCCAACTGGACAAGAAGGCCAAAAATATTCTATTCCCGGCCTTAGGAGATGATATGTTTGAGAACGTGGTCAACTACAAAATAGCAAAGGAAGTCTAGGAAGCATTACTCATCATGTATGAAGGAACTGAAGAAGTAAGAGAGAACAAACAATCTCTACTTACTCAACAGTATGAAATGTTCACTCACATACCACTAGAGAACATTACTTCCACTAATGAAAGATTCAATATATTGCTCAACTCTATCTGAGCCTTTAGAAAGATCTATCCAAATAAAGATCTCATAATTAAGTTCATAAGGGCCTTACCAAGCAAATGGGATGCAAAAACTACAGCCATTAGAGAATCAAAGAATCTTCATGAGATGACTGTACAACAACTATATGGAAACCTTCTCACCTATGAACTAGAGCTGACTCAATGAGCGGAAAAACTATCAGAAGGAAGGAAAAAGGACAAAGGAGTTTCTCTCAAGGCAACAAAAGCCACCTCTAAGGCTCGAGTTGAGGATGAATCTGACTCTAAAGAAAACGATGATGAAGATATTGCTATGCTTGTCAGAAGACTTAAAAGGTTCATGCGTAAAGGCAAAAGTAGCATACCTAAAAGATTTAACAACAGCAGCAATTAGGAGCAGAAGAAAGACCTATGCTTCAACTGCAAGAAGGCAGGCCACTTCATTGCAGATTGCAACAAACCTCTTAGAGAAGAGCTAAAGAGGAAATCAAACCCAAAGAAAGAATTCGAAGGCTACAAGAAGATTCAGAAGAAAGACAAAGGCCTTGTAGCTGGAGGATCGTGGAGTGACTCGGACAATGATACAAACTCCGAGTCAAGTAAAGATGAGGAACCTCATATGGCCAATTTATGTTTGATGGCCAAGGAAGTCAAAAACAAGAAAAACACTGGCCATCATGAAATTAGCATTGATGAGGTGTTTGATTTCAACTCTCCTGATGTGGATATTGATGATTTAAGAACTGCATTACATGATATAACTTCTGATCTGCATCAATACATGAAATGGTTCAGAGTTCTGTCAAAAGATTATTCTCTTCTTCAACAAGAGAAAGAAAAAGCTCAAGTAGAACTGGAGACAACTCTACTCAGCACTTCCTTTCTCTGTGATCTTGAAGCTGAAAATAAAAGCTTAAAACAGACCAATGAACTCAATGCACAAAGAAAGTTGAATCTAGCTTCTAAACTTGAGGAGCTAGAAAAAATAATCCTAATGTGGAACATGTCTTCTTCGTATAGGGACTCCCTGATCTCTAGTCAGAGAATTTCCTCTAAGAAATCAGGTCTAGGTTTTGGGTAATCTTCCTCAGAATCATGTGTGGAAAAATTATTGGAAATTAACATCAACAGTGCCTCAAATCTAAATAGAAGTATTACATTTGTGAAATCCACATAGAGTGTAGAACCAATGAATCCTTACTCTTCTGATCAAAGTAATGCCCCTAGACATAACGGATCCTGTGACGAACGAGACTTTTGTAAAGTTATTTGAATATTTATTGAAATAAATAAATATTTTTGATGATTTAATTATTGAGTTAAATAATTAATTCATGAGATTGTGGTAGATTAATTTAATTATATGTGTTGCATTAATTAAATTAATGTGTAGTAATTTTATAGTTCAGAATATATATTTAATTGAGTTTATTTGATTAAATAAATTAATTAAATAAGCATAATGTTATTCTAATTAATTTAATAATTAATTAGAGAATTGAGGAATTGACATAACTAATAAATAAGAATATTAATTATGTGACAATGTGATTTAATGTGAGTTATCTTATTTTATTTAATTGAGTTAAATAAAATTAATTGGTTAATTAGTAGTGTGACTATTAACTATATAATAAGGAAGTTATTAAAATAAATGGAAAAAGGATTACTGTGTTAGCCAAACAAGGCCCTTGTGGGAGTTTAGAAGTTATCAATACAACAGATATAATATATACGTATATTGTTGTGTCAGACGTGTTTGTTTTTCATATTCCAAGTTCAGAGAGAAAAGATAGGGAAATTGAGAAGAAGAAATTGAGAGAGATAGGGAGAGAAGAATTTGAGAAAACACTGTGTGATCTTTGATTGTATCATCTTCATTACTAAAGGGTAATCCTTCTTTTATGTTTTCAAAATTTAGATTTCTAAAAGTTCTTCAATATGTACTTTAAAATTTTCTGTAAAAACTAATTTTGAAATTAAGTCATGATATGGCTATATATATATATATATGTGTATGATTATATTGTGTTTTATAGTTGGTATGAATGATTTAAAATGATCAAATTCATGCAATTAGGCCTTAATTGGGTTTTTGAAAAGTACAGAGTTTTCTTTTAAGCTTTTTTTTTAAAAATTCTCTGTTAAGAATTATTTTGAGAATTAAAGTAAGATATGATCATATAGAGATCTGTGTATGTTAATATCATGGGATATACCATATATTCATAAATTATAGTGAACACACCATGGGATTTTGTTAATAATTGGCTTTCAAGAATGATAGAGTTTGAATATCATATGAATAACCCATATGGGTAGATTAAATTCTTTCATACTATGTTTAAATTAAAATTGACGCATGATTATGATTATACATGTTAAAACAAAGAAAACAAAATTTGAATGAACGAATTCGGTGTTATAACGAATCCGTAATGAGAGATTTCATATTTTTCATCAAACTTTACAAAATTATGAAGAATAGTGAAATTAAATGTCTTAAATTGTGTAATCACATGTTTTAAATGTTAAAAACATGCTAGAACTGATTTAGGATATTCTTGTGAAGTTTATACTTCATGGGTAACATTATAAATTAGTGTATTGGTGTAAATTGGAGAAAATTGGGCTTGATTCTGTGTTCTTCACGAACTGCAGAATTCGAACCAGGGTGTTTTCGCCCCGGCGAAGATTTCCTTTAAGGAAGGCGCGCCTTAGCGAACGTCGCCGCGGCAAATTATTTATATGGGAAACGGGCCCCGGCGCGTATGTCAGAAGAAAAACAATTTTTTTTGTTTATTTGAAGTTTTAAATTATGACATATTAATTTAACTTAAATTAATTAAAATGATAACGTGACAAGAATATTTCAAGAGATTAAAGTAGATTATTAAATGTGTAAGGAAATGTTAAAATGATTTGATGATTTTATTATGTGATTAATTAACAAGTTAATTACATGACTTAAACCTTTATTTGTAAAGTCTAAATAACATGTTCAAAGATTGATGTTGAGATTCGATAAAGTATGTCGAACTAATAATTAAATTGATATTGTGAATATATTGATAGGTAAGAGTAATTAAAGAACGTGAGTTATAATTGTAGCTTACGCACGAGGCAAGTTTCTAAACCTTACTTTTATATTGAGCAAGTTATAGACCTAAATTCTATATCGAGCAAAGTTCTTATTCTTGATTATTCAAGTTCAGAATTTCATATGAGATATCATGATGCTTTTAAAACTATCATTTCAGTTATATGATACTTATTCGATTGTATACCCTTGAGAAGTTATTATTCAAATTGAATATCATTTATTAGAATATCATTTATTATTGAATCCTTTAAGACTAGCGAACTCTTATTGATTCGACTAGTCCATAGTTGATGAGCGTTCTAAATTCCAGAACTACTATTGAGTTATCCAAACCAAACTTTATTTGGTACGGACACTGATGTCAAATTGAGATGAACAACCCTATTAAAAGGGAATTGATGATGCTTTAAGCGTTGAGGTATTGTGCACAGTATTAGTACGAAGGGTTGATCCCCCTAAGTACGAGTAGTGAAGTCTATAGTCTTATGACTGTCAAAGGTTTAAAGGTTAATATACTTGACAACCGAGGACATAGTTCAAGGTCTTAATGACCCTTAGAAGTAATTTTGATTCTCGATTATTATTCTTGATTCAAAAGTTGAGCTTTCTGTTATTCAGATTTCTTTGATTCACTCGCATGTTATTATTGTCATATTTTTATACTTGCGGGCATTCGTGCTCACTCTTGCATAATAACATTACAGCTAAAAATGAACGATGTGATGAACCTTCTAGTAGGAAGGGCAAAGGAAAAGCTAACAAGTGTTGAAGACTTGTGGTGTTATTGAAAATGTTAAAGTTCAAGACTTATGTGTAATGATTAAAGACTTATTTGTTTACATTTCCGCAACAGAGATTTAAGGTTAAGTATAACCTGGGATTGATTATGTATTTACTATTTCAGATATTGTAACCCTATTATAGGGAGATGATGGATTATTTATCTATTTAATGAATTTCTATTATTATGGGTAGATAGTCATATGATATTTGAACAGTGAACACCAAATCCTGTGAAATTTAAGATACCGAATTTGGGGGTGTCACAAGTTGGAATCAAAGCCGTAGGTTATGAACCTTAGGTGGGGGAAAATCTTAGGATAGTAGCCTTCGAGAACGTAGTAATGATAACTCTCATTGAGTTCTAAGAAAGATAATAAAATTACCATATGTGCTATGTGTTTATAATTGTATACTTGCTAGAGTATTGATTAGCACCACTTAATATCTAAGACTTAAAATTTGATTTGTCAGGATGTCAGATGCCAGAGGATCTAGTCAGCCCTGGGATGTTGTACCCCTAGAGACTAGAGATGAGGAGCCCCGAGATATACATATAGTCTGGGAGCAGTTAGTTCAGCCAGAGCCATCTCCTTTGATCACAGCCATTGGTCGGGAGCATGAGCCAGAGATTGACTCAGAGGAGGACCCTGAGGAGTTTGAGATCCCGGCTGAAGCAGCCGAGGAGGAGGAGGAAGACCCTGAGGAGTTTCCACCGAACTCTGTCAGCGCTGAGATGTACGATGAATTGTATGATCCCAACATAGAGTTACAAGATACGATTCAGAAGTTGAGGGAGTAGACGGTTACTCAACGGACTACCATCGAGCAGAAGGATGGTGAGGTTGAGACACTCCACACCTGTCTTGGAAATGTGGAGTGAGATTTGGTTCATGAGAAGGGCCAAAGTGAGCAGAAGTCAAAGGGGATAGAAAGGTTGAAGAATGAGATAAAAGAGAAATCAGAAAAACTTGCCATAGCAGAGGAAGCTTGGGCGAGCAATTCACGACGTGCAGATCTTCCAGAGGATGATGCGCGTGCAAAGAGGGCTAAGGTTGAAGAGACGAGCTACATGTTTCTGAGGGCAATTGATGAGGCCCAGGATCGGGTTATGAGCTATCCAATTTAGTTCGAGGGACTGCCTGGGTATATGATAGATCGCAGGACTATGTCCCGCATTATTGAGGAAGAGCGTAGCAAAGCTGTCCGACGCCTTATTAGGTCGTGATAGGGACAGTATGATTATGTGAATGCTTAATTGATAGTTAATAATGTAAATTCCGATGTGATTATAGACAAAGGAATATTCTGATGATTTAAATCCTGAAAATACTCTATCTCGGGATAGTTGATGTAAATGGCAGAGATGCTATCGTATTATGTTTAAAAACTTATGATTTTAATAAAATATCAAAGTTTATTGAAGATTATATGAGTTAAAGTGATTATGTTAAATATTTGAGTTAAGTCTTAAGTATTTAAGAGATTGAATAAAGATCTAATGAGCGTATATCTTAACAGAAGTATGCCGCCAAGAAGGAGACAAAATAGTCAACAAGCCCAGGAAGGGTCAACGAATAAAAATAACAACAATGATGCCAATGCGAACCCCGTTCAACAGTTGGTAAATATGTTAGCTGGGGCGATGAACAATTAGCCTCAAGCTCCACCGAACACTTTGTTTAAGGACTTTAAGGCGGTGGGACCGCCAGAGTTTAAAGGCTCCACAAACTCGATAGAAGCTCAGACTTGGGTTATGGAGATAGAGAAAGTTTTTGATGTCTCCCGAGTTAGGGAGGACCAGAAGACCGCCTACGCAACGTTCATGTTAAAATTAGACGCCAGCTATTGGTGGCAGCCAAACAAGCTCAGGGGAGGAGAATGTGTAATAACCTGGGAAAGGTTTAAAAAAATATTTTTTGAGATGTATTTCCCAACCAGCTCCCAGAACCAAATGGAGGTGCAGTTTCTAGAGTTGAAACAAAGTAATATGACCATGCCCGATTAAGCGGCAAAGTTTAACGAATTGGCTAGGTTTGCCCAATATCAAGTGCATACTGACGAGAGAAAGGATAGGCGATTTGAGCAGGGACTGAAACCCTGGTTGTATAGCAAAGTGTCAATGTTTCAATTAAACACTTTTGCTGGAGTTCTGGAGAAGGCCATACTCGCTGAAGGTGGAAGCAAAGCGGTGACCAAGTACAATCAGGATCAGAAGAAAAAGAAGAATAAAAGTGAAGGAAATAATAAGGCTAGTGGATCATAAACAAAGATGGAATGACAACCCATCGTCCGTAAATCAGCAAGAAAGTCAGAAGAAAAGGATAGAACCATGCCCAACCTGTGGAAAGACTCACTTGGGAGTCTGCATGAAGGGGAAAAGAGTTTGCTACAATTGTGGTTAGGAAGGCCACATAGCACCTAATTGCCCTAACCCTAAGAAGGGCGCCTGCTACACATGTGGGTCAAAGGATCACTTGGCTAGAGACTATCCAAGAAGGCATCTGGAGGGGCAGGGTCAACGGGAAACAAGGGGAATAGCAGTGGAAATCCTCTTACAGTTATCGGACCGACTTCGATAAATCGACCAACTGCAAGGACATTCAAAATGACCGTACAAGATGCGGTGCAGTCTCGTGATGTGGTGTCAGGTATCATTCTGATCAATAAAGTCAATGCTTATGTTTTATTTGATTCGGGTGCTACTTGTTCATTTATATCCGATGACTTTGCAAAGAACTTAGAATTGCATAAAGACGAATTAGAAATCCCTATGAACATAGAGATTGCGAACAGGGAAGTGATTCCTGTTAAATATATACACAATAACTGTAGATTGGATATTAAGGGTAACGTTATGAATGTAGATCTTATCCCGATTAAACTTGGGGAATTTGACGTTATCCTGGGAATGGATTGGCTATTCAATTATGGGACTGTAATTGATTGCCAGAAGAAATGTATTAACCTTATGACTCCGTCAAAAGTTGTGTTTTATGGCAGCAAATCGCCTAGGCAAGTGAGTTGTATGACGATGATGCAAGCCAGGAAGTTATTAAGACAAGGCTGTGTAGGATATTTAGCCTACATAATCGATAGTCGTAAAGAGAATCCAAAGGGACTTCGTGGATATGTTACCAGACGATCTGCCAGGACTTTTGCCTGACAGGGAAGTAGAATTTATGATCGATTTGGCGCCAGAAACGGCTCCAATATCGAAGGCACCATACCGGATGGATCCGGTAGGAATAAAAGAATTGATGGTTCAGTTACAAGAGCTACTGGATAAGAAATATATTCAACCGAGCGTATCACCGTGGGGGGCGCCGGTGTTATTCGTTAAAAAGAAGGATGGTACGATGCGGCTCTGCATCGATTATAGAGAATTGAACAAGGTTACCATAAAGAACAGGTATCCGTTGCCAAGGATTGATGATCTGTTTGATCAATTAAAGGGAGTGAGATATTTCTCAAAGATAAACCTGAAAAGTGGTTATCATCAGCTGAAAGTGAGGCAAGAAGATGTCCCGAAGACAACGTTTAGGACGCGATATGGTCACTACAAATTTTTGGTTATGTCATTTGGTCTAACGAATGCGCCTACAGCATTTATGGGCCTAATGAATGGAGTGTTCAAGCCCTTTTTGGACAAATTCATAGTTGTGTTTATTGACGATATATTGGAATATTCTAAGACTAAGGAAGAACATGTTGAGCATTTGAAGTTGACATTAGAGGCATTAAGAAGAGAGAAGTTGTACGTCAAATTCTTGAAATGTGAGTTCTGGATTGAAAGGGTGCAATTTCTCGGACATGTGATTGATAAGGACGGAATTTTGGTAGATCCCTCCAAAGTCGAAGCAGTGATGAATTGGGATCAGCAAAAAACACCGTCAGAAGTAAGAAGTTTTCTTGGATTACCAGGTTATTACAGAAGATTCATTCAGGATTTTTCTAAGATCGCCACTCCACTAACGAATTTGACTAGGAAAGTTGTGAAATTCGTCTGGACTGAGAAGTGTGAGGAAAGTTTCCAAGAACTTAAGAAGAGGTTGAGTATAGCTCCCGTGTTGTCCCTTCCGAATGACACAGGAAACTTTGTGGTATATATTGATGCATCGCATAAAGGGCTAGGTTGTGTGCTTATGCAAAATGGTAGAGTCATTGCGTATGCGTCATGACAGTTGAAGGATTACGACAAGGGATATCCAACCCATGATCTGGAATTGGCTGCGGTGGTATTCACCTTGAAGATTTGGAGACACTATCTCTATGGAGAGAAGTGTGAAATATATACAGACCACAAAAGTCTGAAATATATTTTCACCCAGAAAGATTTAAATATGCGTTAGAGAAGATGGCTGGAGTTAATAAAGGACTACGATTGTGATATCATGTACCATCCGGGTAAAGCGAATGTAGTAGTCTATGCCTTAAGTCGAAAGGGTCGGGAGAAGTTAATGATGTTGACAGCACAGGAAGAGTTGATTTCAGCAATGGAAAAGCTAGAATTGGAAGGAGGATATCCAATGGAGAATGATGAGAAGCTGTTCCAGATGCAAGCTGGTATAACTCTATTGGATAAGGTTAAGGAAGCTCAAATCCTAGATAAGGAATGTGAGGAAGTAAAGAAAAAGATATCTGAAGGGACTGAACTTAAATTCAAAATGGACAGCGAGGGATTGTTGAGGTTTGAAAAGAGAGTTTGGGTACCGCCAGTAACAGAGATCGAGGAGGACATTCTAAGTGAGGCTCATAGTTCGAGGTATTCCATTCATCCCGGAAGTATCAAGATGTATCAGGATTTACGACAACATTTTTGGTGGCCAAATATGAAGAGGGACGTTGCCGATTGTGTTGCCAGGTGTCTGACTTGTCAGAGGGTCAAGGCAGAACAGTAGAGACCGAGTGGTTTGCTACAACCCCTAGAGATCCCAGAATGGAAATAGAAACATATTACAATGGATTTTGTGGTTGGCCTTCCGACGACCCAGAAAGGCTACGACGCAGTATGGGTTATCGTTAACCGATTGACAAAATCCGCACACTTTCTTCCAATCAGAATCAAATTTAACTTAGATCAGTTGGCGAAGTTATATGTGAAAAAGATTATTTCGAGGCACGGAGTACCAGTGTCAATTGTTTTCGACCGCGATCCGCGCTTCACATCAAATTTTTGAAAACGACTACAGGAGTGTATGGGAACACAGTTGAGGATGAGCCCAGCTTATCACCCTTTGACTGACAGGCAAAGCGAAAGGACGATCCAGACATTAGAGGATATGCTAAGAGCATGCATCACGGATTTCAAAGGAAATTGGGATGACCACCTACCGCTTGTAGAATTCGGGTATAACAATAGTTACCACGCTAGTATTGGTATGCCTCCTTACGAAGCGTTGTACGGTAGAAAGTGCAGAACACCTCTGTACTGGGATGAAGTTGGCGAGAGACAGTTGCTAGGTCCAGAGTTGGTACAGCAGACAGCAGAGATAGTTAAAGTAATCCGGGCAAGGTTGGTAGCGGCTCAGGATAGGCAAAAGAAATACGTCGATCCACACTATAAGAATGTTGAGTTTGTATTGGGTAGCTTTGTATTTTTGAAGGTCTCTCCCTGGAAGGGAAAGATCAGATTCGGTAAAAAGGGAAAATTAAGCCTGAGGTTCATTGGACCCTTTGAGGTATTACGAAGAATTTGAGAAGTCGCCTATGAGGTAGCTTTACCTCCGGCGTTAGAGCATGTCCACAACGTCTTCCATGTGTCAGTCTTACGACCCTATAAACTCGATTACAAACATGTGATAGAATATGAACCCTTACAATTCGAGAAGGACTTATCCTACGAAGAAGTTCCTATTCAAATTATTGACAGGAAAGAGCAAGTTCTCAAGAATAAAGTAATACCTTATATTAAGGTAATTTGGAGGAACGAAATCTTTGTAGTGGGGGGGGAGAATGTGACGGGACGAAATTATTAATTGAACTGTGATTCTGAGGACAGAATCCTTTTAAGGGGGGAAAGATGTGACGAACGAGAATTTTGTAAAGTTATTTGAATATTTATTGAAATAAATAAATATTTTTGATGATTTAATTATTGAGTTAAATAATTAATTTATGAGATTGTGGTAGATTAATTTAATTATATGTGTTGCATTAATTAAATTAATGTGTAGTAATTTTATAGTTCAGAGTATATATTTAATTGAGTTTATTTGATTAAATAAATTAATTAAATAAGCATAATGTTATTCTAATTAATTTAATAATTAATTAGAGAATTGAGGAATTGACATAATTAATAAATAAGAATATTAATTATGTGACAATATGATTTAATGTGAGTTATCTTATTTTATTTAATTGAGTTAAATAAAATTAATTGGTTAATTAGTAGTGTGACTATTAACTATATAATAAGGAAGCTATTAAAATAAATGAAAAAAGGATTAGTGTGTTAGCCAAACAAGGCCCTTGTGGGAGTTTAGCAGTTATCAATACAACGGATATAATATATACTTATATTGTTGTGTCAGACATTTTTGTTTTTCATATTTCAAGTTTAGAGAGAAAAGATAGAGAAATTGAGAAGAAGAAATTGAGAGAGATAGGGAGAGAAGAATTTGAGAAAACACCGTGTGATCTTTGATTGTATCATCTTCATTACTAAAGGGTAATCCTTCTTTTAAGTTTTCAAAATTTAGATTTCTCAAAGTTCTTCAATACGTACTTTAAAGTTTTCTATAAAAACTAGTTTTGAAATTAAGTCATGATATGGCTATATATGTGTGTGTGTGTGTGTGTGTGTGTGTGTGATTATATTGTGTTTTATAGTTGGTATGAATGATTTAAAATGATCAAATTCATGCAATTAGGCCTTAAGTGGGTTTTTAAAAAGTACAGAGTTTTCTTTTACGTTTTTTTTTTAAAATTCTTTGTTAAAATTATTTTGAGAATTAAAGTAAGATATTATTATATAGAGATCTATGTATGTTAATATCATGGGCTATGCCATATATTCATAAATTACAGTGAACACACCATGGGATTTTGTTAATAATTGGCTTTCAAGAATGATAGAGTTTGAATATCGTATGAATAACCCATATGGGTAGATTAAATGCTTTCATAGTATGTTTAAATTACAATTGACGCATGATTATGATTATACATGTTAAAACAAAGAAAAAAAAATTGAATGAACGGATTTGGTGTTATAACGAATCCGTAATGAGAGATTTAATATTTTTCATCTAACTTTACAAAATTATGAAGAATAGCAAAATTAAATGTCTTAAATTGTATAATCACATGTTTTAAATGTTAGAAACATGCTAGAAGTGATTTATGATGTTCTTGTCAAGTTTATAATTCATGGGTAACATTATAAATTAGTGTATTGGTGTAAATTGGAGAAAATTGGGCTTGATTCTGTGTTCTTCGCGAACTGCAGAATTCGAACCAGGGGGTTATTCACCCCGGCGAAGATTTCCTTTAAGGAACGCGCGCCCTAGCGAACGTCGCCCCATCGAATTATTTATATGGGAAACGCGCCCCGACGCGTATGTCAGAAGAAAAATAATTTTTTTTGTTTATTCGAAGTTTTAAATCATGACATATTAGTTTAACTTAAATTAATTAAAATGATAATGTGACAAGAATATTTCAAGAGATTAAAGTAGATTATTAAATGTGTAAGGAAATGTTAAAATGATTTGAAGATTTTATTATGTGATTAATTAACAAGTTAATTACATGACTTAAACCGTTATTTGTAAAGTCTAAATAACATGTTCAAAGATTGATGTTGAGATTCGATAAAGTATGTCAAACTAATAATTAAATTGATATTGTGAATGTATTGATAGGTAAGAGTAATTAAAGAACGTGAGTTATAATTGTAGCTTGCGCACGAGGCAAGTTTCTAAACCTTACTTT
Source organism: Panax stipuleanatus (assembly GCA_020205555.1). Lineage (NCBI taxonomy): Eukaryota > Viridiplantae > Streptophyta > Magnoliopsida > Apiales > Araliaceae > Panax > Panax stipuleanatus. The sequence goes on from CM035122.1 coordinate 22,235,220, forward strand.
TACATTGAGCAAGTTATAGACCTAAATTCTATATCGAGCAAAGTTCTTATTCTTGATTATTCAAGTTCAGAATTTCATATAAGATATCATGATGCTTTTAAAACTATCATTTCAGTTATACGATATTTATTCGATTGTATACCCTTTAGAAGTTATTATTCAAATTGAATATCATTTATTGTTGAATCCTTTAAGACTAGCAAACTCTTATTGATTCGACTAGTCCATAGTTGATGAGTGTTCTAAATTCCAGAACTACTATTGAGTTATCCAAACCAAACTTTATTTGGTGCGGACTCTGATGTCAAACAGAGATGAACAACCCTATTAAAGGGGAATTGATGATGCTTTAAGCATTGAGGTATTGTGCACAGTATTGGTACGAAGGGTTGATCCCCCTAAGTACGAGAAGTGAAGTCCATAGTCTTATGACTGTTAAAAGTTTAAAGGTTAATATACTTGACAGCCTAGGACATAGTTCAAGGTCTTAATGACCCTTAGAAGTAATTTTGATTCTCGATTATTATTCTTGATTCAAAAGTTGAGCTTTCTGTTATTCATATTTCTTTGATTCACTCGCATGTTATTATTGTCATATTTTTATACTTGCGGGCATTCGTGCTCACTCTTGCATAATAACATTGCAGCTAAAATGAACGATGTGCTGAACCTTCTAGTAGCAAGGGCAAATGAAAAGCTAACAAGTGTTGAAGACTTGTGGTTTTATTGAAAATATTAAAGTTCAAGACTTATGTGTAATGATTAAAGACTTATTTGTTTACGTTTTCGCAATAGAGATTTAGGGTTAAGTATAACCTGGGATTGATTATGTATTTACTATTGCAGATATTATAACCCTATTATAGGGAGATGATGGATTATTTATCAATTTGATGAATTTCTATTATTATGGGTAGATAGTCATATGATATTTGAACAGTGAACACCAAATCCTGTGGAAATTAAGATACCAGATTTGGGGTGTCACAGATCCCATGCTGGTCTAGGATTTAGAAAAATCAAGAGTAAATCAACTACTAATTCCCAACCTCGAAGGATCGTGGAGTCAAATAAAACCGGCTCCACGAACCGACCAGGAAAGAATTATAGAGTTAAGGTTCACTCTATAAAATCTCTGAATCACAGAGCAGTACGGAAAAAGAAGAATCAGAATAAGGAAAAGGCTATCATATATTCACACATATCCATATTAAGAAAGAATCCACACACACATACAATCATGCATCATACTAGATGATTTGTATGTGATAAATATGGTCATAAAGCTGCAGCATGCTATAATAAACCTAAAGTCAAGCAGATTTGGGTCCCCAGGGGAACTAACAGAGTAGGACCCAAGCAAGTTTGGGTACCTGATGAGTGGGTTTTATACCTACGAGTCAGACATCTCTTAGGCTTAATTCCTTGTTAACTTTAAGTATTTTTAGTGTTATTTTACTTGTTTATGTTGTAGGAAACGTCTTCGGAGGGTCAAAACATGAAAAATAGAGCTTAATGGCATTTTTGTAATTTCAGTTACTGTACACCTGCCAGGGCTGGCTTTCATAGGCCAATTCAACCGCCGGGGCAGGCATGTTGGGAAAGAATGCTGATTTTTAGAAGTTGATTAGGAAAAGGATTTTGAGAGTGGATTTGGAGAAGGATCATCAGAGGGCTATAAAAGGAGAAGAATACATAAGGATTAAGACAGATATATATTCCATTCTATTAGATTAGTTTAGATTAGATTTCATTGGATTAGGAAAACCCTAGTTGGGATTGGATTGGAGATTGAATCAACTTGGAGACCATTGAAGATCAAGAGCAGAAGCAAGAGGGATCATGAGATTTGCTGACAACAGATTCTATTTTCTTTTCTAATCTTATTGTTATCTTTTCATGATTATTCAATTGTAGATTCTTGGTTTTGATTCAATAATAATGAACTAAATCTTTTGCTTAAGATTATAATGGATCTTATTGCGTAGGTTATTTTAATATGCTTCTCTATTAATTATTATGATCTATCGTGGGGATTGTCTATTGTGATTTGGATTTAATTGTGTAATTGTCTAGCTAACAATTACTGTGATAATCTATATGAAATTGAGAGACGGATTATATATTTACATCTGATCATAATAGCATGTGCTTGTATTTTCTGCATGGCGTTGGAACTCATAATTTATGTCTAGGATAGAGATATACCTAAGCATCGCATGTAATCTGATAAAGAACTTGTGCTTAAAATCCTCTTTAATTATAATTCACATAGAGATATAGTGGATTAGTCAATTAGGGTGTTCTTCTTAATTCTATCATATATGAATTTAAGTTGATTTGAGTATGATGCATTGAGAGATGGTCATATTTATTTATGTGTTCTTGATTAACAAGTCAGAATAGTGAGCATAATTGATAAGAAGTGTATTAACTTAAGTGAAGCAATAAGTAAAGTTGTGATCTTAACTCTCCATAATCTTATTTTAACTAGTGGTAATTAGTATTAGTGTAATTCAATAGTTTAATTCAAAACTTTAAATGAATTGTTTAAATAAAATTAGTTTGGTTAAGAGTTAGTATTTGGTGATAGTTACTAAATAATTCCTCGTGAGAACGATACTCTACTTTCACTTTAGTACTTGTTGACCACGTATACTTGCGTGTTGTGTGTAACTAGATTTTACCCAACAGTACCAAAACGAAAGCTAAATATTACTGCAGGAACAGAGCTCCACTGTAACAACCTGGTACCTTGATAGTGGATGCTCAAGGCACATAACTGGAAATAAAGCTCTTCTGTCTAACTTCAAAGAAGAGGAGGGTCCTACAGTCATCTTTGGAGATAATGGATTTGGGAAAATCCAAAGTCAGAGGTTGGGAAGATTTGGCCCATGCTTTCCTCAATCAATACAGTTTTCAATCCTAGATGGCACCTGATCGCTACCAGGTTACCAAAGTCAGAAAGCTGGGCAATGAATCGTTAAGAGAATATGCGCAGCGGTGGAGTCGAATGGCGGCCCAAGTCAACCCACCAATGGATGAGGGTGATATGGTGACCACCTTCATTGATATACAAGAAGCCCCTTTCTATGAGAGAGTCCTCGCCGGGTTAGGAAAATTCTTCTTCGAAATGATCAAACACGGGGAAATGGCAGAAAGGGGTTTGAAGTCTGGAAAAATCAAAGACCTCGCTGCTTTGGAAGCCGTAGCCGAGCACATACAGTTCGGAAATTATGCAAGCGTCCCAAGAGAGGATCAAAAAGGAAGGAAGAAGATGTCTCGTTAGTATTGCAAGGACAATCTGCTAACAAGAGCCCTAACTCACCTATCCAGAGGCAGAACCCTGATCCAACAAATTTTTAAAATCCTACAGCAATGAAAGTTGGGGAAAACAAGCGAAGAAGGATATTCACTCCTTTAGGAGACTCCTTGGAAAACATATTAGCCCTACTGATCGCCCAGAAGAAGATCGTTGAGCTCGCTCCACCTTTCGATCCAAATGGAAGGCAATTTGATTCCAGCAAGAAGTGCGCCTACCATTCCAACTCACCGGGGCATGATACTCAGGAGTGTTGGACTCTGAGGCACAAAATTCAAAACTTGATTAAAAGCGGGGAGATTATAATCAAAGCGCCCGAACAACCAAATGTCAACAACAACCCTCTACCTCAGCATTCGGAGGAAGGAGTCAACATGATCAGTGCCGGAAAGCAAAGAAAATCGTAAATACCTGAGGAAGATGGGAGAGTTATCCTCGGTACATGACCCTGCAATATGGGGATACCCTGAAGAAAATTATGGGGTAGAACAAGAATTGGCTTCAATCAGAGCGCAGGTGGATCAGCTAGCTGAATTGGTGGTATACCAACACCAGTTGACCCGACAGCTCATCGACCAGGTCTTATCAAAGCCAAATGACCCCATATCTATCCAAGATGTTTCCACCTTCAGAAGGGATCGGATCCGTTACCCAGAGCAGAACAAATGGACTGAAAAGATGGCTTGAGAAGCTAGATTGCAGAGCCATTGAGATTTTGCTGCCAAACAGAAATTCACCCCGTTGAGGCAATCCAGGGAGGAGATTATCTGTACCTTGATCGAGGAGAGAAAGATTACAGAATTTTTGCCACCCCCAGATACGAGATCGAAGTGTTTCGATCCTTCCACATCCTGCCTTTACCATTCTAATGCTCATAGACATGCCACGAAAGAATGTTGGGCTCTGCGACATCTAATCCAGAACTTGATTGAATCCGGAGAGCTGGACTTAATAAACAAAGCTGAGATCTTCCCTGAGGAAGAAATATACTACCCTCGGGGACCGAGGAACGTAGAAGGTATGATAGCCATTATCCTTTGCATGGAAGGCATATCCGGCGGACCCATAGCCATCCAAGGGGTACCTGAGCAGAGAAATAAAGCCACTCTCTAGATACCAGCGCCTAAACCACTGATGTTGGCCCCTTGGCCACAACTCCCAATTCTCAGCCTAAAGAAGGTACCGTGGAATTACGGAGAAGGGATAAAGTTGGCACCTGACTGTACCACCATCATACCTAGGGAGAATACATGTTACCTCCCAGGGCATTTGGCGAAACCGACAACCAAGGTATTAGGGAAGGTATCTATTGGAAAGATCACAGAGTTCCTCCACAAAATGGGACACAATGAAGCCAGGACGGTGAGGCAATTTGAAGCTGAACGCTATCAAATTTCTATCCTGGATTTGGTATTAGAATCTGACGACCATCGTCAAATTCTGATCCAAGTATTGGAGGAAGCACACTTACCCAAGACTATCGATACTGAGAAATTCCAGCACTTGATTAGCCATGTACTGGACAGTAACATGATATCCTTCACTGACGACGATATACCAGCCAAAGGAATTGGGCAGCACAAACCATTGTATATCGCTGTCATTTCATCAGGATATGTGGTAGGTGGCGTGCTGATCGACGGAGGGTCGTCTTTAAACATCTGTCCACAAGATACTCTGGAGAAGATGAAGATCAACCCGAACCGAATCCGGGACAGCCATGTCGTGGTAAGGGCTTTCAACGGATCAAGAAGGGATACCGTGGGGGAGATTGAACTTCCTGTGGAGATTGGCCCTTTCACATTCAACATACCTTTTCAGATCCTGAAGATCCCTACTGGGTATAATTTGTTGTTAGGACGACTATGGATCCATATGGCTGGCGCCGTCCCTTCAACTCTTCATCAACAACTGAAATATATCGTCAACTGTAATCTGGTGACTGTTAGTGCAGAACCTGATTATCCTATTCATGACCTGGGAGATATGCCCCTGATCGGTGTGAATGAAGGTTTCGAAATTAGTAATCCGCGATATAACTCTGTGGGAGCCCCGATCTTAATTCCCCGGATATCTACAGAGGTGATGGCAGTTGGCCAAGAGATACTGTCCCGAGGACATCGACTAGGCCGAGGACTGGGGAAGAATGGCCAAGGAATCAGGAACCCAATCAGTATACCCACACAGTTGGGAAAGGCTGGACTCGGATACCATGGTGAATCCAAGCATCAGAATCCTCACAGGCGTCAACCAATTAATCAGTTAATTCACCTCAAGCCAAACCTGAGTGAAATCGGAACTAAAGAGCCACTCAAGAAGATCCCCCTCATGATTTCAAACCTTCTGATTCCTAAAGTCGATCAAATAGGACATCAGACGAACGGGGATGAAAAGCCTCTCAAGGATGTGGTCCAGAAGGCCAAAGACCAAAAGTTTCTGGAAGAGATCCAGTTGCAATTCATGAGCAGTTTTTGCCTCTCTGAAGAGGACCTGAAGAAGTTCGACGGGGCAGATCTGTCAAGTGATCAACCTAACCTCCCGACACTTAACTAGGGAAATGTAAACATCCCAAGCAGTGATCCAGGGACCGGTTCCAAACCAGTTATGGCCATCTTGGAAGACTGCGACTCCAGTAGCGCATCTATCTCAACGACTTCCCAGGAACTGCAGACCAGTAAGTGGACGATCACTCCACAGATCGTCCGAAAAGGGTAAAAAACCGAGAAGCGACCGCTGACAGGGAGCTCCACCTTTATCTATATTTATGTCTGTTTTATTTCATCTGTAGCTTGTTATTGCCAGTTGTCATATTAACTGATGAATCTTTTTATAATTGATGACTACTTGTATATATTTAGCAATCAAGTTTTTGTATCAGGTTTTCAAATTTGCATGTCTCTAGCCACATCCATGGTTTGCCGAATTTCAGTAATGATTACGATTTTGACATAGAATTGGACTTTGACTTGATGGGAATCGAGCAAGAGGAAGGGGATGATGACGAGGTGCCCGAGGAAATCAAAGCATGGGTCAAAGATAAACCTAAACCCAACCTCGATCAAACCACCACCATAAATATCGGAACCCCAACAATCCCAAAGAAATACAGATCAGAACCAACCTTCCTTCTAACCAAGAAAAAGAACTAATCCAACTCTTAACCAAATTCAAGGATGTTTTTGCCTGGTCTCATGAAGACATGATAGGTCTATCCACTGACATCGTCGTCCATCGACTACCAATTAAAGAAGGGTTCAAACCAGTTAAGCAGAAAATGAGACAGTTAAAACCAGAATGGAGCCTGAAGGTCAAAGAGGAAATTATCAAACAGTTCAAAGCGGGAATCATTATGGTGTCAACGTACCCTGAATGGTTGTCCAACGTAGTCCCAGTGCCAAAATCTATAGGAAAGGTGCGAGTTTGTGTGGATTATTGAGATCTCAACAAAGCCATCCTTAAGGATGACTTCCCATTGTCGTTCATCCACGTATTAATCGATAACACTGCGCAATTCGAGATGTATTCTTTCGTTGATTGCTTTGCTGGATATCACCAGATCATGGTTGCTAAAGAAGACAGGGAAAAGACTGCCTTCATTACCCCGTAGGGAACCTTATGTTATCGAAGACTAGCTTTTGGCCTTACCAACGCTGGGGCTACTTATCAAAGAGCCATGATGACTTTATTCCATGATATGATGCACAAAGAAATCGAGGTGTATGTGTATGATATCATCGTAAAGTCCCGGCAGGCTAATGACCATTGCACCCATCTTCGGAGGTTGTTTGAACGACTCCGCAAGTTTAATTTGAAGTTAAACCCAGCAAAGTGTGCTTTTGGGGTGAAATTCGGCAAACTACTAGGATTTCTGATGAGCAACCGGAGCATTGAGTTGGATCCTGCCAAAATCCAAGCTATCACGGAAATGCCTGAACCAAAGACCGAGAAGGAAATACAAGGTTTCCTGGGAAGAATCAACTTCATCGGCTGGTTCATATCGCAGTTGACAGCAACCTGTGAACCCATTTTCAAACTATTAAGGGAGAACTCTTCGGGAAAATGGAATGAAGACTGTCGGAAAGCCTTTCATATCATCCAGAAGAGGTTGATTGAAGCACCTATTTTGGTACCCCCAAAGGATGGGATTCCATTGTTCATATATAACTCGGTCAACTCCAATGCTATGGGTTGTCTACTGGGGCAGAAGGATGACATGGGGAAAGAAAGAGCAATCTATTATCTCAGTAAGCGCTTCAGCAGCGAAGAACAAAAATATACTCTGATTGAAAGAACTTGTTGTGCATTAGCTTGGGCAGCCACCAGGTTACAGCATTATCTGCATGGCCATACCACTTATCTCATATCGAGGATGGATCCTTTGAAATGCATCTTCAGCAAACCAATTTTGAACTGCTGTCTATCCAAGTGGCAGTTAATCCTTCAACAGTTCGACATTATATATGTCACCCAAAAGTCCATCAAAGGGCAAGGGATTGCGGATCACCTGTCGGCTGCACCAACAGGGGGTTTTGAGCCTCTGGAAACGTATTTCCCTGAGGAAGAAGTGTTGACTGTTCTCCTGATTGATAAGGAGGATCAAGGTCAATTCTAGAAAATGTACTTTGACGGCGCATCAAACGCTGAAGGTGCCGGAGCCGGGGAAGTCCTGGTATCCATCACGGGAGATCAATACCCCGTGGCAACCAAGTTGCATTTCAACAACTCTAACAATACCGCCGAATATGAAGGGTGCATTGTGGGGTTGAAGCTGGCTCAGTCCATGGGAGTGAAACGTTTAGCGATGTTTGGAGATTCGGAGCTAGTCATCAGACAGTCTACCGGGGCATACACCACCAAAGAACTTCATGTACTGCCGTATCATCGACATGTTCTCAGATTGGCAGGGGAATTTGAAGACATTGCCTTCATGCATATCCCCCGAAACTGAAATAATTTCGCCGATGCATTGGCCACATTAGCTTCAATGGTGAACCAGTCAGCAAGAAGGGGAATGCCTATCATCACTTTCACTGTGCAGAAGACACCGTCATATGGGAACAATGTAGGGGAGATATCAGATGAGATACTACCTGTGGGGCCACCTTGGTACCACCATATAAAAGAATATTTGCGAGATCAGTCAACCCTGCAAGGGATGAGTCAAGCCGCGAAGAAGCAAATACAGAAAATGGCTATGAATTTCTACCTAAGTGGAGATGCTCTCTATAAGAGAGATCCAGGTGTAGGCCTTCTGAGATGTCTAGACTGGGATAAAGCACAGCGACTTATGAATGAAGTACATGGTGGAGTATGCGGAGCATATATGAGTGGACCTCTGCTTGCCGAAAAGATTCTGAGGACAGGACACTACTGGGTATCCCTCAAAGCGGATTGCGATGATCATGTTAAGCGTTGCTATCAATGCCAGATCCACGCCAACATTATTCATGCGCCTCCGAATCAACTGCATTGCATGACATCACCATGGCCTTTTTCCATGTAGGGAATGGACGTGATAGGACCAGTTGAGCCTAAAGCCAGTAACGGTCATCAATTCATCTTCACTATGATTGACTACTTTACCAAGTAGGTGGAAGCAGCTTCTTTCCCCAGGGTCACCAAAGAGGTCATCGTTGGTTTCATTAGAAACAACGTCATCTACCGGTATGGACAACATGAGGTTATTATATCAGACAATGCGAAGAATCTAAATAACGAGATGATGAGGGAACTGTGCAGTAAGTTCAATATCAAATACCTCAATTCGGTTATTTATCATCCAAAGATGAACGGCGCGGTGGAAGCGGCTAGCAAAAACATCAAGAAGATAATGATGAAGATGTCAGCAAATCACCGGGGATGGCCTGAGCTATTGCCGTTAACCCTACTTGCATATCGGACGTCGACTCGAACCTCGACTGGAGCAACACCCTACTCATTGGTATATGGTATGGAGGCTGTGCTTCCTGTCAAAGTGGAAATGGAATCACTAAGAGTGATCCTTGATGCCCAGATAGAGGAGAGCCAATGGATACAAGATTGATACGATCAGTTATCCCTGATAAATGAAAGAAGAGTTGCTGCTATATTTCACGGTCAACTCTATCAACAGTGAATGTCTCGATCTTATAACAAGAAGGTGCAACCTCGAGAATTCAAAGAGCATGATTTGGTACTGAAGAAGATCATTCCGGGCCAAGATGCAGCTAAGGGAAAATTTGCCCCAAATTGGGAAGGACCCTTTCTTGTCAAAGCAATCCTATCAGGTGGACCTTTGAAATTGGAAGAGATGGACGGTGAGGAATTCTCGCAACTGATCAATTCTAACTCGGTGAAACGGTATTATGTCTGAGACCCCTTTTCACCTTCTGACTAGACTGCTATGTCTTGATAAAAAAAAAGAAAAAAGAAAAGAAAAAAATATATCAAGTCTATTTTTTCAGGTCTGAGCCAGAACTACGAAAGACCTGATCTCCTATCTATGGGAGTACGTAGGCAGCCATTTATGGTGCGGTCTAACCTTGGAAAAACATCAAAAACCTCATCAAATCAAACCGAGAAACATCAAAATCTTATCAAATCAAACTCAAACCCCAAATAAACCCCTTTCAAACTTTTCAGGTCTGAGCCTGAACTACGAAAGACCTGATCTCCTATCTGTGGGAGTACGTAGGCAGCCATTTATGGTGCGGTCTAACCTTCAAAAAAGTCAAACACTTTCCTAAACTATACAGAAATACAAAACCTATCCATCAAGCCCAAACTAATCGACGGCTCATGCGGAGATAACCTAGCGACATCTCATCATCATTCCTGCCGAATATGATGCCACATGACGAGACTAGTTCTATGTCGACATAATAAATCATGAAGCAAAAATGACAATAGTGGACATCGTTAGACATGCGCAAACAAGGGAAGTGAACTAAACTTGCTTCTTTTTAATATATACAACTGTTTAGAATACAAAAGTTGATTCTAACCTATGACAAATGATAATAACAAAGTCTCTACAGGAAATTAAAATAGAGCTATAAATCAGTGGTAAGACGAGCCAACATCGCCAAATATCCAGCAGTCTCTGTAGTGGAGGGAGCAGCTCTGAGCTCGTGCTCCAACATGTCAACCCTCCTCAGCATCTCCGCTGCAATGCAGAAAATTTTCTCTTGACTCTGCACTACACCTTCTACGTGATCGATGAGTCCATCTAAGAAAGTCTCAGCTGAATCTCTATCAATGATGTCCTGATCTCTGGAAGCACGGGCTGCATCTCTCTCAGTGATAGCAGTATCCCTACCAGCTATGGTGGTCAACAATAGAGCCCGAGCCTGATCTCTCTCAAATGTCACCAGTTGAAGCTGTCTATCCATCGCCTCCATGGAAACTGACGCCAAACGCGGGACAGTGCTCACTAAAGAAGCTGTCAACTCTACAAATAAAGCATCCTCAGTTGGAGATATAGGATCCTCCATCGGTTTCGCCGCATCAGTGGACCAACCATTGTCATCAGATAAAGATCCTGTACCAACCTGATCTGCGGTCTCTGGTGCCAAATCCGACTCAAGCCAAGCTGAATACTCTGCAGAGCGGCCCGGATGGCAATCTCTAAACTCTGTTGTCTGTCGATGAGACCAGAACCCATAAACCCAAGCCAAATCAGCCTCGATAACTGAGCAGATGGGGAATCAATAATCCTCAATCCCCTCAAATGTATGGACCTCCTGGTACTGATCAAACTGACCCATCACCGCCAGAGGATGATAGGTCGTCACACGCCTCAAACCCGCCAAGGGGAGGAAATCCAGGTCAGCGACATGGGTGGTGAAACTCATAAAGGTGCAGTACCCAGAATACATGACTATAACAAAAGGCTCCTCCATGGCACCCAGAAATGAAGTCCAGGATGCCTCATCGACGAAAGAAGTCGGGCGATATGAATAAACCTGAGACAGGCCATGTCCAAAACAGAAACCATGACGGCGAAGCCACCCTATCGGTCGGAGGTGCATCATCAACCAGATGTATAAAAGCACTGGACTACCTCTGAACTCCTAATCACCAGCATCATGGAAGATAGAGGCTGAAATTAATGTCTCTGCCAGGATAAGGGGTAATATAGTAAAGTCCTCTCGAAGAGCCCTAACAGCCACCGACATCGCCACATCCAGATGATCGATATAAAATGGCATGTATAGATAAGCTACGAGGCACATAACCAAGGCATCCACGCAGACAACGTACCAGTGCTCCTCCGAAATGGCGAAGTCTCCGTGATAAACAGCAAAACTATCTACACAAGCAAAATGCCTAAACATAAAGTCCATGGAGATGATGTGGCTACCACCCACCTCAGCCATCACAACTGCTCTCCTCAATCCAGTCATCGTCATGAACTGACGGCGCATATGGCCCTAAAGCCACTCGAGCACATGGCCCCTCTATCGACAGTCCTGAAATGGGACTATACTCTTCCAATGTAGGAGTCAACTCGGCTGAGCCAATTTGGAAGACATGACGCTCAGGAGTCCAATACCTGAGTATCCCGATAACAAATCCCTCCAAAATCTGTAAGGACATTAAAGACATGGAGTGGCCCAGCATGCGGCTGACATTGATACGATCGGTGGATGGCAGCTGGTCATACCAAACCCTCAAGCTGGTAGCTATATGGCTAGCAGGAAGGTGGTCCAAACGTACCACTACAGAGGAAGACATCTGTAAAACCTGTGTCAATAAGACCATACAGGGGGATCTCTATCCAATCATTTAAATATATATGAAGCATACTAATGATAAAATAACATGTGTGATGAATAAATAAGAAGCATCATATATAAATATCTGCCAAGTACATTAGTTTCATAAACATCACTGTCATACCTATGATACATGTGAAAACTAAAAATAAAAAGTACAGGATATTGGGGCACAAATGCCCAATGACTAACAGAGGACCTATGGACTCACCCCCTCATAAAAATCATCCAAGAAGGTGAGGGTCTCATCAAACTGATCAACCTGAGGTTGTCTACCTGGAGTGGATGCATCTTGCTAATCCGACCGATAAGGTGTCTCCTGCGTATCCGGGGGAACGGTGAAGGGAACATCTTTATCTTGGAAGCCACCAAAACCTGAGGGTCTAGCACCATGGGAGCCACCACCGCCTAACAGTCCAGCCTCATGACCCCGAGAAGCAAAAGTGTGAGCCAAGGACGGGTCCAAGCCATTGTAACTACAATAGGCCGACAACTCCTCCAACTGAAGTCTCAAGGCAGTAATCTGATCCTGATGAGACGGCTCCTGAAAATATGATATCCAGTCCCTCATCATTAGGGATCCTGGAACCAGATCGCCCAAGAACTAGGTAGCCCGGGTCTGAGCTCCTATCGTGCGCCGGACCCACCAAGCGATAAAGTTCGTCGAAGAGATCGGACCCTCAGACAGGAGGAAACCATCAACCCCAAGGTAGGAATCTATGCAACTGTCGAAGTCAGAGGCCAAAAGCGCTGGGCTGGAGGAAGATACGGCAGGCGAATCTCCCCCGTAATGCATCGAATAGCGCGCTCTCCAAGGTAGAGCTCCCAACTTCCATCAAAAAGGAGTGGAATTCGGCGAGTCGATAAATAGAACTCTGGCCCTGTCGGCACGCCATCCTCAAATCCCTCAGCCAAGTGCTCTCCAAAATATGGGGTCCACAATATGTCTTGAGCAAGAAACGTCTCCAACTAAAGATGGGCATGGGTAAAGTCCTCCGCGACCAGGACCTCATACAGAGTAGACTGATGCCATCTACGTCCCGGGGATAAGTATCCAAGCCTAAGACAGAGGTAGGGCAAAGACAGGGAAGCCTCTCATAAGCCCAGAACTGTCAATTCAAACAAACCCTCCATCAGTTGTGGGAAAAGAGAAATCAATCAAAAGGCAAATAAATGAAATTCAGTGAAAAAGACTTACCAGAAGAAACGGGAAAATTCCAACCCAGGCGTCGGTAACTCCCTAGGATCGCAGTCGCATCCCATGCAAGAAAAGAGCGAATGTGAACGACCCCCAATCGTAGTCCCCAATACGGTCTACATATCGAAAAGCCCCTACCATGCTGAAGGGGACAGTGAAGGAGTTGTTCGCTATGAAATAACCCCTCATAATGGTCAGTAACAGAGGCCGCAAGATGCGATCCCTCTCTACCAAATCAACAGGCAACTCCTGCTGCAAGGTGCCTCGAGCTGAATCAATGCCCAGGCATCCTGATCGAATACTACGAGCCTTGAAGGCTCGCTCCTGAGGAGAAAACCCTAGGAGGGCATGCACAGCAGCCCCGGTGATAGACGGCTCCAAGGGCACCCTATCCCCGGTAAACTCTAAGCCAGTGATGTACCTCTAATCCATGGGAGTCATCATTACCTCACAATCCAATAGATGCAGCGACTGACTCTGGTGAAACCATCTCTCACCCAAAGCCTGCAAATAGCCCCCAGGGCAACGACGGGGAACAATGGTGAAGAAGGCCCCAAATCCCCAAGAATCTACGATCTCTCTGTACTCAGGATGTAGCGACTGATACAGAGCGTAGATACTGAACCAGTTACCCCTCGGCTGGGTAAACTCTGGCACCTGTACGACGTCAAGGTTAAGAAAACTTGTCTATGTCAGAAAGAAAAACAAAAAAAAAAACAATTAATCTCATACCTCATTTGCCTACAAGTGAATGGGCGGATGGTGGCTCAAATCCATGCCCAGCAAATCTGGGACCTCTACCTCAATGCCCGGAAGAAATCTAGGCACAATAGGGAGTGGAGGCGAACCTCAGGCTCAGGAATGTCCTCGTCCAGGAGTGGCTGATCCTCCCCAGCCGGCAAGCGAGCAGGCTCGGTCAAACGCTGCACCCGTCGGCTAATACGTGGAACCGAAACCTCAGAGGGGATCCTACGCCGACGAACTCCCGATGAAATCGGTCGTCCAGTGGCACAACTAAGCTCCTCAGGATCCATGTCTGAACAATGAGTTCGTAGGAATTAAAGCCAAGTCAGGTGTATTCTTACCATTTGCAAATGTCAAATTAAACCCATAAAATATGATCATCACATCATGCATGTCTTACATGTGTCATTAAATGTGTATGTCATTTGCATCTTAGTACATCTATAATGTATCTATGATCCGGACATTTGGTTTATGAATTTTTTTTGCCAGAGTCTCCTTTATAAAACGGACTATCCACATGCCCGAAGCATGTATTAAATCACCCTATGAGGGTACATCATCACTACCAAGCATGCAAACATCAATTTTAACTGTTATTCTAACACATATGTATAATGTATGTCTAGATTAGCTGATAAATGGCAATATCTTGCATTTATACGATCCATAGGATGATTTGTATCTATGCATTGCATCATAAACACATTTATCCATCTATACATGCATACATATTAGATATATTGCCTTTAAGAAAGGAAATACGTGTTTCTGCCAACGAAAACATGAAAGAACGGAGTTTAGACGTTACCCGTAGTCCGAAGAAGGAGTATACGATGGTGGATCGCTCCAAATCAAGCCGGAATCGAGTATAGATGAAGAAACGCTCGGTTTTATAGAGAGAAACAAGATGAAATCAGAATGGAATGGGTGAAAATGAGGCCTCCCGAAGGTATAAGCTTGAACACGGGTAGCCTTGAACATGGTTGCTCTAGTCGCAACCATGTATGCGGCTACCTTAAGTGGGTCCCACAGCATTCTATTTGGCAACACGATGTCCAGAACGTGTTCTTTTGGGTTCAAAATGGTCACATTATGAAAAATGATGCCTTTCCAGGACAGTTTGAAACCCCGAAAACCCTAAAAATCCTCCAAAATAGCAGAAGTTCGGCGAAGATCAGACAACCCAACGTTGAACTCCAGAAGACCAGGAAATCAATCAAAATCAACCTTACAACGTGTAATCCACCGACAATGAATCAGTGAAGGCGTCGGCTTGACCCCGACGATGTAATCCACTGACAATGAATCAGTGAAGGCGTCGGCTTGCCCCCGACGATGTAATCCACCGACAATGAATCAGTGAAGGCGTCGGCTTGACCCCGATGATGTAATCCACCGATAATGAATCAGTGAAGGCGTCGGCTTGACCCCAACGATGTAATCCACTGACAATGAATCAGTTAAGGCATCGGCTTGACCCCGATAATGTAATCCACCGACAATGAATCAGTGAAGGTATCGGCAAATCCCCGATGATGTAATCCGTTGGCTACAATCCTACGCAGATCGGCAAATCCCTGATGAATGTAATCCGTTGGCTACAACCCTACGCAGGTCAGCAAATCCCCGATGAATGTAATCCGTTAGCTACAAACCAGTGAAGGTCGTCAAATCCCCGATGAATATTATCTGTTGGCTACAACCCTACGCAGGTCGGCAAATCCTCGATGATGTAAACCGTTGGCTACAACCCTACACAAATCGGCAAATCCCCGATGAATGTAATCTGTTGGCTACAAACCAGTAAAGGTCGGCAAATCCCCGATGGTGTAATCCGTTGGCTACAACCCTATGCAGGTCGGTAAATCCCCGATGGTGTAATTCGTTGGCTACAACCCTACGCAGGTCAGAAAATCCCCGATGATGTTATCCGTTGGCTACAACCTTATATAGATCGGCAAATCCCCGATGAATGTAATCCGTTAGCTATAACCCTACGCAGGTTGGCAAATCCCTGATGATATAATCCGTTGGCTATAACCCTACGCAGGTCGGTAAATCCCCGATGAATGTAATCTGTTGGCTACAAACCAGTGAAGGTCGGCAAATCCCCGATGGTGTAATCTGCTGGCTACAACCCTACGCAGGTCGGCAAATCCCCGATGGTGTAATCCGTTGGCTACAACCCTACGCAGGTCAGAAAATCCCTGATGATGTAATCCGTTGGCTACAACCCTACACAGATCGATAAATCCCTGATGATGTAATCCGTTGGCTATAACCCTACGCAGATTGGTAAATCCCCGATGAATGTAATCCGCTGGCTACAACCCTACGCAGATCGGTAAATCCCCGATGGTGTAATCAGTTGGCTACAACCCTACGCAGATCGACAAATCCCCGATGATGTAATTTATTGGCCACAACCCAGTGAAGGAATCAGCTCAACCCTGATATGAATCCATTGGCTACAAACTATTGAAGGCATCGATATGACCCCGATGGTGCAATCCGTTGATTACAATTCAACGCAGGTCGACTCAACCCCGATAACGTAATCCTTAACTTCCCCATCCGGGGAAGTAACCCTTTTATACATCTCATATACCATTGCATCGATCATACATGACATTGCATCATCAGATATACCTTGTCATGCATTCTCCATGTCTATTAAATCTTTGTCGTGTTCATTCCATTATATTACATGAACATGACAAAGAGGGGCATCTGTAGATACTTAAAATTTTGCTTTTGTCGTACTAACCCTGTAGGAGGGTAAAAGCATCATTTTACTTCAAAGACAACCCCAAAGTAGGGCAAAAGATCCCGGTCATCTCGGAGACAAACCCAGGAATGGTGAAGAGGACCAATGAAGTCTGAACATACTGCAACCCGATCGAAGATCGACGAGCTGAGACAGTGATCATCGAAAATAACCTCAGCAAACCTCGAACGACGTACCATCAAGAGATAAGCCTGTAGACTGATATCTGGACCTGGAAGGTATCTCGGCTATGAATATCAACTTCCCAAACCCTAACTTAGTCTGACTTGATCATATCTCGATGCGTTCGTCAAATACGATCCGAAAGATCAAACGGTACATGTCAACTTCTGCCGAATCGAGACCGAAGGAGCCATAACCAAGACGGGGGGGTCCCACCTGGGTAGCCTCCACCATGTATGCGGCTAGCCGCATACATGTGTGTGACTGCCCCAGACAGGTTATAACCCCCCACTTAGTTCATTTTAAAAAAAGAGAGAGAGAGATATAGAGAGAGAAGGACATTTCTAGAGAGAGAAAGGCTTGGGTTGGACATCAATATAGCAACTTGAAGCTTGTTTCTTCCATCTAGCATCTCATTGAAGCCATCTTAGTGTTCTTACTTCATCCCAGGAGTTAAAACGCTTGTTCACGCGTCTCCCAAGGTGAAATAACGCACTTCTAGCTTCGTTTTCTTTGTAAACTATGTTCAAATGATAGATTAATGAAGGATCTTGTTTGAATCTAGCCATATTTGTTGTATTATAAGCATATTGTGTAATAGTTGGTAGTTTTAACGTTTCTATCAGTTATTTATTGCTTTAATACGTTGTATATAGCTTCGGACACTAGATATACCTTAAGCTAAGCTTAAGCTAGTTCCCGAGAGGTTGTTAGCATGATGCTTCAACCCGGGAGCTAGAACGGCTTAGATCCGTGCTATATCTATGGATGTATTTACTTGTAAATGGTCCTGGTTAACCCGTATAGCCCTAAATATATATTTAGAGGTGAAAGGGGGCCAAATCTGCGTGAACGATGATTTTAACCGATGAAATCACTTAGTAATGAAGCCGTGGATGTTATGTATATATGAAATGGTACAAATATTGTGAGCCTAGGAATCCCGATGTCGAGATGCCTGAACGGATCTGACTTGATTCCCACGATGGACCGATTTTTAAGTTGTAAATGCTTTAAATACCGTAAATATCGATGTGCATGTAATATTTGGATCTCTCGATTCAAGACCCCGTGATAGTGAAAACCTTCATTACGGGAGCTCGGTTCATCGAGATGGCTTTTATGCCCGATGATGATCCGAACCTTCTTAACGCTTTAGCATACATATCATCAAAATGATTTCTCAAAGAAAACCACAAAGAGCTTTTGATGAAAAATAAAGCGATTCGGGGTAGATCACGTAATGAATGTAAAGAATAAAAAGAAGTATCGAAGTCCTCGATTCCTAGTCGGGCAAAGGATTTGAAAACCTTACTTTCCAAAACCTCATTTTAATTTGCATATCTTGTTAAAATTAAATCTTTCGCTAAATCAAATCCTTCGTACCTAGGCGCAAAAGAGGTACATCACTACTTTTAAGTCACCAAAAAGACTTAGAAATCAACTAATAAAGCTTTCAAAATCACATACACGAACACACACACACACACACACACACACACACTTTTTGCATAAGAAAATCAATAAGATGCGGTACCGTGCTTGCACGGGAGTCGGGGGGTGCCTAACACCTTCCCCCCGCTTAACCTAGCCCCTGAATTCCACGAATCTCGGGTTTCAAGACCAAATCAAAGAGTCACGCATTGGGCCATCTTGCCAAAAACTATTATAACCTGGATGAGTTGGTACATCCATTTCCAAAATACCAACTGGCGACTCTGTCTCAATCGGTCCAATCAATAAAATCAATCTTTCAAAATCGTCGACATATATGTCAGAATCGGTTTCCTATGAAATTCACCCTTTAAAACAGAACCCCAAAGACAAAGCGAAAGCGAAAGGGAAAAGAATAAAATAAGGAAATCGGGGCACTCTTCTCTAGTCCCACGGACAAGAGACGAGGGCAAACAACTCCAAAAGAGAAAAAAGAGACCTCCTCCTTCAACAAAAGGGAGACCGAGGACTTGATTTTTCGCCCGGCGTCGACAGCCACGGACTGCCAGCGCAAGCTGGTGCACAAGCCAAAACGGTTGTGTCCGGCCCGGGTGACTAGTCCGACCCGTGGGTTGGGAAACACCATATTAGCAACAACAAAAAAGTTTGCTTAGCGGCAATATTTTCAACATCCTTTTCAAGGCTATATTTTGCTGACTTGCAATCAATTCTAACTAAAAAAATTTGATTTAATAAATCGCTTTGAAATTTATTAATACATAAAACTAAGGGAAGAATTTTCTTTTTAATAGTACTATAATTATGCTGTGTTAGGTTCCGAACAATTTGTTCAGTAGAAGTAGGAGTTAACTTTGTTTAAGAATACCTCCAAATCCAATTTCAGAAGCATCAGTTTCAACAATTTTGAATGCTGACTCATTAGAGATGCCAAGGCATAGCAAAACCTTAACATATTTTTTAACTTGTTGGACAACGGAAGTATGATCATTTGTCCATGGAGGAGGATTGTTTTGCAAACGCTGAAAAAGAGGTTTGCAGATTTTTCTAAGATTTTCGTAAAATTTTCCAACGTAATTAAGGGATCCTAAAAATCTTTGAAGTTGGGTTTTATCAGTGATTTTATCCAAAAATCTATCAACAAATTGAATAGCACGATCGATAGATCGAACAAAACCTTGATAAATATCATGACCAAGAAATCTGACTCTAGTCTGAAAAAAACTACATTTAGTAGGAGACAAGACAAGTCCATTGATTTTTATTGTTTTGAAGAACGAGTTCAAATGTTTATGGTGTTCTTCAATAGATTTTTAAAAATGAGAATATCACGATGTAAACAATAATAAAGTGACTGAAAGGATTTAGAATATCATTAAGGATATTCTAGAATTCACTAAAGGAATTCTTAAGACTGAATGGCTGAACATTCCATTCATAATGACCAAAGAGAGTGGTGAAGGCAGTTTTATACCTATCATCAGGATGAATCTGAATTTGCCAAAATCCTAATTTTAAGTCAGATTTATTGAAGACTGTGGTATTACTTAATCTGCAAAGTAAATCTTCTTTATTAGGCAATGGGTATCTAATCCATTCGAGAACTTTGTTTAAAGGTTTGTAATTAATAACAAAACGAGGAGCACCTCTTTCTTTTTCAGCTTCATTGTTAACATAAAAAGCTAGATAAGACCAATGGGACTTACTATGTCTAATTAATCCTTTATTGAGTAAATCATTAATTTCTTTTTTGCAAAGTTCCATTTGCTTGTGATTCATTTGTATTGGTCTGGCCTTAGTAGGAATTATATGTTCTTTAATTCTTTAGCATAAGGTAGCCTTACAATATGTTTCTTTCTATGCCAAAAAGCATTAGGAGAATCAGAACAAAGGTTTTGACTTAGATAATTTTTTAAATCTTAAATTTTTTCTTGAACTCTTTTATCTGTGAGTTGTTTTTCAACCTGTTTATATTTAATCTCTTCTTTCAAGAATTTTAACTGAGTGGTCTTACTATTTAGCAGGTTTATAGATTTAGAAATAGATTCTTCTTGAATAAATTTTAAATCTCTTTCTTTAGGTTTAGTAATAAATTTAAATATTACCTTTTGGCCTAAATGTTCACTGCTTAAGACTATTGCTAGTAGTAAAAGGATATAATAAATATATAAACGATAATCCTAAAATAATTTTATCTGTCAAATTGTGGATTAAAACAAAAGTTGTTTTAAAACACATGTTATTTTGACAAATATGAACTTTAGGCAGTTTATATTTTATTTCCATTTGACTACCATTAGCTGAGCTTAATCTTTCACTAGTTTTTTTATAAAACTTGGTAGGAATTAATTCTTCTTGAATATAATTTAAATCTGCACCAGTATCAACTAGAGCAGGAAGTTCAATTGTAAGATTTTTATCAATTACTAGAGTAATGAAAATATACCAATTTTGAATTGTAATGTCTTTTAATCTTTTAAGAGAATTTCCATGAACAATAAGTAATTTAGACTCATCTTTAGTGTTAGAAGACTCTGGTTCATCTTCATTTGCTGAAGAATTATTAACTTGAAGAACCTGGTCTTTATTTTCTAAATTAAGCATTTCTTTACGTAAATTAGAAATTTCTGTTTTAAGATATGAAATTTCTTTTTTTAACTTATTAACTTCTTGGTTTAACTTAGGGAGGGTAATTTCTTTGTCAGGTATTTAAAACCTTTCAAGAGTTTTATTAAGACTGAAAATAGGTTTTTCTTTCTGATTAGTAATCTTATTCTTATTAATTCTAAAAGTTGTTCAGTATCTTCATTAGAAACATTTATTTGTGATAATTTTTGTTTTATTTTACATTCATTTTTATAATGTCCTTTTTGCCCACAATTATGGCAAGTGATTTTACTTTTATCATATTTTTTAGATTTATGTGTTGATTTTTTATTATGCGACTTTGGTTTATCATAATAATTATCTTGATTTTTAGGCTGACTAGTACATTTTTTATGGTGTTTATGGCTTTTGTGTTTTTTAATATGTTTATGCCACTGTTTTCTCCTAGAAGGAGCAACTGGAGGTAAACCATATTGTTCACAAAAGGTTCCTAATTCATATTTAGCTTTATTTTTGTCCTTACCAGCTTGCTTAGTAATTTTAAAATCAATACACATTTTTAAGCTAATTTTTTGGATATAACTAATTATGTCACCATAAGTTAGGTTATCATAATCAATATATCCTAAGTTTTTACTTAATTCTACTCTGACTTTATGAGCAAAAAAAATTGGTAAACCATTAACAAATTTTTCTTTCCAGAAAGGTTTGTTACTATCATTTTTTATTATAACACGAGAAGTAAAAACATCTTTGTACCATCTATAATCACTTAGAGTGGGACAAGTAAGATTAATTAACTGATCATGAATTCTTTCATTTATGTTACTAGGAGTTCCTACAAAATGCTTTATTATGGTAAATATTAAAGTATTTACTCCATCAGGAGGACCAACACCAACATCTTCATTAAAGATGGGGTTGCCATCATCATCCATCTGGACAACATGGATTATTGATAACCTAGTATCTTCAGTGAGGTGTTTTTCCCACCAAGATCTAAGTATGCTAGTAAATCCACTAGTTATCAATTCCACAATTTCAGACTGGGCTAGATTGTGGAAGGCTATGATATAACTATTAGCTACCATGGACATGTGATTTAACTTATTTAATATTTCTTGTTCACTGAAACCATCAATATTCCATTCATATATTTTATTAGAAGAAACAGAAAATTGATTATCTAGATTCCTTTCTTCAAATTGAAGATCATGGGGAGTAGGTCTAGTATACCAATTTTTTTTACACTGGTTTTATTAAAAGTTAATTTATATTACTGATCATTTAAATCTTGAATTGAAACAGAATCAGACTTATCTGATTGACTAATGCTTTCACTGTCAGAATGTTCAACCTGATCAATGACAGCAATAGTTCCACTAGTTTCACCAGTTTTTAATTTTTAAATAATTTATCAATGACTTTAGTGAGTTCACTATCATTGTTAGATAAACCTAATCCGACTCTATTTTCTGGAAGGTTTAACAAAGGCTGTTTAATTTTGTATTAGGTTTTTGAATAATAGTTTGTTCAAACTTTTCTTCAATTTTATCTAACTGTTTACCTATAGTTGCTAAGTATTGATTAGTGAAATTATTTTGTTCAATAATCTTTTTCTCATCTTTACTACCATCTGCTAATTTAAAAGGGCTAGCAATAACCGAAGTGTTTTTAATTGATAACAGAACAGTTTCAAGATGAGGGTGACTAGACGAGACTTTTGACTTATCTTCTTTAATCCACTGACTTTTTGTTGAAACATTACATTTACCGTAGTATTCTTCATACCAAGTAAAGAAAGTAATGTTTATCTTTTTATCATTAATAAATCTTTTCCATTTATTAATGACTTTATCTCTATCTTTTTCACTATGATTAGCACGAAATATATGTCTTTTTCTTTATTAGATTTGGAATTAAAATCTTCAACAAGAATTTTCCATTCTAATTTAAAATCCTTTTTAATAACTCTTAGTTGATGGTTAATAGGGGTTTCAAAATCTGACTGAGTAGACAATTTTGAAGGTGTAGGAGATAGATCTTGATCATCTTCTATAGGTTCACTAGTGGTATAGTAGGGATGACTAGTTTGACCATGATTTAAAATACCTTTCATTTTAATATCTTGAATAGAAATATTACTAAGTATTTCAGTATCTCTTCTAGAAGGAACTGAAGAACTAGTAAAATCTTCTATAATTAAGGGTATTCTGGTACGTTTAAAACTTATTTTGACAGTACCATCAGAAAATTGTCTAATATTTTCAACATTCAACAAATTATTATTAACAAGTTGTTGAGGAATTTCAGTGGGCAAAGTCCATTGACTAGGTAAAGTAATGTCTTTCCAAAGAATAGTTCTTGGAATCTGAATATTAGCATCACTAGTACTACTTTGTATTAAAATAGTTTGATCTTTAGGACTTTTATTAAGAGCATGAACATTTAAATTGGTTTTCATTATTTTATAATATATTCTATAAATTAAAACTAAAGCCTGAGAACCTTCAATCATTTGAGTGATTTCTCCTGCTGTTTTAATATTTAAAGTTAAAGCTTTTAATAGATGAGGATCACTAAGGCTTAGAGTGAAATCAAGAAAGCAATTAAAATGGATAGACCCATTGTGCAAACTTGATTCCATTATACCAATAATACTAGGGAAATAGTTAAGGAATCGAGCTTCTCTAAGACACAGATAAATACTCGAATTAATTCCCTTAATATTAAATGGTTTAACAGCAACATGAATTAATCCTATATGAATAAAATTATAACCCTTTTTCTATGTTTTTTAATAACATCTGTGGTCAATAAAGTACAGTTTTCATATTCTTTGTTAATAGCATAAATCTTTTCAACAGTTTTAACATTATAATCAGTTTTAAATTTATCTAAGAAGGTTGACTGATAGATCTCTTTAGGAGAAACACTAGGTATATTCCAGTTACTTAAGGCTTGACTAATGTTTTCATAACTGTGTTCTTCCTAGTTTAATATGTCTGGAACAGGGGGCAACGCTGAACGGTTACTAGTAGAGGAATTAGATATAAATAATCTATTCATCTAATCCAATATCAAAATTTATTCTTAAACATTGTTCTTTCATACATACCCTCTTACCTTAAGTAGACTCATACCTATGTTCTATTATCACTACCCGACACTGCTCGCACAAGAGACTTAGAAGGGTTTAAAACACACGAACACGGTCTTCTACATTAAGTTAGGTGACTGTTGAACAAAGAAAGAAGTAGAATTTTGGAAAAAGAGAAGATATCTTAGATTAAGAAGATCTTACCTATATCACAACTTGGCTTTGATACCAAGTTGACTGATAAATTAAGAAGATCTTACATATATCCAATATATATATATATATATATATATATTTACATTTCAGTTTGGCCTGGTGTCGAAGCTGGGAAAATTCTGTGATGATGTCCGTCTTTCCTAAGTTTCGTGTTTGTTTGTTTTTACCCTTTTCGGTTCGCTATGTTTTTGGATTTTATTAAAGGGTGATGTTTTTAATAAAGCAAAGACGCCCCCAGAATAGGTCTAGTCACCCCAACCCATTCTAAGTCGCCAAATACATAATACAGAATTCAAATACAAACTTTATATCACACGGTCGTGCAAAATACGACCACACAACTGTGAGTGTCAATACAAATATGTAAAAAATATTAATATTCAAACTAAGTCCTCATTATAATTATTATCACATTATTTATCAGAAATAGTGAGAACTATTACTGCTCTAACTCGGACCATCACTCTGTCCCCCGACTAGTTTCCGCAACATTCTCATTTCCTGAAGAGGACAATAGATGAAAAGGGTGAGCTCAACTAGCCCAGTAAAGAATATTATGACTAAGATAATGAAAAATAAATTATCGTTAGTCTTCAATAATTCAGATAAAATATTATGGACAACAAGTTTTAGATCAATATTCGCAGCGAAAATAACAATTCATTAGAAGAGTTAAGTAGAGAATGAAGTCTACTATCTTCTATGATTTAAAAGTCCATCATCAATATTTTATCCCTGTAACATCAATCAATATACATCTCGAATCAAATATCCATCTTTGCACTACAGGCCAAAGATATTCATTTGTATCACCAATGGTCATGTTCATCTTAACACCTGTCATCTTTGCACTACGGCCAAAGATATTCATCTGGTAATCATTCATCTTTGCTCTACAGGCCAAAGATATTCAGTTATATCACCTTTTAAGACTGAGGATGATGAAAAATCATATAAATAATGAATCCAATGAGATAAAAGACAAAGATTAAGGATTCGTAATTTAGTTTATCCAAGTTCAAGAATATTCCATAATAATACTTTGTGGAGCAAAATTCAAGAATGAAGCTCAAAACTTAGATCCAATCATCAAAGATAGTAACTATAACAGATAATTTGGACAAATAGAAGAAAATTTAATTTTTCCGTGAATAGTGCCGTATACGTGAATAGTAACCCCGACGGAAAAAGTAAGAATTTCATAATAAAACCCATGCCAATATTTTGGTATAATGATATTGAAAAGAATAACATCATTTACGAAAGAAAATAACATCCCTTACCTCAAAAAAATAGTACCTCTGATTGGAATATCGGATATAACACCGAAGGAAACTTGCACTAAATACTAACACTTAAAGTATCTAAATACTCACAAAAATACGCTCGATATTATAGAGAGAGAAAACTTCTGATTCTGGTGTGATTTTCAATTCTAACATAAGCACCCTATTTATAGGAAAAGCTTAGGATACCAAAGTAGACTAAATTAATAAAATAATATTTTTAAAAAAAAAAATTCGGCCGCCTATCCCAAAAAAAAGCCATCAGCATTTTTTCAACACCAACCCAAAAGTGGGGCCCGCCTCCTATTAAAAAAAATATTTATTTTCTGAAACTTCAATAATTCATAATAAATAGCCCTTTTGTCAGAAAAATACAAATTCTATGTCCTTTTATAGGAAATTTAATTCTCTATAACTTTGTAGAAGGAAGTTTTTCCAAATTCTAAACATAAATTATCCGAAATCCATAAACAGATGATTTTCCACACCAAAATACTGATAAAAACACATCAGCACTAATTCCTTCTTTTATATCCACAAAATAAATATTTCCTTATCATATAAATCAATAATTAATTATTCGCAAATAATATTACAGAACTACAATATTGACAACCAGGTCGTTCCCAGGAAAGAGGGGGCCTTCCGATAAGGACTTCTCCTTACTGGCGCGCAATTAAATAACCCCTCCTAGACAAAACTTCCTTAGACATTGTCAATAATGCTATCTAATAATATTATTCAAATAATATGAATTATTGAGCTGATAGTGTGAAATACTGTGCAGTGACAATTATTGAATCAATAATACAAAATAGCAACTGTAGCCATTATTGAATCAATCATATAAAATAGCAACGTAGCAATTATTGAGTCAATAAAATATCAATGTAACAATTATTGAGTCAATAATATAAAATATCAACGTAGCAATTATTGAGTCAATAATATAAAATATTGAACAGTAATTACTGTGATAATAATTGAGTAAGTGCCTTCTCACGTAAGACTCAATAATTCGAAATACTGTGCAATACCGTGTGCTACTGTGCAACACCGCGTATCATTGTATTTTAACCACCAGGTATTTCAACAGTACTAACGGTAACAACTACGCCGTTATTTTATAAAAAATATTATTTCTGTCGCTTTCTATATCCGACAGTTATTCCGTTGTGGGGCCCACAAATAGCTGCGCCGTCGTACGAATATTCCCCGACAACAAGAATATTCTACGACCAAACGAATATTCCCCGACAACAAGAATATTTTATAACCACTTGCTCATTTTAAAATATTTTCACATTTCACCCATAACTTTTCACATTTATCAAATCAACACCTTACTATTTCGAAATAATATATAAAGAAAATTAAATCTTTATTCATAAAAGTTGGGGTCTTACAACCTCCCCTTCTTACGAAATTTCGTCCTCGAAATTGACGTACGTACCTGGTATGTCGAAAAGGTGAGGATACCTCGCTTTCATTTCCGATTCCAACTCCCAGGTCATTTCCTTAATAGCATGGTTTCTCCACAAAACTTTAACTTGAGGTATAATTTTTTAGCGTAGGACATGCTCCTTCCTATCCAAGCTCTTGACAGGTACCTCCTTGTACGTTAAATCTTCGGCTATCTCGTCTGGTTCTAACTCAATAATGTGGTTTGGATCCTTCACATATTTATGTAACACGGATATGTGAAACACGTTATGAACACGAGACATGCTTGGAGGTAAAGCAAGTCTATAAGCCACATTTCCTACTCGGTCAAAAATCTCAAATGGACCAATGAATCGTGGATTGATCTTTCCTCTCTTCCCTAATCTCGTAACTCCTTTCCACGGAGCAATAAGTAACAATACATGGTCCCCAACATTAAATTCTACGTCCTTTCGATGAAGATCCGCATAACTCTTTTGTCGATCTTGTGCGGTTTGTATACGTTGTCGGATTATTTGGATCTTTTCCGTAGTCATACGTACTAACTCCGGTCCCAACAACGTTGTTTCACCTACCTCATCCCAACAAACTGGAGAACGACACTTTCTCCCATACAACGCTTCGAATGGAGCTACGCCTATACTTGCCTGATAACTGTTGTTATAGCAGAATTCCACCAATGGTAAGTACTTATCCCAACTCCCTTTGAAGTCTAGAACACAGAATCTCAATAGATCTTCCAGAGTTTGAATAGTCTTTTCCGATTATCCGTCCGTTTGAGGATGATAAGCCGAACTGAATCGTAAATCCGTGCCCATAGCTTTCTGCAAACTGATCCAAAATCGTGAAGTAAATCTGGGGTCACGATCCGAAACTATGGATACTGGCATGCCATGCAATCTCACAATCTCATTCACGTATATATGAGCAAGACATTTAAGGGAATAAGTCTCTCGTATCGGCAAGAAATGAGCAAACTTGGTTAATCTATCAACAATAACCCAAATTGCATCTATGCCTTGAGAAACCTTGGGAAGACCCGTAACGAAATCCATCATGATGTATTCCCACTTCCATTTTGGAATCTCCAGTGGTTGCAATGGACCCTTCGGTACTTGATGCTCCGCCTTTACCCGTTGACAAGTTAAACATCTCGAAATAAACTCCGCGATCTCTCTTTTCATATTGCTCCACCAAAATGTATGTCGAAGATCAAGATACATTTTGGTACTCCCAGGATGGATTGCAAATGGTGTGTTGTGTACCTCCATCATGATTCTATGCTTCAAGTCAGAATCGTTAGGAACACAAAGTTTGGAGTTGACTCGAAGTATTCCCTCTTCATCGATTCTTGCTTCTGGAATGGCACCTTCTTCTTCATCTTCATCAGCTCTGAATCCGTAGCTTGAGCAGCTTTAACTTTATCAATCAAAGCTGGTTCCACGCGTATACTTGACATCATCGCATTTGTTTCCATATATGGTCTTCTACTCAACGCGTCAGCTACCACGTTTGCTTTTCCAGGATGGTATTGGATGGTATGATCTTAATCTTTCAACAGCTCAAGCCAACGTCGTTGCCGCATGTTGAGTTCTTTTTAAGTGAAGAAATATTTGAGGCTCTTATGATCCGTATAGATCTCCACTTTCTCTCCGTACAGGTAATGTCTCCAGATCTTCAACGCGAAAACGACTGCTGCCAACTCTAGATCATGAGTAGGATAATTCCTCTCATATTCTTTGAGTTGTCGCGAGGCATAGGCTATGACTTTCCTATGTTGCATGAGAACACATCCTAACCCTTTGCCCGAAGCATCGCTGTAGATAACAAATCCATCCGAACCAGATGGTATTGTCAGAACAGGTGTCGAAATAAGTCTTCTCTTGAACTCTTGGAAGCTCTTCTCGCATTTCTCGCTCCAAATGAATAAAACAGGAGCACCACAAGGAGACGTACTAGGACGAATAAAACCGATGTCTAACAATTCCTGTAATTGGACCTTTAACTCCTGAAGTTCAATAGGAGCCATTCGATATGGGATTTTAGAAATGGGTTTTGTACCGGGTTCAAGGTCAATAAAGAATTCAACTTCACATTCTGAGGGTAAACCAGGAAGTTCTTCGGGAAATACATCAGGAAACTCATTAACAACGGAAATATTATTCAAACCTAACGTATTCTGGTTTAGATCAGTGACATGAGCTAAGAAAGCTTGACATCCATTTTTCAATAAAAGAATAGCCGTGTGATTTGAAATGATATTGACTGATTTTAGTGGTTTGGTGGTTTGGATTCGCACAACAGGTTGATTAGGAATATGAAAACTAACAACCTTACAAAAATAATCAATTTTGGCATGTAAGTGGTTAACCAGTCAATTCCTAAAATCACGTCAAATGCAAGTAATTTCAAAGATATAAGATCAACAGGTAAGGTAAGGGTACCAATCTGAATCAAGCAAGATTTATAAACTTTAGATGTAACAAAGGTTTCTCCCAACGAAATTTTAACAGATAAGTCAAAGTCTAATTTATCAGAAGTCAAGTTCAAACGTTGAGCACAAGTAGGTGAAATAAAAGAATGGGTAGCACCGGTATCTAACAAGGTGTAAACTTCGCAAGAGTTTATGATTAGCTTACCCGTAATCACCTCTTATGGATTCCTTGCGTTTTGGGCTGTCACGTCAAATGCTCTTCCAGGAATCACCGACTTTAACTTGTCTGAAACCGTCTTTGGAATCACCACCCCCGCTGGACTTGGTTTCGCAACAGGACAATCTTGAGCTATATTTCCTTCTTTTCCACAGTTATAGCATACTTTGAATTGTTGTGGACAGTTTGGGCTGATGTGTCCCTCTTTCCCGCATTTATAGCATACAACCGGTGGTCGTTCTCCTCCCTTAGAAATAGTTGATGCTGGTGCTGATGTTAATGTCTTCACGTTCTCATTGTTATACCTTCTCTTCTTGAAATCTCCCCCCGATTCACTTTTTCTACTATCATGGCCACGATTACCACCAGAGTGGTTATCGCTTCTGTCATACTTTCCTCCTCGCTGGTTGTCATTGCTCCGATGACTGCTGCCATCGGTACGACCTTGGTTGTGGTCCCTCGGTTGAACATAATCATTATCTCGTTCTAACAACTGGGCCTTGTTCACTACATCCGAATATAGAGAAAATTTGTGAGAAATGAGGTATTGACGTATTTCGGGTTTCAAACCTCTTAGAAACATCCGCGTCATACGTTCCTCATTTTCCACCAACTGAGGTGCAAACCTGGACAACTCCGCTAACTTAGCCTCGTACTGGGATACCATCATGTTGTTTTGTTCTAGTCTGAAAAACTCTACCTCCTTCATATGACGAATACTTTCAGGAAAGTACTTGTCATTGAACAGTTTCTGAAACGCTTCCTAAGACATCTTGAGTGCAGCAGGCTGGGTACGCTTCACACACTCCCACCAGTAATTTGCCTCTCCACGGAACATAAAGGTGACAAATGGAACCTTCTGTTCCTCCGTGTATCCCAAGACATCTAATATCTTGGTAATTTGTTTAATCCACGTCTCCGCCTTGATCGGATCTGGCTTTCCCAGAAACTCTGGTGGTCCCAGCTCTTTGAACTGCTTGGCAGTGATAATTTGTGTGTTGTTATTATCTCTACCTATATTTTGCACACGAGTTTCCCTCGTCTGGTTTTGCATGAACTGCAAAAAACTTCTAAACATCTCATCATTTATCGTCTGACCAGCGTTATTTTCAGGATGAACATTGCCTTCTTGTTACACGTTCTCCTGGTTAGTGATTAAAGGTGTCTCCACAGTCTCATTCACTTCGTTGTTAACATTCTCATCTGCCATTCTCAAATACTGTCATAAAACAAGGGTTAATTAAATAAATTAACATATCACATATTAACCCTATGCTCCGACTGACCAATTAAATACCACATAAGCTTAGGAAGGATATACTAGTGAAGGATTTACTCGTCTCTCCCCTCCTAGTTCTATTCCCCGATCTACGCCAGAGATCATATCCCTAAGCTCTGATACCAACTGTGACGCCCCCAGAATAGGTCTAGTCAACCCAACCCATTCTGAGTCGCCAAATACATGGTACAGAATTCAAATACAAACTCTATATCACACGGTCATGCAAAATACGACCACACAACTGTGAGTGTCGATACAAATATGTAAAAAATATTAATATTCAAACTAAGTCCTCATTACAATTATTATCACACTATTTATCAGAAATAGTGAGGACTACTACTGCTCTAACTCGGACCATCACTCTGTCCCCCGACTAGTTCCCGCAACATTCTCATTTCCTGAAGAGGACAATAGATGAAAAGGGTGAGCTCAACTAGCCCAGTAAAGAATATTATGACTAAGATAATGAAAAATAAATTATCGTTAGTCTTCAACAATTCAGATAAAATATTATGGATAACAAGTTTTAGATCAATATTCGCAGCGGAAATAACAATTCATTAGAAGAGTTAAGTAGAGAATGAAGTCTACTATCTTCTATGATTTAAAAGTCCATCATCAATATTTTACCCCTGTAACATCAATCAATATTCATCTCGAATCAAATATTCATCTTTGCACTACAAGCCAAAGATATTCATTTGTATCACCAATGGTCATGTTCATCTCAACACCTGTCATCTTTGCACTACGGCCAAAGATATTCATCAGGTAATCATTCATCTTTGCTCTACAGGCCAAAGATATTCAGTTATATCACCTTTTAAGACTGAGGATGATGAAAAACTATATAAATAACGAATCCAGTGAGATAAAAGACAAAGATTAGGGATTCGTAATTTAGTTTA
This sequence comes from Panax stipuleanatus, assembly GCA_020205555.1. Taxonomy (NCBI): domain Eukaryota; kingdom Viridiplantae; phylum Streptophyta; class Magnoliopsida; order Apiales; family Araliaceae; genus Panax; species Panax stipuleanatus. The sequence goes on from CM035122.1 coordinate 22,267,141, forward strand.
TCCAAGTTCAAGAATATTCCATAATAATACTTTGTGAAGCAAAATTCAAGAATGAAGCTCAAAATTTAGATCCAATCAAAGATAGTAACTATAACAGATAATTTGGACAAATAGAAGAAAATTTAGTTTTTCCGTGAATAGTGTCGTATACGTGAATAGTAACCCCAACGGAAAAAGAAAGAATTTCATAATAAAATCCATGCCAATATTTTGGTATAATGATATTGAAAAGAATAACATCATTTATGAAAGAAAATAACATCCCTTACCTCAAAAGAATAGTACCTCTGACTGGAATATCGGATATAACACTGAAGGAAACTTGCACTGAATACTAACACTATCTAAATACTCACAAAAATACGCTCGATATTATAGAGAGAGAAAACTTCTGATTCTGGTGTGATTTTTAATTCTAACCTAAGCACCCTATTTATAGGAAAAGCTTAGGATGCCAAAGTAGACTAAATTAATAAAATAATATTTTTTTAAAAAAAAATTCCGACCGCCTCTCCCAAAAAAAGCCATCAGCATTTTTTCAACACCAATCCAAAAGTGGGGCCCGCCTCCTTTTAAAAAAAATATTTATTTTCCTGAAACTTCAATAATTCATAATAAATAGCCCTTTTGTCAGAAAAATACAAATTTTATGTCCTTCTATAGGAAATTTAATTCTCTACAACTTTGTAGAAGGAAGTTTTCCCAAATTCTAAACATAAATTATCCAAAATCCAAAAATAGATGATTTTCCACACCAAAATACTGATAAAAACACATCAGCACTAATTCTTTCTTTTATATCCGCAAAATAAATATTTCCTTATCATATAAATCAATAATTAATTATTTGCAAATAATATTACAGAACTACAATATTGACAACCAGGTCGTTCCCAGGAAAGAGGGGGCCTTCCGATAAGGTGATAAGTACATAATATTCGATGATTATTATTCCTTTATGTTTAGTTTTATTACATGTTTCATGTGGATATGGGCTTAATTGGTGTGTTTATTGTTTCAGGCGAATTAAGGCGTTAAGGGCTGAAATGATGAAAAAGAATAAATTTGTGGACTTTAAAACCAATTCTGAAATAGAATGTTCTTGGGTCCACACGAATTGAAGCTTGCATGCATTCCAAATCTGCAAGCAATTAATGGGCAGTCACGGAATTAGAGGAGCTTGCAATGGATAATTTCAATTGGAAGAAACCAGCAGCTCACAAGAAAATGAAAAGTGGACCACGTTATCATGAAAACGAGGGAAGGAGACTAGCAGGTCAATTTGCATTCTAAATTAATTAGTAGCTCGTTATTGTTCCAGCACATCCACGGATTGTTAGCCCATTTGTTAGCCCACACGAATTTAATATTACATGGGGCCTACGGTTGAGCAGCCTTGCAAAAGGGAGGAATTGGGCAGCATCACTTCTCCTTGTCCTATTCAGAATTGGATAGTGTCAATTGGATTTAGACAGCAGCTATGGTTTTTCATGGGCCCATATTCGTTAGGCAGCTTAGAGATTGAGGAGAACAACCACGTGCATTAAGCCTTGTAAACAATCCTAGCAACTAACGGATTGGATAATTACAAATTGGAGGAGCTTGTGAAGTGTTAGCAGGTCACGGATTCCAAAGTGACATTGACTAAAGCATATTCAACATATATATAGAAGCAAGCATATGGGCCCACAAAAATTACATGCATTCCTAAATAGAGCAACTCATGCAAAAAGGAGAAGCAACAAAGCTGCTGGACAGTGATACAACCCGCTGGGGCGGGGCATATGACCAGTGAACCCCCGCTGGTGCGGGGAGGCGAACGGGTCAGCAACTTTTCTTTTCCAACACGGATTTGGGTTATCAATTAGGGTGATTAGGGCTGCAATATTAAGGCTATATAAAAGGGATCCTTTCCCTTGTATTTTTAATTATCTTATTATTTTCTTTCATATTAGATTTAGGTTTGCTTGAAGGATGAACTAATTCTTTCAATTCAGTTCGGAAGGGATGTTAAACCTTATTCATAATTAACGGTTTGATCAAATTTATTTTATTTATTCCTTCTTACATGAGATTTATTCTGATAATCTACTTTAACTTCTTGTATGCTATGCAATTTATTAACGTGATTCTGCAGGATTAAATTAGTGAATTGGTGTCATATGCTATATCAAGGAATAGTATTACGTGTAATTGATATTGTTCCTAATCATAAGTAGCAATTAGTAATACCTGATTGTGGACAAGCTTTTGAGTATTGCTATGATTATTAGAAGACAAGTTAAACAATCCGAGCTTATGTGTTTGTTACTTGGATTAGTCTAATTCTCTATTTCTTAATGCTTCTGTTATATTAAATCTAGAGAGCTTGTTCTAGGTTATATTGCAGTTAGAATCTGGTGAAGAGCTTGTTTCATACAGTGACGATCTAAGGAGAATTTCGGGTAGTAGAGCTTGTTGTTACCTATTGCTAATAGTTTCATTGAAGGGTAGATAATGTTACACTTGATTAATCTATTGTTGTGAAAAGGTGATACTGAACTGAAGCTTTTTATTAATTGTTAATTCTTATTACTTTATTCTTGATAATTTAGTTTAATCAATTCAAAACCCCTTTTAATTAGAAATTATAGGATAAATATAAAATAAATCACTCTCTGTGGGATCGATCCTTGCTTACTACTGTGCTAATTAGTTAAATTCGTGAAGTGAAAGTGAGGTTAATTTAGGAGTGTAAACGACAGCTCCCATAAGGACTTCTCCTTACTGGCGCGCAATTAAATAACCCCTCCTAGACAGAACTTCATTAGACATTGTCAATAATGCTATCTAATAATATTAATCAAATAATAAGAATTATTGAGTTGATAATGTGAAATACTGTGCAGTGACAATTATTGAATCAATAATACAAAATATCAACTGTAGCCATTATTGAATCAATCATATAAAATAGCAACGTAGCAATTATTAAGTCAATAAAATATCAATGTAACAATTATTGAGTCAATAATATAAAATATCAACGTAGCAATTATTGAGTCAATAATATAAAATATTGAACAGTAATTACTGTGACAATAATTGAGTAAGTGCCTTCTCACGTAAGATTCAATAATTCAAAATACTGTGCAATACCGTGTGCTACTGTGCAACACCGCGTATCACTGTATTTTAACCACCGGGTATTTCAACAGTACTAACGGTAACAACTACGCCGTTATTTTATAAAAAAGGTTATTTCTGTCGCTTTCTATATCCGACAGTTATTCCGTTGTGGGGCCCACAAATAGCTGCGCCGTCGTACGAATATTCCCCGACAACAAGAATATTCCACGGCCAAACGAATATTCCCCGACAACAAGAATATTTTATAACCACTTGCTCATTTTAAAATATTTGCACATTTCACCCATAACTGTTCACATTTATCAAATCAACACCTTACTATTTCGAAATAATATATAAAGAAAATTAAATCTTTATTCATAAAAGTTGGGGTCTAGAAAAGCAGTACCGACATAAGTGTCGACGACTTTAAAAAAGATTGATTTTATTATTTTATGATTGGACCGAATGAGACAGAGCTGCTAGTTGGTATGGTTTAAATGGATGTACCAACTCATCCGAGTTTTAATAGTTTTCGCAAAATGGTCCAATGCGTGACTCCAAAATATTGGTCTTGAAACCCGAGATTTGTGAAATTCGGGAGCTAGGTTAAGCGGGGGGAAGGTGTTAGGCACCCTCCGACTCCCGTAAAAATACGGTACCGCATCTTATTGATTTTCTGTGCATAAAGTGTGTGCGTGTGTGTGTGTGTTTTATTTTAAAAGCTTTGTTTATTTTTATTCTAAGTCTTTATTTTGGTTTATTTGAAAGTAGTGATGTACCTCTTTTGCACCTAGGTACGAAGGATTTGATTTGATAAAAAGTTCATTTTTTAACAAGATATAAGAATTGAATTGATGTTTTGGGAAAACAAGGTTTTCAAATCCTTTGCCCGACTAGGAATCGAGGACTTCGATACTTCCTTTTATCTTTACGTTCATAAGGTGATCTACCCCGAATAGCTTTATTATGATTGAAAGCTCTTTGTGGTTTTATTAGAAATCATTTTGATGATATACATGTAAACGTCAAAAAGGGTCGGATCATCATCGGGCATGAAAGCCATCTCGATGAAACCGAGCACCCACAATTAAAGTTTTCACTATCACAGGATCTTGAATCCAACTTCTCAGGCCTAACCCCTCGAGCTCGTCTTCAAGATCCAAATATTACATATACAATGATTTTTAAGCTATTTAAACATTACATCATCAAAACCCGTCCATTATGGGAATCAAGTCGGGATCCATTCGGGGATCTCAAAATCGGGATTCCTAAGCTCAAATTATTTATGCTGGAATACATATATACAATGTCCTCGGCTTTGATATTAGATGATTTCATCGGTTGAAATCACCGTTTCAAGCCATTTCGGTCCCCTTTCGCCTCTAAATATAAATCTAGGGATATATGGGGTAATCGGGACCATTTAAAGTAATAAATAAGTAGATCTACCATGGATCTAAACTGATCTAGCACACGGGTTAAAGCTTTATGCTTAATAACCTCTCAAAGGCTATATTCGGCTTAGATCTAGGTAGATCTAGCCTCTATACTCGATTTACAACGCAATAAGCATAATATAACCGATAGAAACGTAATATCTATCAACTATTACATAATATGCTTATAAACAATAAGATTAACTAGATTTAAACAATATATATCATCAATCTAGTATATTAAGCAAGAATTACAAAGAACGAAGCCGAAAAGAACATTTTTTCACCTTGGGGGACGCGTGAACAAGCGTTTTAACTCCCGTGGTCAACGTAGAATACTCCCGGGACTTCAAGTAGGTGCTAAATGAGATGAATAAGCTTCAAGTTGGTCATTATAAGTTCCACCCAAGCCCTTCTCTCTCTAGAATGTCTTTTCTCTCTCTAAAACTCTCTATTCTTTTTTTCTAAATGAACTAAGGTGGGGGATTTAAGATGGCCGAGCCAGATGCATACATGTGTGCGGCTAGGCTAGGTGGGGCCCATCGTCTCAAAATGTGCTTCTGTGGTCCCAGTTCGGAGGAAGTTGACCTGCGCAAATCGAGCTTTCGAAAAGTCTATGCTGAATGCGGCAGAATTCAATCAAGTCTGACTGAGTCTAGGTCCGGGAAGATGATGCTGATAGCTGTGAAGTATCTTTTGGTTCTTGATGAAAATTAGCTGGTTTATCGTTGATGGCATGTATTTCGAGGTTTGATGAGTTGGTTTCAGACGGACACTGTCTCAGCTTGGCGATCCTTGTCTGGTTCACGATATGTTCAGACGTCATTGGTCTGTTGAATCTTTCACGCGTCTCTGGGATGTCCTGGCTCTTTTTCCCTACCTCGGGGTTATCTTTGAAGTAAAATTATGCTTTTGCCCTTCTGCAAGGATAGTACAAAGAAAGAAAAATTTTGAGTGTCTACAGATTACCCCTATTTGTTATGTTTATGCAATGTAATGGCATGAACACGACAAAGATTACTAGACATGAAGAATGCATGACAAGGTATATCTGATGATGCAATATCATGTATAAAATATGTAATGATATGTGAGATTAGAAAAGGGTTATTCCCCCTGCTGAGGAAGTCAAAGATTACGTTATCGTATTTAAGTCGACCTGCGCTAGGTTGTAGCCAACAGATTACACCATCAGGGTTTTGCTGATCTGCATTGGGTTGTTGCCAACGGATTACACCATCGGGGTTTTGCCGATCTGCGTTGGGTTGTTGCCAACGGATTACACCATCAGGGTTTTGCCGGTCTGCATTGGGCTGTTGCCAACAGATTACACCATCAAGGTTTTGCCGATCTGCATTGGGTTATTTCCAACGAATTACACCATCGGGGTTTTGCAGATCTGCGTTGGGTGGTTGCCAACGGATTACACTATCGGGTACAGATCTGCATTAGGTTGTTGCCAACGTATTACACCATCGGGGTTTTGTCGATCTGCGTTGGGTTGTTGCCAACGAATTATACCATCGGGATTTTGCCAATCTGCGTTGGGTTGTTGCCAACGGATTACTCATCGGGGGTCAATCCTACGCCTTCACTGGTTCGTTGCGATGGATTACATCATCGGGGATTGAGCCAACGCCTTCACTGGTTCGTTGCCGGTGGATTACATCGTCGGGGATCGAGCCAAAGCCTTCACTGCTTCGTTGCCAGTTTATTACATTATCGGGGGTTGAGCCAACGCCTTCACTGGTTCGTTTTCGATGGATTCTGAGATGTAGTATTGATTTTGATTGACTTTTTGGTCTTCTGGCGTTCAACGTCGGGATTTTTGATTTGTACCGAATTTCTACTATTTCAGAGGGTTTTTTTAGGGTTTTTGGGGTTTAAAACTGTCCCGAAAAGGTACCATTTCAAATAATGTGACCATTCTGAACCCAAAATAACACATTTCAGACTGCACTTTACCAATCGGGAAGCCGCGGGACCCACCTATGTCAGCCGCATATGTGTATGCGGCTAGAGCATACATGTATGAGGCTGCCTGTGATCAGACTTATACCCTCGGGATAGCTCATTTTCATTCATTCGACTTGCGTTTCTCATATTCTCCCTAGAAAAATCCGAGCCTCTCTTCAGATCTACGCTATTCTACGTACTACGGGTAACGTATAGACTCCATTTTTTTGCGTTTTCGTTAGTGAAATCTAGTATTTCTTTCCTTTAACGCATTATTTCTAACATGTATGCATAGATAGCTTGATGAATATATTTATAATACGATGCATGCTTACGTATCATCTTATCATTTATAGGTTAATCTAGACATGCGTTATAGCTATGTGTTAGAACAACAGTTTAAATTGATATTTAATTGCTTGGTTGTGATGGTATACCCTCATAGGGTGATGCGTCCTCTTGGTGAGGACCAACCTCATTTGGATGAGGAGGACATCCCTAAGCCTGAGGTTCAGCCTCAGCCCATTGCTGCCCCACAATTTCTTCCCATTATTCAGGTAGCTGTCCCTGATTTTTTGGGTACGAATCTGAGCCGCATCCCTCCATTCACTTGCAAGCGAATGAGGTACACGATCTTTACATTGATTTGTATTCTTTTATTTTTTCTGTTAACAACCGCTTTTCTTAACCTTAAGGTTGTACAGGTTCCAGAGTTTACCCAGCCCAGGGGTAACTGGTTAAACATATACTCTTTATATCATTCGCTACATCCAGAGTACCGGACGATCGTGGATTCTTGGGGATTTGAGGCTTTTCTTCACCATTGTTCCCCAGTCGTTGCCCTTGGGGCTATTTGCAAGATTTCTCAGAGCAATGGTTTCATCAGAGTCAGTCTCTCCATCTGCTGGACAGCGAGGTTATGATGACTCCCATGGATTGGAGGTATGTCACAGGCTTGGAGTTTACTAGAGCTAGAGTGTCGTTGGAGACGGGCATCACTTTGACCACAGTGCACACCCTTTTAGGGTTTTCTTCTCAGGAGCGGGCCTTCAAGGCTCGTAGTATTCAGTCGGGATGCCTGAGCGTTGATACTGCTCGAGGCACTCTACAGCAGACGTTGCCTACCAATTTGAGGGATAGGGATCACATCTTGCGAGGTCTATTCCTGACCATCATGAGGGGTTGTTTCATTGCGAACAACTCCTCCATCGTTCCCTTCAGCTTAGTAGGGGTTGTTCATGACGTAGACCGCATTGGGGACTATGATTGGGGATCTTTTACATTCGCTCTCTTCCTTCATGGTATAGGACTACGATCCGAGGGAGTTATCGATGCCTGGGTTGGATTCTACCCGTTTCTTCTGGTAAGTCCTTTTGACTGACTTTTATTTGTCTGAATTTTGATTAGTTTATCTTTTCCAATGGTTAATATTGGATTCTTTGCATTGATAGTTCAGGGCTTATGAAAGACTCCCTTGTCTTCAACCTATCTCTGTCTTGGGCTTGGACACTTATCCTCGAGGACGTAGATGGCATCAGTCTACTCTGTCGGAGGTCCCGGTTGCAGAGGACTTCACCCATACTCATCTTTAGCTAGAGACATTGATAGCCTTGGACATAGTGTGGGTCCCTTATTTGGCAGAGCACTTGTCTGAGGGATTTAAGGATGGTCTACCGATAGGGCCGGAGTATCATCTATCTACTCACCGGATTCCCTTCCTGTTTGATGGAGGTTGGGAGCTCTATCTCAGGGAGTGCGCCTTTCGATGTATCACTGGGGAGATTTGCCTTCCTTTTCTTCCTCCAGCTCAGCTATTCTGGCCTCTATCCCAGTCAGTTGCAGCGATTCCCACTACCGGGTATAATGGATTTCATTTGTCAGACGGTCCTATCACGTATGAGGACTTTTCCACTTGGTGGGGACCGCGCACGATAGGATCTCAAACCCGGGCTACCCAACTCTTGGGAGATATGGTTCCAAGGTCTCTTATGATGAAGGACTGGATATCATGCTTCCAGGAACCCCCTCACCAGACTTAGATAGTCGATTTGAGGCATCAGTTGAAGCAAATATTGATGTACTATCATCATCTAGGCAGAGACCCCTCATTAGCTAGCATTTTTGCTGCTCTGGACCACGAGGCTGGACCATCAAGCACTGGTGGCTCTAATGATGGAGGTGATCCATTTACTTGTCACCAGGATATGTAGGAGACACCTTATCACCCAGATCGACAGGATGTACCCACCCCAGGTGACTTGCCCTAGGTTGATTAATTCGATGATTCTAGCATCTTCCTGGATGTTCCTGGATGAGTTCAACATTGAGTTACAACCACCGTATTAGTCATTGGGCATGGGTGCCCTAATATCCTGTACTTTTCATTTTTTAGTTTCTACATGTATCATAGGTATGACAGTGATGTATATAAAACTGATGTATTTGACAGATATCTATGTATGATGTTTTCTATTTATTCATCGCACATGTCATATTATCACTTGTTATGATGCATGCTTCATACATATTTAAATGATTGGATAGAGATTGACCCCTGTATGGTCTTATTGACACAGTTTTATAGATGGCATCCTCTGCTGTTGTTCGCTTAGATCACCTTCCACCTAGTCAGATAGCCACCAGCTTGAGGGTTTGGTATGACCAGTTGTCATATTCTGACTAGATTGCAGTCAGTCGCATGCTAGGCCACTCCATATCTCTGTTATCCTTTCAAGTTCAAGAGGGGTTTGTTAACGGGATGCTTAATTATTAGATTCCTGAGTGCCACATTTTTTGGTTTGGCTCGAATGAGTCGACTCTTACTCTAGAGGAGTACGGTCACATCTCTGGTTTATCGATGGAGGGGCCATATGCTCATATGGCATTAGGCCATATGCGTCGCCAGTTCATGACGGTGACCGGACCGAGGAGGGCAGTCGTACTGGCTAAGGTGGGTGGCAGCCAAATTATCTCTATGGACTTCATGATAGACCACTTTGTATCTGATGACAGCTTCATCGTTTATCATGGAGATTTTGACATTTCAGAGGAGAGACTGGCATACTGCCCGAGTGGACGCCCTGGTCATGTGCCTCATAGAATATCTATACATGCCATTCTATGCTGACCATCTATATGTGGCTATGTCGATGGCTGTCAGGGCTCTCAAAGATGACTTTACTATACTTCCTCTTAGCCTGGCAGAGACATTGATATCAGCCTCCCTCTGTCGACTGTTGGGGATCAGGGGTTTAGAGGTAGCCCCGTGCTCCTATATATCTGGTTTATGACGCACCTCAGACCGATTGGCCGGCTTCGTCGTCATGGGTTTTGCTTTGGACATGGTTTATCACAGGTCTACTCATACCGCCTGGCTTCTTGCGTCGATGGGACATCCTGGACTTCATTTATGGGTGCCATAGAGGCTCCTTTTGCTATAGTTATGTACTCTGGTTACTGCTCCTTTATAAGTTTCACCACCCATATAGCCGACCTGGATTTCCTTCCGTTGGCTGGTTTGAGGCTTGTGACGACCTATCATCCTCTGGCGGTGATGGGCCAGTTTGATCAGTATCAAGAGGTCCATGTATTTGAGGGGACTGAGGATTCTCGCTTCCCTATCTGCTCAGTTACCGAGGCTGATCTAGCTCAGGTTTACGAATTTTGGTCTCATCGACAGACAACGGAGTTCAAAGACTGCCATCCGGGCCGATCTGCAGAGTACTCAGCTTGGCTTGAGTCGGATTTAGCACCAGACGCTGGGGACCAGGTTGATACAGGATCATTATCCAGGGATGATGGCGGGTCTACTGACGTTGAAGAGCCCCTGGAGGATCCTATATCTCCGACTGAGGATGCTTTGTTTGCAGAGTTGACAGCTTCTCTCATTAGTACCGTTCCGCGCTCATCCTCAGTTTCCATGGAGGCAATGGATAGACAGGACCTTTGAGAGGGATCAGGCTCGAGCTCTATTGTTGACTACCGTAGCTGGTCGGGATGCTACTATCACTAATAGAGATGTAGCGCTTGCTTCCAGAGACCAGGACCTCATTGATAGAGATACGACCCAGACTTTCGCAGATGGACTTTTTAGTCACTTACAAAGCGTAGTGCAGGGTCAGGAGGAGGTTTATCGCATGGCATCAGAGATGCTGAGACGTGTCGAGATACTGAAGCACGAGCTCAGAGATGCTCCTCAGACCGCATAGACTACTAGATATTTGGCTATGTTGGCTCGTCTTACCGTCGATTTATAGCCCTATTTTATTTTCCTGTACAGACTTTGTTATTATCTTTTGTCACAGGTTAGAATCAACTTTTGTATTATAAATAATTGTATATATAAAAAGAAACAAGTTCAGTTCACTTCCCTTGTTTGAGCATGTCTAGCCTTGTACACTGCTACCATTCTCGCTTCATGATTAATTATGTGGACATAGAATTGGTCTTGACATACTTGCGCCAGATTCGACAGGGTGATGCAGAGATGTTTCTAGGTCCTCTCTGCATGAGCCATCGATTAGGTGGGTTTGTGTTAGATTTCGGTTTCTATATAGGTTAATATTTTGGTTGTAAGGTGAAAGTGTTTGGATTATTTCGGAGGTTAGACCGCACCATAAATGGTTGCCTACGTACTCCCATAAAAGGGGAGATCAGGTCTTTCGTAGTTCAGGCTTGGCCTGAATAGTTGAAAGAGATTTATTTGGGTTTGAGCTTGGTTTGATGGGGTTTTGATTTTTCTTGTTTAATTTGATGGGGTTTTGAATTTTTTCAAGGGTTAGACCGCACCATAAATGGCTGCCTACGTACTCCCGCAAATGGGAGATCAGGTCTTTCGTAGTTCAGGCTCAGACCTGAAAACCAGACTTGATATATATTTTTTCTTTTTTTCTTTTTTTTTCTTTTCTTCTTTTTTTTCTTTTTATCAAGACAAAGTATTTCACTTTGAAATGAAAGGGGTCTCGGACATAATACCGTTTCACCAAATCGAAATTGATTAATTGCGAGAATTCCTCACCGTCCATGTCCTCCAATTTCAAGGCTCCGCCTGATAGGATTGCTTTGACAACAATGGGTCCTTCCCAATTTGGGTCAAATTTTCCTTTAGCTACATCCTGGTCTGGAATGATCTTCTTTAGTACCAAATCATTCTCTTTAAATTCTCGAGGTCGCACTTTCTTATTATAAGATCGGGACATTCACTGCTGATATAGTTGGCCGTGGAAGATAGCAGCAACCCTCCTTTCATCTATCAAGGATTACTGATCGTATCGATCTTGTATCCATTGGCTTTCCTCTATCTGGGAATCTAGCATTACTCTTAGTGATTCCATCTCCACTTCGACAGGAAGTACGACCTCTATACCATAGACTAACGAGTATGGTGTTGCCCCAGTCGAGGTTCGAGTCAACGTTCGGTATGTAAGTAGGGTTAACGGCAACAGATCGGGCCATCCCCGGTGATTTGCCGACATCTTTATCATTATCTTCTTGATATTCTTATTAGTGTCTTCCACCGCGTCGTTCATTTTTGGACAATAAATAACCGAATTGAGGTGTTTGATATTGAACTTACTACACAGTTCCCTCATCATCTAGTTATTCAGATTCTTTGCGTTGTCTGATATGATAACCTCGGGTTGTCCATACCGACAGATGATGTTGTTTCTAATGAAACCAACAATTACCTCCTTGGTGACCTTGGGGAAGGAAGCTGCTTCAACCCACTTGGGAAAGTAATCGATCGTAGTGAAGATGAATCGGTGACCGTTACTGGCTTTAGGCTCAACAGGTCCTATTACGTCCATTCCCCACATGGAAAAGGGGAATGGTGATGTCATACAATGCAGTTGATTCGAGGGTGCATGAATAATGTTTGCATGGATCTGGCATTGATGACAACGCTTAACATGATTGTCGCAATCCACTTTGAGGGATATCTAGTAATGTCCTGTCCTTAGAATTTTCTTGGCAAACAAGGGTCCACTTATATGTTCTCCACACACCCCACCATGTACTTCATTCATAAGTCGCTGGGCCTGGTCTCTGTCCAGACATCTCAGAAGGCCTACACCTGGGTCTCTCTTGTAGAGAGCATCTCAACTTTGGTAGAAATTCATGGCCATTTTCTGTATTCGCTTGTTCGCGGCCTAACTCATTCCTTCAGGGGTTGATTGATCTCGCAAATATTCTTTAATGTGGTGGTACCAAGGTGGTCCAATAGGTGTTATCTCATCCAATATCTCCCCTACACTGTTTCTATATGATGGTGCACTTTGTACAGTGAAAGTGATAATAGGCATTCCATTTCTTGCTGATAGGTTCACCAATGAAGCTAATATAGCCAATGCGTCAGCGAAATCATTTTGGTTCCGGGGAATATGTATGAAGGCAATGTCTTCAAATTCTCCTGCCAGTTTGAGAATATGCCGATCGTAAGGCAGTAGATGTAATTCCTTGGTGGTGTAGGCCTCGGTGGACTGTTTGATGACTAGCTCCGAATCTCTGAACACCGCTAATCGTTTAACTCCCAGGGACTGAGCCAGTTTTAATCCCACAATGCATCCTTCGTATTTTGCGGTATTGTTGGAATTATTGAAATAAAACTTGGTTGCCACAGGGTATTGATCTCCTATGATGGATACCAGAACTGCCCCGGCTTCTGCGCCTTCACTGTTTGATGCCCCACCAAAATACATTTTCCAGAATTGACCTCAATCCTCCATACTTGTCAGTTAAATAGTCATCACTTCCTCCTCCGAGAAATAGGTTTCCAAAGGTTCAAAACCTCCTGCTGGTGCCGCCGACAGGTGATCCGCAATCCTTTACCCTTTGATGGACTTTTGGGTCATCTAGGCGATGTCGAACTGTTGAAGGATTAACTGCCACTTGGATAACCAGCAGTTCAACATCGGCTTGCTGAAGATGTATTTAAAGGGATTCATCCTATAGATAAGTTGTATGGCCGTGTAGGTAATGTTGTAACCTCGTGGCTGCCCAAGCTAATGCACATCAGGTTCTTTCTATCAGGGTGTATTTCTACTCTCCGCAGCTGGAATATTTACTGAGATAATAAATCACCCTTTCTTTTCCCATATCATCCTTTTGCCCCAATAAGAAACCCATAGCATTGGAATTGATTGAGATATATATGAATAATGGAATTCCATCCCTTGGGGGTACCAAGATAGGTGCTTCAATCAACCTCTTCTGGATGGTGCGGAAAGCTTTCCGGCAGTCTTCATTCCATTTTCCCGAGGAGTTCTTTCTTAACAATTTGAAAATAGGTTCACAGGTTGCTGTCAACTGCGATATGAACAGGCTGATGAAGTTTATTCTTCCTAGGAAGCCTCGAATTTCCTTCTCAGTCTTTGGCTCAGGCATCTTTGTGATGGCTTTGATCTTGGCAGGATCCAACTCAATGCCCCGGTTGCTCACAAGAAATCCCAGGAGTTTACTGTACTTCACACCAAAAGCACACTTCGCTGGATTTAACTTCAAATTAAATTTTTGGAGTGGTTTAAACAACTTTCGAAGATGGGTGCAATGGTCATCGGCCTCTCTGGACTTCACGATGATATCATCCACATACACTTCGATCTCTTTATGCATCATATCGTGAAATAAGGTCATCATGGCCCTCTGATAAGTAGCACCAGCATTGGTAAGGCCAAAAGCTAGTCTTCGATAACAGAAAGTTCCCCAAGGGGTAATGAAGATGGTCTTTTCCCTGTCTTCTTCGGCAACCATAATCTGATGATATCTGGCAAAGCAATCGGCGAAAGAATATATTTTGAACTGTGCCGTATTGTCAACTAACACGTGGATGAACGGCACTGGAAAGTCATCTTTAAGGCTGGCCTTGTTAAGATCTTGATACTCTACACATACCCGCACCTTCCCCTAAGATTTTGGCACTGGGATTAAGTTGGACAACCATTCAGGGTATGTTGACATCATAATAATTCTCGCTTTGGACTGTTTGATAATTTCTTCTTTGACCTTCAGGCTCCATTCTGGTTTCAATTGTCTTAATTTCTGCTTGATCGGTTTGAACCCTTCCTTAATTGGTAGTCGATGGACAACTATATTGGTGGATCATGTCTTCATGAGACCAGGCAAAAATATCCTTGAACTGGGTTAGGAGTTTGATTAGTTCTTTTTCTTTGTTAAAGGGGAGGTTGGCTCCGATCTGTATCTCTTGGAGATTGTCAGGGGTTCCAATATTTATGGTGGAGGTTTGGTCAAGGTTAGGTTTAGGTTTATCTTCGACCTATGCTTTGATTTCCTCGGGCACCTCGTCATCACCCACTTCCTCTTGTTGGATCCCCATCAAATCAAAGTCCAATTCTATATCAAAATCATAATCATTACTCAAATTTGGCAAGTCATGAACATGGCTAGAAATACTCAAATTTGGAAACCTGAGACAAAAAACTTGATTGTTAAATATATACAAACGGTTGTCAATTACAAAAGGATTCAGCAGTTGATATAACAACAGGCAATAACAAGTTATAGATAAAATAAAATAGACATAAATATATAAAGGTAAAGCTCCCTGTCAACGGGATCACTTTTTGGTTTTACCCTTTTCGGACGATCTGAGGGGTGACCGTCCAATTACTAGTAGTTAGATCCTGGGGGATAGCTGAGATAGACGTGTTACTGGAGTTGTCGGTGTCTTCCAGGATGACCATAACTGATTTGGAACTGGTTCCTAGATCCTCCTTCGGGATGTTCACACTTCCTAGTTAAGGACCAGGAGGATGGGTTGATCATTCGACAGGTCTGACCCATTGGACTTCTTCAGGTTATCTTTAGAAAGGCAGAAGCTGCTCATAAATTGCAACTGAATCTCCTCCAAAAACTTCTTATCTTTGGCCATCCAAGCAGCATCTTTGAGAGGCTCTTCATCACCAATCTCCTGATGTCCGCTCTGATTGACTTTAGGGATCAGGAGGTTTGAGATAATAACGGGGACCTTCTTCAATGGCTCTTTAAATCTGGCATCACTGAGGTCTGGCTTGAGATGAATCAGATGGCTAACTGGCATATGCTTGTGAGGAAGACAATGTTTGGATCCACCAGAATATCCTAATCCAGCCCTTCCCAACTGCGTGGGTATGTGAATCGGGTTCTTGATTCCCTGGCCATTTATGCCCAATCCTCGGCCTAGTCGATGTCCTCTAAAAAGCATCTCCTGGCCAACTGCCATCACCTCTGGAGATATCTGGGGAGTTAATGCTGGCTCACCCACCGAGTGGTATCGTGGATTGCTTACTTCAAAGGCTTGAAAAATGGAGGGCTCAATACCCTCCTTCACGCTGATCAGGGGCATATCTCCCAGTTTATGGATAGGATAATCAGGTTCTGCACTGACAGTGACCAGATTTCCGTTGACAATGTACTTCAATTGCTGATGAAGAGTTGAAGGAACAACCTCAGCCATGTGGAACCATGGTCGTCCCAGCAATAGATTATATCCGGTAATGATCTTCAGGATTTGGAAAGGTATATTGAAGGTGAACGGGCCAATCTCTATAGGAAGTTAAATTTTCCCAACTGTATCCCTTCTTGATTCGTCGAATGCTCGTAACATTACATGGCTTTCCCGAATCCGATTCAGGTTGATCTTTATCCTATCCAGAGTATCCTGTGGATAGATGTTCAAGGATGATCCGCCATCAATTAGCACGCCTCTTACCACGTATCCAGATGATACGACAGCAATATGCAATGGTCTACGATGCCCAGTTCCCTCGGTCGGTATATCGTCATCGGTAAATGATATCACATTACTGTCCAATATATGGCTGATCAGGTGCTGGAATTTCTCAGTATCAATGATTTTGGGCAAGTGTGCCTCCTCCAATACTTGGATTAGGATTTGACGATGGTCGTCAAAAGCCAATACTAAATCCATAATGGAGATTTGATGTGGTTTTGCTTCCAACTGCTTCACCGTCCTTGCTTCGCTGTGCCCCATCTTAAGGAGGAATTCTACATTCTTTCCCGTGGATACCTTCCTCAATACCTTGGTTGTCGGTTTCAATAAATGCCCCAAAAGGAAAAGTGGATTCTCCTTAGGTACGATAGATGTACAATCGGGTGCCAATTTTATGCCTTCTTCATAATTCCAAGGTACCTTCTTCAGGCTAAGAATTGGGAGTTGTGGCCAAGGAGCCAACATCATGGGTTTTGGCACTGGTATCTTGAGAGTCGTCTTGTTTCTCTACTCAGATAATCCTTCTATGGTTATGGGTCCGCCCGACGCTCCTTCTATGCAAAGGTTAACAGCTACCATTCCTTCCAAATTCCTTGCCCCTCTAGGGTAGATTATCTCTTCCTCAGAGAAGATCTCAGTTTTACTTGTAAGTTCTAGCTCTCCTGATTTGATCAGATTTTGAATTAAATGTCGCAGGGCCCAACATTCCTCAGTGGCATGTCCAGGGGCATTCGAATGATAGAGGCAGGATCTAGAAGGATCGAAACACTTTGATCGCGGATCCGGGGGCGGCAAAAATTCTGTGATCTTTCCTTCCTCGATCAAGGTGTATAGAATTTCCTTCCTGGACTGCCCCAAGGGGGCGAATTTCCTTTTAGCGGCAAATTCTCGTCGGCTCTAAAGTTTGGCTTCCCTGGCCATCTTTTCTATCCATTTGTTCTGCTCTTGACAACGAATTCGATCCCTTCTTAAGGTTGGGACATCTTGGACGGATATAGTGTCGATTGGCCATGGTAGGACTTGGTCTATTAGCTGTCGGGTCAACTTATGTTGGTATATGACCAAATCTGCCAACTGATCAACTCGCGCTTTAATCGAGCCCAAGTCTTGCTCCACCCCATACTTCTCTTTGGGGTATCCCCATATTGCAAGGTCATGTGCAGAAGGTGCCTCTCCTATCTTCCTCAGGTATTTGAGGTTCTCCCTGCCTCCTGCACTGATCATGTTAATTCCTACCTCGATATGCTGGGGCAAAGGGTTGTTGTTGACATTTGGCTGCTCTGGCACTTTGACTATAATTTCCCCATTGTCAATCATGTTCTAAATCTTGTGTTTCAAAGTCCAACATTTCTAAGTATCATGCCCCGGTGAGTTGGAATGGTAAGTGCATTTCTTACTGGGATCAAATTGCCTTATGTTTGGATCAGAAGGTGGAGCTAGCTCAACGATCTTCTTCTGGGCGATCAATAGTGCTAATATATTCTCCAAAGAGTCCCCTAAAGGAGTGAATATCCTTCTTCGCTTGTTCTCCCCACCCTTTAAAGCTGTAGGATTTTGGGAATTCACCTGATAAGAGTTTTGCTTCTCGATAGGCGGACCAGGGCTCTTATTGGTATATTGCCCTTGCAGTATCAAAGAGACATCTTCTTCCTTCCTTTTTGATGCTCTTTTGGGGGCGTTCGCACAGTTTCCCGACTGTATATGCTCTGCTACGACTTCCAAGGCAGTGGGATCTTTAATTTTGCTAGACTTCAAACCCATTTCCGCCATTTCCCCATGTTTGATCATTTCGGAGAAGGATTTTCCTAACCCGGCGAGGACTCTCTCATAGAAAAAGACTTCTTGTATGTCGATGAAGGTTGTGACCATCTCACCTTCATCCATTGGTGGGTTAACTTGGGCCGCCATTCGCCTCCACCACCGTGTATATTCTCTGAATGACTCATTATTCAGTTTCTTGACTTTGGTAACCTAGTAGCGATCAGGTGCCATCTAGGATTGGAAACTATACTGGTTGAGGAAAGCATGGGCCAAATCTTCCCAACCTCTGACTTTGGAATTATCTATTCGAGCGTACCAAGTTTGGGCTTCACCAGTATAACTTTTCTAGAATAGTTGCATCCTAAGATTTTCATCCTCAGCGTAGGTTCCCAGTTCACCTATGTAGACTTTTAGGTGAGTATAGGGATCTCCGAGTCCGTTGTATTTCTCTAACTCTAGGATTTGAAACTTATCAGGGTATCTTACTTTTGGGAAAATAGAATAATTCATGCTCCCATGGGATCTTGTCCCTTTCATAAACTGGATGGTGTCCTCCATCTGCCTAACCTTCCTCCTGATATCTCCAGTGTCTTTATACTCCCTGAGGTCTATGATTTCCCGTGTCGTCTTCTGGATCGAGGCCTCCTTGGGAACTTCCACATCGAGGGGAGAGATAGGTGTGGACATCTGGGTATCACCATCCTTTTCTGGTATTTTCAATATCTCCTTACACAGAGGGTTCAGTCTGACTCTTATGCTTAGGTTCCTGAGATACTTTGCACTGTTCTCTTAACAGGGTCGTCATCTCGGCCATTTATTTCTTAAACTCCTCGAATTCATCTCGAGATATAGGGATGGGTTCAGATGAGCTTCCTTCAGCCATCTTGAACGGTGGTGAACGGGCCTTCTTGGCTCGAAATCGAGTTCTAGGACCAATCTTCACAAAATAGATATCTAGTTTAGACTGGATATTGGTGGACAAGGATGCATGATATGCTATGCATCAGTTTAATGGTTTTTTAATCTTTTCCTGCAACACAACGGGTTAGTCGAATTGATAACAGGATATAAAAGATATACAAATGACAGTTTCAGATGATTGCCATTTATATACGTGGAAGAGTAAAGAGGGTATGAAGAGGCCTACCACGCGTTTGGTTTATCAGAGGCTGACCTATCTTAAGGTTACTCTCACGAGCTTTTTAAAATTGGTTCCCAGATCTTCGCAAATTACTTGATGAAAACATCAATTTTTCAATTGGAGCGGATCTGAGTGGTGCATTTCCTGAGCGTCACAATGGAAACACCTAGAGGAGTCCAATAATAAGCAACCGACGGGATTGCCTCCTAATGGAGGTACCACACAACATACATTCACATACATTCACGTCCTCGCCGTATATAATATGATGACATTGTGCGAAGCACTAATATATTATGCGAGGCACTAATATAAACTTGCTAAACGATCGAGTCAATTATCACACACAAAGATCATTCACACAAAATGTACATGCAAAATGAAAATCAAAAAGATCGAACGCGGCTTAAGCCCTCTTTAATCCCCAGCAGAGTTGCCACCAGTCGACGTCGGGAAAATTCTGTGATGATGTCCGTCTTTCCTAAGTTTTGTGTTTGTTTGTTTTTACCCTTTTCCATTCGCTATATCTTTGGATTTTATTAAAGGGTGATGTTTTTAGGAAAGCGGTACCAATATAAGTGTCGACGACTTTGAAAAAGATTGATTTCATTATTTTATGATTGGACCGAATGAGACAGAGCTGTCAGTTGGTATGGTTTAAATGGATATACCAACTCATCCGAGTTTTAATAGTTTTCGCAAAATGGTCCAATGCGTGACTCCAAAATATTGCTCTTGAAACCCGAGATTCGTGAAATTCGGGGGCTAGGTTAAGCAGAGGGGAGGGGTTAGGCGCCCCCCGACTCCCGTGAAAACACGGTACCGCATCTTATTGATTTTCTGTGCATAAAGTGTGTGTATGTGTGTGTGTTTTATTTTAAAAGCTTTATTTATTTTTATTCTAAGTCTTTATTTTGGTGTATTTGAAAGTAGTGATGTACCTCTTTTGCGCCTAGGTACGAAGGATTTGATTTGACAAAAAAGTTCATTTTTAACAAGATATATGAATTGAACTGTTGTTTTGTAAAAACAAGGTTTTCAAATCCTTTGCCCGACTAGGAATCGAGGACTTCGATACTTCCTTTTATCTTTACGTTCATAAGGTGATCTACCCCGAATAGCTTTATTATGATTGAAAGCTCTTTGTGGTTTTATTAGAAATCATTTTGATGATATGCATGTAAACGTCAACAAAGGGTCGTATCATCATCAGGCATGAAAGCCATCTCGATGAAACCGAGCACCCACAATTAAAATTTTCACTATCACGGGATCTTGAATCCGACTTCTCGGGACTAACCCCTCGAGCTCGTCTTCAAGATCCAAATATTACATATACAATGATTTTTTAAGCTATTTAAACATTACATCATCAAAACTCGCCCATTATGGGAATCAAGTCGGGATCCATTCGGGGATCTCAACACCGGAATTCCTAGGCTCACATTATTTATGCGGGAATACATATATACAATGTCCTCGGCTTTGATATTAGATAATTTCATCGGTTGAAATGATGAGTAGGTTTTATACCTATGAATCCGTTGTTATTAAACTTAATTATTGATGTCTTTAAGTGTTTTTAGTATCTTTTTATTTGTTTTTGTGTTTATTTCTTGTAGGTTGGAGCTGGAGGGACAAATTAGTCATTTGGGAGAAGAAAAAGATCAAAAAATCATTAAAATTAGATCTAAGTGGCATTTTTGTAAATACGTGGTCCTGGTCAAGCGCCTAGGCGCTTGGAAATGACTTGAGTTGAGCGCCTAGGTGCTCTTGTGCGGGTAAGGATGGATTTTGCTACTTATGAGTTGGTTTTCGAAGCCAAAAAGGAATCTAAATGAGGGTTTTGACTAATACAAATAGGGGAAGACTTTAGAAAAAACGTATTGAGGAATTATCAAGACAATTGCAGAGAGAACAACGAAGGAAAACACGAAGGAGGATTGCAAGGGCTGAAGATCAAAGAGAGAGTATTGGAGCAAATTCAGAGTTTCTTCTTCTCTTCTCTAGTTTTATCTTTTGTAATTACTTGGGATGTTTGGATTATTAATTTGGATGATGTTTTTCTTTATTATTATGAACTAAACTTTAATTAAGATTGCAACGGAACTTGGTATGTAGTTTAAATTGAACCTTCCCATTGAATGAAAGTTGGTTTTTATTGAATTGTTTATTATATCTTTTGCTTATTGATTAATTGTTTGGCCAACAATTACTGTGATAATCTATAAAAAAAATTAGATGATGGAGTATAGATTTAGATCTGGTTATGATAACATCTGTTCATATAATCTGAATAGGGTTAATATGATTAGCATGTAGGATAGGAATATACCTAAGTGTCTTTTGTATCCATTGAAAGAATTTGTGCGTAAAACCATAATTAACTTGATTGACATAGGAATATAGTGAATTATTTAACTAGGGTGTTCCTTATAATTCTGTGTCTTAAGGATCGGATTTAGGAGGATTTGTTCACGTGTTTTTGGAGAAATTGCATGAATTTTATAAAGCATTCTTGGATAATGATTCATATTAATTAATTGATTTAAATGGGAAGTAAATTCATTTAAATGAAATACTAAGGGAAGTTGTAATCTTAACCTGTTAAATCTACATT
Organism: Panax stipuleanatus; assembly: GCA_020205555.1. Lineage (NCBI taxonomy): Eukaryota > Viridiplantae > Streptophyta > Magnoliopsida > Apiales > Araliaceae > Panax > Panax stipuleanatus. The sequence continues at coordinate 22,288,896 of CM035122.1, forward strand.
AATCTTGTGAACTTTGATCTTAGTTATTAATTTTGTTAATTTAGATTTTTATATCACAACCAATATTTCATAGTTTAAAATAAGATTAACTGAATTAAAATTTATAATTGATAAAGGTTAATCTATTTCCTCGTGGGAACGATATTGTAATGACCGTGAAATTTTAAACTTCGTTATTAGTTAAATATGTGATTTAATTTTAATGAGTCAGTTTTGTGAGCTCATTTAAACCTTATGTGATTATGTGGTTATGTGAATTTATGCCTATGCGAATAAATGCTAGGATTATATTAAAGGGAGTCACTAATGGTCTAATTAAATTAGTGGACTAGCCCTAAGTTTTATATCAAAAGAATTGATAGGATGATTATTAATTAAATATTCAATTTGCTTGAATATAGTGAAAGGATTAATTGGGATTACAAAGGATAAACGATTAACGAGTAATTAATTGATAATATGTCGATTAACTATTATTATGAGAAAAAGTATATTAATGAATAAAGAATTAATAAATATAATGAGATTATATTTAACCGCATTAATTATTTTATACAAGTATGCGATATATTAAACCTATAATATATGGTGGTTACCTTTATATTATATAAAGTGTAATGTGGCTATATATTATATATAGTAAGATTGATAAATTGAATGTGTGCATAAGGGCATGTAACAATGTGTGGATAGACATTAATATATAACCCTATTACCATAGAGTAATATCAATAAACAATTGGTATTTGATAAATGATTTCAATAAGTTATTAATTGAAATTATAACCATTGTGATAATGAATAATGATAATACCTAATTAAATTATAGTTGGAAAATGTACATGGATTATATGTATGTACCCTACTTGATACATTGTAATTAGAAATTTCATGTGTAATTCATTATAACCTAAGTTATATGATATGTAATATGTATACTTGATGTGGCCTTAGTGAGCATGGTAGAATATACATATATAACATTAGTAAGTTATATTGCAAGTTACTGAGTTATATGCACATTGTCCCAATATTAGAGTCACTCTTCCTCAATTTCCTCTTCACGTGTATACCCACATGGCTACACTACTCTATATCTTCCTCAATTTTAACAAAGCTAGCTAATGATTTCAAGAGGTGTGGAATTCATGATGAATTCACCAACTATTCAACTACCATTCCTTATCCATTATGCATTCTTGAAATCCTTTGATTTAATTTGAAAGAGAATTGCATTATCTGGTTATTCAATTTTCCTATAAATTAGCTCTTCTCCTTCTCATTTTGAATTGCTGAGATTTTCATACAAGTATAGAATTGATAGCATTTATATTGAGAAAGTTATCAGTAAGGGAAAATTGTTATAGCAGCAGAGGTATATCATTTCCCATTCTTGTTCTTCAAATTCTATAAAATGCTAAGTTCTTGATTCTTTGATTAAGCATGAATTGTATGATAAGTTGATTTGAAAATTCTTATTAGTTGCTATATTAGCTTACAAGTATAATAGAACTATATTACATTGTGGCTGGAACGAATTCGTATAAAAATTTCTGAGTTGGGTTTATAGTTTTGCCGAAGCAGGCTTCTTCTGTCTCTGGCCGAAGCCCTGCGCAGCTGCGCCAGTTTTGAACTGGCCATCGGCATAGCTGCGCTAGGCCTGAACCAGAGTTTCCTGTTTTCTGCTGCAACCTGCTATGTGATAACTTGTTGATATTGTTTAAGGCCAGCATGAAAACTGGTATAACTCCTATAAACATGTTCCTTGATACAACATGCATGTTTATGGCCATGATAGCATATACTATTGATAAAAAGCTTTCTAGTTTAGAAGTGAACTTAGAATGGTTAAAGTGAACTTCGTCGCGAACATATCATGTGAGCATTCTGATTTTTGTGAACATGATCGTATAGTCTATATTGACATGAAATGTATGTTTAAAGTGTTGAACACACTAGCATACTTGATTGAAAGTTAAGACGATTTCAAAGATAAGAAACTTAAAGACTTTTTGAAGTGAACTTGACCAAGACATATGTCTTGTAATTTCTGACCATTTAAATACATTGTGCGGTTTAGCTAAGTGTTCAAAGATAAGTGAGTTATGATTTCAAGACACTTTGTTTATACTAAATGACCTTTGTGGACTTAGTGTAATTTTAAAGAAAACTTAGGATTTCGAAGCTAATATCATCAATTACCATGTGAGTTACGTTATGATCATGCAAGCATGTATATTAGGATTCATTATGCCTATAGACATGGTGACGTGAGAATCATTTTGGTTAAACATGGATATCACCTATGCACACGTATTCAAGAAATGAATTTCAAGTATGAACTATGTGATTAAAGTATATGTGTAGTATACGCACAAGCATGACTACCTAGCATTGTTTAGCCTCGTTATGTGGTATTATGACTTTAGTAGTGGACCCTTGAAGCATGAACTTGATTTTCTTAAAGTGTAAGAATGGCCGGCATTAAACCTTATAACCTTGAGTTATGGACAGAACCTTGCAATATGTGTATCTTAAACTGTATTGCATGCTTAAATTGAAGTGCTATGTGTTCAAGCCTATATTAATGCATAGAGACTAGATATTCTATAGTTATTAAATATAAGACAAGATTAGATGTTTATGGACTTAGGCATAATAAATTGACTTACGTGAACTACGTGATAAACCTATCTGATGATTAGATTCTTGGAAGTGTAGACTCATATTAGTTTACATATACTAATTGAGAGACTGACTTGTTAATGTTAGGTCGTTTCAACGCAGTTTAATTAACACTAGAATTATTTGTAGCTGAGCAAACAGGCAAGTATCCTATCCTATTCATTTACTTTATGCAAGAAATCTATGGTTTGAATGCAAGTTCTCTAACTTACACAAACTCGTATAATGTGCAAGTTTCCTAACTTCATTTGATTGTTATATTGAAAGCAAGTTTATGAACTTCACTCTTTATTTTGTGCAAGTTCCCTATCCTTCTCATATTGTATTGAGCAGGTTATTATGGTGTTGCAAGTTATTATTTAAGCTTGAACTTTATTTTCAAGCATGCTTTAGGTGGTTTAATTACTTTACAATTATTCCACATCGATCTTATTGACACTCGCACTTAGTGCACTTAAGTTCGTACAGTCTTGGACTTGTACATTGTTTAAAGTTCTATAATTCTTGAACTGTGTCAGATAGAGTCTGAACCCTCATTCGGTCAGACAATTATATAAAATTTTATAAAAGCTATCCAAACCAATTGATGGTAGGGATTCTTAGACTGAAAAGAACACCCCTTATATATAGAGGAGTACCCCAGTTATCTACTATAAGATACAAATAGCAGAGTTGAATGTTATGCATATACATGGCATACGCGAGGCTGATCCCCGCAAGTACTTATTCTGTAGCCAGTAACCAAAGGGTCAATCAGCTATTGATTTCGTTGGAGTTTTATAGTTCGAAGTCTACTTGACTATCAGTTATTCTAAAAGCAATCATTATTCTTGCTTTCGATATTCATATTGTTGAATTCATTGTCAGATATTTTTTATTCATCATGATATATCCTTTATTGTTGTATTTAAACTTGCTGAGCAAACTTGTTCCTCATTCTTGCTATATCATGACTTCTATTGCAGTTAAGCCCGAGACTTCAGGGAAGGACAAGGGTAAAGGAAAGATGTAGAAATAGTTTGCAAGGAGCAGACTTTATCTTTATGTTTAATTAAATTACTGTTATGTAATATGAACCCTAATGATTATTCTAGGGCATGTTTGTATGTTGTATTAAGGTTATCGAATCTTGGGACTAGTAACACCTTTTGAATGAACGATATACGTTTATTATATTCCGCATTTAGTTATTGTATGTTGTTTAGAGGTGGATATTTGTATTGTATCGTGACGACCGAATCGGGGTTAGAGAACCCGGATTTGGGGGTGTCACAGATATCCTTGCTTCCTAAATATTACAATTGAACGTGTATACTTGCGTGTTAAAGTACTATTAAGAAATTAGGCAACAAGTTTTTGTCAAAAACTTGTTGGGTAAAATCTACTTACCTACAACACGCAAGTATACGTGGTCAACAAGTAATAAAGTGAAAGTAAAGTATCGTTCCCACGAAGAATTATTTAACAACTATCACCAAGTACTAACCCGTAACCAACTCAATCTTATCTAAACGAATGAATTAACAATATATATAATTAAACTACTACTAATCACGACTAGTTAAATTAAGATTATGGAAATTTAAGATCACAACTTCACTTATTGCTTCATTTAAAGTAAAACACTTCACATCAATTATTCTCACTATTCTGAATTGTTAATCAAGAACACTAAAGCAGATATAACCACCTTCCGATGCATTATACCCATACTAACTCGCATCCATAGATGATAGAATTAAGCAAGACACCCTAATTAACTAATCCCCTATATCTCTATTTGAATTACAATTAAAAAGAATTTAAAGCACAAGTTCTCTATTAGATTACATATGACGCATAGATATTCCTATCATATACGTGAATTATGAATTCCATCTACGCAGAAATCATAAACATATGCTATTATGATCAGATCTAAACCCATATGTCATCTTCCAAATTCATATAGATTATCACGGTAATTGATGGTCAAGCAATTAAACAGTTAAGTCCAAATCACAATAGACAATCTCAACAATAGATCAAAACAATTAATAAAGAAGCATATTAAAATAAATTACACAATAAGATCCATTGAAATCTTAAATAAAAGAATTAGTTCATTATTATTGAATTAAAACCAAGAATCCACAATTGAATACACATTAAAAGATAAAAAGAAGATTAGAGAAGAGAATTGAATCTGTCGTCGGTCAACAAATCTCCTGCTCCCTCTTGCTCCTGCTCTTGCTCTTCAATGGCTCCAAGTGCTTCAATCTCCAAAATTCCCTTTCAACTAGGGTTTGTTATTTTATTTAAAAAACTAAACTAAACTAGTAATAATAATTGAACTATCTAATATTATATATATATATATACATACTCAGCTGCTGAGTGGCCCCCTCTTTTGCAATAGGTCAAGTCCCTTCCTTATAACATGTACCATATCCGAATAGGAAAAGGCTCCAGCTACTTGCGTCTTTTAAATATATCATGCAATACTCGCGGCCCCCACATATCTCCAATTACTAGCCCATCTGTTTGGGAAAAAAAGAATATGCCAGCTGCTCCATCTCTTTTTGTATCCGATTCAAGTCTCTCTTTTATTTCTAATATATCTGCAGCCCACATCTCTCTAACTAGCAAGCCCAAAGTTCAAGTAAACCAAGGACATCAGCTGCCCCACTTATTGCTTCTGTGTCCAACTCGTCAAAAGAAATCACCAGCTGCAGATTTGCGCCTCTCCACCCGAGCGGAAGGATTGCTCTTGACAGCCCCGCCCCAGCGGGGGAAGCTACTGGCCAGCCATCAATTTTTGCCCAGGACCCGCTCCAGCAGGAGAAATAATACTATGGGCCCTGCCCCAATGGGGGAGCTCCTTGGGTATGCTAAAAATGAAGCTTTCATGCTACTTCTTCAAATATTTCACTTCCTGCACATGGTAGCATAAATTCGAGGTAATATGATAGCAAAAACACTTGAACACAACAAGAATCAAGCTCTAAAGAATATCAATTCGTAGGTATAAAACCCATTCATCATGAAATCACCGTTTCAAGCTATTTCGGCCCCCTTTCGCCTCTAGATACAAATCTAGGGATATACGGGGTAACCGGGACCATTTAAAGTAATAAATACATAGATCTACCATGGATCCAAACCGATCTAGCACACGGGGTAAAGCTTCATGCTTAATAACCTCTTAAAAGCTAGATTCGGCTTAGATCTAGGTAGATCTAGCCTCCGTACTCGATTTACAACGCAATAAGCACAATATAATCGATAAAAACGTAATATCTATCAACTATTACACAATATGCTTATAAACAACAAGATTAACTAGATTTAAATAATATATATCATCAATCTAGTATATTAAGCAAGATTTATAAAGAACGAAGCCAAAAAGAATGTTTTTTCACCTTGGGGGACGCGTGAACAAGCGTTTGAACTACCGTGGTCAACGTAGAATACTCCCGGGACTTCAAGTAGGTGCTAAATGAGATGAATAAGCTTCAAGTTGGTGATTACAAGTTCCACTCGAGCCCTTCTCTCTCTAAAATGTCTTTTCTCTCTCTAAAACTCTCTCTTCTTTTTTTCTAAATGAACTAAGGTGGGGGTTTTAAGATGGCCTAGCCAGCCGCATAAATAGTACGGCTAGCCGCATATATGTATGCGGCTAGGCTAGGTGGGGTCCTTCATCTCGAAGTGTGCTTCTGTGGTCCCGGTTCGGAGAAAGTTGACCAGCGCAGACTGAGCTTTCAGAAAGTCTGTGCCGAATGTGGCGGAATCCAATCGAGTCTGACTGAGTCGGGGTCCGGGAAGATGATGCTGATAGCTGAGAAGTATCTTCTTGTTCTCGACGGCAGTTAGCTGGCTTATCGTCAATGGCACACATTTTGAGGTTTGCTGAGTTGGTTTCCGATTGACACTGTCTCAACTTGGCGACCCTTGTTCGGTTCACGACATGTTCGGACGTCATTGGTCTATTGAATCTTTCACGGGGTCGTCTCCGGGATGACCTGGCTCTTTTGCCCTACCTTGGGGTTGTCTCCGTAGTAAAATTACGCTTTTGCCCTTCTGCTAGGTTAGTACAAAGAAAACAAAATTTTGAGTGTCTACACCTGCATTGTAAATTCGTGGCCTTTTACAGCTTTTATATATATATATTTATATTTCAGTCGAGCCTGGATTAGAAATTTGTGGCTCTTTACAACTTTTATAAATATGTATATATATATATATATTTACATTTTTCGTCGGGCCAGGATTGGAAATTCGTGACCCTTTACAGCTTTATATATATATATATATATATATATAATTTATTCATCGTGATTAAATATTTGCTTTAAATATTCATTTGATATGAATCTGCACTGATGTAAATATTGTGGATTAGATTTATCTAAATCTAGCCCTTTCTAACTTTCCAAAGGTTAAAAATCGGTCAAACCGGAATCGGAAAGCTAGAATGGCTAAGATTTATTTAAATCTAGTTTTTTCTAGCTTTGTATATATTAAAGCAACCACGTGACCCTAGATTTATATCTAGTGGAAAAGGGAAGCCTTGGCTACGCGCATGCAAGTATTTAACTGATGAATCTTTTGTTTTGCGATGTCTATAGTACAATTTGTACTATATGTCAATATATTTGTTGTGCATGTTTTTTGATATTCTCTGTGAGCCTAGGAATCGTGGGATTAATGATCAATCACACTGATCTAAATCTGATTCCCACGATGGACAACTCCACATTGTAAACATATCCTGCCAGATTTTTTATAAAATATACATCCGAGGGACCTTAAAACGGTTATCTAGATTTAAGGCCTCAAACATAGTGAAATATGGTTTGTAGTGCTAGAGTCACTTGGATGGCTTTCATGCCCATAAGAAGACCAACACTTGTATATACATTCTATGGTCGAGGATGCTTTGCATCTCGACAATCAACATCTAAATCAAGCTAAAGGCTAAATAAAATAAAAAATGGAAGCATCAACAGGCTTCAATTCCTATGCAAGCATAAGGGTTTGAAAACCATCTTTAAAAAAAATGACATTTTTATATCTTGTCTAAAAAAGGACTTTTCAAACAAATCAAACCCTTCGTATATAGGTCCAACGAAACACGGCACTACTTTCAAATCAAACGTAGGCTCAATTAGTTCCAGAATACATACACATTGCAAATAAAAAAGGGAAATATTGAAAAGATGCGGTAACCATGTTTCACAGAAGTCGGGGGGTGCCTAACACCATCCCCCCGCTTAACCAAGCCTCCGAACTTTAAGAATCTCGATTTCCAAGCCAAGTTTTGACAGCGTCAAGTAATTGGGCCTACTTGCAAAAATCAAACAAAATTCGGTTGAGTTGGTACAACCATTTCAGAATATACCAACTGGTAAACTCTGTAAACCTTTCAAAATCGTCAACATGATACATGTTGACCTTTTTCTAAAAATTTCACCCTTCATAAAATAGATAAGACAAACAAGGGTAAAAAACAACAAAATTTAGGGAAAGGAAGATATGTCCAAAGAGAAGATTTTTTTCCAACGTCAACAGGTGGCGAATCTGCTGGGGACAGTAGAGGACTTAAGCCGCGTTCAAATCTTTTCAAAAATTTCCCCTTTTTATCTGCATATGTGTGGATGCTGCATTTTTTTGTTAAATGGATGTGAATAAATGCTTTACTGCTTTATGTTAGTGCTTCATACAAATGTTATCATTTTATACGGTGAGACACGATGTATGTGAATGTATGTGTGTGAATATACCACGTTCAAATGCTTTATGTTGGCGGAGCTGGTCGTGTATCAACGTCAGATAACCAGACAACTGATAAATCAGACCAACCAGTATGAAGCAAGTCCCTCCTATACCTGAAATTAGTCCCATTTCCATGAGGGATCATTATCGATTTCATGAGTGTGAACCCTGGTCCGACAAGGTGGCCAAGGAAGAGAAGTTCCAAGCTAATAGGGAATTCGCCTTCCAAAGGAATTTCACTAATTTGAATCAGCCTATGAAAGAAATCCTCCAAATGCTGATCAATGAGGGGATGGTTACGAATTTGTTACCCCTGGTGAACCCTCTATCCAGGAAGTTCAAGCCTGATCGAATCTGTCAGTATCATTCCAACGCGCCCGATCATGACATCGAGGATTGTTGGGGACTTCGTCACCTGATTCAGAATTTAATTGAAAGTGGTGAACTGATGAAGGCAAATCAAGATTATGGTTATCTCGATGATGAGGCACTCTTTAATCCCATGGCATGGAATCAGGAAGTAGTAGCTGTAATTTCCTGTGAGAAGGATATAGCTATAACACCCCTGATACTGCAAGGGAAAGGGGTCCAAGAAGTATAGAATCCTATGAGAGTTGCGGTGCCCGAACCTCTAATAAAGCCATTCAGGCCTCAATATCCTGTGGTCAGCTTGAAAAAGGTCCCATGGAACTATGGGAAAGATGAATGTTCAACATCGAACAACATTGCCAGTAAATCAAAGGAAAACCCGCTATACCTGCCACAGGGGGTGATTAATTCAGTCATTAAAGCTAATGAGAGAGTGGCAGAAGAGAAAATTGAAGAATTCCTCAGCAAAATGGGGCATAATGAGATTAAGGTGGTGCAAAGCTTGAAAGAGGCACCCAAACAGATATCCATCTTGGATATGGTCTTACCCTCAGAGGATCATCACAAATTTCTGGTGAAAGTACTGGAGGAAGCACATCTGCCAAAGACGGTGTATGCCGAGAAGTTTCGTCACGTGATAGAACACATTTTCAACAGCAATGTGTTATCTTTTACTGATGATGATATACCTGCAGAAAGGACGGGTCATTGCAAGTCACTGCACATAGCAATGATGTCATCAGGGTATGTGATCGGAGGTGTGCTGATAGATGGAGGATCGTCTTTGAACATCTATCTCTACGACACCTTGGAAAGAATGAAGATCAATCCAAATCGGATCCGGACCAGTCATGTAGTTATATGGGCTTTCGATGGATCTCGCCGAGAGGCTGTGGGGGAGATTGAGCTTCCACTAGAGATTGGTCCCTATACTTTCTATATATCCTTTCAAGTACTCAACATTACCACTAGATATAATTTGTTGTTGGGGAGAACGTGGATCCACCTGACAGGATCAGTTCCATCCACCCTTGATCAGCAACTCAAGTACATCATTAATGGCATTCTGATAACCGTAAATGCCAAGCAAGAATATCCGGTGTGCACACAGAGCGATATACCAGTAATTAGTCTTGATGAGGGGGTTGAGCCTGTCAGTTTTCAAGCTTTGGAGGTGAGTAATACTCAGTACCTACCTATTGGGGCACCAGCTTTGAAACCAAAAGTTTCCCCCGAAGTAATGACGGTTGGTCAGGAAATGGTATCCTTGGGTTTCCTCCCTGGAAAAGGGTTAGGGAAAAATCACCAAGGAATCAAGAGTCCGATGCAAATCCCAAGCTAGTCAGGGAAAGCCGAATTGGGCTATTCATCTGGATCAAACCATCAGAACCCACACAAGCATCCAACGGTTCCTGCTTCCACTATCCTGCTGCCAAACCTCACTGATACAGGATTTATGAAACCAATGAGGAAGATTCCTGCTTTTGTGTCAGGCATGCTGTTTCCTCCAATCAAACTAATTAGTGAGAGAAGAGTCCTAAAGCCTGATAGGGAAAGCAAAAATGGGGAAAATAAAAGTTCCTGCATGAAGGACGAGACCCATTTACCAACATGTATTTTTTGATGCACTATAAGGGTATGAACGATGATATCCCAAACAGTGATGAAGAAGATCAGATCCGAATTCCTTGCATCAAGAGGGATAGGGGTAGTAGTTCAAAGAAGAACCCCGACCATGATATAAAGGATGTCTCAGTCATCATCAAAGAGGAGACAGATGAGCAAAACTCCTTTATCCTCCCTATTCATGAAGACTTGACGTTGGATAATTGGAGCAGCACCCCATGCCTCATTCAAAAAGGGTAAAAGGGCAGAAAGTCCATCTGCCCTAAAGCATGTATTTATTTACTGCTTATTTTTGTTGCACAGCTATAGCAGTTACTTTTGTCATGCTTTTGCTAAATGCTTTGTATGATTAAACAGTCTAATATATTAAAGTGAAAGCATTTTGTTTTTAGAACTCCAGAATTGGATTTGTTTGTCCCTGCTGATGAGATGCCAACTTTTCACAATGACTACAACTTTGATGTAGAATTGGACTTCGACTTGATGTGGATTGATCAAGAGGAGATAGATGACTATGAGGTGCCCGAGGAAATCAAAAAATGGGTTGAAGACAAACCCAAACCAAACCTCGATCAAACCACCACCGTCAATATCGGAACCTCAGAAAACCTTAAAGAAATCCAGATAGGCATGGACCTTACCCAAGACCAAAAATCTGACCTGATTGAACTCAGTTTCAAGATGTGTTTGCATGGTCGCATAAAGACATGATTGGCTTGTCCACTGACATTGTCATTCATCGATTTCCCATCAAAGATGGATTCAAGCCAGTTAAGCAAAAGCCAGGCAATTGAAACCTGAATGGAGTCTGAAAGTCGAAGAAGTGGTTGTCAAGTAATTCAAAGCCGTTATCATCATGGTATCAACATACCCAGAGTGGCTGTCAAACATAGTTCCCATGCCTAAGCCTGGAGGGAAGGTACGAGTGTGCGTGTATTACCAGGATTTAAAAAAAGCTTGTCTCAAAGACAACTTCCCAGTACCTTTTATCCACATCCTGATAGATAATATGACACAGTATGACATGTATTCTTTTGTGGATTGCTTTACTGGATACCATCAAATCATGGTGGATGAAGAGGACAGGAAGAAAATAGCCTTCATCACTCCCTGGGGAACCTTCTGTTATAGGCGTTTGTCTTTCGGCCTTATCAATGTCGGTGCTACATATCAGTGAGCCATGATGCCCTTTTTCATGACATGATGTACAAGGAGATGGAGGTTTAGGTGGATGACATCATCGTCAAATCCCGGAAGAAGGATAACCACATCAGCGATCTCAAAAAGCTTTTTAGCAGGTTGCGCAAGTACAACATAAAGCTGAATCCAGCCAAATGTAATTTTAGTGTCAAATCAAGAAAGTTGTTGGGATTTCTAGTAAGCAACAGAGGCATTGAGCTGGATCCCGCCTAGATTAAAGCCATCGCCGAGATGCCCATGCCACGAATAGAAAAGGACATAAGGGATTCTTGGGGAGAATCAATTTCATAAGCAAATTCATCTCTCAACTCACGGCAACGTGTGAACCCATCTTTAAGCTGCAAAGGAAGAATTCCTCCACGAAATGGAATGAAGATTGTTAAAAAGCTTTCCTTTCCATCAAGAAGCAGTTGATCGAAGCACCTATCTTGGTACCCCCAAGGGATGAGGTTCCCCTATTTTTATGTACCTATTCGTCAATACCAACGCAATGGGCTGTATGCTAAGACAGAAAGATGATAAAAGCAAGGAAAGAGCTATCTATTACCTCAGTAAAAGATTCAGCAGCGGCGAGCAGAAGTACACCCAAATTGAAAGCCCTTGTTGTGCATTAGCATGGGCCGCCATGAGATTACAACATTAACTGCATGAACCCATGACTTACCTCATATCCCGCATGGATCCACTGAAGTACGTATTCAGTAAACCAATATTGAATTATCAATTATCTAAATGGCAGTTGATCCTCCAACAGTTTGACATTGTCTACGTGACTCTAAAGTCCATCAAAGGTCAAGGGATTACAGATCAATTAGCCGAAGCACCATCAGGGGATTTTGAACCCTTGGAAACTTATTTCCTGGATGATGGAATCATGATAATTCAACAAATCCCTCAAGAAATTATAGTCCATTATTGGAAAATGTATTTTGATGGAGCCGTAAACATGGAAGGTGCCGGAGCTAGGGCAGTCCTTGTCTCTGGTACGGGAAAACAATATCATGTGGCTATCAAGTTGTAGTTTGTCAACACCAACAACACGGCTGAGTATGAAGGCTGCATAATGGGGTTGAAACTTGCCCAATCCATGGGTATTAAGCATTTACTAGTCTTTGGGGATTCTAAGTTGGTTATCAGACAAACCATCGGGGCGTATCATACCAAAGAATTGCATTTGCTGTCGTATCATCGGTAAGTTATCAAGATGTCCATGGATTTTGAAGAGATAACCTTCCTCCACCTCCCTCGAGGGAGGAATGACTTCGCTGATGCATTGGCAATGTTGGCTTCCTTGATCCACGTATATGATAAGAGGGGAATTCCTGACATCAAATTCACAAACCAAAAGGCCCCATCATATGAGAATTACATTGGAGAAGTATCAGATGAAATACCTCCTATCAAACAGCCTTGGTATCAAGATATAAAAGAATATATCCGAGATGGATCTACACCCGCTGGGGCAAGCCAAACCGAAAGGAAGCGAATCCATAAGATGGCTATGAATTTCTATCTGAGTGGGGATGGACTCTATAAAAGGGATGTTGGAGTAGGCCTTGTAAGTTTCCTTGATAAGTATCAAGCCCAGAGACTGATGGATGAAGTCCACGACGAAGTCTGTGGTCCACACATGAGCGGTCATTTGCTGGCCAGGAAGATATTAAGAACCGGGCATTACTGGATCTCTCTCAAAGCTAACTGTGGTGATCACGTCCGAAGATGCTACCAATGCCAAGTCCATGAAAATGCCATACACGCCCCTCCAAATGAACTGCACAATATAAGTTTGCCATGTGGGGAATGGATGTGATTGGGCCAATAGAACCCAAAGCCAGCAATGGTCATCAATTAATCTTCACCATGATCGATTACTACACTAAATAGGTTGAAGCTGCCTCTTTTCCCAAAATCACCAAATAGGTAATCATTAGTTTCATCAGAAACAATGTCGTCTGTCGATATGGACAACTGGAGGTGATCGTATCAGATAACGCCAAAAATCTAAACAATCAGATGATGAGAGAGTTATGCAGCAAGTTCCATATCAAGCATCTCAATTTCGTCATCTATCAGCCCATGAGGAATGGTGCTGTTGAAGTGGCCAACAAAAAATATCAGGAAGATCACACAGAAAATGTCCGCTAATCACAAAGGATGGCCTGACCTATTGCCTCTGACTTTGCTAGCATATAGAACTTCAATGCGTACTTCTATTGGGGTTACCCCCTACTCATTGGTCTATGGCATGGAAGCATTACTTCTCATAGAAGTAGAAATGGAGTCCCTGAGAGTGTTAATAAACGCTCAGATGGAGGAAGACCAGTGGTTGCAAGAGCGATACCACCAGTTGTCCCTGATAGATGAAAAGAGGGCAACAACCATCTTCCACAGGCGATTATACCAACAAAAGAATTCTCGGTCATATAACATGAAAGTTTGACTCTGATAATTCAAAGAGAATGACTTGGTACTGAAGAAAGTTCTGGCCAGTCAAGATGAAGCCAAAAGAAAGTTTGCCCCAAATTGGGAAGGCCCTTTCATTGTCAAAGAAGTGTTAACAGGAGAAGCCATCAAATTACAAGAAATGAATGGGAAAGAATTTCCCCAACTCATCAATTCAGACACTGTGAAAAGGTACTATATCTGAAACACCTGCAAGCCATCATCCTGATCCTGTGAATCAATCAAATCATCTCGGGTTTTCACTAGAAGCTTGAACTACGAATGACCTGATCTCCCTCAACCCGGGTGTACTTAGGCAGCCATTTACGGTGCGGTCAAACCAAACAAAAAATTCAAAAACCCATCAAACCAAACTCAAACCCAAAAGAAACACTTCTCAAACCATTTAAGCAAAGCTTGAACTACGAATGACCTAATCTCCCTCAACCCGAAGTACGTAGGCAGCCATTCATGGTGCGGTCTAACCTTTAAGAAAAAACACCAATAAAACAAGTCCCAAGACACTGAAACCCTATAAAATCTAAATACTATCAAGCCTCCCAGGTCAACAGGCCCTGCTGAGGTATTCTTCGACATCTCAATGTCAATCCACCAAGGAAAAGCTCATGATACATCAAGACAGCAAGTCATGAAAAAAGTGGTAATCACTCAGAAATGACAATACATATCCAACAGGGAAGTGAATCAAAATATATTTCTCTGTTATATAATACTGTTTGATATATACAATGTACGTATCTTGTACATGACAAAAATGGCTGATCTAATATATGCAAGAAAATCAAAGCTAGTCTATAAACCCATGGATAAACGGGATAGCAAGGCCAACATGGCATCCCTCTCAGAAGATGGAGGAGCAGCTGTAAGCTCATGTCCCACGGTCTCCATGCGAGAAAGAATATCCACAGCCATCTGCATGGTGCTGCTATGACCATCTATGAAGGTACTTATATCTGCGATAAGGCTATTTGTATATGACCTGAGTGTAGTGCTATCGGCAATATCAACATCCCGAGTAGCTAGGGCCTCATCCATCTCAATATAGGAGGCATCCCGGGCGACTAAAGCCTCCTCAATCTCAATAATAGCTGCATCCCGAGTAGCTCGAGCCTCGTCTCTATCAGCAAAAAGTGTATCCCTGCTAGAAAGGGCTGTCAACATCAGCGCTCTAGCTTGATCCCTCTCAAAGGTCATCCAAGCTAACGAATAGATAAGAGCTGGATCTGTCCCAGTAGGAACGCTCGGAGGGTCACTGCCTAAAGCTGCTATCAAACCATCAAATAGTTCATCCTCAGTGGGAGAATCAGGATCCTCCGTAGGCTCCTCCTAGTCAGAATTAATGCTCGGAGCTGACTGGATAACCGTAGCCAATGCAATATCTGCCTCCAACCATGCCGAATACTCTGGTGAACGATCTGGATGGCTAGTAGAAAAATTAGCCTTCTCCCTATGAGTTCAACATAAATAAGTCCTGATAAGGTCAGCTGACGACAAAGATGAAGCTGATATCCGCTGATCCATAGCCCCCTCAAAGTGGTGAATGCTCTGAAACTGATCAAACTGGCCCATGACTATCAGCAGATGATATATGGTCACCCCCCTCAAACCCGCCAAGGGCAGATAATCCTTGCCAACTGCATGAGTGATAAAGCTGTAAGGGAAACTAAGCCCTGAGTAGGGCAAGATCAAAAATGGATGCTCGATCACCAATAAAAAGGCCAACTAGGATGTCGCATCTGTACACTCTACTGGCTGAAAAGAGTAGTTCATGGCTATCTAATGAGTAAAGCAATACCCGTGATGTCTGAAGGTGCCGATAGAACTCAAGTGTGCCATGAACCATACGTACAGTAAAACGGTGCTACCCCTGAAAAATCCCTCTGGATGGGTATTATAGAATGTAGCCGACCTTAAGGTCTCGGCTAATATCATTGACAGGATAGTATAACCCTGTCTGAGAGCACGAACCACTACCATCAAGTGAGTTTCCAAGTGGTCCATATATAGTGGCATATACAAATAAGTTATGACATACATTAACAGAACGTCCACACGTGCAAACTTCCACTCATCTGCGGGGATGATGAAGTCTCCTGAATATCGCTCGTAGCTGTCCAGTCGGCCAAAGCGATCGATCTAAAAGTCCAGGGACACCACATATCCCACAATAATCTCCTTAGTGATGACTCTGCCATCTCAGACCAGTCATAGTAATGAATGGACGTCTCATGTCACTAATGGTTGTCCTGGCATAGGGCAGATCTAATGCCAAACCCGTGAGATGCTCATACTCCTCCAGTATAGGAGTTAACTCATGAAGGCCAAATCTGAAAACCTGGTGCTCGGGTATCCAGCATGATAACTTGCTGTCCATAAAGCCCCATGGAACCTAAAAATCTAGAATGGACAAAGAATGCCCCAACATCTGATCAAGTGTCCCTCTAGATGTGGGGGGCAGACTATCATACCAAGACCTCAATGAAGATGCTATCAAAGAATGTGGCAGATGCTCGATATGGCTGACGATGGATGAAGACATCTGTATAACCGTATCATGAGACCATCCAGGGGTCAAATCTAAACTCACCTGTCTAAATGCATATCCATAACATAATACATGAATAATGATAATGATAAATGATAATAGGATGCAATAGATAGGAATTATCATGCATTTCTAAATACACTATCTACTAAAAGCATCATCTCTGTCAGCTCATAAAGTGCAAAATTAAAAAGTACAGGGAAATGGGGCACAACCGCCCAATAACTAACAGAGGCCTATCAAAAGACATAACGAGAAATGGGGCACAGCCGCCCACTATCTAACAGAGGCCTATCAAAAGATATAGCGAGAAAAGCTATCAGAAGAAATCTATAATATCTGTATCAAGGCGATCGACCTACTGCAGCTCCTTCTGAGTCACAGAATCTCGGCCAGTGGGAATGTTCGGTCGATACAGAGGAGGATCGGCACCTGCATAGCTGCTAGAAAATGGATCTGCTGAGGGGCCAACTCTGGAGCTGGAAGGATCAAACGAATCTACCGTTGATGGATCCCTGCCAAGGTACCGGATGAAAAAATGAGCCCGCTCCAACCGTTGGGTCTGTCCTGAAATCTGCTCCAAATGAGTAGGCTCTCTTAGGCAAGCTATCCAGTCTGTCATCATCACAGACCCCAGCACCATGTCTGCCATAAACTAGGTAGCACGAGTCTGAGCTTCGATAATGCGAGGACTCCACCAATAATAAAATGCCTCCTGAGTATGAGGACCCTTTGACAGGGTGAAGCCATCTATGCCCATCAGGGAAATATCTATGATCGGCTGAGCTAAGAACCAATAATGCCAAGCAGGAGGAACAAAGGGAATGCAGATGTCTCCTGTGAAGCTTCGGATAGCGCTCTCTCTCAAGTATAGCTCCCAGCCTCCCTAGGTCAAAAAGGGAATCCGATGAGTGGACAATGTAAACTCCATCCCAGTCGGAAAGCCATCCTCAAACTCGACTGTCAGATAGTCCGGAGTGTAAGGAAACCCACGTGATGGAATCAGCAGTCAACAGCTCTAACTACAAGTGGGAGTGGGTAAATCCCTCTGCTACAGGGACCTTCGTCAAAGTGGACTGATGCCAACACCGTCCCCTCGAATATGTCTCCAAGCTCAAAGTAGTGATTGGGCGTAGGCACGGGAGCCTCTCATATGCCCAAAATTGATAATACAAAGATCAAATTACCTCTGTGATTAAACTGTTAAACACAAGTGAGGAAAATTGAAAGGTGAAAGAAAATTACTCACCAGCAGGAAGGGATTAAAACCTAACCAAGCCTCCGTCACGCCCTTAGAGTGTAGGCGCATCCCGCGAGGAATATAAGCGAAGGTGTAGGTGCTCCAATCAAAATCCTTGAGGCACTCCATGAATTGAGTAGCGCTAACCAGAGCAAAAGAGACCGTCGAGGAGTTCTCTGCAATGAAACAACCCCTGATGATCACTAAGAATAGTCGCCAAAGAATGCGATCTCTAACCCTTTGATCATCAGGCAGAGGCTCAGTCAAAGCCTCGCTCTGGGCAACTACACTTAAGGGACCAAAACGGACGGTCCGACCCTTGATAGCCATCGCTGGAACTCCCAAAAGGGATCTAACGGCAGCAGGTGAAATATTAGCCACCAACAGCACTGGCTCCCCTGCAAACTCTATCCTTGTGATGAACCTCCAGTCCATCGGTGTCATCATCACCTCACAGTCTAACAGATGGAGAGACTAGGTCTGGTGGAACCAGAGCTCAGATAATGCCCTCAGATAACCCCAGGGGCAATGGCGGGGAGGAATAGAAAAGAAGGCCTCGAACCCCCAAGTGTTGACGATGGCCTGATACTCCGGATGTAGAATATGATATAAAGAGTGGACGCTGAACAAGTTCCCCCTGGGCTGCGTGAAGCCGGGAACCTGCATCAAATAGCAAGTCTAGATTAAACATGTGCCCTGAGATGGCAAAAGAAAGAAAATCCAAAATGAAAACTTCAGTCACCTTATTGGCATGAAGGTATATCGAGGGATGGCGTCTCAAATCGCCCAACAGCTTCGAAATTGGTACAATAATGGCTGGAAGCTCCCTACATGGAGCATGAGCTGGAGCAGGATCCACAAACGGGATATCCTCGTCGACATCATCCGGCATCTCAACCCGGATTGGACGAATCACAGACTCAGCTAAACGGCAAGGCGGCCAGGCTGGACAAGGCTGGGGAACATCAGGAGCTCTCCTCTGCCTCATATCTAAAGTGACCCTGCTAGCACTACCCAGTCTATCTGGCTCCATAACCTGGACAAAGTCTCCAAATCACCTCAGAAAGGGTGAGGTAAGCCTTAAACCTACGACTTATTAAATTAAATCATTGATTCATGCATCTTTTAAGTCCTAAAGCATGCATTAGTTAACATAAATCCCCAGTAGAGTTAAAATTGCATGTTCATTAAATGCTCAGGCTTTTGAAAAAATTTCGCCAGAGTTTCCTTTGTAAAATGGATTGTCCGCATACACATATCCATGACTAGGTGGCCATTCAGTAGCACACCTACCCAAAAACATGAATAGTTCATATATATGAAAAAAAAATCAAAATCAAATTCCCCATGGCAGCTAATTTACCATGTATATTTTTAGTTGAAAATCCAGGCTTATTTGCCCTCAAATAGGTCGAGTAAACTAGCCAAAAATGGCACCAATTGACTGTCTCAAAAATCAAAAAATTTTACATCAAAACGCTCAGCGCAGTAAAATATGCATAGTTACTAAGTCTGAAATTTTTTATCAAGTCATATAAGCATGCCTATTCCGTTATACTGTATAAAATCTAACATTCTAACAGTCAAAACTTGAAAAGAAATGATGTAAACGTTACCAGAGATGTGCAGAATGTTTGTACGGTGACAGAATTTGAAAAAAGCACCCCGAACTCAGTAGATCTGAAGAAGAAATCTCAGATTTTCTTTATAGTTCAAACTTAAAAATGAATTATGAAAGCCTCGGGAGCCTAAGTTATAACTCCATCTATGACAGCCACAAGTGGACCTATGGATCCCTAAGGAGAGGTCCCACCCCCTCCGGTTCTGTCAAATTAAAGTTAAAGCAAAGTTTATAGAAAATAAAAAGTCAAATCAGGGAAAAAACTGCTATGCAGTTGAGCGGAACGGCCTGAAACCCTGATTCTAAGCGTCAAGCTCCTGATGAAGGAAGGAACTTCATGTAAGCCATTAGTAGAACCCTCGATGAGTTATTCTGAATGTCGATGATGAAAACTGCTGAAAACTATCTCTGTCAGAACATCGGGAAGGTCTGACATTGTGAACAGCAGGTTTTGAATGTGTCAAAGTGTCTAGATTTGTCCGAGAGTATAACTTATCAGAAATATCATGCCCACGTCAAGATCGATTAGGTCTGACATTCCAAGCCATTGGCGACAACTCCAGCGAAGCATCGAGAATGAGCCGGTGATGAAAGTCGTTGGAAACTACTTCAGCGAGGATCAGATTGACTGACAATGCAAACTGTTGGCAACAACTCCAGCATAGCATCGAGAATAAGCCGGTGATGAAAGCCGTTGAAAGCTACTTCAGGGAGGGTCAAAATATCTGACATTGTAAGCCGTTGGCGACAACTCCAGCGTAGCATCGGGAATGAGTCGGTGATGAGAACTAGGGAGAAATTTTCCCCCACAGATGACAAATGATGGAATCTATTATATAAATCCCCAGCGGGAGCACCGAGAAGGATCGGTAGTTCAACTGACCGGGTAAACTACCATTCGAGTAGGCACCGAGAAGGTTCGGTGATGGTCAAACCCTGCATACTACCATTCAAGTAGAAATCAAATCAGTGCAATCGACCATTGTAAACTACCAATTGGGTAGGCATCGAGTAGGTTCGATGATGGTCAAATCATTGTCAACTATTGTTCGAGTAGATCGTGAGACTTCTGTCTCCGACAAAAACATCGACATCAACTGAACAGTAATCCAAACTATTGGCGACAACTCCAACGTAGCGTCGGGAAAGATACGATGATGTAAACTGGTGTAAGCTATCATCAGGATAGGCATCAGGAATCCCCAATGAGGTCACTCGTTAAACAAGGAACATCCCCAGCGGAGAAAAAGTCACAAAGCTTATCTGTAGATAGAAGATGGTGGTGACAACCCCAACGTCGAGTTTAGAAATGTCTAAAGGAATCAGCCAAGGAAGAGCCTTCCCCACAGAGATCTTGAAAATATATCTACAGCATGTCATAGGATTAGTCTTGATTGCACCGACGGATATGGTAAATCCTTAGCTTCAACCTAATGCAACATCAGGAAAGATCCGGTGATGATCAAATTTTGCAAACTACCGTTCGAGTAGGCATCAAAAGAGTTCAGTGAAAACCATCATGAACGACTCAACAAGAAATGCGGGAATAGTCTGTGATAACATACCCATGTCAACCAACACCACAAGGGCATTTCACATTTCATCACATGACATATCATGCATTGCATTACATTTGCATGTGCCATATTTCCAGTGTCTAGCAGTCTTTATCTTGTTCATTCCATTGCATTGCATAAACATGATAAAGAGGGGCATCTGTAGACACTCGAAATTTTGCATTCCTGTTACTAACCCTGCAGGAGGGAAAAACCATCTTTTACCTTTCAAAGACAATCCTGGAAGTTCAAATCAAAGTCGAAACCCCAGCGACAACATCGGGATGTCAAGTCAATCCCCGGCGACAACCCCGGGAGATATAGTAACCCCGGCAACAACACAAGGATGTCAAGTCAAGCCCCAGCGACAACACCAGGAGGTACAGAGACCCCGGAGATAACACTGGGAGATCAAACTCAACCCCGATGACAACAACGGGATGTCCAGGCGAGTCCCGACGATAACCCCGGGAGATACAATAACTCCGGCGACGACCCCGGGAGACCAAATCAACTTCAGAGGCAGCCCCGAAGTATCAAATCATCCCCAGAGACAATTCTGGGAGACCAAGTCAACCTCAAAGATAACCTTAAGGAAGGACAGAGTCGGCTGGGATCAAACCTCGGAGACAATCTTGAGAAAATAGTCAAAAACTTTGTCAATCTGGGAGACAACCTCTGGAAGGGTAAAATGGTAATTTTACCAACTTGACATCAAACCACGTCAAAATAAGCCAAATTGATGCAATGAGGGTCAGAAAGAGCCATAACATCAATCTTAAGTGAAAATAGCACAATACAGCTCAACGGACGAACTGTAAAAATTCAAAGATCTGGTCATGGACCCATCTTCCAAGATTCAAAAAAGTTCAAATCCCATGTTATTGTGTAGCTCTCAGAAAGGGCTTTCCAGAAAGGTATAACACGCCTCAAACGGATTCCCGGATTGAAAGTTATGAAGGTTCGAAGCAGACATCGCATTGCTCGGAGTGCACGTACTTCGAGACAACATGACCCACGAGAGTGGACCCCACTCGGGGAGCCGCACCTCTACCCACAGCTGTCGTGGGTAGACCCGCTACCATTTTGATCTATAAATAAGACCCCCCACCCTTGCAAAAAAAGGTGAGAAAAAAAAAAGAAAAAGAAAGAGAAACTCCGCCCATTTCAACCTTTAGCCCTACTTCTAGTACTCTAAACTTTGATTTTATTTTTCCAATACGTTTGCACACGTATATTCTACAACATATCAAAAATTAACCGGTGAAAACGGAGATTTGAAGACCTCCGAGTGATAAAAAGCTCGTGGAGTAGTCCATTGTAAGTTTTTTTACGATCAGAAACTATTTCCTATTTTATTACGTATATGTGAACGTGCATATCAAGTTTCATCTTTTGGTTTTGCCCGGATCTCAAATCCGTGGCCTTTTTAGCTTATTTTTTAGTATATATAACTATATATATACGTTTTTCTTTGTTTGCACAGCCTGGATTGCTAATCCGTGACTTTTTATCGCTTTTATAACTATGTATATATATATTTGTACTATTTCGTTTGGCCTGGATCGCTGATTCGTGGCCTTTTTCAGCTTTATTATATATTTAACTGACTATATATATACTAACTTTCAATTCCGTCAAGCCTGGATTGTAAATCCGTGGCATTTACTACTTTTATATGTATATAACTATATATATAATTATTCTGACTTTGTTTGGCCTAGATTATAAATTCGTGGCCTTTTACAGCTTTTATAAATATATATATATATATATATATACATTTCAGTTTGGGCTGGATTGCAAATTCGTGGCCTTTATACAGCTTTTATAAATATATATATATATATATATATATATATATATATATATATATATATATATATTTACATTTCAATCAAGCCTGGATTAGAAATTCGTGGCTCTTTACAACTTTTATAAATATATATATATATATATATATTTACATTTTTCATCGGGCCTGGATTAGAAATCCGTGGCCCTTTACAGCTTTATATATATATATATATATATATATATATATATATATATATATATATTCTTTATTCAATGTGATTAAATATTTGTTTTAAATATTCATTTGATATGAATCTGCACTGATGTAAATATTATGGATTAGATTTATCTAAATCTAGCCCTTTCTAACTTTCCAAAGGTTCAAAATCGGTTAAACCGGAACCGGGAAGCTAAAATGGCTAAGATTTATTTACATATAATTTTTTCAAGCTATGTAAATATTAAAGCGACCACGTGACCCTAGATCCATATCTAGCGGAAACGGGCAGCTTTGAATGCGTATATGCAAGGATTTAACTGATGAATCCTTTGTTTTGCAACGTCTAGAGTACAATTTGTACTATATGTCAGTATATTTGCTGTGCAGGTCCTTTGATATTCTTTGTGAGCCTAGGAATCGTGGGATTAATGATCAATCACACTGATCTAAATCTGATTCCCACGATAGACAACTCCACATTGTAAACATATCCTGCCAGTTTTTCTGTAAAATGTACATCCGAGAGACCTTAAAACGGTTATCCGAATTTAAGGTCTCAAACATAGTGAAATATAATTTGTAGTGCTAGAGTCACTTGGATGGCTTTCATGCCCATAAGAAGACCAGCACTTGTATATACATTCTGTGGTCGAGGATGCTTTGCATCCCAACAATCAACATCCAAATCAAGCCAAAGGCTAAATAAAATAAAAAATGGAAGTATCAACAGGCTTCAATTCCTATGCAAGCGTAAGGGTTTAAAAATCATCTTTAAAAAAATGACATTTTCATATCTTGTCTAAAAATGGACTTTTCAAACAAATCAACCCCTTCGTATATATATCCAACGAAGAACAACACTACTTTCAAATCAAACGTAGGCTCAATTACTTTCAGCATACACACACATTGCAAATAAAAAAGGAAAATATTGAAAAGATGTAGTAACCGTGTTTTACGAAAGTCGAGGGGTGCCTAACACCTTCCCCCCGCTTAACCAAGCCCCCGAACTTTAAGAATCTCGGTTTCCAAGGCCAAGTTTTGACAGCGTCCAGTAATTGGGCCTATTTGCAAAAATTAAACAAAACTCGGTTGAGTTGGTACAACCATTTCAGAATATACCAACTGGCGACTCTGTAAACCTTTCAAAATCGTCGATATGATATATGTTGGCCTTTTCCTAAAAATTTCACCCTTCATAAAATAGATAAGATAAACAAGGGTAAAAAATAACAAAATTTAGGGAAAGGAATATCTGTCCAAAGAGAAGATTTTTCTTTGACGTCGACACTTTGGCAGATTCAAGCTGGATAGAAACCATGCAAGAGGAGTTAAATCAATTTGAAAGAAGCAAAGTATGGAGATTAGTCCCTAGACCAAAGTATCACCCAGTCATTGACATCGAATGGGTATTCAGGAACAAGATGGATGAAGATGGGGTGATCACAAGAAATAAAGCAAGGCTGGTGGCTAAAGGTTACTCTCAAGAAGAAGGCATTGACTATGATGTGACTTTTGCTCCTGTTGCCAGACTAGAAGCAATTAGAATATTTCTTCCTTTTGTTGCACACATGAAGTTCAAAGTCTTCCAAATGGATGTCAAAAGTGCATTTCTAAATGTAGAACTTGAAGAAAAAGTCTATGTGGAACAACCTCTAGGTTTTATCAATCCAACTCTCTCTAATTATGTCTATAGATTAGATAAAGCTTTATATGGACTTAACTACAAGGGTATAATTCTAACCCTTATATTTTGAAGATCATGTTTTATTGTTCTTCATAGTTATATTCTCTTAAAATATTTTGTTCATGAGAAATTATGTGATTGTGAGTTATACCTGTTAAATAGTATTCATATATGATTATTATTGACTTGGATGCATGATTAGACAGTTTAATTTGGTATACCTATGATGAACATAAAGAAGAGTTCATCAAGAAGTTACAGAAAAATATATAGTTTTCATTGAAAATCAAAATTGTATGTTTGATGGTTAATTGTTGTATAAATTGGTTATAGACTATGTTAATATGGTTATAAAAGAATTCAAATATGTTTTGAATTGTTTATTTCGTTTTAAAAATAAATTACAGTGTTCAATTTCATCAAGAACACCTAA
Organism: Panax stipuleanatus; assembly: GCA_020205555.1. Classification (NCBI taxonomy): domain Eukaryota; kingdom Viridiplantae; phylum Streptophyta; class Magnoliopsida; order Apiales; family Araliaceae; genus Panax; species Panax stipuleanatus. The sequence goes on from CM035122.1 coordinate 22,314,095, forward strand.
CAATGGTTTTTCTTCAAAAATCATGAAATTGGGAGTTTTGATTATGTAAATTGATGATTGTATATTTTAGAACTTGTTAGAAACTTAAAATTTATGTTTTCTATAAAGTTATGTGAATTATGCTGACTGAGTTCGGAACTTGATGTGGAGAAATAAGCCAATTTGACTTTTTATCTGCAAAGTTTGCGAACTGTCAGTACTGTCTGCGCAGTGGCGCGGCCGCGCCGCTCCAAGGTATTAAATGAGCGCGGCCGCGCTGGTCCTCCAAATTGGGCAGAAAGCTATTTTTATTTGTACAAAATTATAAGATTTATGATATGATAAATCATAAAGCATGCTATTTAAAATGCTAAATGAATGGTAATGATTTATATTAATAAAATATAATATGTAATTATAATTTGAATAATTATAATTATAGTAAAGGTTTAATTTAAAATATGATTTGTTAAATGAATATAGTTTGATTAATTTTTAATCAAAGTAAATGTTTAACTTAAATTATAATTTGTGTAATTATAATATAATATGTAATTATAATTTGAATAATTATAATTAAGGTAAATGTGTAATTTAAATCATAGTTTATTTAATTATAATTTAATGAGTGCATGATTTGAAATTGATTAATTATAATCAAAGTAATTGTTTAAATTTAATTATAATTGGTTTAATTATAATTTAATTGATATAAATGCATAAATTGAGTCTGATTATTTAAATCACAATAAATGTTTAATTTAAATTATAATTTATTTAATTATAATTTAATTATTATAAATTATAATTATAATTCGATTAATTATAATTGAGAATGTGTAATTCAAATTATAATTTGTTTAAAATATAATTGAATTATTAATTGATTAATTATGTGAAAATATAATATGATTATGTGATGTGATTAATTATGTGATAATTAAGTATTAACTTAATAATTAAAGAGGAATGAGTTAACCTAAATTGGTTAACTAATTATGAGAATTAGATATGTGATAATTAAGTTATATTATTAATTATACATATAATTTGACAGTGTGTGTTAAATAAATAAATGGGAGAGAATTATGAAGTGTAAAGTAGAATTTACTTAGACAGTTGCTAAGCGTAGCTAAGTGACTAATAGTTGATGTGTATGATAATACGTTGTGTAGGATTCATGAAGTACAGACAATTATAGGCTATTTTCGGTAATTGGTAATCTACGAGCCAGGCAAGTCTTTCAATTTCTATTTTTTATGTGAACCTGATGATGAACTGTTTTAACTTGTATTTCAAAGAGCATGATATGTTATATTTGTTGTAAGCATAAAACGTTAAAGTCAATTTATGACTACGTTGATTAAGTAAAAAATATTGATTGAGTAAGGACCTCAATCTTTTTACTTGTTATATGAATTAAAGCATGCATGATATGTTAGTCTACTGATTTATGAGATGTATGTTGAGCATGTTATTATGTGCTACGTGATGCATGAAAATTGTTAGATCTTGTTGAGCAGTCAAGTTCACTCTTGCAAATAACCATTTTTGCAGGTCAAAGATGCAAGGTAATGATACGTGCTAGTTGAATGTTAACGATCAATAGTAATTCAAGAAGATTACTTATTTTAGATGAGAATTGCATTTAATTTTTTAATTGTAACATAATCGTTGAATTATAAGTTGAGCTATCCGATGTATAGTGGATATTGCTTTGTGATGTAAGACTTTGTATAATAACTTCGTTGAAGTGATTCATGTAATAGTTTGAATCAAAGATATGTTATGTAAAGATTGTGATTCAGGGCAATAAAGAAAGATATATATAAAAGTTTTAATTATTCCGCATTTTTGTAGTGATTGTAATATCGAATAATGATGTAAATTTAGAATAAAGTTGTATTGTTAACAATCAAGAATGAGGATAATTTTTGGGGTCGTTACAGTTGGTATCAGAGCTGATAGGTTATACACCTTATGTAAGAGTACCTTAGGCTATGACCTTAGAGGATAAGAATTTAAGTTCAAGTTACGTATAATGAAAAGGTGATTCTTTTCACATACGTAGAAGTATAGGATGAGTTAAGTTCTAGAAATGTTATAAGAAGAAGATTAGAATGACAAGGAGTAAACTCGAATAAAATATTGAGCAAAATGAATAAAGTTAGAAAGTTCTTAAAGGAAGAATTGATAAATAAACAAGAAGATTCAAAGAAAAATCTTGAAGAGATGTAGATAAGAATCAGGAGTTGCCTAACTCCAATAATAAAGATGACGAATATCGATGAATAGACAAAGTCTATAAGATTAAAAGCATAAATAAAATCATAGTATGATATGATGAAAGGTAAGATAAGAAGTTTTTAAAACAAAACGATAATGAGATAAGAAAAGAATCATAAGAAGATGATTATAGAATAAGATCATGGCATGATCTTTTAAAGTTGTAAAAGACAGATGGTCTGTAATAATTGAATAGTTATAGTTTGATGCTATAACGACAAGGTACTATGATATAGTGCGAGATTAACTCACGAGGAGTTATAAATGATGAGATACAGAAGTTTGTATCGAGTATAGACCAAGAAGTTACGTATGAGATAGAGTTAAGTGGGATTTCAATTGAGGACTCATGTGGTGGATGAGTTATACAAATCTTTGTATGGGCAGGGTTTTGTGCTTGCACTTGGTTTATTATATTGATAATCGTTGGAAGGTTGGTGTCGCGCTATCGATATATATATATGACGAGAAGGTGATTCTTTTCTCATATTATATTTGATAGTTAGAGTCAATAGAGATTATATTAGATGATATTAAGATTACATTAAATGATCTTAAAGTTAGGCGAGTTCTTAAAACTCATACTTATGGTAAGTTCGTGACTCATTGTCGTATATATGTTTTTGAACCCCTAAGCATATGGACAGTCTCTGATCAGTTTTTTGACTACGTATTGCTAGGACAAGTTCTTACACTCATATTATTGTGGCAAGTTCCTGAACTTCCAAAGTGTGGTAAGTTCGATGAACTATGTTAGTTCCCAAAGGCACGTTAGTTATCTAGAAGGGGGTTGAATAGAGATTTTAAAGATTCTTTATTCAAAATACTTTGTCAGTATTGATTATACTGACAGCAGTGGAATATATGTTTTGTTCCCTTCAAGATATTGCAGTTATGGTTTGATAAGTAGTTATTGCAGTTATAACAGATATGACAGTTATAGCAATTAATGAGATACAATGAGACACAAGGTTTTAAGTGGTTCAGAGCACACAAGGCTCCTAATCCACTCTTCTACTCTCCGAGTAGGAAATCCACTAAGGATGTCTCGTACAACTAGATCACTTAGATCCCTTCAAGGCCAGCAGCCTTGGAACTTCTCTTAGTTCACTTTTGAACTCTTCAAGTCCTCTGACTTGGATCTGCTCTTAGTTCACTTTTGAACTCTTCAAGTCCTCTGACTTGGATATTCACTTAGTTCACTTTTGAACTCTTCAAGTCCTCTGACTTGGTTCCTCACTTGGATTGACAGTAGTTGTTTGAGGTGTGCTACTCAGTTGCAATTAAGTATCAGTTCTGAAGGACTGAGTAGCAAAGCAAGCTTTCCTCTTTCAGGATCGTAGAGTTGATCGTTGAGTGTTCTTGAGCTTTTCTCTTGATAATCTTTCTTTTTGTATCTTGCTTGCTTGCTTAGTCTGAATCTTTGTCTGATGTCCTTATAAAAGAGCCATTCAAAATATATCTGTTTGAATGCTCCCGTTGCTGCATTTAATGCTTCAGATGTTTCTGTGCAGTTGATGTTGACATCTTGCTTTCCTGCGGCACTGCAGACTGGCCCACTGACACAGTAGACTGCAAACTCACCTAACACCTGAAAAGGTGTTTTTTGCAGGCGGTTTAGTCCTTTCCTTAGCTTCTTCAATACGCTTCTTCGATTTGAACTAAGGATTAATATGGAATTATTAGGACTATCAAATTGTCAACGGCTATTAGCCTTTCTTCATTTGTTGCTCTTCCTCCCTTCATCAGAACTATGATCTTTGATGCTGACTGGAGGAGCACTACGATTATGGTCATTGTACCATAATCGTTGTGTGTTGGCTTGCACAGCTTGGCTCAGACTTGATTGTAGAGAACACTAAGATTTCTCTTAAGCTCTCTGGTAAACTACGATTCCTGCTTGCTTGTCTTGCAGACTTCACACTTCCAAGAGCACACTGCGTTTCTTGACTTGGCTCAGATTTTCTCCATGATTCTCAGTGTGACTTCCAAGGGCATACTACAATTCTGATACTTTCACTTAAGCTCCACAAATCTTGCCTTGGTCTCTGCAAGCTTGATTCTCTTGGCAGACTACGATTCTGGACATCTTCATTTAAGCTCCACGATTCTGCCTTGTCTTCTGAATGCTACCTTTGACAGACTACGATTCTGTCAAGGCTTTAACATTTACAGCACAAATAGATCAACCTAACAAATTTGATCTTTCCTTCTATACATTTATTTACATAAATGATAAACATTAAAGCTCAGATCAACCTAACATTTTTGATCTATCATCTAAGTCCTTGTATATATGATCATTGAAGGACTGTACACTTAAGCATTTATATTTACTTTCAATATCAAATATGAATATGCAATTCCCAACAAACTATATTAGGTATAGAAAGGTTATGGTATAGAAAGCATTGATGTTGTTTAAGATTGATAGAATGATTAAGTAATAGTGGAGTAAAGAGTTATATTGATGGAGAAAACTTTGATATTCTAAATCTCCTAACTTTGCTAGATTTTTAAAATTTATTGACTTTGTTCTGATGTTGCACTTCTGAGTCTTTTGAAAAATATTGAACCAATGGATTTTTAAAACAGTGATATTATTCACATGTCTATGCTAATTGCTTCAGCTATACAAAAATGATTTAAAATTTTCAAAATGTATTTTATATATTCTATGCATCATTTGATATGATGTAGAAATAATAATCGAGAAAATCATCAATGCAGTTGAACATAGTGTTGGATGTGATCGTAGGATCGTCAGCCCACTATGGTATGTTGTAGCATGACGACGTCATATAATGACGAAATCCTCAACGTACCATTTCTACGGTACGGTATCAGGATATTACAAAAAGATTTATTTATTTTTTAGTTTCCTTAAACTATAAAAAAAATTATTGAGTTGGTTAAAAATATATATATTTCTATTGATGTCCGAATTGTTATTAGAAGTCTATGCTACTTGATTCAGCTAGACAAATATTGAAAGATGTTTATGAAATTCAAGCATTCTTGACAAAGTATGCCAAATCAGGTTGTTCTGGTGCGGATTTAGATGTTGAAAGCTGAGGTGAACAACCCTATAAAGGGGGCATGTTATCGGAGACAATAGTTTCGAGTGTAACGCATATAGTCGTTATGATGTACTACGTTTGTGCACGACGTAGTGGTGCGAAAGTCTGATCACCTAGAGCACGATGTAGGATGTTTACAGTCTGTGTGATTGTTAAACATTTGTTAGAGCGGTTTATAGTGTGAAGTAACGGGGGTGAAACAATATTAAACCTAGAGATGAGTTCAAGGTCTTATGACCTCTCAGCATGATTTGAGAATCTTTTAAATTCCTGAGTTATTTATATCGCTTCCCAATTATTGAACAATTGTGGAAGATTCTTATTATTCTGAAGATGAATGTGGTAAGAAGGATAGACCTTAGAAAGAAGTAATGGTAGAACGCAATAATCCCGTGAATAAAAATTAACGTAAAATCTATTTTGATAGATTGATATATAAAGATTTATAGATTAAAATTTCGAGGACGAAATTCTTAGAAGAAGGGGTGAATGTGATAACCCGAATACTTACTAGATAGTGAATTATGAAGTATATGAATTCGACGAGTAGAGTAATTGGTAATGATCCTTAGAAACGAAATGAACGGGTTTAAGAATATCTGATATTTGATTTATTTATTGTGTTTAATATATAAAAGGTTATGTAATAAAACCTAAATATTGTTGAAGAAATGAATGGAGTAGTATAGATATATAAAACTTTTGTTGAGATAATGTGTTGAAGTTATTCAACAAGAAAATTTTGATAGAGATTTTGTGAAAATGAATAACAACAATATACAATTGAATAAACATTATATACTCAAAGTATTACTTCCAAAAGAATTAGAAAATCTCATTTAGATTAATGAACTTGAACAATTTAAGCTTTGAATAACGAGAAACAATAGTTAAGAAACTCGCTCAATAAAAGATTAAGGATAGGAAACCTGCATAACAATAACAAGTTAGGTATAAGAAACTTGCGTAACAATAACAAGTTAGGGATAAGAAACTTGTGTAACAATAACAAGTTAGGGATAAGAAACTTGCGTAACAATAACATGTTAGGGATAAGAAACTTGCCTCGTGCGTAAGTTATACAATTTACAACTTGTTTCCCCAACTATCCTACACATATGTCATTTAGAATCACAATTTCAATTAGCTACAATACAACCAATTTACTTAGTTTAATATCTATTTCGCTTAACTTACTACATTTAGCTCTAGGTTTAATCACACTAACCATATAGCACAAACTGAAATCTTTACTAGCATATAACATGAGGTTGGAGTATTCAATTCACACTTCCAATTCTTACGAACATCAAGTTCCAATTGTTATATAACTTGTTAATTATTATTATAATCTTCATATTTGGTATTAAAATACAACCATGATCTGTTATAACATCATATAATATGATTAATCATCTTTTCATGTTCATAAGATTAGGTTAGGTTTATATTTCCCCAAACTGAACAAGTAAAAACTCAAAACTAGGCTATTCTGCCAACAGGCTCTGCGGCGGGAACCGGCGCTGCAGCTCTGCTCAGGTGAGGTTTCGTTGATTCCGAGGACGAAATCCTTATAAGGAGGGAAGGATGTGACAACCCGAATTTTTAAGAATTAATAAATGATAATTTAATAAATAAAATTCTTATTATGAGATGTTTTGAGTTTGAGTATGTGCATACGTGTCGTATATTGTGAAAAATGTGATTTTGTGTAAAGAGAAGTTTATATATTAATTTTAATATTTATTGAATAAAATAAATATTTTAATTGATTTATTTATTGAGTTAAATAAATGATTATGTGACTGTTGTGAAGTTATTTAATTAAGTGTAATATATTAATTAAATGAATACTTAATATTTAATTTAATTAAAATGTAATGATTTTATGTTATGGTTCTAATGTTTTCGGGTACTTTCGTTTTCACAAGATTTGGTATTCATTTTCTAAATAAAACATACATCTACCCAATAATAAAGAATTACAAAATGAATTACAACATTCATAAATACTTAAATAAAAATCTTCCTTATAAAAGGGTTACAACCTTGTCCAAAATAAATCACAGGGTTATCTAACCTTGACATAATCATTTAATGCGAAAAAATAAAAACATAACTTAAAGTCTTATTACAATTCAGTCAACAATTAAAACAAGTATTCACTTGTTTAGCTTGCCTTTGCATTTACTAGTTGACGAAGCGTCAACACTTTCAACCTTAGCTGCAATGGTTATTTAATATGCAAGAGTGAGCAAACAACAGCTCACTGGAATACAACAATAATAAAGACATGACTTCGATAGCTTCAAAGGATTTGAATAACTTTACCTTCATCAACAATAAAGAATTGAATAATAATTTTTTCATCAATAATTAGAATTTTGAATATTAAAATTATCTGAGTGTCATAAGACCTTGAACTTTTGTCCTAGGTTATAAACATTTTTATTTAAAATCTTTAACAGTCAATTAGACTATGGATCTTAACTCGTACTTAGGGGGATCAGCCCTTCGTACTATGTATTGTGCACAAACATCTTAATGTTTTTGCATAGTAACCTCCCCTAATAAATAGGGTTGTTCATCTCAGTATTTGAGTACAAGTCTGCACCAAAGAAAGTTTGGTTTAGATAAGCTTACAAGAAAATTTGGAGTTTCAACGTTCATCAACTAAGAAATAGTTGAATCGACTCACAATAATCAAGATTAATTCAATAATAACGAATTATGAAATAACTTATGCTTTAAAATTTAAATTAAAGCATACGAAAGATAAGATAGACCTTGCTTGAACAATTAAGTCAAGGTCACTTTAATTAAATCATGAACTTTAAATAAGAATTTGTCCATTGCATAAATAAAAAGACAATCTCAAATACAATAAATATTTGAATTTAAAATACTTGCATAACAATAACAAGTTTGAGTTTAAAAAACTTGTCTCAAGCGCAAGCTACAGTTACAACTCACGTTCTTTAACACTTCCTACACATATATATTTAACCATAATAATCTAAATTAGTTATCACATAACTAATTTACATAATTAGTTAACCCATTTAGGTTAACTCATTCCTCTTTAATTATTAAATAATTAATAATTAATGATCACATAATTAATCACATCACATGTTCACATAATTAATCAAATAATAATTATGTACTCATATTAATTACATTATAATTTAAACAAATTATAATTTAAATTAAATAATTCATTTTAATTATAATTAAATCAAATTATAATTACATCTTACATTAATTAAATTATAATTAAACAAATTATAATTTAAATTAATCATTCACTGTAATTATAATTTATCAAATTATAATTATATTTTATCAAATTATAATTATATTTTATATAAATAAAATTATAATTAAATAAATTATAATTTAAATTAAACATGTACTTTGATTAAAATTAATCAAACTAAATTTATGCATTTATATTAATTAAATTATAATTTAAACCAATTATAATTTAAATTAAACAATTACTTTGATTATAATTAATCAATTTCAATTCATGCACTAATTAAATTATAATTAACAATTTATAATTTAAATTACACATTTTTCTTAATTATAACTATTCAAATTATAATTACATATTATATTTTATTAATATAATTCATTATTGTCCAATTAGCATTTTAATTTTATTAACATACTTTATAATTTATTACATAATAAATCTTATAATTTTGTACAATTAAAAATAGCTTTCTGCTCAATCTGCAGGACAGGCGTGGCCGCGCCACTGTGCAGACTGGTCTGACAGTGTCGCAAAATTTACAGAGAAAAAGCCAATTTGGCTTATTTCTCCACATCACGTTCCAAATTCAACTAACATAATTCATATATACTTTACAGAAAACATAATTCTAAGTTTCTAACATGTTTTAACACATAAAAACATCAAATTACATACTTTAAAACACTTAATTTTGTAAAAATTGGAGAAAATCATTTTTTCAGTGTTCTTGATAAAATTGAACACTGTAAGTTTATTTTTCAATCAAAATATACAATTCAAATCACAATGAATTCATATCTCAACACATTAACATAATCTAAAACTAATTTATACAATGATTTACAATAAATCATGAATTTTGATTTTAAAGAAAAACATTATAAAATCAATTCTCTGTAACTTTTGATGAACAGTGAATTCTTCATGTTCATCATCTTTATATGAATTAAACTATTAATTTATGCATACAATTCATATATAAATATGTTATAAACACAACATCATATATACATCTTGTTTATACGATTTCATGAAAACTTATATATACAGAGAATAAAATCACGAAGAATATCAAACATACTTTTAAAAACTAATAATTAAAAATTATACCCTTTTTGTTTATTGAAGTAAAGAAGATGATGATTCTCTAGCTTCCTCCCTCCTTTCTCTTTCTTCTTCTTCTCTTTTCTTTTCTCTCTAACTCTCTCTATATATTTTATCTCTTGCTCTCTCTTTCCTTTGTTCTTTCTAACAGACCAATTCTAACTTAACGTAGTTTTAAAAACAATGTAAGCTGACATATAGATATATTATACATATAATTATATAATATATATAAATGTCAGCTATTAATACCTATAATTATATCATATACTAATTACCACTTAATATATATAAGTTACAAAAAAATAATTTTAAAAGCCATAAGGCTTGTTTGGCCAAAATCCTTTATTTTTAAAAACAGATTTTTGAACTTAAGACATTGTTTGGTAAAAATTCATTTAAAACAAGTGCAAGGGGCTCGTTTGGGAAAACCCTTTAAAAACAGTTTTAAGGGCCTTGTTTAGTAAAACTAAATTAAAAACCCTTTTTTATTCATTTAATAAATTATTTAGCACATATTTTTAATGTTACACTTTAATTAATTAAATCTTAACATTCTAATTTAATTAATTAAAAGCTAATATCAATTAAGCACATAAAAATGCCACATAACAATTATAATTACTCGCTAATTATAATTTCATGTAGCAATTATCACATAAACTTCATCTAATTTAATTATCTCAATTAAATTAGAACTATACCATAAAATTATTACACACTAATTAATTTAAATATTAAATATTCATTTAATTAACATATTACACTTAATTAAATTACTCCACAACAATCACATAATTCATTTATTTAATTCAATAAATATTAAAATTAATATATAAAATTCTCATTCGTTACAATCTTCCCTCCTTAAAAGGATTCTGTTCCCAGAATCACAACATAAAAAAAATCTTATCTATTACATTCTTTCCCCCTTAAAAAGATTCTGTCCCCATAATCGGTATATAAGGGGTTACACAATTAACTAAGTAAATAATTGGGGAGACGTTTTCTTCATTACATCTTCAAGTTCCTACGTGGCTTCTTCAGCACTGTGGTTCCTCCAGATTACCTTAACAGAAGGTATCACTTTATTTTTAAGCACTTGTTCTTTTCTATCAACTATTTGAACAGATACTTCTTCATATGTTAAGTCTTTATCGAATTATAAAGGCTCTTATTCTATTACATGTTTGTAGTCGGGTTTGTACGGTCTTAACACAGAAATGTGAAAAATATTGTGTATATTATCTAACTCCGGAGGTAACGCAACCTCGTAAGCCACTTCGCCCACCTTTCGTAGTATCTCAAAAGGTCCAATGAATCGGGGACTCAGCTTCCCCTTCTTACCAAATCGAATCTTTCTTTTTTAGGGAGATACTTTCAAGAAAACGAAGCTTCCTGATAAGAATTCTCGATTCTGGCGATGTTGATCGGCATATTTCTCTTGTCTGTCTTAAGCAGCAACTGTGACGCCCCCAAAATCGGACCGCCACAGGGTCACTCGAATTCGGTTTGTCATGTTCTATAATCTGACACCATAATAATAATATTACGACTAAATGTCGCATCGCACAGCGGAATAATACACAACTACTACCGAATAGATTATATTTAATTAATATAATTTATTCACGTCCCAAGTGATAGTAGTGTGCATACAAGCCAATCATGTATGACGATAAAGCACATACTTTGTAAATAATCTTATTTATTTATTAATAAAATATTCATTTAAGGCATTTAATTATCTACATGGTGCTATTTTATAATATGTAAATAACCCATAGTTTTAAGCAATGATTTTAGAATCATGATGAGATCATGCTAATGAGATTTAAATTCTTAGAAAGCTTAAAAACTAAAATAGTTCCCAATTATGGGATTACTAAAATGGGGATTAGTAAATCCGGATAGATTGGTACATATGTTGCTTGCTCATTAGATGAGGATAACTGATCTCATGGTCATTTATGTGGAGACACTAAAGCAAGTATGTAGGTGCTTATTGGAGAATAAGTTCACTGAATGTGACTCGCTATGGAATACCTAATGGAGTTTTACTTGCCTGTCAATCGGAATTCTTAACGTGATAGTAGTACAAGTGATCCTTGGACTTGAGATCATCATAATATCTTGTATGTAACAAATTATACTTTGACTTATTCTTTAAGGCCTTTTAAGGCATATATAGGGTATGCTTGGGTATAATGAGTTACATATGGAGATAATGTATGATCAATAAAGAATCTACCACCTCTAGTAAAAGAGGAGATATATCCTATGTGATTCGTTAAATGACAACCTAGGAATCCTTGGCCAAGGTAGAATGAAATTAGAAAGAGATTTCTAATTTATATTATTTGGAGTTGTGCATTTTCTAATCGAAATACATATGATTAAATAAATTAAGACTTGACAATAAATCCATGTCTTATATTTAATTGGGACATTGTATGGTGGAAGGATTGAATTGTACGGTAACTATTAACTCACAGGTTCTTTTATGATTAATGTTGAAATCTATATTATCTGGAAAGTCGTTGATCGCTAGGGAGGCTTATCCCTATTGTAGAATAAATATTATTTATTTAAATAGATTATTAGTTTAATTTATTTATTTAAATAAGATTAGAATTGTTCTAATTGATTTATTCACAACCGATTTAATATGGAGAACCTAAAGGGTCACACCATAAAAGGAAGAAGAATTATTTAAGGAGAAAATGGCATGATAGTAATAATGCATTAAGTATAATTAATTTAATATATGGTGATAGAATAAATTAAATAGCTTAATATTTATTATTTAATATTTTAGAAATATTAAATATAAATTAATAAGAGGAGTCTTATTAATATTATTATTATTATTATTATTTTAATTCTAAAGGAGTTTAGGAATTAATATAATATTAGTACTCTCTCTCTCTCTCTCAATCCTAATAAGATTAGGATATAAATTAATTAAAAGTGTTTAATTAATTAATAAAACCCTATTCTAATTGGATTAGGAGGGTTAACCTAATATCTATATAAGAGAGTCTTATATCAGAAATAAGGTACGTGAATTTTTTCAAGGGTTGGGAGTACACATATTCTATCCTGAGTTCTTCATCTTCCTTGGTGGATCACCGTTAGAGGTCAAACATTTGGGTGGCTGACATTGATCAAGGGAAGGAGCCACTACAGAGGAATCAAAGGAATCAAAGGAGTAGAACTTGTACCTGAGGAAGCTTGGATCTTTAAAGGTATAATTCCATCCTCTCCTTCTATGTATTAACTGATAATTGATGCACAAGAAAGATAATGGTTAAGGGTTTGTAAGAAATTTTAAAATCTAATTTTTCATCCCTTCCGCTGCGTTTATGTAATTTAATTGCATGCTTATGTTTCGTACAAACCCAACAGTGGTATCAGAGCCAATCTTGTGCTAATTATCAGTTTATGTGATTTCATACATGTATGTTATGCGATTAGATCGAGTTCTTGGGCAACAAAAAATTTTCTGATTCTGCGCAGCTGCGCCGGAGCAAGGCCTTCTTACTGCGCAGCTGCGCCGGTGTCTTGTCCTGGTTTTCATGCTACGCAGCTACGCCAGTTCCCTTTATATTCCTGGCGCAGCTGCGCCATTGGACAGGAACTGAATTTTTTTTTTTTTAATTAAATGAATGGTTTATTTAATTAATAAAGGTTTAAAATAAAGATGTTTATTTTATATGAAATGAGATTTCAGAATTGCTAAAATTAAAAAGTTTAATTTGGAATTGTTTTTGAATGAAATAAAGGAGTTTATTTTTCAAAAAACAAAGTTTAGCAAGTTTTTGCCCATTAACTGATATTAATACATATGTGGAATGAATTTACTTTCAAGAGATAAATAAGTTTTATTGATACGTATGATGATATGTATGGGATTGATTATGGACTATGACCAACATGATTGGATTTTATTTTGGATGGATGCTTGAATGTATAGATTTTATAAAATGGGGTCTGCGTACCTCGTCTTCTCTGGTTTTATTTTCGGTGTAAATTCTATCTCCCTCCTATGTACTTCCCCTTGAATGCTGATCAAGGTTTCTATTTAATTATAAATAGTTTATGTAATAGAGATAGTTAGAATTATCTTGAAGAACTGGAGATCAAGGAGCAAGGAGCGCTTGAAGATCCATTTGTATGGAGCCCGGGTTTAAATGTAATAGTTATATTTAAATTTAAATTCTTGCACTCCTAGGTTTGACCTTTTGGTTCACTTGGTGGCTCTAGTGAACCAAACTAGAATAAAAGTCCATAATCAATCCGGGTAGAATATAGTATTCTATATTGCATGCTAAATATTATATATATTATATTTTATGCAAACATGCTTCGCATATTTAATAAAATGAAGCGTATTTTATATATATATATATATATATATGTGCATGCGCGCTAAACAAGATGAGACAAATAATAACAAACCCTCAAAGAAATAATATTAAGTCCGAAGCGTTCAAATGATATTTGGAATATCGAGCGTCGCCTTCTAGCATAGTTAATTAATAGAGTATAAAATATTTAATATGAGTTTGTTGTGCTATCCACAAGGCGAGTATTGAATATTTAAGATGTTAATTAATCACATTTGATGCTTATCAAAAAAATTGAACGATCTAGTCTTGTTGTGCTATCCACAAGGACTAAAATTTTTCTTTTTTGAATTTATGGAAGTGCTAGGCTGGACTTAACTTAAATCATTTTAGTTCGGATGTGCACACACATGACCATTATGATTTAAGAGGCAAAATATAAAGAGTTACATGGTGATGTAATTGACAAGAGTTGTCTACCTATTTATTTATATATCGCTTGTTTTGCTATCCACAAGGTTATATACATTTGAAATGGGATCCTTAATCTCACTAGCAAATCTTTAATTAGATGTTGCCGAACTATATAAGTGAGGGTAATATAGTTTGATGAAAATAGTGGGAGAAACCAATTTAAAATAAAGACCTAAATTTATTTTGGTATGCAAAGTTAATAAAATGAATGTTTGTTAAAATGTTGTCTTTTCACATGCAGAATTTTAAAAAAAATGTCAAAATCACTAATCTCACTACGAAGCATACTTGATGCAAATAAGCTTACCGGCCCGAATTATGAGGACTGGCTAAGAAATCTGAGAATTGTTCTCACTGCTGAAAAGATTTCTTATTTCCTAAATTCAACTATCCCTGAATCTTTTTCAGAAATAGCCTCTGAGGAAGAGATTGCCACTTTCAATAAGTGGCAAGATGATGCATCTGTGGCTCAATGCATCATGCTCGCATCCATGAATAACGAGCTTCAGCGTCAGCACGAAAAAATGGATACTCCTGCTATGCTGCTTCATCTCAAGGAGTTGTATGGTGAACAAAGTAGGACTGCAAGATATGAGATATCTAAGGAGCTCTTCCGATCTCGGATGACCGAGGGCACTGCCGTCGAGACTCATGTTCTGAAGGTAATCAATTTGATTGAACGCCTTGGACAGCTTGGGTTCGTCATGGATGGGGAGTTGAGTCAAGACTTGGTCTTGCAGTCACTCCCTGAGACCTTCTCGCAGTTTGTGGTTAATTTTCACATGAATATGCTAGATGTCAGCTTGCTTGAGCTGCTTAACATGCTGAAAACTGCAGAAGGTCACTTCTCATCTAAGAAGAACCATGTCTTGATGGTGGATCCTTCCAATAAAAGGAAGAGGCCCAAGGTGTCTTCTGAAAAGAAGAAATCCAAGAAGGCTAAGGGAAAGGGGAAAGAAAAGGAACAAAAGAAACTTGAACCAGCTAAAGGAATGTGCTTTCATTGCAACGAGCCGGGACATTGGAAGAGGAACTGCAAGAAGTTTCTAGCAGAGAAGAAGCTTGGAGAAGCTTCGACTTCCGATCAAGGTTTGTTTATGATTGAAATTAATTTTTCTGAAAGTCATAATTCTACTTGGGTATTGGATACCGGCTGTGGGTCTCACATATGTAACACTGTGCAGGGACTGGTCAGAAGTAGAAAGCTGAATAATGAAGAGGTGATCCTACGAGTGGGGAATGGAGCAAAGGTTGCTGCATTAGCTGTAGGAACTTATTATTTAGCAATGCCTTCGGGCAAGTCCATTTATCTTAATAACTGTTATTATGTTTCGAATATTATTAAAAACATTATTTCAATTTCTGTATTGGATATGGAAGGTTTTGACGTTATTATAAAGAACAATGGTTGTTCTATTTATAAAGACGATGTTTTATATGGTATTAAAAATTTGTGAAATGAACTTATACACTTAACTTACAAGAAAATATATTTCAAATTGAACAAACTAAGAAAAAGAAAAGAGATGATATTAATTATACCTACATGTGGCACTGTAGACTCGGTCATATCAGTGAAATAAGATTATCCAAGTTGCATAAAGATGGGCTCCTCGAGCTATCCGATTATGAATCATATCCAACTTATGAATCTTGTCTCATGGGTAAAATGACTAAATCTCCTTTTAGTGGAAGAGGAGAAAGAGTTACAAAGTTGTTGGCATTGATTCACACAGACGTTTGTGGACCTATGACAACAAGTGCACGGGGTGGGTATTCTTATTTTATTACTTTCACTGATGATCACTCAAGATTTGGATATGTGTATTTAATGAAATACAAATCAGAATCACTTGAAAAATTCAAATAGTTCAGAAGTGGAGTAGAGAAACAAACGGGCAAGAGTATTAAGATACTTCGATTAGATCGAGGTGGAGAATACTTAAGCGGTGAGTTTCTCAATTGTCTCAAAGAAAATGGTATAATCTCACAATGGACTCCTCCAGGTACACCACAGTTAAATGGAGTATCTGAAAGGAGAAATCGAACACTGTTGGACATGGTTCGATCCATGATGAGTTTTACCGACCTTCCAATTTCCTTCTGGGGATATGCCCTAGAAACGGCTGCATACCTACTTAACAAGGTACCTACCAAATCCGCCCCAAAGACTCCATATGAGATGTGGAAAGGGAGGAAACCAAACCTTAAGCATATGTCAAAAAGTTTGAAAATGATAAGCTACATACTAAATCCGATAAGTGTAGATTTGTGGGATACCCTAAAGAAATCGTAGGGTATTATTTCTACCATCCTACTGATCAAAAGGTGTTTGTTGCGAAACATGCTACCTTCTTGGAGAAAGAGTTTATCCATGAAGGGGTCAGTGGGAGTAAGATATATCTTAAAGAAGTTCAAGAACCATAAATTACCACGGATCAAAGTCAGGTACCTGATCAAGTAGAAGAACCTATTGTACAACACTATTCGTAAATTTGGAAGAGTACTGAAGATACCTGAGAGGTATGGATTCGTTATAGAGGATGACGATGAGGTACACATCATAAATGATGATGATCCATTGAATTACGAACAGGCTATGAGTAATAAAGACTCAGGGAAATGGCTTGAAGCCATGAAATATGAAATGGACTCCATGTATGAAAACAAAGTATGGACTTTGGTTTCACCACCTGAAGGTATTAAACCTATTGGGTGTAAATGGGTTTTTAAGAGAAAGACTGGAGCAGACAGAAAGGTAGAGACCTATAAGGCCCGACTGGTTGCAAAAGGTTTCAAACAAAGACAAGGAGTTAACTATGATGAAACCTTCTCACCAGTAGCCATACTCAAGTCCATTCGAATTTTGCTTGCGATTGCAGCTTACAACGACTATGAGATCTGGCAGATGGACGTGAAAACGACCTTCCTCAATGGGAAACTTGAGGAGGATGTGTATATGACACAGCCAAAGGGATTTATTTCAAAAGTTGGAACAAATCAAGTCTGTAAGCTACAACGATCCATTTATGGATTGAAGCAAGCTTCTGGTAGATGGAACATTCATTTTGATGAGACAAACAAAGAGTTTGATTTTATCAAAAACGAGGATGAACCATGTGTATACAAGAAGGTTAGTGGGAGTGCAGTATCATTCCTTGTATTATATGTTGATGATATATTACTGATAGGGAATATGTTACAATCAATTAAAATCTGGTTATCTAAAAACTTCTCCATAAAGGACTTGGGTGAAGCATCCTATATTTTGGGGATAAAGATCTATAGAGATAGATCTAAAAGGATGCTTGGCTTATCCCAAGGAACGTACATTGATACGATGCTAAAGAGGTTTAGTATGGAAGATTCCAAAAGAGGTCTCATGCCGATGAGCCATGGAATACATCTCTCCAAGAAACAGGCCCCAAAGACACCTGAGTAGAGAGACCGTATGAGTAAGATCCCTTATGCTTCTACAATAGGATCTATCATATATGGTATGATATGTACTAGACCGGATGTTGCTCATGCACTTAGTGTAACGAGCAGATACCAGTCGAATCCAGGAGAAGAGCACTGGAAGGCAGTGAAAAATATCCTAAAGTACTTGAGAAGGACTAAAGATATTTTTCTTATCTACGGTGGGTCTGAATTAAAACTCGAGGGACTCACGGACTCAAGTTTTCAAACAGACCAAGATGACAGTAAATCTGTTTCAGGATATGTGTTTACCTTGAATAGAGGTGCAGTGAGTTGGAAGAGTTCCAAGCAGCAAACAGTTGTTGATTTAGTGACAGAGGCAGAGTATATAGCTACAAGTGAAGCTGCAAAGGAAGCTGTTTGGATGAAGAAGTTCATAACTGAACTTGGTGTGGTTCCTAGCATTGGAGAAGCAGTTCCCGTTTACTGTGACAACACCGGAGCGGTTGCACAGGCTAAGGAACCCAGGTCTCATCAGAAATTCAAACACGTGTTGCGGCGATTTCACTTGATCAGGGAGATCATTGAAAGAGGAGACGTCACCTTGGAGCGTGTGGACTCTCAAGACAACATTGCAGATCCATTTACTAAAGCTCTAACATAACAGCAGTTTGATCGTCACTTAGAGAAGATGGGTATGAGATACCATGGCGATTGGCTTTAGTGCAAGTGGGAGATTGATAGTAGTGTGCATACAAGTCAATCATGTATGATGATAAAGCACATACTTTGTAAACAATCTTATTTATTTATTAATAAAATATTCATTTAAGGCATTTAATTATCTACATGGTGCTGTTTTTATAATATATAAATAACCCATAGTTTTAAGCAATGATTTTAGAATCATGATGAGATCATGCTAATGAGATCTAAATTCTTAGAAAGCTTAAAAACTAAAATAGTTCCCAATTGTGAGATTACTAAAATGGGGATTAGTAAATCCGGATTGATTGGTACATATGTTGCTTGCTCATTGGATGAGGATGACTGATCTCATGGTCATTTGTGTGGAGACACTAAAGCAAGTATGTAGGTGCTTATTGGAGAATAAGTTCACTGAACGTGACTCGCTATGGAATACCTAATGGAGTTTTACTCGCCTGTCAATAGGAATTCCTAATGTGATAGTAGTACAAGTGATCCTTGGACTTGAGATCATCATAGTATCTTGTATGTAACAAATTATACTTTGACTAATTCTTTAAGGCCTTTTAAGGCATATATAGGGTATGCTTGGGTATAATGAGTTACATATGGAGATAATGAATGATCAATAAAGAATCTACCACCTCTAGTAAAAGAGGAGATATGTCCTATGTGATTCGTTAAATGACAACCCAGGAATCCTTGGCCAAGGTAGAATGAAATTAGAAAGAGATTTCTAATTTATATTATTTGGAGTTGTGCATTTTCTAATCGAAATACATATGATTAAATAAATTAAGACTTGACAATAAATCCATGTCTTATATTTAATTGGGACATTGTATGGTGGAAGGATTGAATTGTACGGTAACTATTAACTCACAGGTTCTTTTATGATTAATGTTGAAATCTATATTATCTGGAAAGTCGTTGATCGCTAGGGAGGCTTATCCCTATTGTAGAATAAATATTATTTATTTAAATAGATTATTAGTTTAATTTATTTATTTAAATAAGATTAGAATTGTTCTAATTGATTTATTCACAACCGATTTAATATGGAGAACCTAAAGGGTCACACCATAAAAGGAAGAAGAATTATTTAAGGAGAAAATGGCATGATAGTAATAATGCATTAAGTATAATTAATTTAATATATGGTGATAGAATAAATTAAATAGCTTAATATTTATTATTTAATATTTTAGAAATATTAAATATAAATTAATAAGAGGAGTCTTATTATTATTATTATTATTATTATTATTTTAATTCTAAAGGAGTTTAGGAATTAATATAATATCAGTACTCTCTCTCTCTCTCTCTCTCTCTCAATCCTAATAAGATTAGGATATAAATTAATTAAAGGTGTTTAATTAATTAATAAAACCCTATTCTAATTGGATTAGGAGGGTTAACCTAATATCTATATAAGAGAGTCTTATATCATAAATAAGGTACGTGAATTTTTTCAAGGGTTGGGAGTGCACATATTCTATAGAGATAGAAACAAGGGTTAAGCCAATAACCCATCTTCCTGAGTTCTTCATCTTCCTTGGTGGATCACCGTTAGAGGTCAAACATTTGGGTGGCTGACATTGATCAAGGGAAGGAGCCACTACAGAGGAATCAAATGAAGCAAAGGAGTAGAACTTATACCTGAGGAAGCTTGGATCTTCAAAGGTATAATTCCATCCTCTCCTTCTATGTATTAACTGATAATTGATGCACAAGAAAGATCATGGTTAAGGGTTTGTAAGAAATTTTAAAATTTGATTTTTCATCCCTTCCGCTGCGTTTATGTAATTTGACTGCATGCTTATGTTTCGTACAAACCCAACACCAAGGTCTCGTAACTTAAACATCGATTATATAGCTTAAACATACCTTAAGCATATATAAACCTATCTAATACATAATAGCATAAGTTCTTATTACAATCATAAAGTTCTACATAAATAAAGCTACTATGTAACCTTTCCCTTGCCCTTGTCGGTGCCCGAAGTTCCGGACTGCTCTGCCTTAACTGAAATATTTTAGGGAAAGCAAGAATGAGCAACAAGTTTGCTCAGCAGGTAATATAACAATAAGGGTCAGTAATATAGTTCTCGAATTCCAAAAAGGGTATAGCAAGGTATGATAGTTCAAGGATAGTAAGCATATCAACATTTCTCAATAACAGTCGCTAAGGACAGAATAATATCAATATGATTCAATGCTAAATCAATTTAAGATTTCAAGATAACTGAATACTGAGCAGTCACTACGGACTATGAACTTCTACTAGAATTAACAGAAATATACTGATAATCTAATAAAACAAGTACAACAGGTGATCAGCCTAAAGTACTCTACGGTATACATATCGTTCAATCGTACTAAAGTGCGCACGTCGGTCTCCCGACAATATAATTTGCCTTCAAAGAAGGTTGTTCATCTCAGTCAAACACAAGATCCCGCACCAATCAATTATTTTGGATCTCCTTTTAACAATATAAGACTAGCCGAATCGAATGGCATAGACCACAACAATTATAAGTTTAATTTCAAGATTTAAAGCTCGAAGAATGTGATTCGACTTTTATCTTATACATGAAGTATATAGTTTATAATACATGACTTGCAATCTCAAAAGTTTACTTGTACGACAATAATAGCGCAAGCTTAATGAACGCTCAATAAAGAGTAGGGTTTAGGAACTTGCTAACAATGTTCCTTGAATAAAGTAAACACAAGGATAGGATACTTGCACCGTAAAAGAGTGTAAGTTTGAGAACTTGCCTTATGCGTAGTTTATTCACGAAAAGCTAATCAACACTTTGAATTTCTATCGTAATATAGTTACGTACATATGGTATTCATTAGCTAGGCACACTCGGTAATCAAGTTCGATATTCAAGTTAGATATACACACATGGTACTATCCTAGTCACATGTCATTACATACTTATACGCATATGGTACATATTCAGTTTATAATTTTCCACGAAGTCAAGTAAAACTCGTATAGCATTATGTCATATTGCTTTAAATCGATTTAGGTTCTCATTAACTATGAAATTCCTTTTCTTAATTAAAACATCTTCATAGTATGCTACTAGCATGTATCAGTAACAATTAGACTTGTTTAGTAGCTATAGCTTTGATATGAGTCAACTGCCAAAACCAGATTAACAAAACTGACTAACTCCTGATTCCAGGCCGGCGCAGCTGCACCCTGGTTAGGCCTAGGGACGGCGCAGCTGCGTAGTCCCCTGGCCAGACCAGGGTTGAGCCTTACATTTCTGTTTCTGTCCCATACCTTAACATACTTAACCAATTACTCTTAACATACATTCATGTCAGAGGGCTTTTATAAGCGTATGACCATCTTAAATTCACTTATACATGTCATGGTCTTAGTCTAGGATTTACACGGAATTAAGATCAAATAGGGTCATGCAATCACAACGCATACAATTTAATCATACATACATGCAAGAAGGTCATATAAATTATAATATACATGCTCGCTATTGTCCACGTCATTTATTCATAACTAGCATGGTTTATCACTTTAAAAACATGCTTAAACTCATGCTTGGTTAACCTCTTATCGAATTTAACAAGTGAGTACACATGTATGGTATACTAGTGATGTTATACTCATTATTAAACATGTTAAAAATATCAGAATATGAATCTTAATATAACATGTCAAGTCCATGTTCAAAGATAATGTTTCGTTAGTAATGTATACTAATGAGGTTTAACATGTTCATGCTACCGTATGATACATACATACGCAAGTCATCATATCCTTCATGCAATTCTTCACCATACTAACATGTATCAAAAGTCAGAATATAGATATGGTACACAAATGTCAAAGTTTACTTTTAAAAGCTCCAAGTTTATTTTGAAAACTACACTTTTCATCAACCTTGAATACAAGCATAATAGAACATGCTTACTTTAGGTCTACGTATCTATATATGTAGGTTACTCATGCTAGCATGCTTTGTCTAAGTCTTAATAACCATTTACACATAATGGATTTCCTGTAAAAATTAGCATCTGATCTCAGAGACTGGCGCAGCTGCGCTTCGCCTTGGTATAAAATCGGCGCAGCTGCGCCGTGTCCGGTTAATGCCAGAAAACTTCCTGCTTCGGTAGGACTTAGGCCAAATACCAAATTTCCTTCACAACAACAGTTTTAAACTGCCATAGTGTAGTTCAAGCATGTATATAAGTTCATATAACAACTAAATAAGTGTTCTACAATCCAATTACAATCCATTTTGGCATAATCAAGAATTAAAACTTTTGCAAAGAAACAAAATGAAAAACCAGTGAATGTGATATACCTCTGCTACTTGGTTTATATGAACTTGCTGCTAAATGCCAACTCACAATGCTGCTATCTTACTAATGTAGTCTTGCTCTCTATATGCTCTCAATTCCACACTTAAACAAAATTCTCAGCAATGAATTAGAAGGAGATGGGTTATATTTATAGAGAAAATGATATCCAGACATTGTTTTTCTCTCCCAAACCAAACCAATGGATTGAAGGATTGCATGGAAGTTATGAAAGAGTAGGTAATTTAGTGGTTGGATTCCATCATCATCCCACCCCCCCATTGCCTGATGATTATCTAAGTTGCTGAAGTTGAGGAGGTAGAGTAGCATAGGCCATTGGGTGCATATGTGAAGAAGGAATGTGTCTCTCATTATGGGACAAGGAAGGAAACTTAGCAACATATATACATACTTAGTCATTACACATTACATATTACACACTCTTAAGCTATAGTTCCTTTAGTCTCACAATATGGTTTTAAATGGAGAAACAATGTTACAATATATCAAGTTGGGTTTCACCCATCCACATATAAATATAATTTATGTACATTTTATCATATTAGTATAATTTAATCAGATATTACCACCTTACATCATCTCATGTATTATTCAATTAAATTCTATTAATCAATAATTATTTATCATATATTCATGATGTATTATTTTAATGTATACTCATATACATATTGTCACACAGCCTCATAATGTATTAATTAGTCATAATATATAGTTTTCATATGTATAGTCACATTGTATTAATCATGTAGCGTTCACAATTCAATAAACTTTACCATATAGTTTATATATAATTGTATAGTCACATTGCACTACACTTCATATAATATATAGGTAGCTACTATACCTTATACATTTAATTATCACATGCTTGCACATAGCAACTAATTGAGCAAATGTTATCTACTCGTTCATATATTATTATTCTCAATGGTAATTAATTAATTACTTATCTTATCAATTAATTAATAATAATATTAATTAATCCCTTCTTCATTAATCAATGTAATTATTAATCTCTTATAACAATTTATTAATATTAAATAAATATAAATCTTATTATATTTATATACAAGTTATTTATTATTATTCTATTACTTGCAATCACATATCATTAATTAATCACCATTATATCAATTAATTAATATTCTATTTCTCATAATAACAATTAACAATTAATATTTGATTAATTGTTCACGTAGTAAATCCTTCCTCAATTATTATTTCTCATCACTGTGCCACACAAGGCATTCAACGAGTTTATCGCAAACTCCATAATTTCTCAATTATTAAAAATATTTAATTTAATATAATTGAGTTAACTCATCTCATAACACAAAATCATTTATATTCAAATAAATACTCATTTTCATTAATATATTCATTTAATAATATATGGAAATTCTCGAGTATTACAGCAACTAGTCTCGTTCTGATCAGCTTCACTATTTCGGTGGTTTGTTGTACCAGTTCTGGTCCCAACAGTTGACGTTCACCGACTTCATCCCAGCACAAAGGCGTTCTACATTTCCTGCCGTATAACGCTTCGTAAGGCGGCATGCTGATACTCGCGTGATAGCTATTGTTGTAGGCGAACTCCACCAACGGTAGATGATCATCCCAGCTTTCTTTGAAGTCCATAGCGCAAGCTCTCAGCATATCCTCTAGCGTCTAAATCGTTCTCTCGCTCTGGCTGTCGGTCTGAGGATGGTACGCTGTACTCATTCGCAATTGTGTTCCCAGACACTCTTGCAAACGCTTCCAGAAATTCGACGTAAAATGCGGATCTCTATCGAACACAATTGACACCAGAACACCGTGTCGAGAAATAATTTTCTTCACATACAGCTTTCCTAGCTGATCCAAGTTGTAGTTAATCCTGATCGGTAGAAAGTGGGTTGACTCCGTCAGTCGATCCACAATCACCCATATTGCATCGAAACCCTTCTGAGTCGCTGGAAGACCAACCACGAAATCCATCGTGATGTGCTCCCACTTCCATTCTGGAATCTCCAACGGTTGTAGCAATCCGCTAGGTCTCTGATGTTCTGCTTTAACTTTCTGGCACGTTAGACATTTCGCAATGCATTCAGTAACGTCCCTCTTCATATTCGGCCACCAGAAATGGTGTCTGAGATTCTAGTAGATCTTTGTACTCCCAGGGTGAATCGAATATCTCGAACTATGAGATTCGTTTAAAATCTCCTCTTTGACGTCTGGTACTGGCGGTACCCAGATTCTTCCTTCAAATCATAGCAGTCCTTCGTTATCAATCTTGAACTTGAACTCTTCACCATCGGCTATTCTTTTTCGGATCTTCTCGCATTCTTCATCGTGAAGTTGTGCTTCTTTCACTTTGTTTACCAGAGTAGAACCAGTAGTTACTTGAAACAACATCTCATCTGATTCCTTCGGATACTTCACTTCTAGTTCCAATCTAGCCATATCTTCTATTAACTGGTCCTAATCAGTTAACATATTTAACTTTTCCAGACCCTTTCTGCTCAAGGCGTCTGCTACGACGTTAGATTTACCCGGATGGTAAAGAATCTCGCAATCGTAGTCCTTGATCAATTCCAACCATCTCCTCTAGCGCATGTTCAAATCCTTTTGTATAAAGATATACTTTAGACTCTTGTGATCTGTGTATATCTCACACTTTTCTCCATATAGGTAGTGTCTCCAAATCTTTAGAGCAAACACTACTGCCGCCAACTCCAAGTCATGGGTCGGATACCCTTTCTCGTAGTCCTTCAGCTGACGTGACGCATAGGCAATGACTTTGCTGCTCTGCATCAGTACACAGTCTAATCCCTTTTGTGAGGCATCACTATATACTACGAAATTCCCCGTACTATCCGACAATGATAACACAGGCGCAGTACTCAGCCTCTTCTTCAACTCCTGAAAACTCTCCTCACACTTTTTCGTCCAAACAAATTTAACTGTCTTACGAGTTAAATTTGTCAACGGAGTTGCGATCTTGGAAAAATCTTGAATAAATATTCTGTAATAACCCGCTAATCCCAGGAAACTCCTCACTTCAGACGGTGTCTTCGGCTGTTCCCAATTGATTACGGCTTCAACCTTCGACGGATCTACCGAAATCCCATCATTGTAAATCACGTGGCCAAGAAATTGCACACGTTCTAACCAGAATTCACATTTCAAGAATTTCTCATAAAGCTTATCTCGTCTTAACGATTCTAAGGTCAGCCTTAAATGTTCGGTGTGTTCCTCCTCGGTCTTGGAATAAACCAGGATGTCATCTATGAACACCACTACAAATTTGTCTAGAAATGGCTTAAACACCCTATTCATTAAGTCCATAAATGCAGCTGGGGCATTCGTTAGACCAAATGACATCACCAAGAACTCGTAATGACCATACCGAGTCCTAAAAGTCGTCTTCGGTATATCTTCCCTTCTCACCTTCAACTGATGATACCCACTCCTCAAATCGATTTTCGAGAAGTATCTAGCACCCTTCAGTTGATCGAACAAGTCATCGATCCTAGGTAAAGGATACCTATTCTTGAACGTAACTTTGTTCAACTCTCTATAGTCAATGCAAAGACGCATTGATCCGTCCTTCTTCTTGACGAATAAAACTGGCGCTCCCCACGGTGAAACGCTTAGCTGAATATACTTCTTGTCCAGCAATTCTTGCAGTTGAACCATCAACTCCTTCATCTCGACTGGAGCCATTCGGTACGGAGCTTTTAAAATTGGAGCAGATCCCGGAGCTAAGTCGATCACGAACTCTATCTCCCTATCTGGCGAAAGTCCTGGCAAGTCGCTCAGAAAAACGTCCATAAACTCCTTATCCACTGATATCTCTTCTACCTTCGGGCTCTCCTTACGCGTATCTACTATGTAGGCCAGATATCCTACACAGCCTTGCGTCAAAAGTTTCTTGTCTTGCATAATCGTCAGATAACTCGCTTGTCTAGGCGATTTGCTACCTTAGAACACCAACTTTGAAGGAGTCGTAAGGTTTACCGACTTCTTCTGACAGTCGATTATCGCCCCATGGTT
The DNA here is from genome assembly GCA_020205555.1 of Panax stipuleanatus. Classification (NCBI taxonomy): domain Eukaryota; kingdom Viridiplantae; phylum Streptophyta; class Magnoliopsida; order Apiales; family Araliaceae; genus Panax; species Panax stipuleanatus. Next base: position 22,341,154 of record CM035122.1, read on the forward strand.
GAACAACCAGTCCATACCCAATATGACATTGAATTCCCCAGTTTTATCAGAATCAAATCTACTCTCAACTCTTGACCCTTAATGTCCAATCTACAGTTCTTGTAAATAAACCTAACAGGAATAACTTCTCTATTCGCAATCTCTATGTTCAAGGGATAAACTAATTCTTCCTTAGGTAAGTCTAGGGTCTTAACAAAATCATCAGATATGAATGAACAAGTAGCACCCGAATCAAATAATACATATGCATTTATACTATTGACCGGAATAATACCTGACACAACATCATTTGATTGCACAGCATCTTGCACCGTCATGTTGAATATTCGGGCAGTGGGTCTAACAACCTGCAGTGGTGCAGCAATAGCCAAAGTGTTACCTCTCCCATTTCCTCCATTCCCTGCTGCTGGCTTCTTCGGGCAGTTATGAGCCATGTGATCCTTGGATCCATATGTGTAGCAAGCTCCCTTCTTCGGGTTCGGGCAATTCGGCGCAATGTGGCCTTCCTGACCACAGTTGAAGTACACCCGTTTTCCCTTCATGCACACTCTAGTGTGATTCTTCCCGCATGTAGCACATTCTTCGAACTTCCTCTTCGGCTGGCTTCCCTGCTAACTCCAGTAGAGGTGTTGTCGTCATTTCCTTTTCATATGATTTTAAACATATTGAATTTGTTTCTCATCATATTAACATACTCTACAATCAATTTACACAATAATATACAATCAAACATAAATTTTGATTTTAAAGGAACTATATATTTTCAAAACAAGTTTACTGTAACTTTTGATGAACATGAATTCTTCATTTTCATAATGTATACGTGAATTAACCAGCTTAAACCATCGTATAATTTATATTTAAATAATTTGTGAACACATTATAAATGTATAATTATGTTATGAACACCATATAACATATCTATACATCAAAATAACAAACTTCCATGAAGTCTCATATTTATAGTAAACTAAAACTTGAAGAACGTAAAACAAGTTTTTAAAACTCTAAAGTTAGGAGTTATGCCCTTATGAGTTGTGAGGAAGAAAGAGATGATGATTTCTTTGTTGATCTTCAACTCATCCTCTTTCTTTCTCCTTTTTCTTTCCTCTTTCTCTCTAACTTCTTTTTTTTTTTCTCTGTATTTCTCTCTTCTTGTTTTGATACTGATAAAACTCTAACTCTTGTTTTAATCTAACGTAATATACATATAATATAATATACATATATTATACATATAATACATAATTATAAGATATATAACTTACATATATTAATTGCTCCTAATAAATATAATTATTAGAATTAATTCATAAGTTACAATTTTTTTGAAATTTAAAAAGCCCTAAGGTTTGTTTGGTAAAAACAGCTTTAATTTAAAAACATGTTTTTAGTAGTTAAGGCCCCGTTTGGCAAAATGGATTTAAAACGGTGCAAGTTCCTTGTTTGACAAAACGGTTTTAAAAACTCTTTTAATTCTTTTAATAAATCTTTTAACACATATATTTAATGTTATACTTTAATTAATTAAATCTTAACATTCTAATTTAATTAATTAAAAGTTAACATCAATTAATCACATAAAAATTACCACATAACAATTATAATTACTCGCTAATTATAATTTCATGTAACAATTACCACATAAATTCATCCAATTTAATTATCCCAATTAAATTAGAAATGTAACATAAAATCATTACATATTAATTAAATTAACTATTAAATATTTATTTAATTAATATATTATACTTAATTAAATTAATCCATAACAGTTACATAATCATTTATTTAACTCAATAAATAAATTAATTAAAATATTTATTTAATTCAATAAATATTAAAATTAATATATAAACTTCTCTTCACACCAAATCACATATTTCACAATATATGACACACATACACATTCTCAAACTCAAAACATCTTAAAATAAGAATTTTATTTATTAAATTCTCATTTATTAATTCTTAAAAAAAATTCGGGTTGTCACATCCTTCCCTCCTTATAAGGATTCCGTCCTCGGAATCAACGAAACCTCCCTTACTCGGTTTTCAAAAAATCACTTCATAATTATCGTTGAATAATTTCAACACTTATAATTAGCGAGTAATTATAATTATTATGTGGCATTTTTATGTGCTTAATTGATGTTAGCTTTTAATTAATTAAATTAGAATGTTAAAATTTAATTAATTAAAGTGTAACATTAAAAATATGTGCTAAATAATTTATTAAAAAAATAAAAAGGGTTTTTAATTTAGTTTTACCAAACAAGGCCCTTAAAACTGTTTTTAAAGGGTTTTGCCAAACGAGACCCTTGCACTTGTTTTAAATGAATTTTTACCAAACAATGTCTTAAGTTTAAAATTTTGTTTTTAAAAATAAAGGGTTTTGGCCAAACAAGCCTTATGACTTTTAAAATTCAAATTTTTGTAACTTATATATATATTAAGTGGTAATTAGTATATGATATAAATATAGGTATTAATAGCTGACATTTTTGTATATTATATAATTATATGTATAATATATCTATATGTCAGTTTACATTGTTTTTAAAACTACGTTAAGTTAGAATTGGTCTGTTAAACAAAGGAAAGAGAGAGCAAGAGAGAAAATATACAGAGAGAGTTAAAGAAAAAAGAAAAAGAGAAGAAGAAAAAGAAGAAGAAGAAAGAGAAAGGAGGGAGGAAGCTAGAGAATCATCATCTTCTTTACTTCAATCAACAAAAAGGGTATAATTCCTAATTATTAGTTTTTAAAAGTATGTTTGATGTTCTTCGTAATTTTATTCTCTGTATATATGAGTTTTCATGAAATCGTATAAACATGATGTATATATGATGTTGTGTTTATAACATATTTATATATGAATTGTATGCATAAATTAATAGTTTAATTCATATAAAGATGATGAACATGAAGAATTCATGTTCATCAAAAGTTACAGAGAATTGGTTTTATAAAGTTTTCCTTTAAAATCAAAATTCATGATTTATTGTAAATCGTTGTATAAATTAGTTTTAGATTATGTTAATGTGTTGAGATATGAATTCAATGTGATTTGAACTGTATATTTTGATCGAAAAATAAACTTACAGTGTTCAATTTTATCAAGAACACTGAAAAAATGGTTTTCTCCAATTTTTACAAAATTAAGTGTTTTAAAGTATGTAATTTGATGTCTTTATGAGTTAAAACATGTTAGAAACTTATAATTATGTTTTCTGTAAAGTTTATATAAATTATGTTGGCTGAATTTGGAACGTGATGTGGAGAAATAAGCCAAATTGATTTTTTCTCTGCAAAGTTTGCGACACTGTTAGACCAGTCTACACAGTGGCGCGGCCGCGCCGGTCTTGCAGATTGGGCAGAAAGCTATTTTTAATTGTACAAAATTATAAGATTTATTATGTAATAAATTATAAAGCATGTTAATAAAATTAAATGCTAATTGGGTAGTAATGAATTATATTTATAAAATATAATATATAATTATAATTTGAATAATTATAATTAAGAAAAATGTGTAATTTAAATTATAAATTATTAATTATAATTTAATTAGTGCATGAATTAAAATTGATTAATTATAATCAAAGTAATTATTTAATTTAAATTATAATTGGTTTAAATTATAATTTAATTAATATAAATGCATAAATTTAGTTTGATTAATTTTAATCAAAGTACATGTTTAATTTAAATTATAATTTATTTAATTATAATTTTATTTATATAAAATATAATTATAATTTGATAAATTATAATTAAAGTGAATGATTAATTTAAATTATAATTCATTTAATTATAATTTAATTAATGTAAGATATAATTATATTTTGATTTAATTATAATTAAAATGAATTGTTTAATTTAAATTATAATTTGTTTAAAGTATAATTTAATTAATATAAGTACATAAATATTATTTGATTAATTATGTGAACATGTGATGTGATTAATTATATGATCATTAATTATTAATTATTTAATAATTAAAGAGGAATTAGTTAACCTAAATGAGTTAACTAATTATGTGAATTAGTTATGTGATAACTAATTTAGATTATTATGGTTGGGGCTTTAACTAGTAAAAACCTGTTTTTAAAAAAATAATGTTGTTTTTACCAAACAAAGCCTTAAGGCTTTTGGTTTTCAAAAAAGGTAGTAACCTATGCCTTCATTATGGGAGTTATTATATACATAAATATATTATAAGTTACATATATGTATATATGTTATATGTATATTTTATATATAGAATTATAATATACGTTAGTTTAAAAAGTTAGTTTGTTAGAGAAAACAAAGAACAAAATAAAAAGAGTTCAGAGAAAGAAAAGAGAAGAGAGGTTAGAGAGAAAAGAAGAGAGAAGAAGAGGAAAAGAGGAAGGCCTTTAGAGAGTCATTGCTAAACTTCATCATCTTCTTCCTCACTAAGCTACAAGGGTATAATTCTAACCCTTATATTTTGAAGATCAGGTTTTATTGTTCTTCATAGTTATATTCTCTATAAAATATTTTGTTCATGAGAAGTTATGTGATTGTGAGTTATACATGTTAAATAGTATTCATATATGATTATTATTGACTTGGACGCATGATTAGACAGTTTAATTTGGTATACCTATGATGAACATAAAGAATTCATATTCATCAAGAAGTTATAGTGAAAATATATAATTTTCATTGAAAATCAAAATTGTATGTTTGATGGTTAATTGTTGTATAAATTGGATATAGACTATGTTAATATGGTTTTAAAAGAATTCAAATATGTTTTGAATTGTGTATTTTGTTTTAAAAATAAATTAAAGTGTTCAATTTCATCAAGAACACTTAACAATGGTTTTTCTTCAAAAATCATGAAATTGAGAGTTTTGATTATGTGAATTGATGATTGTATATTTTAGAAATTATTAGAAACTTAAAATTTATGTTTTCTATAAAGTTATGTGAATTATGTTGAATGAGTTCGGAACTTAATGTGGAGAAATAAGCCAATTTGACTTTTTCTCTGCAAAGTTTGCGAACTGTCAGTACTGTCTGCGCAGTAGCGCGGCCGCGCCGCTCCAAGGCATTAAAGGAACGCGGCCGCGCTGGTCCTGCAAATTGGGCAGAAAACTATTTTTATTTGTACAAAATTATAAGATTTATGATATGATAAATCATAAAAATTGCTATTTAAAATGCTAAATGAATGGTAATGATTTATATTAATAAAATATAATATGTAATTATAACTTGAATAATTATAATTATAGTAAAGGTTTAATTTAAAATATGATTTGTTAAATGAATATAGTTTGATTAATTTTTAATCAAGGTAAATGTTTAACTTAAAATTATAATTTGTGTAATTATAATATAATATATAATTATAATTAAGGTAAATGTGTAATTTAAATTATAGTTTATTTAATTATAATTTAATATGTAATTATAATTTGAATAATTATAATTAAGATAAATGTGTAATTTAAATTATAATTCATTTTAATTATAATTTAATGAGTGCATGGATTGAAATTGATTAATTATAATCAAAATAATTATTTAATTTAAATTATAATTGGTTTAATTATAATTTAATTATTATAAATGCATAAATTGAGTTTGATAAATTTTAATCAAAATAAATGTTTAATTTGATGTGACAACCCAGATTTTTTTTAGAATTAATAAGTGAAAATTTAATAAATAAAATTCTTATTTTAAGATGTTTTGAGTTTGAGAATGTATATGTGTGTCATATATTGTGAAATATATAATTTGGTGTGAAGAGAAGTTTATATATTACTTTTAATATTTATTGAATAAAATAAATATTTTAGTTGATTTATTTATTGAGTTAAATAAATGATTATGTGACTGTTATGTAGTAATTTAATTAAGAGTAATATATTAATTAAATAAATATTTAATATTTAATTTAATTAATATATAATAATTTTATGTTATAGTTCTAATTTAATTCGGATAATTAAATTGGATGAAGTTATGTGGTAATTGTTACATTAATTTATAATTAGCGAATAATTATAATTGTTATGTGGTAATTTTTATGTGATTAATTGATATTAACTTTTAATTAATTAAATTAGAATGTTAAGATTTAATTAATTAAAGTATAACATTAAGAATATGTGTTAAATGATTTATTAAAAGAATTAAAAGAGTTTTTAAAACCGTTTTGCCAAACAAGGCCCTTCCACCCGTTTTAAATCCGTTTTGCCAAACGGGGCCTTAACTACTAAAAATAAGTTTTTTAAAAAATAATTTTGTTTTTACCAAACAAAGCCTTAAGGCTTTTGGTTTTCAAAAAAAATTGTAACCTATGTCTTTATTATGGAAGTTATTATATACATAAATATATTATTAGTTACATATATGTATATATGTTATATGTATATTTTATGTATAGAATTATAATATACGTTAGTTTGTTAGAGAAAACAAAGAACAAAACAAAAAGAGTTCAGAGAAAGAAAAGAGAAGAGAGGTTAGAGAGAAAAGAAGAGAGAAAAGAAGAGAGAAGAAGAAGAGGAAAGGAGGAATGCCTTAAGAGAGAGTCATTGCTAAACCTCATTATCTTCTTCCTCACTAAGCTACAAGGGTATAATTTTAACCCTTATATTTTGAAAATCATGTTTTATTGTTCTTCATAGTTATATTCTCTATAAATATTTTGTTCATAAGAAATTATGTGATTATGAGTTATACCTGTTAAATAGTATTCATATATGATTATTATTGACTTGGATGCATGATTAGACAGTTTAATTTGGTATACCTATGACGAATATAAAGAATTCTTGTTCATCAAGAAGTTATAGTGAAAATATTTTTAAAATATATAGTTTTCGTTGAAAATCAAAATTGTATGTTTGATGGTTAATTGTTGTATAAATTTGTTATAGACTATGTTCATATGGTTATAAACGAATTTAAATATGTTTTGAATTGTGTATTTCATTTTAAGAATAAATTACAGTGTTCAATTTCATCAATAACACTTAACAATGGTTTTTCTTCAAAAATAATGAAATTGAGAGTTTTGATTATGTGAATTGATGATTGTATATTTTAGAACTTGTTAGAAACTTAAAATTTTTGTTTTCTATAAAGTTATGTGAATTATGTTGACTGAGTTCGGAACTTGATGTGGAGAAATAAAGCTAATTTGACTTTTTCTTTGCAAAGTTCGTGAACTATCAGTACTGTCTGCGCAGTGGCGTGGCCGCGCCGCTCCAAGGCATTAAAGGAGCGCGGCAGCGCTGGTCCTGCAGATTGGGCAGAAAGCAATTTTTATTTGTACAAAATTATAAGATTTATGATATGATAAATCATAAAGCATGCTATTTAAAATGCTAAATGAATGGTAATGATTTATATTAATAAAATATAATATGTAATTATAATTTGAATAATTATAATTATAGTAAAGGATTAATTTAAAATATGATTTGTTAAATGAATATAGTTTGATAAATTTTTAATCAAAGTAAATGTTTAACTTACATTATAATTTGTGTAATTATAATATAATATATAATTATAATTTGAATAATTATAATTATGGTAAATGTGTACTTTAAATTATAGTTTATTTAATTATAATTTAATATATAATTATAATTTGAATAATTATAATTAAGGTAAATGTGTAATTTAAGTTATAATTTATTTTAATTATAATTTAATGAGTGCATGAATTAAAATTGATTAATTATAATCAAAGTAATTGTTTAATTTAAATTATAATTGGTTATAGAATTATTATAAATGCATAAATTGAGTTTGATTAATTTTAATCAAAATAAATATTTAATTTGATGTTACAACTCGGATTTTTTTAAGAATTAATAAATAAGAATTTAATAAATAAAATTCTTATTTTAATATGTTTTGAGTTTGAGAATGTATATGTGTGTCATATATTGTGAAATATGTAATTTGGTGTGAAGAGAAGTTTATATATTAATTTTAATATTTATTGAATAAAATAAATATTTTAATTAATTTATTTATTGAGTTAAATAAATGATTATGTGACTAGTTATGGAGTAATTTAATTAAGTGTAATATATTAATTAAATGAATATTTAATATTTAATTTAATTAATATGTAATGATTTTATGTTATAGTTCTAATTTAATTGGGATAAATTAGATGAAGTTATGTGGTAATTGTTACATTAAATTATAATTAGCGAGTAATTATAATTGTTATGTGGTAATTTTTATGTGATTAATTGATGTTAACTTTTAATTAATTAAATTAAAATGTTAAGATTTAATTAATTAAAGTATAATATTAAGAATATGTGTTAAAAGATTTATTAAAAGAGTTTTTAAAATTGTTTTGCCAAACAAGGCCATTGCACCCGTTTTAAATCCGTTTTGTCAAACGGGGCCTTAACTACTAAAAACCTGTTTTTAAAAAATAATGTTGTTTTTACCAAACAAAGCCTTAAGGCTTTTGGTTTTCAAAAAAAGTTGTAACCTATGTCTTTATTATGGGAGTTATTATATACATAAATATATTATAAGTTACATATATGTATATATGTTATATGTATATTTTATGTATAGAATTATAATATACGTTAGTTTAGAAAGTTAGTTTGTTAGAGAAAACAAAGAACAAAACAAAAAGAGTTCAGATAAAGAAAAGAGAAGAGAGGTTAGAGAGAAAAGAAGAGAGAAGAAGAAGAGGAAAAGAGGAAGGTCTTAAGAGAGAGTCATTGCTAAACCTCATCATCTTCTTCCACACTAAGCTACAAGAGTATAATTCTAACCCTTATATTTTGAAGATCATGTTTTATTGTTCTTCATAATTATATTCTCTGTAAAATATTTTGTTCATGAGAAATTATGTGATTGTGAGTTATACATGTTAAATAGTATTCATATATGATTATTATTGACTTGGATGCATGATTAGACAGTTTAATTTGGTATACCTATGATGAACATAAAAAATTCATGTTCATCAAGAAGTTACAGTGAAAATATTTTTAAAATATATAGTTTTCGTTGAAAATCAAAATTGTATGTTTGATGGTTAATTGTTGCATAAATTGGTTATAGACTATGTTTATATGGTTATAAACGAATTCAAATATGTTTTGAATTGTGTATTTCGTTTTAAAAGTAAATTACAGTGTTCAATTTCATCAAGAACACTTAACAATGATTTTTCTTCAAAAATCATGAAATTGGGAGTTTTGATTATGTGAATTGATGATTGTATATTTTAGAACTTGTTAGAAACTTGAAATTTTTGTTTTCTATAAAGTTATGTGAATTATGTTGACTGAGTTTGGAACTTGATGTGGAGAAATAAGCCAATTTGACTTTTTCTCTGCAAAGTTTGCGAACTGTCAGTACTGTCTGCTCAGTGGCGCGGCCGCTCCGCTCCAAAGCATTAAAGGAGCGCGGCCGCGCTGGTCCTGCAGATTGGGCATAAAATTATTTTTATTTGTACAAAATTATAAGATTTATGATATGATAAATCATAAAACATGCTATTTAAAATGCTAAATGAATGGTAATGATTTATATTAATAAAATATAATATGTAATTATAATTTGAATAATTATAATTATAGTAAATGTTTAATTTAAAATATGATTTGTTAAATGAATATAGTTTGATTAATTTTTAATCAAGGTAAATGTTTAACTTAAATTATAATTTTTGTAATTATAATATAATATGTAATTATAATTTGAATAATTATAATTAAGGTAAATGTGTAATTTAAATTATAGTTTATTTAATTATAATTTAATATGTAATTATAATTTGAATAATTATAATTAAGGTAAATGTGTAATTTAAATTATAATTCATTTTAATTATAATTTAATGAGTGCATAGATTGAAATTGATTAATTATATTCAAAGTAATTGTTTAATTTAAATTATAATTAGTTTAATTATAATTTAATTATTATAACTGCATAAATTGAGTTTGATTAATTTTAATCAAAATAAATGTTTAATTTAATGTGATAATCCGAATTTTTTTAAGAATTAATAAATGAGAATTTAATAAATAAAATTCTTATTTTAAGATGTTTTGAGTTTGAGAATGTGTATGTGTGTCATATATTGTGAAATATGTGATTTGGAGTGAAGAGAAGTTTATATATTAATTTTAATATTTATTGAATAAAATAAATATTTTAATTGATTTATTTATTGAGTTAAATAAATGATTATGTGACTGTTATAGAGTAATTTAATTAAGTGTAATATATTAATTAAATAAATATTTAATATTTAATTTAATTAATATGTAATGATTTTATGTTATAGTTCTAATTTAATTGGGATAATTAAATTAGATGAAGTTATGTGGTAATTGTTATATGAAATTATAATTAGCGAGTAATTATAATTGTTACGTGATAATTTTTATGTGATTAATTGATGTTACCTTTTAATTAATTAAATTAGAATGTTAAGATTTAATTAATTAAATTATAACATTAAGAATATGTGTTAAAGGATTTATTAAAAGAATTAAAATAGTTTTTAAAACCGTTTTGTCAAACAAGACCCTTGCACCCGTTTTAAATCCGTTTTGCCAAACGGGGTCTTAACTACTAAAAACCAATTTTTAAAAAAATAATGTTGTTTTTACCAAACAAAGCCTTGAGGCTTTTGGTTTTCAAAAAAAGTTGTAACCTATGTCTTTATTATGGGAGTTATTATATACATAAAATTATTATAAGTTACATATATGTATATATGTTATATGTATATTTTATGTATAGAATTATAATATACGTTAGTTTAGAAAGTTAGTTTGTTAGAGAAAACAAAGAACAAAACAAAAAGAGTTAGAGAAAGAAAAGAGAAGAGAGGTTAGAGAGAAAAGAAGAGAGAAGAAGAAGAGGAAAGGAGGAAAGCCTTAAGAGAGAGTCATTGCTAAACCTCATCATCTTCTTCCTCACTAAGCTACAAGGGTATAATTCTAACCCTTATATTTTGAAGATCATGTTTTATTGTTCTTCATAATTATATTCTCTGTAAAATATTTTGTTCATGAGAAATTATGTGATTGTGAGTTATACCTGTTAAATAGTATTCATATATGATTATTATTGACTTGGATGCATGATTAGACAGTTTAATTTGGTATACCTATGATGAACATAAAGAATTCATGTTCATCAAGAAGTTACAGTGAAAATATTTTAAAAATATATAGTTTTCGTTGAAAATCAAAATTGTATGTTTGATGGTTAATTGTTGTATAAATTGGTTATTGACTATGTTAATATGGTTATAAACGAATTCAAATATGTTTTGAATTGTGTATTTCGTTTTAAAAATAAATTAAAGTGTTCAATTTCATCAAGAACACTTAATAATGGTTTTTCTTCAAAAATCATGAAATTGAGAGTTTTGATTATGTGAATTGATGATTGTATATTTTAGAACTTGTTAGAAACTTAAAATTTATGTTTTCTATAAAGTTATGTGAATTATGTTGACTGAGTACGGAACTTGATATGGAGAAATAAGCTAATTTGATTTTTTCTCTGCAAAGTTCGTGAACTGTCAGTACTATCTGTGCAGTGGCGCGGCCCCGTCGCTCCAAGGCATTAAAGGAGCGCCACCGCGCTGGTCCTGTAGATTGGGCAGAAAGTTATTTTTATTTGTACAAAATTATAAGATTTATAATATGATAAATCATAAAGCATGCTATTTAAAATGCTAAATGAATGGTAATAATTTATATTAATAAAATATAATATATAATTATAATTTGAATAATTATAATTATAGTAAAGGTTTAATTTAAAATTTGATTTGTTAAATGAATATATTTTGATTAATTTTTAATCAAAGTAAATGTTTAACTTAAATTATAATTTGTGTAATTATAATATAATATGTAATTATAATTTGAATAATTATAATTAAGGTAAATGTGTAATTTAAATTATAGTTTATTTAATTATAATTTAATGAGTGCATGATTTGAAATTGATTAATTATAATCAAAGTAATTGTTTAAATTGAATTATAATTTAATTGATATAAATGAATAAATTGAGTCTGATTATTTTAATCACAATAAATGTTTAATTTAAATTATAATTTAATTAATATAAATTACAATTATAATTCGATTAATTATAATTGAGGATGTGTAATTCAAATTATAATTTGTTTAAAATATAATTGAATTATTAATTAATTAATTATGTGAAAATATAATATAATTATATGATGTGATTAATTATGTGATAATTAAGTATTAATTTAATAATTAAAGAGGAATGAGTTAACCTAAATTGGTTAACTAATTATGAGAATTAGATATGTGATAATTAATTTATATTATTAACTATACATATAATTTGATAGTGTGTGTTAAACAAATAAATGGGAGAGAATTATGAAGTGTAAAGTAGAATTTACTTAGACAGTTGATAAGCGTCGCTAAGTGACTAATAGTTGATGTGTATGATAATACGTTGTGTAGGATTCATGAAGTACAGATAATTATAGGCTGTTTTCGGTAATTGGTAATCTATGAGCTAGGCAAGTCTTTCAGTTCCTATTTTCTATGTGAACCTGATGATGAACTGTTTTAACTTGTATTGCAAAGAGCATGATATGTTATATTTGTTGTAAGCATGAAACGTTAAAGTCAATTCATGACTACGTTGATTGAGTAAAGAATATTGATAGAGTAAGGAACTCAATCTTTTTACTTGTTATATGAATTAAAGCATGCATGATATGTTAGTCTACTGATTTATGAGATGTATGTTAAGCATGTTATTATGTGCTACGTGATGCATGAAAACTGTTAGATCTTACTGAGCTGTCGAGCTCACTCTTGCAAATAACCATTTTTGCAGGTCAAGAATGCAAGGTAATGATACGTGCTAGTTGACTGTTAGCGATCAATAGTAATTCAAGAAGATTACTTATTTTAGATGAGAATTGCATTTAATGTTTTAATTGTAACATAATTGTTGAATTATAAGTTGAGCTATCCGATGTATAGTGGATATTGCTTTGTGATGTAAGATTTTGTATAATAACTTCGTTGAAGCGATTCATGTAATAGTTTGAATCAAAGATATGTTATGTAAAGGTTGTGATTCAGGGCAATAAAGAAAGATATATATAAAAGTTTTAATTATTCCGCATTTTTGTAGTGATTGTAATATCGAATAATGATGTAAAGTTAGAATAAAGTTGTATTGTTAACGATCGAGAAGGAGAATTATATTGTATGAATTTTTGGGGTCGTTACAAGAACCTCAAGGATCAACAACTGATATACCCCAAGGGTCATATCCTGAAGTTCTTGGTCACTCCTTTCTAAGGGAACTCTCCTTAGAAGTATCTCCAGAACAAGTCTTAAAGGAGAAGAAGAAGAAGAAGCAGCATGAAGAAGAAGCTGAAGAGAAAACTACTCTCTCTCAGATGCTTCATAAGAAAGGAAAATGCAGTCTGCGTTTAAAGAAGCCTTCCCTTATTGCGATCGTGGAGTTCTAAAACTCACCAATCGTAGAGTCCAGAATTGTCAGCAACTCTAAAGAAAATACTGGAACAACTACTCAGCCCGAGCAGACAATCGTTGATGAAGCTGAAGAGACTGCTGAGCCTGAGCCTAGAAAAGTGAGGAAAAGGCTAGTCAAAAAGGCTGATCTTGAGCTTACGGAAACAATGTTGAAGATTAAGGAATAAGAAAGAAGAATGTTGGAACAATCAAGAATTGATGCTAAATAAAGAACCAAGTCTCCAAACTCTGGTTCTCACAATGAATCCTTGGATCAAACCAGGATCATTAAAGCAGTAATAGCTACCCTCAACAGTGCAGTAAGTCCTACTGCATCTGATCAAGCATATGTCCATACTGAGGAAAAGCAATCAGAAGATGATGAGCAAAGTCATGCTTATATTGAGGGGGAGGTATTCGAAATCCCTGAGCCAGTAAGTTCTCCAGCTGAGGGGTAGCAATCAGAAGCTTTTCATGAAGCCCCCTCTGCCCCTCAAGAAATTGAAGAACTTGGAGAAGATCATCAAGACCCCTATGTATCTCATGAAGATGTAGAACTAATATAGATTCTTAATGAAGGTGATGAAGAAGATGAAAGGGAAGAAGAGGAAGAAGAAGTAGAAATTATTATTGATTTTAGAAGTAAAGAAAGAAGCATTAACTACAATCGACTGTTCTCCTACCTACCCATGATGCCCTTCCATAGAGCTCTAATACTCAACACTTGGGATCATGTGTTCTGGACCTTCAAAGCTTATCCAGCAGTATCTGTGCTCGCACAGGGATTCCTAGACAATCTCAACTTTGCTCAAAAGCTAATATCAAATAATGCCTCTTTAGGAAGTGAGTAAGAGGTACACTTCGTTCCCACATATTTCAAGTTAAATCATCTCCCTTCATCAAACTTCTATCAATTGGATGAACTACCCAGGTGGATTGAGGTAATTCTTGAACCACGAAATCAATTTCCAGTTACCAAGTCCCAAAACTCGGTAACTGATGAACCAAATGAACCAACTTCTGTCATAGTACCTTTTTCAATCAAGTCTTTGATCGACTCAATGATCGTCGAACATTATGACACTACGACCATCGATCAAGACAATCTACCTACCCCCGTTGCAGAGTCATCCAACCAAAACAATGAAACAACCTCCTCTCCTATACATCAAACCACAGTACCGATAACTCAATCTGACATTCCCTCGTCTTCCAACAACGAATACTTTGATCTAGCACTTGCTCTCTCAAACATGCCAAATGAGAAAACAAAGACCTCTCCTCCTGATATTCAGAAAATAATCGATCATCTCTCTTCCCTTCCCACCAAAGATGAACTTTCTGAAGTATCAAAAAGGGTGGTTCAAGAGATGGAAGAAAACCTTGAAGCTCACTCTCTCATTATTCATCAACGATTCAACAACATGATCGAAGCTGCTAACACTCTTCCTGGTAACTTGGGATTTGAGCTCTCTAAGAGACTAAGGGAGATCATCAAGGATATGGTCGAAAGCATAAAGGAAAGGGATCTGCTTCACTTTCAATCTATGAACAAGCATAAGGAAGCAGTTCTCCTTCTTCAAAAGACTCAATAGACTAAAAACAAGCTTATTACTGACTAAATCAATAGCATGCGCTCCTCCCTGCATAAATTTAAAGAGTACTCCTTTACTCAGATAAGGCAGACAGATGATGCCTTGGCCATCATGCATCAACAGAAAGTAGAAACTGATGCTATGGTACAAGAGAATCACAATGATATTGCTAAGTCGCGCTCTCAAATGCACAAACTGGTGCAATGGATGAGTCGTCTATCTCATGATATTCAAACCCTAGATGCTGACATAAAGGGGGAGAATACTAGGGAGAAAAATAAAGGGAAACATGCAACATATTCTTCAAGGAGGAATCCTCGTAATCAGCCTCTGTTATGACAGCCTCGTAATCTGCCTCAAAGAACAGAGCAGCGCCAACCGATAATAATGGCAACCCCTCTTAGGAGCCAAGGCCCAACCTATTTTAGTTCACAAGGAGTATATCACACAGGCTTAAATATGCCCATTGGAGATCTTTCCTTCATGAATAGACATGATCAGAATGAAAATCTTCGACTAAGTGAGCTAGAAGAGATTGCAAGGCGAGATGAATCCAGCAGGAAAAGGAGAGTTGAAGAATATGCAAATCCTCCCAGGTATATGAAGCCAAGAAGATGGAAGATAAGTTTCCATTTCTTTTTTTTATTGAGGTAACAATTATGAATTGTAATACCTATTAAGAAACATCTATAAATTCATGCTTATTCTCTAGAATTTTAGTTGGTCATTGAACATTAAGTCATATTTATCTTCTAGCAACTTGCATTAGAAATTGATGATATGATGCAAATCTACTTGGTTATGTTAACATCAAATAGGGGGAGATTGTTGGAAATTATATATTCAAATTTGATGTTGAAATAAATAAATATGCATATATTATCAAAAGTTGTAAAGTCCTTATTATATCATATGTACAAGGACTTAGATTAAAGATCAAAAATGTTAAGTTGATCTAAGCTGAACGATTATCATTCTGTAAAAGAATTTGAAGTAAAAAGATCAAGCTTGTTAGGTTGGTCTCTTGAGTTGTAATAGATATGCCTAAACAGATTCATAGTCGGTCGAGCTAGCCAAGATATTGCAGAAGCCAAGGCAGAATCGTAGTGTGTCAAGAAAGTCTCTCTCAGAATTGGAGTATGTCAAGAAAGCCACTTCCAAAATAGTAGAGACAGTCTGCCGAGTGTCTGCAGAGCCAAGTCAAGAATCGCAGGCTTCTCTCAAAATTGTGGAGTCTGCAAGTCGTCGCAAATAAAGAATGTAGTCAGTCAAGTGCTTTCAAAGCTAAAGCAGAATCGTAGAGTGCTCTATGATTCTCATCAGTTAAGAAATCTAGAATGAATCGCTTACAAGCACTCACCAACACACAACGATCGTAGTGAGAAGACAACGATCGCAGTGCTCTTCAGTTAGCATCAGAAGTGTCAAAATTTGCCTATCTAATGAAAGAGGATGTCTAATAGTAAATACTGACATATAAACGTTGACATTTTGGGAATCCCAATGCTCTGACAAATATCCTTAGTTTAAATCAAAGAAACAAAAGGGAAAAGAAAAGGTGACTTCCAACTGGTCTGCTGAAAGTAACTTTTTAGAATTGTTAGGTGAGAAAGCAGTATGCAGTGTCAGGCAGGTCAGAAAGGAGTGCACCATATACCCAGAACATCAACATCAAGTGATTAGAACGTCTGAAGCATTAAATACTCAAACGGAAGCTTTTCAACGGGAATAATTCAAAGACTCCTACATAAGGTAAACAGATTGAAGATTTCAGATTAAGTAAGAATGCAAAAATTATAAGAACATTTGTCAAAGCCACACTCTACGATCCAGAAGAAATATCTTACTTCGCTACTTAGTTCTTCAGAACTTATGCTTAAGGCAACTGAGTAGCACAACAACGAACAAACTCTCATCACAGAGCAACCAAGTCTGTTAGGCTTGAAGAGTTCTCAGTGAACTAGTATTTCAAGTCTGATGGGCTTGAAAAGTTCTTAGTGAACTAGAGTTCCAAGGCTGCTGGTCTTGAAGGAATCTTAGTGATTCAAAACTGTACCTGATAGTAGTGTGCATACAAGCCAATCATGTATGATGATAAAGCACATACTTTGTAGACAATTTTATTTATTTATTAATAAAATAATTCATTAATGGCATTCAATTATCTATATGATACAGTTTTTATAATATATAAATAACCCATAGTTTTAAGCAATTCTTTTAGAATCATGATGTTGATCATGCTAATGAGATTTAAATTCTTAGAAAGCTTAAAACTAAAATAGTTCCCAATAGTGGGATTACTAAAAAGGGGATTAGTAAATCCGGATAGATTGGTACATATGTTGCTTTCTCATTGGATGAGGATGATTGATCTCATGATCATTTGTGTGAAGACACTAAAGCTGTGGCGCCCCCAAATTCGTGTAACATCAATTACAGGACACGGTGCTCACGATACAACATACATCATCATCTAACTACATAAACTCCAGAAATAATAATAATAATAACTATTACATACTTATTCAAGCAAAATCCCAAGTCTTTACAACCTTAACTAAACTGAAACTTAAATTTAGCGTTTATCACTACATTACATCATATGCAGAAATATAAACTTATTACATAAATAACTCTCATCATTTTATCTTAGACTTCCCCTTGTCCTTGCCCGAGCCCTCAGCGTTCTCAGCCTTAACTGAAAGGTTTAAGCAAGAATGAGCACAAATTGTCCAGCAAATGTATAAAGAAGTTTGAAAACATACATCAGGGGTAAAAATGTTTGTATGGCAATATCTCAACAGTTGAAAGAATTATCAAGTGTTAAACAGGAATATTAAAGATAAGAGTTTAGAATTCTCAATAGCATACTAAGGGGTGTTAAATACCCTGAACGTTACTTTGTTTCATCGAAAACCATCAGACGGTTTAACAAACAAATAGATTTTAAACGATCTCTGCAAGTGACACGCCCCCAAATCCGTGTAACATCGATTACAGGACATGGTGCTCACGATACAACATACATCATCATCTATCAAAGTAAATTCCCATAAAAATAATAATATTATAACTATTACGTACATACTCCAAATAAAATCCCAAGTCTTTACAACCTTTAATAAATCACAACTTAAACTTAGCGTTTATTGCTACATTACATCATATGCAAAAATATAAACTTATTACATAAGGTAACTAGCATCATTTCATCTTAGGCTTCCCCTTGTCCTTGCCCGAGCCCTCAGCCTTCTCATCCTTAACTGAAAGGTTTAAGCAAGAATGAGCACAAATTGCCCAGCAAGTATATATAAAGTAGTTTGAAAACATACATCAGGAGTAGAAACATCTGAATAGCTATAACAGTTGAAAGAATTATCAAGTGTTAAACAGAAATATCAAGAATAAGAGTTTAAGAATTCTCAATATCATACTAAGGGGTGTAAAATACCCTGAACATTACTTTGTTTCATCGAAAACCATCAGACGATTTAACAATCAAATAGATTGTAAACAGTCTCTGCAAGTACTCCAGGTGATCAGCCTATTGTACCCTACATTGTGAACAAGTATAAAGTTTAAATTGCATAAGCATAAATAGGACTATATGCCCGACATCTGTTTGCCCATTTAATCGGGTTGTTCATCTTAGTATTCATGCGAGACCGCACCAAAATAATTTGGATTGGTAAACATTAAATAGCTTCAAAAGATTTGAATTAAATCATTTGTCATCAATAATCTCTAGCTGAAACAAAAGCTAGAAAGCATACTTGGAAGCAGTTCTTTTAAATCGATAGAACTTTAAGGCATAGCCGTTGAATTAATAACTGAGTAATCAACAATAAAACTTGCAAGATAATTGAAGTTGTAGAAATTTACGTCAAAGGAATTTGTACGTGACAACGAATAAACACAAGCTCGGTACTTACCCTTACCGTAATAAAAGAAGTAAGGCTTGAATAATTTATCAATGAAAAATAGGGTAAGAAACTTGCATAATCAAATCCGAGAAAGGAAACTTGCTTGATACGTCTGCTACAATTAACGCTATCTACTAGCTCTTCACGTAACCTATTCATATGTGTCACGTTAAGCAATTAGGTTCTCGAACACGACTCTGAAATATAATGGTTTCCTTTTATCTTAATAAGTTTATTAAACTACCACGTATGCTATCATCAAACTTATTTAATCACATATCATATAGCGTCATATAGGTAAAGTGGTTCAGTATGAGATTCTGAGCAAAAATAAGTTTCTGACATTGTTCTGACCTTACCCGACCCGACCCGGACCGGCGCAGCTGCGCAGCCTCAAGCCGTGTTAACGGCGCAGCTGCGCTGCCTGGCAAACCCAGAACCCTTCTTTGAGTGGCACAGCTGCGCAGAGTTAAGCCGTATGAATGGCGCAGCTGCGCTGCTCTTCATGCCCAAAAATTTTCAGTAGTTCAAGCAGCTTACTTTGCGAATTAATTCTGATTAAACCCTACATGATATGACCATGAAACTTGGACACAACATACTTCATATAGCATACTATTTTACAAAAACATCACATTCCAGAAAACAGCAAGTTAAGACCACGAACCAACTGCTTTAGAAAGCGTGCCAGAACAGGTTCTAACACTTAGAAAAATTCTGGAACCAGAAATCTGCAGATTTTTATTTCCAACATGCTTGCTTTTGAAAATCATAACTTGCTCAATTTAACTCTGTTTCTTATGAAATTTGGTCAGGTTATACATCATACTACATAGTATTTTACAAAATTATTACATACACTAATCGGGTCATAGAAACCATGATTCCAAGGCTCCGAAAAACCCGAAAAGTCACAGATTTCATGTTTAACCAATTTTGACAAAAATCATGATTTTGATTCTAGCATGCATGGGGTTGATTCCTACTGTCCTAGACCACACATACTAACATATATACACATGTTACAACAATCAAACTCACTAAATTACCATGATTTGAACAAATTGACATCTAAGAGGTATTTTATCAAACACTTAGCATGCATGGACATAATTCTTTGGAATTCAAAGCATACTTGGCAAGATTAGTCCAGAACTTGTGTTCTTAACAACCACATAACAGTAATCACACTAACCTAGCATCACAACACCAAAACAAATCATTTACCACAATTATACATGCATTTTCTTCACTATTTTCCTTAAGAACATAGAAAAGTTGATGAACTACTTACTTAGGTGAATTCCTCTTGATTTGAAGTAGCTATTGATTCTCCTTGCCTGTACCCTTCTGCTCTTAAAATCTTCAGAACTCCTTCAAGGTTTCTCAAGCTCTCACTCTCTCCATTTTCTCTCACGAGTGTATTTTATCAAAATGAAGAAGAGAAGAGACTTGGGTTGGAATGTATATACATTATATGATAGAAACTGATTTCCCCAGGCCCTTTCCATCTCCCAAACCATCAGTTATATGTATATAATGCTTATAATTCAATAGCTTAGTTATGGAGGAGGGGTTAAGAAAATGAAAAGTTTGGCTATAAGGTGATATAACCCCCTCTTTGCTATATTGTTATATACGTATACTTCCTCCCTCCTTGTCCCAATTCAGATGTCACGTGGCCCCCTCCAGCTGCTGCAACTTATTAAAAATATTATTTTAATCAATTTAATCACTTAATAAATCATTTTGACCATTTTACCCTCCGTAGCCGAATGTTACGATACTTATATCGATTCCTACTAAAGTTGATGTTCCAGACGTCATGGGACTATCCGTTTCATCAAATTCATCTCCCAAATTCGTGGTTGGCTTTTTACCCAAAAAAGTCAACCGGTTGCCTTTGACCAAAAAGTCAACCGTGACACATTTTCGTGGTTATAGTCTATCCTGACTAATTTCGACGTTCCAGACTCAAATACGCAGTTCGCGTCTCTAAATTCTGCTCTAAACTCAAAATCATGCTTTAAAGCCATCCCACTAAATTAATAAAATTAATTACATACTTAACCAATTTAAATAATTGAATTAAACTGAACCAACCATTTAAATACTCCTCATCACATATACGTAATTAACACATGTATGTATAACACATATACATCTAATAAAAGAAAACACACAAGAATTTCACATAAATTCATTTATTGATAATTGTTAAATGACATAATAATCTCGGATATTACATTCACCATCCCTTATAAGGATTCCATCCCTGGAATCATTACACATCAAACAAAAAGATTAGGGTAATTTTTCATCATTTTCTCCTCGAGTTCCCACGTAGCTTCCTCGGCGTTGTGGTTCCTCCATACTACCTTTACAGAAGGTATCATCTTATTTCTTAACACTTGTTCTTTTCTATCAATTATCTGTACTGGAACCTCTTCATAGGTTAAGTCCTTTTCAAATTGGATGGGTTCATACTCTATGACATGCTTGTAATCCTGCTTATAAGGTCGTAAAACTGATACGTGGAACACGTTGTGTATATATTCTAACTCTGGAGGTAAAGCTATTTCATAAGCTACCTCACCGACTCGCCTTAACACTTCAAAGGGTCCTATGAATCTGGGACTAAGTTTTCCCTTCTTCCCAAACCTCATTTTCCCTTTCCAAGGTGAAACCTTTAGAAACACATAAGTACCGACGTCGAAGTCTCAGTTGTTGCCGATGTTGATCAGCATATTTCTTCTGTCGATCCTGAGCTGTCACTAATCTTGCTCGTATCATTTTGATCACATCTGCAGTTTGCTGCACTAATTCTGGCCCTAGCAATTGACGTTCTCCCACTTCATCCTAGCACAATGGCGTTCTGCATTTCCTTCCATATAAAGCTTCATATGGTGGCATCCCGATGCTCGCGTGGTAACTGTTGTTGTATGCAAATTCCACCAATGGTAGGTGGTTATCCCAGCTTCCTTTGAAGTCCATAAAATATGCTCTCAGCATGTCCTCCAATGTTTGAATAGTTCTTTCGCTCTGCCCGTCTGTTTGAGGATGATACGCGGTGCTCAACCTCAGTTGCGTTCCCATGCGTTCTTGAAAGCTTTTCCAGAAATTAGCTGTGAACCGTGGATCGCGATCTGACACAATTGATACAGGTACACCGTACCTGGAAACGATCTCCTTGATATAAAGCTTTGCCAACTGATCCAAGGTATATCTGATTTTGAATGGCAAGAAATGCGCTGACTTGGTTAATCGATCAACGATTACCCAAACTGCATCGTAACCCTTCTGTGTATTTGGAAGTCCTACCACGAAGTCCATCGTGATATGCTCCCATTTCCATTCCAGAATTTTTAATGGTTGAAGTAACCCGCTCGGTCTCTGATGTTCCGCCTTAACTCTCTGGCATGTCAAACATCTGCTAACGCACTCTGCCACTTCTCTCTTCATATTGGGCCATCAATAATGTTGGCGAAGATCCTGATACATCTTTGTGCTTCCTGGGTGAATTGAGTAACTTGAGCTATGAGCTCCCTACAAGATTTCCTCCTTTAACTTGGATACCCCTGGCACCCAAATTCTCCTCTCAAACCTTAATAATCCATTAACACCCACATTGAACTTAAGCTCCTCTCCATCTGAAATTCTTTTCCTCACCTTCTCGCATTCTTCATCGCTGCTTTGTTCTTCTTTGATTTTGTCCAATAGAGTCGGTCGAACCTCCATTGCGAACAACTTCCCATCTGACTCGCTCGGACTCTTTACCTCGAGTTCCAAACTGGCCATTTCCCTAATCAACTCCTCTTGAGCCGTTAGCATTGCCAACCTGCCACTGCCCTTTCTGCTTAGTGCATCTGCGACCACGTTAGCTTTCCCCGGATGATAGAAAATATCGCAATCATAATCCTTTATTAGTTCCAACCATCTTCTCTGTCTCATATTCAACTCCTTCTGCGTGAAGATATACTTCAGACTTTTATGGTCCGTGTATATTTCACACTTTACACCATATAAATAGTGCCTCCAAATCTTTAGGGCAAATACTACCGCTGCCAATTCCAGGTCATGGGTAGGATATCCCTTCTCGTAATCCTTCAACTGACGTGATGCGTACGCAATAACTTTACCATGTTGCATAAGCACACAGCCAAGTCCTTTATGCGACGCATCACTGAAAATCACGAAATCACCTGTATCGTCTGGTAAAGACAACACCGGTGCCTCACTCAATCTTTTCTTAAGTTCCCAAAAACTTTCTTCACACTTCTCTGTCCAGACAAATTTGACCGACTTCTTCGTTAAATTCGTCAAAGTTCCTGCTATCTTCGAAAAATCTTGGATAAACCGTCTATAATAGCCTGCCAGTCCTAAGAAACTTCTTACTTCAGTCGGTGTCTTTGGTTGCTCCCAATTCTGCACCGCTTCCACCTTTGCTGGATCCACGGAGATTCCGTCCTTATCGATTACGTGACCCAGAAATTGAACTTTCTCCAACCAAAACTCGTACTTTAAAAATTTTGCGTATAACTTATCCTTCCTCAACGCCTCCAATACCAACCTTAAGTGTTCTACATGATCCTCCTGAGTCTTGGAATAGATCAGGATATCATCTATGAACACGACCACAAATTTATCTAAGTATTGCTTGAATACCCGATTCATCATGTCCATAAATGCCGCCGACGCGTTCGTTAATCCAAATGACATCACCAGGAACTCGTAGTGACCGTAACGAGTCCTGAATGCTGTCTTAGGAACATCTTCCTTCCTCACCCTCAATTGGTGATATCCCGTCCTCAAGTCGATCTTGGAAAAATATTTCGCTCCCTTCAACTGATCGAACAGATCATCTATCCTAGGTAACGGATACTTGTTCTTGATCGTCACTTTGTTCAACTCTCGATAGTCGATACAAAGTCTCATCGATCCGTCTTTCTTTTTCACAAACAAAACTGGTGCTCCCCAAGGAGACACACTCGGTTGAATATACTTTCTATCTAATAATTCCTGCAACTGTACCATTGGCTCTTTCATCTCTGCCGGTGCCATTCTGTATGGGGCTTTCCAAATCGGGGCCGTTCCCGGTACTAAATCTATAACGAATTCGACCTCTCTATCCGGTGGAAGTCCTGGTAACTCTTTCGAAAATACATCCAAAAATTCATTCACTACTGGTATCTATCCCATTCCTACACCTACTTTCTGTGTATCGACGATATGGGCCAAATATCCTACACATCCCTTCCTTAGCAACTTCCTCGCTTGCAACATCGTCAGACAACTCGAGTGTCTCGACGACTTACTCTCGTAGAATACTACCTTAGACTGATTTGGAGTTTTAAGGTTTATACACTTCTTCTGGCAATCTATCATCGCTCCTATGGTTAAATAACCAATCCATTCCTAGAATTACATTAAATTCCCCTAATTGAATCGAAATTAAATTCACAGGCAACTTATACCCACTGATATCTACAACACAATTCCTATAGACATGGCTAACGGGAATAACTTCCTTATTAGCGACTTCTATGTTCATAGGATATTCTAGTTCTTCCTGGGGTAAGTTTAATCGTTGGGAGAATTCATGTGACACGAAGGAACAAGTAGCACCCGAATCGAATAATATGTAAGCAGATATATCATTGACCGGAATGATACCTGAAACCATGTCCTTGGATGCGACTGCATCCTGAACCGTTATATTGAAAGTCCTTGCTGTTGGTCGATTCTGAGTTGGTGGTCCAGTAATTGTGAGATTTCCACCGCTTGGTCCCCTTCCTCCATTTCCTCCTGCTGAATTCTTCTTTGGGCAATTCCTTGCCTGATGGTCCAATGCTCCACAATTGAAACATCCATTTTTCTTTGGTGCAGAGCAATTGGGAGAGATGTGCCCCTCTTGCCCGCAATTGAAACAAACATTCTTCCCTTTTAGACATGCACCCGAGTGATTCCTCCCACACTCATTGCATGCCTCAGTTCTCTTCTTTGCTTCCCCTGGTTTTCCCCCAGAGTTTCTCGAGTTGAAATTGTTATTGTTGTTGTTGTTGTTCCACTTCCTCTTGTTTGCACCACTGCTGCTGCTACCTTCCCCGCGACTCCCTCCTTCATTCTTCTTCTTTTTATCCTTATTAAACTTCATTAGGGCTTCACTTCCGCCCTCAGCAATTATAGCCTTCTCCAGGAGAGTCGCGAAGCTGTTCGTCTGCAACACCGAAAGTCTACTGTATAACCATGGTTTGAGACCCTGCTCAAACCTCCTCGTTTTCCTCTCCTCAGTGTCGACCTGATGAGGCGCGAACCTCGCCAGTTCGTTGAACTTTGCGGCGTACTGGGGTATGGTCATGTCTTCTTGCTTTAGCTCCAAGAATCGCATCTCCATACTACTCTGCATACTCGCAGGGAAATAGTTTTCGAAGAAGATCTTCTTAAACTCTTCCCAAGGTATCACACCTTCTCCCGCCCTGATCTGGTTTGCCTCCCACCAGCAATTGGCTTCACCCTTCAGCATGTAAGTGACGAAGATTGTTTTCAGATCATCTCCTACATGAGCAATAGCGAACACCTTTTCGATTTCCTTGACCCAAGTTTGGGCTTCAATAGGTTCGGTGGTTCGTTTGAACTCAGGTGGTCCCGCGCTCTTAAAGTCTTTAAAGTGTGCCACCTGGCCCGCTGGAGGGTTATTGGTATTCGGGGTTCGATTCTGAAGTGCCCCAGCTAATATGTCTACGAATTGTTGCATGGGGTTTGGTGGACCCCTAGCATTATCGCCTGACCCTTCTGGTACTTGACGACGTCTTCCTCTAGCCATCTATCTGTTTAAATAAACTTAATGTTATAACTTATTCCTACAACATATATAATTCATATAAAACTTAATCATCACATCACATATTTAAATAAAAGCATATTTATTTTAAAAAAAAACCATAATCACAAGGTATCTCATCATCTTATGGCATTATGCCATTTACATCTCTTTAACCCAAAACACTTGGAAAAATCGAAAACCAAGTTTTATTCATAGATAACCGTTTTATACTCTAGTAGTAATAGTTTAACACGAACAAACTAAAGACCCCGCCTAATGGCGTCTTCATGCTCTTCATCCGCTATCTCCAGCACCAGCCCGCGGCTTATGGCATGTCTAGACCAGTACTCCTCACGTGGAAAGTGATACACCCTATGCTGGAACCTCCCATGTGCTGACTTAAACGAGTACTTCATTCTATCCATCCTAACCTTCTTATCTCTTACTTCTCCTTCTAACTCGCCTGCTAGCTTCTCGGCCCGAACACGGCCTCTCATCTCATCTCCCCAGAAAGTGGTAATAATCTGCTTGTCAGTTTCGAGACTCTGTATCCTCGACTCTAACCCATTAATGGTATGTCCCAAGTGGGTCCTGATAGCTTATTTCTCATCCTTCAGCCTGTTCGCCTTCTGACCTGTTGTTCGCTGCTTGTCAGCCAGATCCCCGTTCCTAATTATCAGGTGTTGCACCAATGCCCCAAGCAATGCTGCAGCCTGCTGCTCCCCCTTATACAGCTCCTCCAACTCATGGACCTTGTCATCCAATTCTGTAATCCTATCCATCAACTCATCCAATATAGTATCCTCAGGTGCTTCCTCGGAGTCCTCCTCAGGCTCCTCTTCCTCTTCAGGATATTCCTCTGGGTCTGACTCAGCTGCTGCCTCAGCTATGGGCTCAGGTACAGCTGTCACCAACTGCTCACTCACGACGTGAATATCTCTAACCTCCTCTTCTCCTGACATCCTACAATCAAGACAAAGAACTCGATTAGCATTTTAAAATAGATATTGGTTTTGTTTTTAGAAAAATAGATTCAACGCTACACTTAGAACTCTACGTGAGTTCATCTCCTTATTACCTCCACTAACTTCCCTAAGGTTATAGTCTAAGATTCCCCACCTAAGGTTTATAACCTACGACTTTGATACCAACCTGAGACGCCCCCAAATCCGTGTAACATCGATTACAGGACATGGTGCTCACGATACAACATACATCATCATCTATCTAAGTAAATTCCCATAAAAATAATAATATTATAACTATTATGTACATACTCCAAATAAAATCCCAAGTCTTTACAACCTTTAATAAACCATAACTTAAACTTAGCGTTTATCGCTACATTACATCATATGCGGAAATATAAACTTATTACATAAGGTAACTAGCATCATTTCATCTTAGACTTCCCCTTGTCCTTGCCCGAGCCCTCAGCCTTCTCATCTTTAACTAAAAGGTTTAAGCAAGAATGAGCACAAATTGTCCAGCGAGTATATAAAGTAGTTTGAAAACATACATCAGGAGTAGAAACATCTGAATAGCTATAACAGTTGAAAGAATTATCAAGTGTTAAATAGAAATATCAAGAATAAGAGTTTAAGAATTCTCAATATCATACTAAGGGGTGTAAAATTCCCTGAACATTACTTTGTTTCATCGAAAACCATCAGACGATTTAACAATCAAATAGATTGTAAACAGTCTCTACAAGTACTCCAGGTGATCAGCCTATTGTACCCTACATTGTGCATAAGTAGAAAGTTTAAATTGCATAAGCATAAATGAGACTATATACCTGACATCTGTTTGCCTGTTTATTCGAGTTGTTCATCTTAGTATTCATGCGAGACCGCACCAAAATAATTTGGATTGGTAAACATTAAATAGCTTCAAAAGATTTGAATTAAATTATTTGTCATCAATAGTCTCTAGCTGAAACAAAAGCTAGAAAGCATACTTGGAAGCAGTTCTTTTAAATCGATAGAACTTTAAAGCATAGCCGTTGAATTAATAACTGAGTAATCAACAATAAAACTTGCAAGATAATTGAAGTTGTAGAAATTTACGTCAAAGGAATTTGTACGTGACAACGAATAAACACAAGCTCGGTACTTACCCTTACCGTAATAAAAGAAGTAAGGCTTGAATAATTTATCAATGAAAAATAGGGTAAGAAACTTGCATAATCAAATTCGAGTAAGGAAACTTGCCTGATACGTCTGCTACAATTAACGCTATCTACTAGCTCTTCACGTAACCTATTCATATGTGTCACGTTAAGCAATTAGGTTCTCGAACACGACTCTGAAATATAATGGTTTCCTTTTATCTTAATAAGTTTATTAAACTACCACGTATGCTATCATCAAACTTATTTAATCACATATCATATAGCGTCATATAGGTAAAGTGGTTCAGTATGAGATTCTGAGCAAAAATAAGTTTCTGACATTGTTCTGACCTTACCCGACCCGACCCGGACCGGCGCAGCTGCGCAGCCTCAAGCCGTGTTAATCGGCGCAGTTGCGCTGCCTGGCAAACCCGTAACCCTTCTTTGAGTGGCGCAGCTGCGCAGAGTTAAGCCGTATGAACGGCGCAGCTGCGCTGTTCTTCATGCCCATAAATTTTCAGCAGTTCAAGCAGCTTACTTTGCGAATTAATTCTGATTAAACCATACATGATATGACCATGAAACTTGGATACAACATACTTCATATAGCATACTATTTTACAAAAACATCACATTCCAGAAAACAGCAAGTTAAGACCACGAACCAGCTGCTTTAGAAAGCGTGCCAGAACAGGTTCTAACACTTAGAAAAATTCTGGAACCAGAAATCTGCAGATTTTTATTTCCAACATGCTTGCTCTCGAAAATCATAACTTGCTCAATTTAACTCTGTTTCTTATGAAATTTGGTCAGGTTATACATCATACTACATAGTATTTTACAAAATTATTACATACACTAATCGGGTCATAGAAACCATGATTCCAAGGCTCCGAAAAACCCGAAAAGTCACAGATTTCATGTTTAACCAATTTTGACAAAAATCATGATTTTGATTCTAGCATGCATGGGGTTGATTCCTACTGTCCAGACCACACATACTAACATATATACACATGTTACAACAATCAAACTCACTAAATTACCATGATTTGAACAAATTAACATCTAAGAGGCATTTTATCAAACACTTAGCATGCATGACATAATTCTTTGGAATTCAAAGCATACTTGGCAAGATTAGTCCAGAACTTGTGTTCTTAACAACCACATAACAGTAATCACACTAACCTAGCATCACAACACCAAAACAAATCATTTACCACAATTATACATGCATTTTCTTCACTATTTTCCTTAAGAACATAGAAAAGTTGATGAACTACTTACTTAGGTGAATTCCTCTTGATTTGAAGTAGCTATTGATTCTCCTTGCCTGTACCCTTATGCTCTTAAAATCTTCAAAACTCCTTCAAGGTTTCTCAAGCTCTCACTCTCTCCATTTTCTCTCACGAGTGTATTTTATCAAAATGAAGAAGAGAAGAGACTTGGGTTGGAATGTATATACATTATATGATAGAAACTGATTTCCCCAGGCCCTTTCCATCTCCCAAACCATCAGTTATATGTATATAATGCTTATAATTCAATAGCTTAGTTATGGAGGAGGGGTTAAGAAAATGAAAAGTTTGGTTATAAGGTGATATAACCCCCTCTTTGCTATATTGTTATATACGTATACTTCCTCCCTCCTTGTCCCAATTCAGATGTCACGTGGCCCCCTCCAGCTGCTGCAACTTATTAAAAATATTATTTTAATCAATTTAATCACTTAATAAATCATTTTGACCATTTTACCCTCCGTAGCCGAACGTTGCGATACTTATATCGATTCCTACTAAAGTTGACGTTCCGGACGTCATGGGACTATCACTTTCATCAAATTCATCTCCGAAATTCGTGGTTGACTTTTTACCCGAAAAAGTTAACCGGTTGACTTTGACCAAAAAGTCAACCGTGACACATTTTCGTGGTTACAGTCTATCCTGACTAATTTCGACGTTCCGGACTCAAATACGCAGTCCGCGTCTCTTAATGTCGCTCCAAACTCAAAATCATGCTTTAAAGCCATCCCACAAAATTAATTAAATTAATTCCATACTTAACCAATTTAAATAATTGAATTAAACTGAACCAACCATTTAAATACTCCTCATCACATATATGCAATTAACACATGTATGTATAACACATATACATCTAATAAAAGAAAACACACAAGAATTTCACATAAATTCGTTTATTGATAATTGTTAAATGACATAATAATCTCGGATATTACAGCAAGTACTCCAGGTGATCGGCCTATTGTACCTTACATTGTGCACAAGTATAAAGTTTAAATTGCATAAGCATAAATGGGACTATATGCCCAACATCTGTTTGCCCGTTTATTCGGGTTGTTCATCTTAGTAGTCATGCGAGACCGCACCAAAATAATTTGGATTGGTAAATATTAAATAGCTTCAAATGATTTGAATTATATCATTTTTCATCAATAATAATTAGCCGAAACAAAAAGGCTAGAAAGCATACTTAGAAATAGTTCTTCAAATAAACAGAACTTTAAAGCATAGCAGTTAAAGTAATAACTGAGTAGTCAATAATAAAACTTGCAAGATAATTGAAGTTATAGAACTTTATGATAAAGGAACTTGTGCGAATAGGTAAACAATCACAAGTCCGAAGCTTACCCTCGCTGCAATCAAATGATTAAGGGTTGAATATATTCTCACCGAAAATAAGGTTCAGAAACTTGCACAATCAAATCTGAGTAAGGAAACTTGCCTGATAAGCCTGCTACAATTAACGCTATCTACTAGCTCTTCACGTCACCTATTCATGTGTGTCACGTTATGAAATTAGGTTCTCGAACTCTAATTTGAAAGTAAAGGATTTCCTTTTAATTTAAACCGATTATTAACTAACCACGTATGCTATCCACAAGCTAATCCACTCATATAACATGTATGTCACGTTAAACCACCAATCATACACAAACTAGTTTGAAGTATAATGGTTTCCTATTATTTAATAAGATTTATTAAGCTAACTCGTATCCAAAAACCATTCCATTACATATCCTGTTGCATCACATAGGTCAAGGGGTTCAATATTAAAATCTGGAAAAAATAAAGTTTCTAAAATTTTTCCCGGCCCGACCCGACCCAGCCCGGCGCAGCTGCGCAGGCTTATACCTTATGAGCTGCGCAGCTCTTTATGCCCAGAAAATTTTTGGCAGTTCGAGCAGCCTACTTTGAAATTTCATTACGAACAATCCATACATGATATGACTCTGACCATTTGACACAATACACTCCATATAGCATAGTATTTTACAAAAATATCACATTCCAGAAAATAACAAGTTAAGACCACGAACCGACTGCCTTGAAAAGCGTGCCAAAATTGGTTCTAACACTTAAAATTTTTTGGAATTTCTAGATTTTTTGTAGACTTTATTATGAACATGCATGTTTACGAATTTCATATCTCACTCAATATAACTCCTATTACTATGAAATCTGGACAGATGGTACATGATACTACATACGATTTTATAAAATTATTAGATGCAACAAACGGATTACTGAAGACATGATTTCAAGCGACCGAAAAATCCTGAAAAGTCATGCAACACTAGTTTGAACCAACTTTGAGAAAATCATGACTTCGATTCTAGCATGCAATCCAAAGGCTCATATTGTCCAGATCATCTATACTAACATGCTTGAACCTAACACAACAAACAAACTCACTAAATTACCATGATTTGCACAAATTAGCATCTTAGTGGCATTTTATCAAATAGTTAGCATGCATACATGAATTCTACGATTCTCTACGAATTTGAAACATGATGAATACCAAAATTTTCATTTTCTACAACTACATATCAGAAACAAGCACTAGCATGGCATTACAATTCCAAAATAAAACATCTACCATGCTAGTTCATGCATTTTTCACCATTTCTCTTCAAGAACATAAAAATGGTTCATGGCTTACCTTTTTCTGCAAATTCTTCTTGTTTAATTCTGTTGGAGACTTACTCCTTGCTTGCTTAGCCTCTCCAAATCTCCAGAACTCTTCTAAAACTCTCAAACACTCATTCTCAATATCTATTTGCTCCCTTGGGTGGAACTTTGCAAAGTAAAAGGAAAATGCACTTTAGGGGAGGAGTGTATATATATAATAGGTGATAGAGAAACTGATTTTGCAGCCCCTCCATATGCACATACCAGTTACAATCATCAATTAAAATAATTAGAGAATGAGGTTATGGAATAGAAAGGTTTAGGAATAAAAGAAAGCAAATATAACCCCCTCCTTTCACAATATTGCTATATACGTATATACTCTCCCTCCTTGTCCCAATTTGGCTATCACCAAGACTCCCAACAACTGACTTTGTATAAATAACAACATTATTATAATCATTTAATTAGTTAAATAATCATTTTAACCATTTTGCCCTCCGTAGCCGAACGTTGTGATACTTATATCGATTTCTACTAAAGTCGACGTCCCGGACATCATGGAACTATCCGTTTTGTCAAATTCATCTCCAAAATTTATGGTTGACTTTTTACCCGAAAAAGATAACCGGTTAACTTTGACCAAAAAGTCAACCGTGACACATTTTCATGGTTACAGTCTATCTTGACTAATTTCAACGTTCTGGACTCAAATACGCAGACCGCGTCTCTAAATTCCTCTCTGAACTTCAACTCGTGATTAAAAGCCATCTCACAAAACTAATAGGATTAATTCCATACTTAACCAATTTAAATAGTTAAATTAATCCAACCCAACTATTTAAATCCCTCAAATCACATAATTTAAAATACACATACATGTATAACATATATACATCTAATAAAAGAAATCACACAAGAGTTTCACATATATTCATTTATTGATAATTATTAAATTACATACAAAATCTTGGATATTACATTCACCCTCCCTTAAAAGGATTCCGTCCCCGGAATCATTATACTTCAAACAAAAAGACTAGGGTAAGTTTTCATCATTTTCTCCTCGAGTTCCCACGTAGCCTCTTCGGCGTTGTGGTTCCTCCATACTACCTTAACAGAAGGTATTATCTTATTTCTTAACACTTGTTCTTTTCTATCAATTATCTGTACTGGAACCTCTTTATAGGTTAAGTCCTTTTCAAACTGAATGGGTTCATACTCTATGACATGCTTGTAATCCTGTTTATAGGGTCGTAACACTGATACGTGGAACACATTGTGTATATGTTCTAACTCCGGAGGTAAAGCTATTTCATAAGCTACCTCACCGACTCGCCTTAGCACTTCACAGGGTCCTATGAATCTGGGACTAAATTTTCCCTTCTTCCCAAATCTCATTTTCCTTTTTCAAGTTGACACTTTCAGAAACACATAAGTGCCGATGTCGAAGTCTCGTTGTTGCCGATGTTGATCAGCATATTTCTTTTGTCGATCCTGAGCTGTCACTAATCTCGCTCGTATTGTTTTGATCACATCCGCAGTTTGCTGCACCAATTCTGGCCCTAGCAATTTACGTTCTCCTACTTCATCCCAGCACAATGGCGTTCTACATTTCCTTCCATATAAAGCTTCATAAGGTGGCATCCCGATGCTCGCGTGGTAACTGTTGTTGTATGCAAATTCCACCAACGGTAGGTGGTCATCCCAGCTTCCTTTGAAATCTATAACACATGCTCTCAGCATGTCCTCTAAAGTTTGGATAGTTCTTTCGCTCTGCCTGTCTGTTTGAGGATGATACGCGGTGCTCAACCTCAGTTGCGTTCCCATGCGTTCTTGAAAGCTTTTCCAGAAATTAGCTATGAACCGCGGATCTCGATCTGACACAATTGATACAGGTACACCGTGCCTGGAAACGACCTCTTTGATGTAAAGCTTTGCCAATCCCAAGAAACTTCTTACTTCAGTCGGTGTCTTCGGTTGTTCCCAATTTTATACCGCTTCTACCTTTGCTGGATCCACGAAAATTCCGTCTTTGTCGACCACGTGCCCCAGAAATTGAACTTTCTCCAACCAGAACTCGCACTTCGAAAATTTTGCGTATAACTTATCCTTCCTCAACGCCTCCAATACCATTCTTAAATGTTCAGCATGATCTTCCTGAGTCTTGGAATAGATCAGAATATCATCTATGAACACAACTACGAATTTATCTAAGTATTGCTTGAACACCTGGTTCATCATGTCCATAAACGCCTCCAACACATTCGTTAACCCAAATGACATCACCAGAAACTCGTAGTGTCCGTAACGAGTCCTGAATGCTGTCTTAGGTACATCTTCTTTCCTCACCTTCAACTGGTGATATCCCGTCCTCAAGTCTATCTTAGAAAAATATTTTGCTCCCTTCAATTGATTGAATAGATCATCTATCCTAGGTAACGGATACTTGTTCTTGATCATCACCTTGTTCAACTCTCGATAGTCGATACAAAGTTTTATCGACCCGTCCTTCTTCTTCACAAATAAAACTGGTACTCCCCAAGGAGACACACTCGGTTGAATATACTTCCTATCCAATAATTCCTACAACTGTACCATCAGCTCCTTCATCTCTGCCGGTGCCATTCTGTATGGGACTTTCAAAATTGGTGCCGTTCCAGGTACTAAATCTATAACGAATTCGACCTCTCTATCCGGTGGAAGTCCTGGTAACTCTTCCGGAAATACATCCAAAAATTCATTCACTACTGGTATCTATCCCATTCCTACACCTACTTTCTATGTATCGACGATATGGGCCAAATATCCTACACATCCCTTCCTTAGCAACTTCCTCGCTTGCAACATCGTCAGACAACTTGAGTGTCTCGACGACTTACTCCCGTAGAATACTACCTTAGACTGATCTGGAGTCTTAAGGTTTATACACTTCTTCTGGCAATCTATCGTCGCTCCATGGTTAAATAACCAATCCATTCCTAGAATTACATCAAATTCCCCTAATTGAATCAAAATTAAATTCACAGGCAACTTATACCCACTGCTATCTACAACACAATTCCTATAGACATGGCTAACGGGAATAACTTCCTTATTAGCGACTTCTATGTTCATAGGATATTCTAGTTCTTCCTGGGGTAAGTTTAATCGTTGGGAGAATTCATGCGACACGAAGGAACAAGTAGCACCCGAATCGAATAATATGTAAGCAGATATATCATTGACCGGAATGATACCTGAAAACAAGTTTTATTTCATAAATAAGCGGTCTTTATGCTAATAGTAAAAGTTTAACACAAATAAACTAAAGACCCTGCCTAATGGCGTCTTCATGCTCTTCATCCACTATTTCCAGTACCAGCCCTCGGCTTATAACATGTCTAGACCGGTGCTCCTCACGTGGAATGTGATGCACCCTATGCTGAAACCTTCCATGTTCTGACTTGAACGCGTACTTCATCTTGTCTATCCTAACCTTCTTATCTATTACTTCTCCTTCTAACTCGCCAGTTAGCTTCTCGGCCCGAAGACGGCCTCTCCTCTCATCTCCCCAAAATGTGGTAATGATCTTCTTATCAGTTTGGAGACTCTGTATCCCCGTCTCTAACCCATTAATGGTATGTCCCAAGTGGGTCCTGATAGCTTCTTACTCATCCTTCAGCCTATCCGCCTTCTGACCTTCTACTGGCAGCTTGTCAGCCAGATCCCCGTTCCTAATTATCAGGTGGTGCACCAATGCCTCAAGCAATGCTGCAGCTTCCTGCTCCCCCTGATACAGCTCCTCCAACTCATGGACCTTGTCGTCCAATTCAGTAATCCTATCCATCAACTCATCCAACATAGTATCCTCATGTGCTTCCTTGGAGTCCTCCTCGGGCTCCTCTTCCTCTTCAGGATACTCCTCTGGGTCTGACTCAGCTGCTGCCTCAGCTATAAGCTCAGGTACAGCTGTCACCAACTGCTCACTCACGACGTGAATATCTCTAACCTCCTCTTCTCCTGACATCCTACAATCAAGACAAATAACTCGATTAGTATTTTAAAATAGATATTGATTTTGTTTTTAGAAAAATAGATTCGACATAACCTTTTGAACTCTATGTGAGTTCATCTCCCTACTATCTCCACTAACTTCTCTAAGGTTATAGTCTAAGGTTCCTCACCTAAGGTTTATAACTTACAGCTCTGATACTAACCTGCTGACGCCCCCAAATCCGTGTAACATCAATTACAGGACATGGTGCTCACGGTACAACATACATCATCATCTAACTACATAAACTCCGAAAATAATAATAATAATAACTATTAATACTTATTCAAGTAAAATCCCAAGTCTTTACAACCTTAAATAAACTGAAACTTAAATTTAGAGTTTATCGCTACATTACATCATATGCGGAAATATAAACTTATTACATAAATAACTCTCATCATTTCATCTTAGACTTCCCCTTGTCCTTGCCCGAGCGTTCAGCGTTCTCAGCCTTAACTGAAAGGTTTAAGCAAGAATGAGCACAAATTACCCAGCAAGTGTATAAAGAAGTTTGAAAACATACATCAGGGGTAAAAACGTCTGTATGGCAATATCTCAACAGTTGAAAGAATTATCAAGTGTTAAACAGGAATATTAAAGATAAGATATTAGAATTCTCAATAGCATACTAAGGGGTGTTAAATACCCTGAACGTTACTTTGTTTCATCGAAATCCATCAGACGGTTTAACAATCAAATAGATTGTGAACGGTCTCTGCAAGTACTCCAGGTGATCAGCCTATTGTACCCTACATTGTGCACAAGTATAAAGTTTAAATTGCATAAGCATAAATGGGACTATATGCCCGACATCTGTTTGCCCGTTTATTCGGGTTGTTCATCTTAGTAGCCATGCGAGACCGCACCAAAACAATTTGGATTGATAAACATTAAATAGCTTCAAAGGATTTGAATTATATCATTTTTCATCAATAATAATTAGCCAAAACAAAAAGGCTAGAAAGTATACTTAGAAACAGTTCTTCAAACAAACAGAACTTTAAAGCATAGCAGTTAAAGTAATAACTGAGTAGTCAACAATAAAACTTGCAAGATAATTGAAGTTATAGAATTTTATGATAAAGGAACTTGTGCGAATAGGTAAACAATCACAAGTCCGAAGCTTACCCTCACTGCAATCAAATGATTAAGGGTTGAATAATTTCTCACCGAAAATAAGGTTAAGAAACTTGCACAATCAAATCTGAGTAAGGAAACTTGCCTGATAAGCCTGCTACAACTAACGCTATCTACTAGCTATTCACGTCACCTATTCATGTGTGTCACGTTAAGAAATTAGGTTCTCGAATTCTAATTTGAAAGTAAAGGATTTCCTTTTAATTTAAATCGATTATTAACTAACCACGTATGCTATCCACAAGCTAATCCACTCATATAACATGTATGTCACGTTAAACCACCAATCATACACAAACTAGTTTGAAGTATAATGGTTTCCTATTATTTAATAAGATTTATTAAGCTAACTTGTATCCAAAAACCATTCCATTATATATCCTGTTGCATCACATGGGTCAAGAATATTAAAATCTGGAAAAAATAAAGTTTTTAAAATTTTTCCCGACCCGATCAGATCCGACCCTGACCCGACCCAGCCCGGCATAGCTGCGCAGGCTTAGACCTTATGAGCTGCGCAGCTCTTCATGCCCAGAAAATTTTTGACAGTTCGAGCAGCCTACTTTGAAATTTCATTACAAACAATCCATACATGATATGACTCTGACCATTTGACACAATACACTCTATATAGCATAGTATTTTACAAAAATATCACATTCCAGAAAATAGCAAGTTAAGACCACGAACCGGATGCCTTGAAAAGCATGCCAGAACAGGTTCTAACACTTAGAAAATTTCTAAAATTTCCAGATTTTCTGCAGACTTTATTATGAACATGCATGTTTACGAATTTCATATCTCACTCAATATAACTCCGATTACTATGAAATTTGGACAGATGGTACATGATACTACATACAATTTTATAAAATTATTAGATGCAACAAACGGATTACTGAAGACATGATTTCAAGTGACCGAAAAATCCAAAAAGTCGTGCAACACTAGTTTGAACCAACTTTGAGAAAATCATGACTTCGATTCTAGCATGCAATCCAAAGGCTCATATTGTCCAGATCATCTATACTAACATGCTTGAACATAACACAACAAACAAACTCACTAAATTACCATGATTTGCACAAATTAGCATCTTAGTGGCATTTTATCAAATAGTTAGCATGCATACATGAATTCTACGATTCTCTACGAATTTGAAACATGATGAATACTAGAATTTTCACTTTCTACAACCACATATCAGAAACAAGCACTAGCATGGCATTACAATTCCAAAATAAAACATCTACCATGCTAGTTCATGCATTTTTCACCATTTCTCTTCAAGAACATAAAAATGGTTCATGGCTTACCTTTTTCTGCGAATTCTTCTTGTTTAATTCTGTTGGAGACTTACTCCTTGCTTGCTTAGCCTCTCCAAATCTCCAGAACTCTTCTAACACTCTCAAACACTCACTCTCAATATCTATTTGCTCTCTTGGGTGGAACTTTGCAAAGTAAAAGGAAAATGCACTTTGGGGGAGGAGTGTATATATATAATAGGTGATAGAGAAACTGATTTTGCAGCCCCTCCATATGCACATACCAGTTACAATCATCAATTCAAATAATTAGAGAATGAGGTTATGGAATGGAAAGGTCTAGGAATAAAAGAAAGCAAATATAACCCCCTCCTTTCACAATATTGCTATATACGTATATACTCTCCCTCCTTGTCCCAATTTAGTTGTCACCAAGACTCCCAACAACTGACTTTGTATAAATAACAACATTATTATAATCATTTAATCAGTTAAATAATCATTTTGACCATTTTGCCCTCCGTAGCCGAACGTTGCGATACTTATATCGATTCCTACTAAAGTCGACGTCCCGGACGTCATGGAACTATCCGTTTCGTCAAATTCATCTCCAAAATTTATGGTTGACTTTTTACCCAAAAAGTCAACTGGTTAACTTTGACCAAAAAGTCAACCGTGACACATTTTCGTGGTTACAGTCTATCTTGACAAATTTCAACGTTTCGGACTCAAATACGCAGACCGCGTCTCTAAATTCCGCTCCGAACTTCAACTCGTGATTAAAAGCCATCTCACAAAACTAATAGGATTAATTCCATACTTAACCAATTTAAATAGTTAAATTAATCCAACCCAACTATTTAAATCCCTCACATCACATAACTTAAAATACATATACATGTATAACACATATACATCTAATAAAAGAAATCACACAAGAGTTTCACATAAATCCATGTTTTATATTTAATTAGGATATTGTATGGTGGAAGGATTGAATTGTACGGTAACTATTAACTCAGAGGTTCTTTTATGATTAATGTTGAAATCTATACTATCTGAAAAGTCGTGGACCGCTAGGGAAGCTTATCCCTATTGTAGAATAAATGTTATTTATTTAAATAGATTATCAATTTAATTTATTTATTTAAATAAGATTAGAATTGTTCTAATTGATTTATTCACAACAGGTTTAATATGGAGAACCTAAAGGGTCATGCCATAAAAGGAAGAAGAATTATTTAAGAAGAGAATGACATAATCGTAATAATGCATTAAGTGCAATTAATTTAATCTATGGTGATAGAATAAATTAAATAGCTTAATGTTTATTATTTAATATTTTAGAAATATTAAATATAAATTAATAAGAGGAGACTTATTATTATTATTATTATTCCTTTAATTCTAAAGGAGTTTAAGAATTAATTTAATATAAGTACTCTCACTCATTCCTAATGAGATTAGGAGGTAAATTAATTAAAGAGTTTAATTAATTAATCCCAATATATTGGGAAGCCCAATTAATTAAAAGAGTTTAATTCATTGATTAAATAAATCCCAAGTCTAATTAGATTAGTAGGGTTAACCTAATATCTATATAAGAGAGTCTTATATCAGATATTAGATATACGTGATTCCAAGAGTTAGAGAGTACAACATATTTTCTACAGAGATTAGAAAAAAGGGTTTTGCCAACCACCCTTCTTCCTGAGTTAATCCTCTTCTTTGGTGGATCACATCTAGAGGCCAAACACTTGGGTGGCTAACGTTGATCAAAGGAAGGAGCCACTACAGAAAATTCAAGGAGATCAAGGAGATCAAGGAGAGCAAGGAGTAGAACTCATACTTGTGGAAGCTAGATGCTACAAGGGTATGATTCTAATTCATCCTTACTTTTCTGTTATTGTTAATTGAGTACAAAGCATGATCATGGTATGGGTTTGTATAAAAATTTTAAAACTTATGTTTCGCGCTTCGCCATTTAATTGTGTAATTTGATTACATGTATGCATTGCGTACAAACCCAACAGTGGTATCACAGCCTAACTTTGTGCTAATTATTAATTTTATGATTTCATGTATGAATTGATGTAAGATTAGATCGAATTTTTTGGACAAAAATCGAATTCTGCAGATTCTGCGATGAACAGCGCAGCTACGCCGCTTCCCAGTTCATTCTGGGCGCAGGTGCGCCGTTCAGCAGAATTGTTCTATTCAGAAAGGCAGCGCAGCTGCGCCGCGCCCTAGTTCATTATGGGCACAGCTGCTTAAGCCCATGGACAGAAACTAAAATTCTAATTTTTCTCTTAATTAAGTAAATGGTTTATTTAATTTATAAAAGTTTAAAATAAAGATATTTATTTTATCTGAAATATTATTTCAGATTGCTAAAATTAAAGGAGTTTATTTTGGATTTATTTTTGATTAAAATAAAAGAGTTTATTTTGTTTCAAAAAAAAAATTTAGCAAATTTTTTGTCCATTAAATGACATCGATCTATATACGGAATGGTTTTATTATTCATGAGATGAATGGTTATTTATTGATTTATATGATGATGTGTATGATAATAAATGGGGTTGATTATGGACTATTGACCAATGTGATTGGATTTTATTTTAGTTAAATGCTTGAATGAATGAATTTTATTAAATGGGGTCTGCGTACCTCGTCTTCTTTGGTTTTTTCTCAATGTAAATTCTATCTCCCTCCTATATACTTCCCCTTGACTGCTGATCAAGGTTTCTATTTAATTTAAATAGTTTATGTATAGAGATAGTTAGAATTATCTTAAAAAAATTAGAAACTAAGGAGCAAAGAGCGTGTAAAGACCCGTTTGTATGGAGCTCGGGTTTAAATGTAATAGTTACGTTTAAATTTAAATTTTTGCACTCCTAGGTTTGAACTTTTGGTTCACTTGGTGGCTCTAGTGAACCAAACTAGAATAAAAGTCCATAATCAATCCGGGTAGAATATATTATTCTATATGTACATGCTAATTATTATATATATTATATTTTATGCAAACATGCTTTGCATGTTTAATAAAATGACGCGTATTTTATATATATATGTGCATGGGCGCTAAAAAAGATGAGACAATAATAACAAACCCCTCAAAGAAATTATATTAATTCTGAAGCGTTCAAATGATATTTGAAATATTAAACGTCACTTTATAGCATGATAAATCAATAGAGTATTAAATATTTAATATGAGCTTGTTGTGCTATCCACAAGACGAGTATTGCGTATTTAAGATATTAATTTAATCACATTTGATGCTTATCAAGAAAATTGAACAATATTATTTTGTTGTGCTATCAATAAGAACAAATATTTTTCTTTTTTGAATTTATGGAAGTGCTAGGCTGGACTTAAATTAAATCATTTTAGTTCGGATGTGCACACACTTGACCATTATGATTTAAGAGACAAAATAAAAGGAGTTACATGATGATGTAATTGACAAGAGTTATACCTATTTATTTATAAATCGTTTGTTGTGCTATCCACAAGGCTATATACATTTGAAATGGGATCCTTATTCTCACTAGCAAATCTTTAATTAGATGTTGCCGAACTATATAAGTGAGGGTAATATAGTTTGATGAAAATAGTGGGAGAAACCAATTTAAAATAAAGACCGAAATTTATTTTGGTATGTAAAATTAATTAAATAAATATTTGCTAAAATATTGTCTTTTCACATGCAGAAATTTAAAAAAGTCAAAATCACTTATTTCACCGCGTAGCATATTTGATGGTAATAAACTTATTGGGCCTAATTATACGAACTGGTTAAGAAATCTGAGAATAGTTCTCACTGCTGAAAAGATTTTTTATGTTCTGAATTCACTTGTCTCTGGAACTGTTCCAGAATCAGCCTCTAAGTAAGAGATTGCCACCACAATAAAGTGGCAAGATGATGCATCTGTGGCTCAATGCATCATGCTTGCATCCATGAATAACGAGCTTCAGCGTCAGCACAAAAATATGGATGCTCCTACTATGTTGCTTCACCTCAAGGAGTTATATAGTGAACAAAGTAGGACTGCTAGATATGAGATATCTAAGGAGCTCTTCCGATCTTGGATGATCGAGGGCACCGCCGTCAAGACTCATGTCCTTAGGGTAATCAATCTGATTGAACGCCTTGGACAGCTTGGGTTTGTCATGAATGGGGAGTTGAGTCAAGACTTAGTCTTACAGTCACTCCCTGAGACCTTCTCGCAGTTCGTTGTTAATTTTCACATGAATAAGTTGGATGTCAGCTTGCTTGAATTACTTAACATGTTGAAAACTGCAGAAGGTCACTTTTCATCCAAGAAAAACCATGTCTTGATGGTGGATTCTTCCAATAAAAGGAAGAGGCCTAAGGTGTCTTCTAAAAAAAAGAAATCTAAGAAGGCTAAGGGAAAGGGAAAAGAAAAAGAACAAAAGAAACTTGATCCAGCTGGCAAAGGAATGTGCTTCCATTGCAACGAGTCGGGACACTGAAAGAGGAACTGAAAGAAGTTTTTAGCAGAGAAAAAGCTTGGAGAAGCTTCGACTTCCAATTAAGGTTTGTTCATGATTGAAATTAATTTTTTTTAAAGTTATAATTCTACTTGGGTATTGGATACCGGCTGTAGTTCTCACATATGTAATACTGTGCAGGGACTGGTCAGAAGTAGAAAGCTGAGCAATGATGAGGTCATCCTACGAGTGAGAAATGGAGTAAAGGTTGTTGCATTAGCTGTAGGGACTTATTGTTTAGCAATGCCTTCGGACAAGTCCATTTATTTAAATAATTGTTATTTTGTTCCGAATATCATTAGAAACATTATTTCTATTTTCGTATTAGATATGGAAGGATTTGATATTGTAATTATAACAAATGAGAATTTTGTATATAAATTTTAATATTTATTGAATTAAATAAATATTTTAACTGATTTATTTATTGAGTTAAATAAATAATTTATGTGATTATTGTGGAGTAATTTAATTAAGTTCAATACGTTAAATGAATATTTAATATTAATTATTGTGTAAGCAATTTTATGGTATAGTTCTAATTTAATTGAGATAATTAATTAGATGAACTTTATGTGAAAATTGTTACATGAGATTATGATTGGCAAGTAATTATAATTGTTATGTGATAAAATTATTTGGTTAATTGATGTTAGCTTTAATTTAATTAAATTAGAATGTTAAGATTTAATTAATTAAAGTGTAATATTGAAAGTATGTGTTAAAAGAATTAAAATGGTTTTTAGATTAGTTGTACCAAACAAGGCCCTTAAAACTATTTTTTAAAGAGTTTTGTCAAACAAGGCCCTTGCACCTATTTTAAAGAGTTTTTACCAAACATGACCTTAACTATTAAAAAATTAGTTTTAAAAATAATGGGTTTTTGCCAAACAAGTCTTATGGCTTTTAAATTCAAAATATTATAACTGATATATTAATTGTTGGTTATTATATAATTATATGTATTAAGTATTATAACAGTTATATTTTCTAAACTACGTTTAGTTAGAATTAGAAAAAAAACAAGTTAGTCAGTGTTAGAAGAAGAGAAAAATACAGAGAAAAGTTAGAGAGAAAGAAGAGAAGAAGAAGAAGAAAAAGAATCCTTGCTAAGCCAAAACAATCATCATCATCTTCTTCTTCACTTCAATTAGCAAAGAGTATAATTTTTAATTTTATAGTTGTTAAAATTATGTTTGACGTTCTTCAAGTTTTATTCTCTGTAAAGATGAGTTTTAATAAAAATT
Organism: Panax stipuleanatus; assembly: GCA_020205555.1. Taxonomy (NCBI): domain Eukaryota; kingdom Viridiplantae; phylum Streptophyta; class Magnoliopsida; order Apiales; family Araliaceae; genus Panax; species Panax stipuleanatus. Next base: position 22,385,306 of record CM035122.1, read on the forward strand.
ATATAAACATGAGTTATATGTATAAATTGTGTTCATAACATGCTTATATATGCATTGTATGCATAATTTAGTTGTTTAAATCATGTAAACATGATGAACACGAAGAATTAGTTTTGATAATTGGCTTCTTTAAAATCAAAATTTATGTTTGATTGTATATTATTGTACAAATTGATTTTAGACTATGTTAATATGTCAATAAACAAATTCAATATGCTTTGAATTGTGTATTTTGATTTAGAAATAAACTTACAGTGTTCATTTTATCAAGAACACTGAAAAATAGTTTTTTCTCCAAAGTTTACAAAATTGAGAGTTTTGATTATGTGTTATGATGATTATATATGTTAAAATATGTTAGAAGCTTAGAATTATATTTTCTATAAAGTGTTATATGCAAAATGTTGGTTAAATTTGGAATTTGATGTGGAAAAATGAGCCAAATTGACTTTTTTTTACAAAGTTCGCGACACTGTTAGACCTGTCTGCATAGTGACGCAGCCGCGCTGGTCCTACAGATTGGACAGAAAGCTATTTTTTTAAATGTGAAATTTTATGAGATTAATGATGTAATAATTTATAAACCATGTTAATAAAAGTAAAATACTAAATGGACAGTAATGAATTATATTGTCAGGATATAATATGTAATTATAATTTGATAAATTATTATTAAAGTAAATATTTAATTAAAATTATAATTTGTTAAATTATAATTTAATTAATATAAATGCATAATGTAGGTTGATTAATTTTAATTAAAGTGAGTGTTTAATTTAAATTATAATTTGTTTAATTATAATTTAACTAATATGAATACGTAATTTAAGTTTGATTAAATTATATAATCATGTGATGTGATTATGTGATGTGATAATAAATTATTAAACTTAATAATTTAAAGGGAATGAGTAACCTAGATGGGTTAAATAAGTTATGTGAATTAGTTATATGATAACTAATTATATTATTATTGTTAATTACACATATGTAGTGTTAATTAAGGAACGTGAGTATAACTTGTAGCTTGCGCTTGAGGCAAGTTCTCTATCCCTAAACTTGTGATTTATATGCAAGTGTTTTAAATTCAAATCTTAATTGTATTTGAGCCTGTCCTTTTATTTCTGCAATGGACAAGTAATTATTTAAACTTCACGATTTAATTAAAGTGACCTTGACTTAATTGTTCAAGTAAGGTCTATTTTATCTTTCGAATGCTTTACGTTTAATTCTAAAGTATAAGTTATTTCATAATTCTTTATTGTTGAATTATTCTAGATTATTGTAAGTCGATTCAACTATTCCTTAGTTGATGTAGTCGAACTCCAAATTTCCTTTTAATCTTATCCAAACCAAACTTTCTTTGGTGCGGACTTGTTATCAAATAATGAGATGAACAATCCTATTTAATATGGGATTACCATACGAAAGCGTTAAGATGTCTGTGCACAATACATGGTATGAAGGGCTGATCCCCCTAAGTACGAGTTAAGAGTCCATATAGTCTAAAAGACTGTTAAAAGTTTTAAATAGAAATGTTAATAACCTAGGACATAGTTCAAGGTCTTATGACCCTTAGATGATTTCTATATTCAAATTCTAAGTTTGATTAAAGAATTATTATGCAATTTTTTATTATTGATGAAAGAAAAGTTATTCAAATCTTTTGAAGTTATGCAATATATGTCATCACTATTATTGTTATTATTCCAAGTGAGCTTTTATTTGCTCACTCTTGCAATTAAATAACCATTGCAGCTAAAGTCGAGAATGATTGACGCACAGTCAACAAGTAAAGGAAAAAGCAAGATGAACAAGTGAAGACTTGTTATGTTTTGATTACGATGTGTAATAGACTTGATTATGTTATGTTTTATTTTTCGCACTTATTCGTTTATGTTAAGGTTAGATAACCCTGGGATATTTGAGCAAAGTTGTAATCCTTTTATAAGGAAGATTTTTATTTAATTATAAGGTTATAATTTATTTTGCATTCCTTATTATTGGGCAGTAGTTGTATTTTATTTAGATAGTGAGCACCAAATTCCGTGGAATTGAAGTACCCGGATTTGGGGATGTCACAGGTTGGTATCAGAGCTTTAGACTATGAACCTTAGGTGGGGGAAACCTTAGGTAGTAGCCTTGTAGGAGATCGAAAAGATAGTGATGATAGTTAAAGATAATAAACTACCTTATGTGCTATGTGTTTACGTTTATGTACGCGAAGAGTATCGATCGATATCACGTAATAATTAAACTTTAAAACTTTGTTATCAGGATGACAAACTGTTGGAGAGTCCAGTCAGGATAGGGAGGAGTTACCCCAGATGCCTAGAGACGAGGAGCCTCGAGATATCCATATTGTCTAGGAGCAGTTGGTTCAGAGAGAGCCATCTCCATTGATCACCATAGCAGGTCAGGAGCATGAGCCAGTATCTGACCGAGATGACGAGGATGAGTCAGAAGAAGAGGAGGAGGATCCTGAAGAGGAATTTCCACCTCACTCGACTAGCACTGAGATGTACGAGGAGATCTACGACTGCAACGTGGAACTTCATGGGAGAGTTGGAGAGCTTAAGGAACTGGTGGACGAGGGTCGAATTACCATACAGCAGCGAGACGAGACCATTGAAGAGCTGGACAGTGAGCTTGGAAACGTAAAGTGGGATCTAGTCCACGTGGAGAGTGAAAGAGGCGATGCACTGACTGAGCTAGCGAAGTTGAAGAACGACATCTAAGAGGAGTCAGCAAAGTGTGCCAGAGCGGAGGAAACAAGCTTGAGGGATACTCAACGTGCAGATCGAGCTGAAGACAAGGTTCAAGAAAAGAAGGCCAAGCTGAGGGAGATGGAATACGCTTTCCATACTGCCATAGATAGTGCCCAGGATCGTGTCTTCTATTACCCAGCTCAGTTCAAAGATTTACCGTGGTACATAGTGGATCGCAGAACGGTGTTCCGGGTGATGGAAGAAGAACGTAGAGAGGCTGTGCAACGTCTTAACATGCCTAGATAGTAGAGTCTTTAAATTATGTGTTTTTTTATAAATAAATGTAAATCCCAGAATTTGAGATAATAATGGGATAAGATGATAATGTAATCCTGCAACTTGTTCAGTTCAGGAAAGATGATGTAAATAGCAGAAATGCTATCTAATCTATGTTTGAGAACTAAGAATGAATAAAATAAAGAAGTTTTTTTGACGTGCTATGTGTTCAAGTGTGAATTGAGTTAATTTAAATATTTAAATTGAACTTGAATATTTAAGAAATGAGTAAAGGATCTAATAAGAATATTTCTTAACAAAAAGATGCCTCCTAGAAGAAAACCTACACGTCTACACCCTGAGGGTTCGACTAATAACAACAACGACAACAACAATTATGGAACGAATCATAATTCAGTTCAGCAATTGGTGAACCTGCTGATAGGAGCGCTTGCAAATCAGCTGCAAGTGCAGGGTACAATGTTTAAAGAGTTTAAGACAGTAGGACCGCCGAAATTCCAAGGATCGGTGAACCCGATAGAGGCCCAGACCTGGATAATGGAAATAGAGAAGGTCTTCGATGTGGCTAGAGTTAGCGAGGACCAGAATATAGCTTTCGCAGCGTTCATGCTGAAGTCGAAAGCTTGCTTTTGGTGTCAGGACAATAAGACTAGGGAAGAAGAAGGTGTTATAGTATGGGATCGTTTCAAAGAGATGTTCTTTGAAATGTACTTCCCCATTAGCTCTCAGAACCAAATGGAGGTTCAGTTCCTAGAGCTAAAGCAGGGAACGATGACGGTGCCGTAGTAGCTCGCAAAGTTTAATAAGCTAGCCAGGTTTGCAACATACCAGGTCAGTACTGACGAGAGGAAGGCGAGAAGATTTGAGCAAGACTGAAGCCTTGGCTCTACAACAAGGTCTCCATGTTCCAGTTGAGAACGTTTGCAGCTGTGCTGGAAAAGGCCATCCTCGCTGAAGGTGGAAGCGACGCGGTGACCAAGTATAATCAGGACCTGAAGAAGAAGAAGAATGAGACGAAAACCAAGGCTGGTGGTAGCGGGGCTATCAACCAGAAAAGGAAGTGGAATGACAACACTTCTGCTAGGAGTAAACAGGGAAACCAGCAGAAGAGAAGGATTGAAGCATGTGCTATATGCGGGAAGAATCACACTGGAGTGTGTCGGAGGGGGAAGCGGGTATACTTCAACTGTGGTCAGGAAAGCCACATTGCGCTAAATTGCCCGAACCTGAAGAAGGGAGCTTGCTACACATGTGGATCTAAGGATCACATGGCCCAAAGTTGCCCTAAGAAGCCAGTTGGAGGGTCTACAGGAGGGAGAGGAAGTGGCAGTAGCAGCACTTTGGCTATCGTCGGACCATTGCAGGCGATCCAACCCACTGCCAGGACATTTAACATGACGGTGCAGGATGCTGTGCAGTCAAAAGATGTGGTGTCAGGTATTATTCTGGACAATAATATAAATGTATATGTATTATTTGATTCGGGTGCTACTTGTTCTTTCATATCTGATGACTTTGCTAAGACCTTAGACTTACCTAAAGAGGAATTAGTTTACCCCTTGATCATAGAGATTGTGAATAGAGAGGTTATTCCTGTTAGGTTTGTTTACAAGAACTGTAGATTGGATATTAAGGTTCATGTGTTGAGGGTAGATTTGATTCGATAAGACTTAGGGAGTTTGATGTAATACGGGGTATGGATTGGTTGTTCAACCATGGGGCGATAATCTATTGTCAGAAGAAATTTGTAAACCTTACGACTCCGTCGAAGGTAGTGTTTTATGGTAGCAAATCGCCTAGACAAGCGAGTTGTCTGACGAGTATGCAAGCCAAGAAGTTGTTGAAACAAGGCTGTGTGGGATACTTAGCCTACATAGTGGATATTCGTAAGGAGAGCCCGAAGATAGAAGAGATATCAGTGGTTAGGGAGTTTGTGGACGTATTTCCGAGCGATTTGCCAAGACTTTCGCCAGATAGAGAGATAGAGTTCGTAATCGACTTAGCACTGGGAACTACTCCGATTTTGAAAGCTCCGTACAGAATGGCTCTATTCGAGATGAAGGAGTTGATGGTTCAATTACAAGAATTGCTGGATAAGAAGTATATTTAGCCGAACGTTTCGCCGTGGGGGGCGCCAGTATTATTCGTGAAGAAGAAGGACGGATCGATGCGGCTATGTATTGATTGTAGGGAGTTGAACAAAGTCACGATCAAGAATAGGTATCCTTTACCTAGGATCGATGACTTGTTCGATTAACTGAAGGGTGCTAGATACTTCTCAAAAATTGATTTGAGAAGTGGGTATCATCAGTTGAAGGTGAGAAGAGAAGATATACAGAAGATGACTTTTAGAACTCGGTATGGACATTACGAGTTCTTGGTGATGTCAGTTGGTCTAAAAAAATGCACCAGCGGCATTTATGGACTTAATGAATAGGGTGTTTAAGCTATTCCTAGATAAGTTTGTAGTGGTGTTCATAGACGATATTTTGGTTTATTCCAAAACTGAGGAAGAACAAACTGAACATTTGAGATTGACATTAGAATCGCTGAGACGGGAAAAGCTATACGCAAAATTCTCGAAGTGCGAATTCTGGTTAGAACGTGTGCAATTTATTGGCCACGTGATTGATAATGATGGGATTTCGGTAGATCAATCGAAGGTTGAAGCTGTGATGAATTGGGATCAGCCAAAGACACCATTTGAAGTGAGGAGTTTCTTAGGATTGGCAGGTTATTATCGAAGATTTATTCAAGACTTTTCCAAAATCGCAACTCTGTTGACGAATTTGACTCGTAAAACAGTTAAGTTTGTTTGGACGAAAAAGTGTGAGGAAAGTTTTCAAGAACTGAAGAAGAGGTTGAGTACTGCACCGGTGTTGTCATTGCCGGATAGTACAGGAAGTTTCGTGGTATACAGCGATGCTTCACATAAGGGATTAAGCTGTGTACTGATGCAGAGCGGCAATGTTATTGCTTATGCGTCACGCCAACTGAAGGACTATGAGAAAGGGTATCCGACCCATGACTTGGAATTGGCCACAGTAGTGTTTGCTCTGAAAATTTGGAGACATTACCTGTATAGAGAAAAGTGTGAGATATACATAGATTATAAGAGTTTGAAGTATATCTTTACACAGAAGGATTTAAACATGCGCCAAAGGAGATGGTTGGAACTTATCAAAGACTACGACTGCGAGATTCTTTACCATCCGGGTAAAGCTAACGTTGTTGCCGACGCTTTGACAAGGAAGGGCGAAGTTAAATATGTTAACTGATCAGGATCAATTGATAGCGGAGATGGCTAAGTTAGAGCTGGAAGTCAAGTATCCGAAGGAGTCGGACGATAAGCTATTTTAAGTAACTACTGGTTCTAATCTGGTAGACTAAGGTGAAAGAGGAACAACTTCACGATGAGGAGTGCGAGAAGATCTGAAAAAGAATAGCCGATGGCGAAGAAATCAAGTTTAAAATCGATAATGAAGGACTGCTACGATTTGAAGGGAGAATCTGGGTACTGCCAGTACCAGATGTCAAAGAGGAGGTTTTGGGCGAAGCTCATAGTTCGAGATATTCGATTCACCATGGGAGTACGAAGATGTACCAGGATCTCAGACAACATTTTTGGTGGCCGAATATGAAGAGAGACGTTGCTGAATGCGTTGCGAGATGTCTGACGTGCCAGAAAGTCAAAGCAGAACACCAGAGACCAAGGGGATTATTGCAACCGCTGGAGATTCCAGAATGAAAGTGGGAGCACATCACGATGGATTTTGTGATTGGTCTTCCAGCGACATAAAAGGGTTTCGATGCGATATGGGTGATAGTGGATCGACTGACAAAGTCAGCATATTTTCTACTGATCAAGATTAAGTTTAACTTGGATCAGTTAGCGAAGCTATACGTGAAGAAAATTATTTCTAGACACTGGTGTTCCGGTGTTGATTGTGTCCGACAGAGATCCGCGTTTCACGTCGAATTTCTGGAAGCGACTACAAAAGTGCTTGAGAACGCAATTGCGAATGAGTACGGCGTACCATCCTCAGACGGATGGCCAGAGCAAAAGAACGATTCAGACGCTAGAGGACATGCTGAGATCTTGCGTTATGGACTTCAAAGGAAGCTGGGATGATCATCTACCGTTGGTGGAGTTCTCCTACAACAACAGTTACCATGCGAGTATTGGCATACCGCCTTACGAAGCGTTATACGGCAGAAAGTGCAGGACTCCATTGTGCTGGGATGAGGTCGGTGAACGTCAACTGTTGGGACCGAAGCTGGTACAACAAACTGTTAAAATCGTGAAGCTGATCAGAACGAGATTGGTTGCTTGTCAAGACAGACAAAAGAAGTATGTTGATCAACATCGACAGATTCGAGAATTTGTAGCAGGAAGCTTCGTTTTTCCTGAAGGTATATCCCTAGAAGGGAAAGATTCAATTTGACAAGAAGGGGAAGCTGAGTCCCTGATTTATTGGACCTTTTGAGATACTACGAAAGGTGGGCGAAGTGGCTTACGAGGTTGCGTTACCTCCGGAGCTAGATAATATACATAATATTTTTCATATTTCGTGTTGCGACCGTACAAACACGATTACAAACATGTAATAGAATACGAGCCTTTACAATTCGATGAAGACTTAACATATGAAGAGGTTCCTGTTCAAATAATTGATAAAAAAGAACAAGTACTTAGAAATAAAGTGATACCTTTGTTAAGGTAATCTGGAGGAACCACAGTGCTAAAGAAGCTACGTGGGAACTCGAAGATATAATGAAGAAAACTTATCCCCAATTATGTGCTTAATTATTTGTTTAATTTCTTGTATACTGATTCTGGGGACAGAATCTTTTTAAGGGAGGAGAATGTAACGGATGAGATTTTTTTTTAGTTGTGATTCTAGGGACAGAATCTTTTTAAGAAAGGAAGATTGTAACGATTGAGAATTTTGTATATGAATTTTAATATTTATTGAATTAAATAAAATTTTCAACTGAATTATTTATCGAGTTAAATAAATAATTTATGTGATTGTTGTGGAGTAATTTAATTAAGTGCAATATATTAAATGAATATTTAATATTAATTATTGTGTAAGTAATTTTATGGTATAGTTCTAATTTAATTGAGATAATTAATTTGATGAATTTTATGTGAAAATTGTTACATGAGATTATGATTAGCAAGTAATTATAGTTGTTATGTGACAAAATTATTTTGTTAATTGATGTTAGCTTTAATTTAATTAAATTAGAATGTTAAGATTTAATTAATTAAAGTGTAACATTGAAAGTATGCGTTAAAAGAATTAAAAGGGTTTTTAAATTAGTTTTACCAAACAAGACCCTTAAAACTGTTTTTAAAGAGTTTTGTCAAACAAGGCACTTGCACCTATTTTAAAGAATTTTTACCAAACATGGCCTTAACTATTAAAAAACTAGTTTTTAAAAATAATGGATTTTTGCCAAACAAGTCTTATGGCTTTTAAATTCAAAATATTATAACTGATATATTAATTGTTAGTTATTATATAATTATATGTATTAAGTATTATAACAGTTATATTTTCTAAACTACGTTAAGTTAGAATTAGAAAAAAAACAAGTTAGTCAGTGTTAGAAGAAGAGAAAAATACAGAGAAAAATTAGAGAGAGAGGAGAGAAGAAGAAGAAGGAGGAGGAATCCTTGCTAAGACGAAACAACCATCATCATCTTCTTCTTCACTTCAATTAACAAAGGGTATACTTTCTAATTTTATAGTTGTTAATATTATGTTTGACATTCTTCAAGTTTTATTCTCTATAAAAATGAGTTTTCATGAAAATTATATAAACATGAGTTATATGTATAAATTGTGTTCATAATATGCTTATATATGAATTGTATGCATAATTTAGTTGTTTAAATCATGTAAACATGATGAACACGAAGAATTAGTTTTGATAATTGGCTTCTTTAAAATCAAAATTTATGTTTGATTGTATATTATTGTACAAATTGATTTTAGACTATCTTAATATGTCAATAAACAAATTCAATATGCTTTGAATTGTGTATTTTGATTTAGAAATAAACTTACAGTGTTCATTTTATCAAGAACACTGAAAAATAGTTTTTTCTCCAAAGTTTACAAAATTGAGAGTTTTGATTATGTGTTATGATGATTATATATGTTAAAACATGTTACAAGCTTAGAATTATATTTTCTATAAAGTGTTATATGCAAAATGTTGGTTAAATTTGGAATTTGGTGTGGAAAAATAAGCCAAATTGACTTTTTTTTACAAAGTTCGCGACACTGTTAGACCTGTCTGCACAGTGACGCAGCCGCGCCATTCCCAAGGCTAATTGGAGAGCTGCCGCGTTGGTCCTGCAGATTGGGCAGAAAGCTATTTTTTTAAATGTGAAATTTTATGAGATTAATGATGTAATAATTTATAAAGCATGTTAATAAAATTAAAATACTAAATGGACAGTAATGAATTATATTGTCAGGATATAATATGTAATTATAATTTGATAAATTATAATTAAAGTAAATGTTTAATTAAAATTATAATTTGTTAAATTATAATTTAATTAATATAAATGTATAATGTAGGTTGATTAATTCTAATTAAAGTGAATGTTTAATTTAAATTATAATTTAATTAATATGAATACGCAATTTTAATTTGATTAAATTATATGAACATGTGATGTGATTATGTGATGTGATAATAAATTATTAAACTTAATAATTTAAAGGGAATGAGTAACCTAGATGGGTTAACTAAGTTATGTGAATTAGTTATATGATAACTAATTATATTATTATTCGTTAATTACATATAGGTAGGGTTAATTAAGGAACGTGAGTATAACTTGTAGCTTGCGCTTGAGGCAAGTTCTCTATCCCTAAACTTGTGATTTATATACAAGTGTTTTAAATTCAAATATTAATTGTATTTGAGTCTGTCCTTTTTTTTCTGCAATGGACAAGTAATTATTTAAAGTTCACGATTTAATTAAAGTGATCTTGACTTAATTGTTCAAGTAAGGTCTATTTTATCTTTCGAATGCTTTACGTTTAATTCTAAAGCATAAGTTATTTCATAATTCTTTATTGTTGAATTATTCTAGATTATTGTAAGTCGATTCAACTACTCCTTAGTTGATGGTAGTTGAACTCCAAATTTTCTTTTAAACTTATTCAAACCAAACTTTCTTTGGTGCGGACTTGTTATCAAATATTGAGATGAACAACCCTATTTAATAGGGGATTACCATGCGAAAGCGTTAAGATGTTTGTGCACAATACATTGTATAAAGGGCTGATCCCCCTAAGTACGAGTTAAGAGTCTATATAGTCTAAAAGACTGTTACAGGTTTTAAATAGAAATGTTTATAACTTAGGACATAGTTCAAGGTCTTATGTCCCTCAGATGATTTCTATATTCGAATTCTAAGTCTGATTAAAGAATTATTATGCAATTCTTTATTATTGATGAAAGAAAAGTTATTCAAATCTTTTGAAGTTGTGCAATATATGTCATCACTATTATTGTTATTATTCCAAGTGAGCTTTTGTTTGCTCACTCTTGCAATTAAATAACCATTGCAGCTAAAGTCGAGAATGTCAACAAGTAAAGGAAAAAGCAAGATGAACAAGTGAAGACTTGTTATGTTTTGATTACGATGTGTAATAGACTTGATTATGTTATGTTTTATTTTCCGCACTTATTCGTTTATGTTAAGGTTAGATAACCTTGGGATATCTGAACAAAGTTGTAATCCTTTTATAAGGAAGATTTTTATTTAATTATATAGTTGTAATTTATTTTGCATTCCTTATTATTGGGCAGTAGTTGTATTTTATTTAGATAGTGAGCACCAAATCCCGTGGAATTGAAATACCCGAATTTGGGGGTGTCACAGTAATAAAGAACAACAGTTCTTCTATTTATAAAAGCAATGTTTTATATGGTATTGGTAATTTACGAAATGGACTTTATATACTTGACTTGCATGAAAATATACTTCAAATAAACAAGATAAGAAAAGGAAAAGAGATGATGTTAATTATACCTATATGTGGCACTGTAGACTCGGTCATATCAATGAAACAAGATTATCCAAGTTGCATAAGGATGCGCTTCTAGAGCTATCTGATTATGAATCATATCCAACTTGTGAATCTTGTCTCATGAGTAAAATGACTAAATCTCCTTTTAGTTTAAAAGAAGAAAGAGTTACAGAGTTGTTAGCGTTGGTTCACACAGACGGTTGTGGACATATGACAACGAATGCACGTGGTGGGTATTCTTATTTTATTACTTTCACTGATGATCACTCAAGATTTGGATATGTGTATTTAATGAAATATAAATCAGAATCATTAAAAAGTTCAAAAAGGTGAGGAGTGAAGTAGAGAAACAAACGGGCAAGTGTATTAAGATTCTTCGATCAGATAGAGGTAGAGAATACTTAAGCGGTGAGTTTCTCAATTGTCTCAAAGAAAATGGTATAATCTCACAATGGACTCCACCAGGTACACCACAGTTAAATGGAGTATCTGAAAAGAGAAATCGAACATTGTTGGAATGGTTCGATCCATGATGAGTTTTACCAAGCTTCCAATTTCATTCTGGGGTTACGCCCTAGAAATGACTGCATACCTGCTTAACAAGGTACCTACCAAATCCGCCCCAAAGACTCCATATGAGATGTGAAAAGGGAGGAAACCAAATCTTAAGCATATTAAGACTTGGGGTTGTCCAGCTTATGTCAAAAAGTTTTAAAATGATAAGCAACAGACTAAATTCGACAAGTGTAGATCTATGGGATACCCTAACAAAACCGTAGGGTATTATTTCTATCATCCAACTGATTAAAAGGTGTTTGTTGCAAAATATGTTGCCTTCTTGGAAAATGAGTTTATCCATGAAGGGGTCAGTGGGAGTAAGATATATCTTGAAGAAGTTCAAGAATCACAAATTACTACGGATTAATGTCAGGTACCTGACCAAGTGGAAGAACCCACTATACCACACCCTATTCATAAATCTAGAAGAGTACCGAAGATACCTGAGAGGTATGGATTCATCATAGAGGATGACGATGAGGTACACATCATGAATGATGATGATCCATTGAATTATGAACAGGCTATGAGTAATAAAGACTCAGGAAAATGGCTTGAAGCTATGAAATCCGAAATGGACTCCATGGATGAAAACCAAGTATAAACTTTGGTTTCACCACCTGAAGGCATTAAGCCTATTGGGTGTAAATGGGTCTTTAAAAGAAAAGACTGGAGCGGACGACAAGGTAGAGACCTATAAAGCTCGACTGGTTGCAAAAGGTTTCAAACAAAGACAAGGAGTTGACTATGATAAAACCTTCTCACCAGTAGCTATGCTTAAGTCCATTCGGATTTTGCTTGCGATTGCAGCTTATAACGACTATGAGATCTGGAAGATGGACGTGAAAACGGTCTTCCTCAATGGGAAACTTGAGGAGGATGTGTATATGACACAGCCAGAAGGATTTGTTTCAAAAGTTAGAACAAATCAAGTCTGTAAGCTGCAACGATCCATTTATGGATTGAAGCAAGTTTCTCGTAGATGGAACATTTGTTTTGATGAGACAATCAAAGAGTTTGATTTTATCAAAAACGAGGATGAACCATGTGTGTACAAGAAGGTTAGTGGGAGCGCAGTTTCATTCCTTGTATTATATGTTGATGATATATTACTGATAGGGAATGACATTCTTATGCTTCAATCGATTAAAATCTGGTTATCTAAACATTTCTCCATGAAGGACTTGGGAGAAACATCCTATATTTTGGGGATAAAGATCTATAGAGATAGATCTAAAAGGATGATTGGCTTATCCCAAGGAACGTACATTGATACGATGCTAAAGAGGTTTAGCATGGAAGATTTCAAAAGAGGTCTCATGCCGATGAGCCATGAAATAAATCTCTCCAAGAAACAGGCCCCAAAGACACCTGAGGAGAGAAACCGTATGAGTAAGATCCCTTATGCCTCTACAATAGGATCTATCATGTACGGTATGATATGTACTAGACTGAATATTGCTCATGCACTTAGTGTAATGAGCAGATATTAGTCGAATCCAGGAGAAGAGCACTGGAAGGCAGTGAAGAATATCCTAAAGTACTTACGAAGGACTAAGGATATATTTCTTGTCTACGGTGGGTGTGAATTAAAACTCGAGGGCTTTATGGATTCAAGTTTTCAAACTGACCAAGGTGATAGTAAATCTGTTTCGGGGTATGTTTTTACCTTGAACGGAGGAGCAGTGAGTTGGAAGAGTTTCAAACAGCAAATAGTTGCTGATTCAGTGACAGAGGCAGAGTATATAGCTGCAAGTGAAGCTACAAATTGGATGAAAAATTTCATAATAGAACTTGGTGTGGTTCCTAGCATTGGAGAAGCAATCCCCGTATACTGTGACAACACCGGAGCAGTTGCACAGGCTAAGGAACCCAGGTTTTATCAGAAATCCAAACACGTATTGCGGCGATTTCACTTGATTAGGGAGAACATTGAAAGAGGAGACGTCACCTTGGAGCGTGTGGACTCTCAAGGCATCATTGCAGATCCATTTACTAAAGCTTTAATACAACAGCAGTTTGATCGTCACTTAGAGAAGATGGGTATGAGATACCATGACGATTGGCTTTAGTGCAAGTGGGAGATTGATAGTAGTGTGCATGCAAGCCAATAATGTATGATGATAAAGCACATACTTTGTAGACAATCTTATTTTCTTATTAATAAAAAAATTCATTAAAGGCATTCAATTATCGATATGATGCTATTTTTATAATATGTGAATAACCCATAGTTTTAAGCAATGCTTTTAGAATCATGATGTTGATCATGCTAATGAGATTTAAATTCTTAGAAAACTTAAAACTAAAATACTTCCCAATCGTGGTATTACTAAAAAAGGGATTAGTAAATCCGAATAGATTGGTACATATGTTGCTTGCTCATTGGATGACGATTATTGATCTCATGATCATTTATGTGGAGACACTAAAGCAACTATGTAGGTGCTTATTGGAGAATAAGTTCACTGAACGTGACTCGCTATGGAATACCTAATGGAGTTTAACTCGCCTGTCAATAGGAATTCTTAATGTGATAGTAGTACAAGTGATCCTTGGACTTGAGATCATCATAGTATCTTGTATGTAATGAATTATACTTTGACGTATTTCTTAAGACCCTTTAGGGTATATAAAAGGATATGCTTGGGTATAATAATTTACATATGGAGATAATAAATGATTAATAAAGAATCTACCACCTCTAGTAAAAGAGGAGATCTGTCTTATGTGATTCGTTAAATGACAACCTAAAAATCCTTGACCAATGTAGAATGAAATTAGAGAGGAGTTTCTAATTTGCATTATATGTAGTTGTGTATTTTCTAATCGAAATACATATAATTAAATAAAATAAGACTTGACAGTAAATCCATGTTTTATAGTTAATTGGGACATTGTATGGTGGAAGGATTGAATTGTACGGTAACTATTAACTCAGAGGTTCTTTTATGATTAATGTTGAAATCTATATTATCTGGAAAGTCGTTGATCGCTAGGGAGGCTTATCCTTATTGTAGAATAAATGTTATTTATTTAAATAGATTATTAGTTTAATTTATTTATTTAAATAAGATTATAATTGTTCTAATTGATTTATTCACAACCGGTTTAATATGGGGAACTTAAAGGGTCACACCATAAAAGGAAGAAAAATTATTTAAGAAGATAATGACATAATCGTAATAATGCATTAAGTGCAATTAATTTAATATATGGTGATAGAATAAATTAAATAGCTTAATGTTTATTATTTAATATTTTAGAAATATTAAATATAAATTAATAAGAGTCTTATTATTATTATTATTATTATTATTATAATAATAATAATAATTCTAAAGGAGTTTAGGAATTAATTTAATATAAGTACTCTCACTCATTCCTAATGAGATTAGGAGGCAAATTAATTAAAGAATTTAACTAATTAATCCCAATATAGTGGTAAGCCCAATTAATTAAAAGAGTTTAATTAATTGATTAAATAAATCTCAATTCTAATTAGATTAGTAGGGTTAACCTAATATCTATATAAGAGAGTCTTATATCAGATATAAGATATACGTGATTCCAAGAGTTAGAGAGTACAACATATTTTCTACAGAGATTAGAAAAAGGGTTTAGCCAACCACCCATCTTCCTGAGTTATTCCTCTTCCTTGGTGGATCACCTCTAGAGGCCAAACACTTGGGTGGATCATCATGTAACTCCTTGTATTTTGCCTCTTAGATCATAATGGTCAAATGTGTGCACATCCGAACTAAAATGATTTAAGTTAAGTCGAACCCAACATTTTCATATAAGTGAAGAGAAAACTATAGCCTTTGTGTGTGCACAACAAAGCGGTAATGTTCAATTCCTTTATAAACATTTAATGTAATAAAACAACATCTTAAATATTTAATACTTGCCTTATGTGTGCACAACAAACTCATATTAAATATTTAAAACTCTATTGTTTTATCATGCTAGAAGGTGACGTTCGATATTCCAAATATTTTTGAACGTTACAACTTAATATAATTTCTTTGAGGGGTTTGTTATTAATTGTCTCATCTTGTTTAGCGCGCATGCACACACACACACACACACACACACACACACACACACACACACATATATATATATATATATATATATATATATATTATGCAACATGCTTCGCATGTTAATTAATAGGACACGTATTATATATATATATATATATATATATATATATATATATATATATAGTATAAGCATGCATATAGAATACTATATTCTACCTAGATTGATTATGAACTTTTATTCTAGTTTGGTTCACTGGAGCCACCAAGTGAATCAAAAGGTCAAACCTAGGAGTGCAAGAATTAAATTTAAACATAACTATTACATTTAAACCTGGGCTCCATATAACGGGTCTTCACGCGCTCCTTGCTCCTTGGTCTCCAACTCTTCAAGATAATTCTAACTATTTCTATTACATAAACTATTTAATTTAAATAGAAAACATGATCAGCAGTCAAGGGAAAGTACATAGGAGGAAGATAGAATTTTACATTAAGAATAATTAGAAAATACGAGGTACGCAGACCCCATTTAATAAAACTCATACATTCAAGCATTCAAATAAAATAAAGTCCAATCACATTGGTCAATAGTACATAATCAACCTCATTTATAATCATACATATCACCATATGCATCAATAAATAAAATATTTAATATATACATTGATATCGATTTAATGGGCAATCCTAGTTAGTTTCGAAATACAATTTCAACTCTAATTAGTTATCATGGAATCCAATTTCAACTCTAATTAGTTATCATGAAATCCAATTCTAATTAAAATAAACAACTTTATTTTAATCCAATTCTAAATCTAATAAACTCCTTTATTAATATGAAATTACAGAAAAATATTTAATTTTAATTTTAATTAAAATAAACCTTTTATCTTGATTTAAACAAAAATAAAATATTTTTTTTTATTTTTTGGGGGGTTGGCACAGCGGCGCCGCTAGTGAACTAGCATCAGGCGCTGCGACGCCACGTCACTAGAAACCAGAGATAGCTGGCTGGCACTGCGGCACGGTTGAAGAGCTGGCTTCAGGCATTGCAACGCCACGTCAGCACCATGGACACTAAGTCGGCGCTGCGGCGCGGCAGTAAAGTCTAGAACAAGCGATGCGGCGCCGCTGGGCAGAATCAGTTTTTCTGGTTCGCGAATTGTGCAGTTTTTCTCTAAAAAAATGATTCCTAGCTAACTATTATGCCCAATTAAATTATTAAAAACACATATCAGTATATATATATATATATATATCAAATCAAAATAATTAATAACTCGCCTAGAGGTTTGGCTCTGATGCCACTATTAGGTTTATAACATTCAAAGTAGTAGAAGCGTGTTGAAAAATTGATTTTAAAATTTTACAAACTTTATACCCGGATCATCCTTTATGTACAGTTATTAATTAAAACGAAAGATAAAGAATTATCGAATCATATGATGAGTGGGTTTTATACCTACGAATTGGACACCGTTAAGGCTTAATTCTTTGTTAACTTTAAGTATTTTTAGTGTTCTTTTACTTGTTTTTGTGTTTGTGTTGTAGAAAACGGCTTCAGAGGGTCAAAACATAAAAAATAGAGGTTAATGGAATTTTCGTAATTTCAGTTACTGTACCCCCGCTTGAGCGGGGGTTTCTAGTACAAAAAGCCCGCCTAGGTGGGCATGTCTGGAGAAAAATGCTAATTTTTAGAATTTGATTCGAAAAAGGATTCTGAGAGTTGATTTGAAGAAGGATCATCAGAGGGCTATAAAAGGAGAAGAATACACAAGGATTAGAGAGATATACTCCATTCTATTAGATTAGTTTAGATTAGATTTCATTAGATTAGGTACAAACCCTAGTTGGGATTGGATTGGAGATTGAAGCAACTTGGAGACCATTGAAGAGCAAGAGCAAGAGCAAGAGCAAGAGCAAGAGGGAGCATGAGATTTGCTGACAACAGATTCTATTCTCTTTTCTATTCTTATTTTTATCTTTTAATGTTTATTCAATTGTAGATTCTTGGGTTTGATTCAATAGTAATGAACTAAATCTTTTGTTTAAGATTACACTGAATCTTATTATGTAGCTTATTTTAATATGATTCTCTAATAATTATTATGATCTATCGTAGAGATTGTCTATTATGATTTGGACTTAGTTGTGTAATTGTCTAGCTAATAATTATTGTGATAATCTATATGAACTCGAGAGAGGGATTATAGATTTAGATCTGATCATAATAGTATGTGATTGTGTTTTCTGCATGGCGTTGGAATTCATGATTTGTGTTTAGGATAAAGATATACCTTTACACCACATGTAATCTGATAAAGAACTTGGGTTTTAAATCCTCTTTAATATAATTCACATAGAGATATAGTGGATTAGTTAATTAGGGTGTTCTTCTTAATTCTATTATATGTGGATTTAAGTTGATTTGAGTATGATGCATTGAGAGATGGTCATATTTATTTATGAGTTCTTGATTAATAATTCAGAATAGTGAGCATAATTGATAAGAAGTGTATTATTTAAATGAAGCAATAAGTGAAGTTGTGATCTTAAATATCCGTAATCTTATTTTAAACTAGTGGTATTTAGTAGTAGTTTAATTACATATTGTTAATTCGAAATACTAATTCATTCGTTTAAATAAGATTGAGTTGGTTACGGGTTAGTACTTGGTGATAGTTATTAAATAATTTCTCGTGGGAACAATACTTTACTTTTACTTTATTACTTGTCGACCACGTATACTTGCGTGTTGTGCGTAAATAGATTTTACCCAACATCATACCCTTATAGAACTAAGCTTCCACGGGTACAAGTTCAACTCCAAATCATTCGTGATCTCCTTGAGTTCTCCAGGTTTGATTCCTTAATTACTTTGATCAACCTTAGCCACCCAAGAGTTTGGTCTCTAGAGCTGATCCACCAAGGAAGAAGAGATATTCAAGAAGGTGGGTGTTTGGCTAAACCCTAATTCTATCTCTAGAGAATGTGTATACTCTCCCAACTATTGGAATAGTGTAATGTCTAACCTTAGTTCCATAATAAGACTTTCTTAGTTATAGATGTAGGCAACCCTCTTAAACCTTTTAGGAATTGGATTTCATATTAATTAATTAAATATTTTAATTAATTAGGCTCTCCAATCCTATTAAAAATAATTAAACTCTTTTAATTAATTAGCCTCTTAATCTTATTAGGAATATATGGGAGAGAGAGAATATCTTATTAATTCATTCTCAAACTCTTTTAGAAATTAAATAATAATTATAGTAATATAATAATAAAACTCCTCTTATTAATTTATATTTAATACTTTTAAAATATTAAATAATAAATATTAAGCTATTTAATTTATTCTATCACCATAGATTACATTAAACATACTTAACTTATTATTACGATTATGCCATTAGCTTCTTTAATAAAGATTCTTCTTTTTATGGTGTGACCAAGTTCTTCATATTAAACTGGTTGTGAATAAATCAATTAAAACAATTTTAATCTTACTTAAATAAATAAATTAAAATAATAATTTATTTAAATAAATAATATTTATTCTACAATAGATGTAAGCCCTCTTATCGATCAACGACTTTTCAAATATTATAGATTTTAACATTAATCATAAAAGAACCTGTGAGTAAATAGTTACCGAACAATTCATTCCTTCCACCATACTGAAAGTAGTATGCATACAAGCCAATCATGTTTGATGATAAAACATATACTTTGGAGACGATCTTATTTATTTATTAATAAAAGTATTCTTTTATTAAAAGCATTTAATTATCTACATGATGCTGTTTTTATAATATGTAAATAACCCATAGTTTTAAGCAATGTTTTTAGAATCATGATGATGATCATGCTAATGAGATCTAAATTCTTAGAAATCTTAAAACCAAAATAGTTCCCAATCGTTAGATTACTAAAAAGGGGATTAGTAAATCCGGATAGATTAGTACATATGTTGCTTGCTCATTGGATGAGGATGATTGATCTCATAATCATTTGTGTGGAGACACTAAAGCAAGTATGTAGGTGTTTATTGGAGAATAAGTTCACTGAACGTGACTCGCTATGGAATACCTAATGGAGTTTTACTTGCATGTCAATAGGAATTCCTAATGTGATAGTAGTACAAGTGATCCTTGGACTTGAGATCATCATAGTATCTTGTGTGTAATGACTTATACTTTGATTTATTCCTTAAGACCCTTAGGGTATATCAAATGATATGCTTGGATATAATAAGTTACATATGGAGATAATGAATGGTCAATAAAGAATCTACCACTTCTAGTAAAAAAAGACATATGTCCTATGTGATTCGTTAAATGACAACCCAGTAGTCCTTGGCCAAGACAGAATGAAATTAGAAAGGTGTTTTTAATTTGCATTATTTGGAGTTGTGCATTTTCTAATCGAAATACATATAATTAAATAAAATAAGACTTGACAGTAATTCCATGTCTTATATTTAATTGGGACATTGTATGGTGGAAGAATTGAATTGTACGGTAACTATTTACTCAAAGGTTCTTTTATGATTATTGTTGAAATCTATATTATCTGAAAAGTCGTTGATCGCTAGGGAGGCTCATCCCTATTGTAGAATAAATATTACTTATTTAAATAAATTATTAGTTTAATTTATTTATTTAAATAATATTAGAATTGTTCTAATTGATTTATTTATAACCGATTTAATATAGAGAACCTAATGGTTTACACCATAAAAGGAAGAATAATTATTTAAGAAGGTAATGACATAATCGTAATAATACATTAAGTGTAATTAATTTAATCTATGGTGATAGAATAAATTAAATAATTTAATATTTATTATCTAATATTTTAGAAATATTAAATATAAATTAATAAGAGGAATCTTATTAATGTTATTACAATTATTATTATTTTAATTTTTATAGGAGTTTAGGAATTAATTTAATATTAGTACTCTCATTTATTCCTAATAAGATTAAGAGGCAAATAAATTAAAGGAGTTTAATTAATTAAACCCCAATATGTTGGGTAGCCTAATTAATTAGAGGAGTTTAATTAATTAAATGAAAACCTATGTTTAATAGGATTAGAAGGGTTGACCAATATCTATATAAGAGGAGTCTTATGTTAGATATCAGTTGATACAATTTCAATTGTTAGAGAGTACTCATTTTCTATAGAGGATAGAAAACTAGGGTTTAGCCAACCACCCTCCTTCTTGAATAATTCCTCTTCCTTGGTGGATCACCTCTAGAGGCCAAGCACTTGGGTGGCTAACGTTGATCAAAGGAAGAAATCTAACCCGGAAACTCAAGGAGATGGCAAAGAACAGGGAGTTGAACTTGTACCAGTGGAAGCTTCATTCTACAAGGGTATGAATTTCATAACTTCTTATTTATCGTTTTAAATTAATAATATGCATAAAGGATGATCCGGGTAATGATTTTGTAGAAATTTTTTAACTTTGGTATACCATGTTTCTGCTAATTTTTACAATTTGATTACGTCACGATGTCCTACAAACTCAACTGTGGCATCAAAACCAAACCTTTATGCAATTATTAATTGCTTTGATTTCATATAAATATGGGTATATAATTAGAATAATTTATCGGGCAAAATTTTATTGTATAAAATTATTTTTTAGAAAAGAAAAAAAAGAAAAAAAAGGCTAATTAGCGATTTTTTTATGGGCGCTAATCGCTGTAACGTTCATTCATAAGGAAAGTGACCTGCCAAGTTCTTTTTAAAAAAGGAGTTGCTTAGTTTAAGTGACCTGCCAAGTTCTTTTTTAAAAAAGGAGTTGATTAGTTTTTTTTTGCAGGAAGTGACCCACGGTTAATATTAGTTAACGTATTATATATATATATACATATATATGGGGACAATAGAAATACACAGCCTTGCACATTTTTTACATTTTTTTTATACACAGTGACCCAAAACTATGTCGTTTTGGGAGATCTGTGTTAAAAAAAATACGCGTGCTCCTCTCCTCCTAAATCAATCGAGCATCAGGGCTTTTCCTCTAACTCCTGTAATTCCTTCTTCTTCCCATCCAAACCAGAAATCAAACTCTTTTTCTTGTAATTATTTCTTCTTCCCAAATCAATCACGCATCAGGGTTTCAATTACTACTCCTGTTGCTCCCTTGCACCGCCATATCACCCGTCTCTTCCTCTTCTTCATCTTCACAATCTCCCACGTCGTCGTCGCCGGAAGTTAGTAAAGAGATGGAAGAATCTTGCGTCAACTTGGGACTGTCCCTCTTCTCAACAGGAAGGGTACTTTCTATATTATCTTTCAAAGCTTAATTGTTTCTTCTTTGTATATCTGAGCATTAATAATGATATTGCAAACTAGGTATGTTAAATTTTGGTGTATTAGGTACTAAATGTGTGCCAATTTTGATGTTCTAGCCCAAAGGTCTAATTCTATGAAATGGGTATTGTATCTTTTCAAATGTCGTAGCAAGTCTAAACAGAATACTTATGCTTGTTCATGAAATTGAATGTTGATTTTCGACCAAATTTGTTGACATTGATACCATTTCCAACTTTATGCTTTTTTCTAATGGGTTTGATTTTGTTCAATTCTGGTGATTCTCCTTTGCCTTATATTTCTTCCTCTACTGCTTTTGGTAATTTTTAGCATTTGTTTTGACCTCTTTTTAGTGACCATGTTTTGTAATAAAAAATGTGTTTATGTTTTGAGTGTGATTAGTTTATTGTTGTTGTGAAAATTTTACAATTTGATTTAAATTTGAGCAATGATTCTTATCAGTCATCTTCTTTTGAAAGAGTTTGGAGAGAAGTTATTTGCTCAGAAGTGGTGGACACATAAACAAGTAACTGGATATTCCATTTACTAAATGCTATATTAGGATAATCATTTACTCAATTTTATCTATTCCACAAGTAAAATAATGCTATAGTAAAGCATTATGTACGACCTGCAAGTTCTTAGCTTTAGTCCATTTTCTTAGCATCATTTACTCAATCAGGTATGTTTCATTGTTGAATTCTGAATGGCCACTTAATACTATACAGACACTATCATAGAGCATACCATGGGCAACCCTTAGGAGCAAGGATGACCCCTCGAATGAAATTTTCTATTCTTGAATGAAATTTTCTATATTCCAAGCAGTAGGTTTCCCTCTTTCACCTCTTCTTCTTACCCAAAAATTTCATGAAATTTCAATTGATTCGAGTTTTTTGCTCTCACCATTTTTGTTCATAAACTATTTTTTATGTAATTTTTTTTGTATTGTTATGTCTTGTATGATTTATTTTGCAGTTCTATGAATTCTGGTCCTTCTAATCTGACTCTCTCATATATTGTTTTGTTATCTTTATTATCTATAAGTAATAAAAAGGAAAAGGAGAAATAAAAAGTGAGAGAAATAAACAAGATTTTTTGCAAGATCTTTTTCATTTGGTTTTAGTAGTATACTTGATTTTGTGTTCATCGAGTTTTTTTCCTTTAAATTTTATTCATTTCTCCCTCTTAGAAAAACTGTTGTATATAATTTTATGTGGTTTTATTTCTTCCCTGTTCAAGATGTTGCATCAAGAATTAATGCTGACAACATACTTGAATAAAAGAATCCACAGTATGATGCTATGCTCAGTCAAATGGTGGGGAGAATTCAATCTAATTCTGGAGGGAAACCTGAGATGGGTGAGGTGAGTTTACTGAACTTGTTTAAGTTTATATATTTCTATCTATCTAGTTTTATTGCCCTCCTTATTAGTTCTAATATGTTTCTCATGCTAGATGGAGCTTAACTGTTTAAGACGACTTGTGAGACCTTCTTTAATAGCTTATTCGACTGCTAATTTCAAGGATTATATAGCAGGCATTTGTGGTGGAGCGATATAATAGGCCCATGCCAGAACTGAGGAATACAACACCTGATACTAGCAGATATAAAGAAAGGCCTGTTCCTTCGGGAACCTTGAACATAGCGCAGCTACGTCACATTGTCCTCCTTGCATGAAGGCAAGGCCAATGATCACGATGGACCTATGGATATTCACCAGATTGCTGAGAAGTTTCGCATTGATGGTGTGTAGGTTAAGAGGATCCTTCAGTTTGTATCATTGCCTCCAGAAGATAGTAGTAAATAGAATAAGAATCAACGATAACAATTGTCACACTTACTCGTTTACTAACATGATGTTTTGACACATGAAAGATGGATTGCACAAATTGTTTATGAGAGTTTGTAGGCGCTATGAATTCTATTTGTAATCAATAATTAAGAATTCCTAGTTGGATAACTCTGGAGTTATATATTTCTGGTAAACAGTTGCAGATAAATATTACTGGTGTTAATCCCACTGAAAATTTTTGGTTTCAGGTGGTGGTTATGAATAGAAGAGCTTTCCATCTAGTTTGAACATTCTTACTCATGTTTTTGTCCAGTTTGAATCTTCTTACTTGTGTTTTTGCCTCATCTCAATTTGGAATGAGACAGCTCATTACAATTGCTAGTCTTATACAGGCTTTGTATATATGTATTTCCTCCAATGTAAAATGTACTGATTTTGGGTAGGCAAACCACACTAGAAAGCATATGTATTAATTTTTGTATATTTTGATACAATTAAGTTGACTGTCTTTAAAGTTTGACCATTTTAAAACCTGAATCAATCTATATGCAACCCCATACATTATAAGAGAGAGGATCTACTGCTGATATATATCTAGGAGAATACAAGCCAAAATACAAACAAACAATAAACATCAAATACCCTATAAATTTTTAAAGAGGAACAGAAAGCACAAAAATTCTTTTTGTAAATATCCTCCTAACCATAATCCAAACAGAACTGATTCAAATTAATTTAACATTTATCCACACAATGGAGTTGCATAAGTGTGCCTCCAACAATGTAATTTTTCCTATTAATAACACTAAATGCTCTACTTGCTTCTTGAAGGACAAGACGACTGCAATCCAAACTCACCTCTTACACAGGAGAAAATGCTTCGGTTTTATACAAACCATGCCTAGAGAAGATTTGGAGTTGGTAGCGTTGTTATGGTGGTAGACATAGGCATCAAGAGTGAGATAAGATAGGTTGTTTGGATCAGAGATGTTAAAATAGAGAGTCTCATTCCAAACAGGATCAAGATCATTCTCCTTAACAATGGTGCGGAATTTCTGATGGTCAAAGTGGAGCTCCACAAAAGCGCTAGATGAACCCTGACCATCTTTGGGCATAAGATTGTGGGCACGGATAATCTCCACCCCAGTTTGAGATTGCTCATGGAGTTGTGTTAGAAAGATATTGACAAACTGGTGAATACTGATGAAGAGGGAATTCAAATTACAGCTGGCAAGATTCACGGGGTACAACCTACACCAAGAAAAGAACGAATGACTTGAGTAATAGTGGTGACATGAGAGATTAGTGAAAAAAGAAGAAGAAAAAGTTAAGACGGTCTGAATAAATAACAAAACAAGTGAAGTACCTGAACTCACATAGTTTAGAAATCGTAAGTAGATCAACAATACAATTCTAGATAAGTACTTCGTAAGAAGAATAAACCTTGGGTAGTTGGGTGTATGCGCACAGTATGTAGGACAAATTAGCAGTTGAGGTATAACATTTCAGATTAGATAGAACTTTTTAAAAACTTCATATGTGTCACTGAAGTTCTCATGAGACCATGAAATAATATCAACAGATGCCTATCAAGAAAAATAGTAGAAAAATACAAATCAACTAAGAATGTACCCAACCATCCCAAGACTTAAATTGGTTCAGAAATCTTGTATTTAACATGTACTCTGGGAAAGGTAGTACTCATAAGTCATAGATAACTCATCTTTCGTGTATTATTTCATTTAAGATTTTTCATGTGATCCAGAACAAAGATATAGAGAGAAAAGAATCAAAAAGGAAACCAATCAAATAATAGGGATCCTAAACAAAAGATGCACGCCTTTTAGCAATTCTGATCTTACAGAATAATAATAAGTAAGCTCACTAAAATCAAATACTTAAAAACATAAAAATCTAAGCTTCTTGATGTTCAGGCCACCACATACTAACCATAAAAATCTTGGATTTCTTCAAATATTCTTTTTACTTTTCTTGGAAACCAACAAGTCATAAAGTAAATGGCACAAACCCAATATAGAAAAAATCCAATACAAATACAGAAAAATCCAATACAAATAAATTTAACGAAGAGGGGAGAAAGAGAGGAAACTTCGTTCAACAAATAGTCCTATATTATTAAGAGACCAAGAAGTAATATCTGGTAATTTCGAACTTTAAACAATACCAAGGAACCAATTGTATACTAAGGGAATACCTTTAGGTGTCTTTCTATATTGCCATGTGCGAATCAGTGACTGTGTATATATGTGTAATACTAATCAAGTGATGAACTAAAGCTAAATAACAAATTAAACAAAAATTAATTGTGCCACGATTGTTGCAGAAGAACAGAGAAACAATCGTGGTGAAAAAACCCATTAAAAATTCACCAAATCGCAACATCACTTTTAAAGGGATCACATAAACCCTAGAAATCATCCGAGGTCAAACCCTTACCGAATTGAGGTGTGAATCAAGAAGGTCTGAAATAGAAGTCGAGATCGAAGTCGAGCTCGAACTGATGAGCAGCCGTATTTTTGTATTGGTCTGAAGTCGCGATGGTAATTGCAGCGGCGGTGGCGGCAATGGTAAGGGTAATTTCCATATACGGAAGCGGATTTGGGAGGATGAAGCCTTATGCGACTGGGGAGGAGATGGGAAGAGATGCGCGATTGAGGAGGAGAAGGGAGAGAAGCGTTATTTTTTTTAAAAACAAATCTCCAAAACGACGTCGTTTTGGAGACTGTGTAAAAAAAAAATACACGGCTATGCATATCCATTTTCCCCATATATATATATATATATAAATTATTTTTAATAATTTTATAATTAAAATAAAGAGTTTATTTTAATCTTGAAATTAGATTTCATGCAATTTAAAATTGCCCATTAAATGATACTCATATATATATGGAATGATTTTAATTCATGAGATGAATATTTATTTATTGATGCATATGGTGATTTGTATAATAATAAATGGGATTGATTATGGGACTATTGACCAATGTGATTGGATTTTATTTTAGTTGAATGTTTGAATAAATGAGTTTCATTAAATGGGGTCTACGTACCTCGTCTTCTCTGGTTTTTTCCTAATCTAAAATTCTATCTCCCTCCTATGTACTTCCCCTTAACTGCTGATCAAGGTTTTTATTTAATTTAAATAGTTTAATGTAATAGAAATAGTTAAAATTATCTTGAAGAAATTGGAGACCAAGGAGCAAGGAGTGCGTGAAGACCCGTTTGTATGGAGCCCGGGTTTAAATGTAATAGTTACGTTTAAATTTAAACTGTAGCGCCCCCAAATCCGGGTCCCCAGAACCTCGGACTTGGTACGTTACGATACAACAATTCTATAACTATTGCGGAAGATATAAACATAAATTGTTTATACAATAAACTTTTACACATAATTTCCAAGGTCTGAAATCTTAACTTACTACACATATTCATATTCTACACGACATACAATGCCATATTGCTCTAATATAAATACCATTTAACCATACAATAATTCAATCTCGGAACTTGTCTTTGCCTATATCCGAAGTTTCGTCTAAATCTGAAATGTTTATCATGATATAGCAAGGATGAGTAACAAGTTTGCCCAACAAGTTTTAAATACAACAAGGATATATCATGATTGAAAGAAAAAATAAGCTTCCGAATTTTTAACAATATAATAATTGTGAAAGAGCATAAATCAGAGTTTCAATAAATGAATGACTAAATCAATAATGTTTAATGTCAACAAGGACTATGCACAATTTTAACTGAACCTTATGGTAATGAAGGTGATCAGCCTTTCATACCTATTGAACATATGCAACATGCACTAAGTGCGAATCAATAAATCATATATGTGATATAATCAACAATGATTAATCACGAACATGCTTTACAATAACAACTCGAGTTCGAGTTAGGAAACTTTCCTGTACCGTCGATTACTGCTACGCAATTTAAGTTAATCGCTTTATAGAAAAGACCTATCAATTATAAGATTTGATCTTTCAATTAGTATAACATACCTTATAAGTAAACTATCTAACATTTAAACACATAGTCAAATATTAGATAACCTTAACACTATACATATATATATTCAAGTCTAAACCTAGCACACATCTAGCCTTTAATAGTATTCAATATAGTATACTGAGTGGTTTTCCATAAACAACTAACAAATTAGTTTCCGTCTAGTCTACCCTATTTTCACAGTGAGTTAGATCGGTTACTAATTCGTTGATCCCTTCCCCATATGAAGGAGTCGTTTAGCCCAGCTACTATACATCAACCATTAAAGAATACGATTGCACTACCTTAGACTTAACACTTACTAGTTCATTTATAAGTTATTATTATAACTCGGTAAACTGTTTACTATTCAAGAGACTTAATATATCATTTCAGTAAGCTGAAACCAAACTGTTTCCTATTCCTGACATTTCAGTTTCCATTTCAGCAAGCTGAAACCAAACTGTCTTCCTAACATTTTCAGTTTCCATTTCAGCATCCTGAAACAAAACTGACATCTCTTCTGACATTTCAGTTTCTCATTTCAGTAACCTGAAATGTTCATTTCAGGAAGCTGAAATATACTATTCATAAAAATACAAAATTAGCTTATTATTATTTTTTATCTTTTGACCAATTATATATATATATATATATATATATATATATATATTCCATACACAAAAAGAATTTTTCTGGAATTTTTCAACTTAAGTATTTTCCAAAAATCTATTTCTAGTTAATTCCTTAAGAAAATAGTTACCTCACGCTTAACTTCAGAAATTCCCAACTCTTGGCAGGATCTTATACATGTCATCGTGAGCTCCCAGTTTAAATTTTGTGGCCATCGGAGTTATACAACTCCGGTTATAGCGATTTCTGTCAGAAAAATTCTAATATTGAAATAGTCATAACTTGCTCAATTTAAGTCGAAATAAGCTCATTTTTGGAAACAAGCTAGTTTATAACATATATTTTAGTGTCCCAAAAGGCCTGATTTTATTTCATAACTTAAGTGGACGAAACTACCCTTGGAAATCCCGGACAGCCTACTTTTTAGCCTTTTTCAGATTTTACTTCAGTTACTCAAATCAGTCCAAACGAAAATCTACAACTCCTTTTTACGTGATTCCACTTGAAAACGTTAGAAGACTTGTATATCTAACTCTAGAAATTGACCACACTCAAAAATTCGAAATAGAATGAGAGATATGGTCATTTCCATTTTATACTTTGTTTTTACGAAAATCTGATTTTTCATACTTGATGATTTCTAAGAAAACTTTCATATTCTCACCTAATAACCAACATAATTCATCATCAAACATCATAACACAAACTAATACCAAATATATTCATGGATCTATCATGATCCATGATCCATTTCACCAAAAATCACCAAACATAAGATAAAACACAACCAAGGATAAGAAAATTTAAGTTTTCTTACTTTTGAAAAACTTATATCCCATTTCTTAGTTTAAACCCAACTTTTGATCCATAAAAGGGTTAGATATAAACTTGAAACACTATAAAACATATAGATCTAAGGTTTTTAAGCCTCAAAATCATAACTTTATAAAAATCAAAACTTAAACCAACAAAGAGAAATTAAACTACATAAATAAGAATTTTTGTTCTACCTTAGTTTGTTCCTTCTTCTCCTTCTTCCTAATACTTGATTAGGAAGCTATGGAATACCAAAACCCAACTTCTCTCCTCTCCCTCTCTTGGCCGAATATGAGCCTTTCTCTCTCTCCTTCTTGCTTTGCTAGCTTATGAGATAAAAGAGAAAAGAATGAAATGAAATGAAAAGGAAATGATATACTTGATTTGTTAGTTAATAAAGATGAATAGATACAAAGTGTATATCTATCCTAATCTACCAAGCTCTTACTCTTCCTCTCTCTTTAATCATTGTAGATGTTTCTTGCAAGTAATAACAAAAGTGTTGGCTCCTTTACAAAAGTGACACCTAGCAAGGTTGTTCACCAACTAAAATGGCTAATCATTACAAACATCTCCCCTTCCTTTTCATCTCCTTGAAATTTTCGGCCCTAATGGCCTTCTTGGCCCAAATTAGATTTCCTTTAAAGGCCCAAATAGCTTACTTAAGGTCTAATAGGTCCCTTCTATTGGGTTTGTACGAAATCGTGATGCAATCAAATTGCAAAAATTAGCGGAAGCATGGTATATCAGAGTTTAAAAAATTTCTACAAAACCATTACCCGGATCATCCTTTATGCAAATTATTAATTTAAAACGATAAATAAGAAGTTATGGAATCATACCCTTGTAAAACGAAGCTTCCACAGGTACGAGTTCAACTCCTTGTTCTTCGTGATCTCCTTGAATTTCTGGGTTAGATTCCTTCTTTTGATCAACGTTAGCCACCCAAGTGTTTGGCCTCTAGAGGTGATCCACCAAGGAAGATGAATTGT
The DNA here is from genome assembly GCA_020205555.1 of Panax stipuleanatus. Lineage (NCBI taxonomy): Eukaryota > Viridiplantae > Streptophyta > Magnoliopsida > Apiales > Araliaceae > Panax > Panax stipuleanatus. The sequence continues at coordinate 22,415,574 of CM035122.1, forward strand.
CAAGAAGGAGGGTGGTTGGCTTAGTTTTCTATCCTCTATCGAAAAGAAGTACTCTCCAACAATTGAAATTGCCTCAACTCATATCTATTATAAGACTCCTCTTATATAGATATTGGTCAAACCTTCTAATCCTATTAGACATGGGATTTCTTTTAATTAATTAATCTCCTTTAATTAATTTAGACTTCCCACCACATGGGGAATAATTAATTAAATTTATTTAATTAATTTGTCTCCTAATCTTATTAGGAATAAATGAGAGTACTAATATTAAATTAATTACTAAACTCCTTTAGAAATTAAAAAAATAATAATTGTAATAATATTAATAAGACTCCTCTTATTAATTTATATTTAATATTTCCAAAATATTAAATAATAAATATTAAGCTATTTAATTTATTCTATCACTATAGATTAAATTAATTACACTTAATGCATTATTACGATTATGTCATTACCTTCTTAAATAATTATTCTTCCTTTTATGGTGTGACCCTTTAGGTTCTCTATATTAAACCGGTTGTGAATAAATCAATTAGAATAATTCTAATCTTATTTAAATAAATAAATTAAACTAATAATCTATTTAAATAAATAATATTTATTCTACAATAGGGATAAGCCTCCCTAGCGATCAACGACTTTCCAGATAATATAGATTTCAACATTAATCATAAAAGAACCTGTGAGTAAATAGTTACCATACAATTCAATCCTTCCACCATACAATGTCCCAATTAAATATAAGACATGAATTTACTGTCAAATCTTATTTTATTTAATTATATGTATTTCGATTAGAAAATGCACAACTCCAAATAATGCAAATTAGAAACCTCTTTCTAATTTCATTCCACCTTGGCCAAGGATTCCTGGGTTGTCATTTAACGAATCACATAGGACATATCTCCTCTTTTACTAGAGGTGGTAGATTCTTTATTGATCATTCATTATCTCCATATGTAACTCATTATACCCAAGCATACCCTATATATGCCTTAAAAGGTCTTAAGGAATAAGTCAAAGTATAATTTGTTATACACAAGATACTATGATGATCTCAAGTCCAAGGATCACTTGTACTACTTTCACATTAGGAATTCCTATTGACAGGCGAGTAAAACTCCATTAGGTATTCCATAGCGAGTCACGTTCAGTGAACTTATTCTCCAATAAGCACCTACATACTTGCTTTAGTGTCTCCACACAAATGATCATGAGATCAATCATCATCATCCAATGAGCAAGCAACATATGTACCAATCTATCCGGATTTACTAATCCCCTTTTTAGTAATCCCACGATTGGGAACTATTTTAGTTTTAAAGCTTTCTAAGAATTTAGATCTCATTAGCATGATCAACATCATGATTCTAAAAGCATTGCTTAAAACTATGGGTTATTTACATATTATAAAAACAGCACCATGTAGATAATTAAATGCCTTTAATAAATAAATATTTTATTAATAAATAAATAAGATTGTTTACAAAGTATGTGCTTTATCATCATACATGATTGGCTTGTATGCACACTACTATCACCTTCCCCCATTGGGCTAAGTTTGGGCTACTCTTTTAATATTTTGGGCTAGCAATTTTAATTCTTTGAGCTTGCAAATCAACATAGTTTCCTACTCTTTAATTTTATATCATACCCTAATCATTTATTTAGGGTTTTCATTCTCCTTCTTTGTAATTTAAATTCTTACACATGTATCTTTAATTTCTTAACCCAATTAGACTTGCTATACTTAGGTTATAAAATCAGTTATTAAAGATGTACAAAATAAATCTCTTAGAGTATTTAATTACTCTACCTAACATATATATTAGGTTATATTTCTTTATTCTTATTCAAATAGTAAACCCTTATAGGTTCTTCTTAAAAATTTTAAATCCACCAAAATCCTTCACAAAAATGTCAAATTCATACACTTATTTTCTGTCTAGGTCTATTATTTAACCTTAATTTAATCATTTAAGATTTTAATAACTTGTCTAAATTCTCGAATTGTCACAATTCTTGCACTCCTAGGTTTGACCTTTTGGTTCACTTGGTGGCTTTAGTGAACCAAACTAGAATAAAAGTCCATAATCAATCAAGAGAGAATATAGTATTCTATGTGCATGCTAAGTATTATATATATTATATTTTATGCAGACATGCTTCAAATGTTAAATAAAATTACGCGTATTATATATATATATATATATATATATATATATATGTGTGTGTGTGTGTGTGTGTGCATGCACGCTAAACAAGATGAGACAAATAATAACAAACCCCTCAAAGAAATTATATTAAGTCTAAAGCGTTCAAAGATATTTGGAATATCGAACGTCGCCTTCTAGCATGATAAATTAATAGAGTATTAAATATTTAAAACAAGTTTGTTGTGCACACACAAGGCGTGCGTATTTAAAATATTAATTTAATCACATTTGATGCTTATAAAGTTAATTGAACAATATTATTTTGATGTGCACACACAAGGACAATATTTTTCTTTTTTGAATATATGGAATGCTAGGTTAGACTTAAATCATTTTAGTTCGGATGTGCACACACTTGACCATTATGATCTAAGAGGCAAAATACAAGGAGTTACATGTCGATGTAATGGACAAGAGTTGTCTACCTATTTATTTATATATCGTTTGTTGTGCACACACAAGACTATATACATTTGAAATGAAATCCTTATTCTCACTAGCAAATCTTTAATTAGATGTTGCCGAACTGTATAAGTGAGTGTAATATAGTTTGAAAAAAATAGTGGGAGATACCAATCTAAAATAAGACCTAATTTATTTTGGTATATAAAATTAATTAAATGAATGTTTGCCAAAATATTGTCTTTTCACATACAGAAATTTAAAAATGTCGAAATCACTAATTTCACTGCGTAGTATACTTGATGCTAACAAACTAACCGGGCCGAATTACACGGATTGATTAAGGAATCTGAGAATATTTTTTACTGTTGAAAAGATTTCTTATGTCCTAAATTCATCTATCCCTTGAACTGTTCCAGAATCAGTCTCTAAGGAAGAGATTGCCACTATTGTTAAGTGGAAAGATGATGCATCTGTGGCTCAATGCATCATGCTCACATCCATGAATAACGAGCTTCAGCATCAGCATGAAAACATGGGTGCTCCTACTATGTTGCTTCACCTCAAGGAGTTGTATGGTGAAAAAAGTAGGACTGCTAGATATGAGATATTTAAGAAGCTCTTCCGATCTCGGATGACCGAGGGCACTGCCGTTGAGACTCATGTCCTAAGGGTGATCAATTTGATTGAACGCCTTGGATAGCTTGGGTTTGTCATCAATGGAGAGTTGAGTCAAGACTTAGTCTTGCAGTCACTCCTTGAGACCTTCTCACAGTTCGTTGTTAATTTTCATATGAATAAGTTAGATTTTAGCTTGCCTGAATTACTTAACATGTTGAAAACTGTAGAAGGTCACTTCCCATCCAAGAAGAACCATGTCTTAATAGTGGATTTTTCCAAGAAAAGGAAGAGGCCCAAGGTATCTTCGGAAAAGAAGAAATCTAAGAAGGCTAAGGGTAAGGTGAACACAATGGAACAAAAGAAACCTGATCCAGCCAACAAAGGAATGTGCTTCCATTGCAAAGAGCCGAATCACTGGAAGAGGAACAGCAAGAAGTTTCTGGCAGAGAAGAAGCTTGGAGAAGCTTCGACTTCTGATCAAAGTTTGTTCATGATTGAAATTGTGACGCCCCCAAAATAGGTCCAATCAACCCAACCCATTCTGAGTCGCCAAACACATGATATAGAATCCAAATATAAACTTTTATATCAAAAAGTCGTGAGCAAGACGACCATACAAGCTGTGAGTGTCAATACAAATCGTATATAATACGAAATATAAACACTCAAATTTAGTCTCCAATAGTTATAATTATTTTTACACTATTATACAAAAATAGTGAGGACTACTACTGCTCTAACTCTGCCCATTTCTCTGTTCCCCGACTAGTCCCTGCGACATTCTCATTTTCTGAAGAGGACAATAGATGAAAAGGGTGAGCTTAACTAGCCCAGTAAAGAATATTATGCCTAAGATAATACAGAATAATTTATCGTTAGTCTTCAACAAATCAGATAAAATATTATGGACAACAAGTTTTAGATCAACAACTGTAGCGGAATTAACAATACATCAGAAGAGTTAAGTAGAAAATAATGTCTACAATCTTCTATGATTTAAAAGTCCATAATCAATATTTTATCCTTGTAACATCAACCAATATATATCTTGAATCAAATATTCATCTTTGCACTACGGGCCAAAGATATTCATTTGTATCACCAGTTGATCATGTTCATCTCAACACCTGTCCATCTTTGCACTATGGGCCAAAGATATTCACCAGGTAATCATTCATCTTTGCATTACAGGCCAAAGATATTCATCAAATAATCATTCATCTTTGCACTACAGGCCAAAAATATTCAGTTATATTATCATTTAGGACTGAGGATGATGAAAAACGTTTTAAAGAACGAATCTAGTGAAATAAAGGACAAAGATTAGGGATTCGTAAATCAGTTTATCCAAGTTCAAAAATAGTCCATAACAATCAATTGTGGAGCAAAATTCAAGAATGAAGTTCAAAACTTAGATCCAATCAAAGATAGGAACCATAACAGCCAACTTGGACAAAGAAAAAAAAATTTAATTTTTCTGTGACTAGTAACGTATTCGTGAATAGTGCCGTATACGTGAATAGTAACCCCAACATGAAAAAGGTAAAAATTTCATAAGAAAAATCATACTTTATGAATAGTACTCGTAAATAGTACCGTATTCGTGAATAGTGCCGTATACGTGAATAGTAACCTCGACATGAAAAGGTAAAAATGTCATAATAAAATTCATACCAATATTTCGGTGTAATGATATTGAAAGAAATAACATCATTTACGAAAAAAAATAACATCCCTTACCATCCCTTACAAATACGAAAATAATAATACCCCTTACGAGTATAAAATCACATCCTTTATCAAAACATCTTTTATCAAAATATCCTTTACGCAAAATAATATTTTGTACGAATATTAAACAAAAATAGCATCCTTTACAACAATGACATCCCTTACCTCAAAAGAACAGTACTTCTGACTAGAATATCAGATATAATGCTGAAGAAAACTTGAACTTTATAGTAACACTCAAAGTATCAAAATACTCACAAAAATACGCTCGATATTATAGAGAGAGAAAACTTCTGATTCTGGTGTGATTTTCAATTCTAACCTAAGCACCCTATTTATAGGAAAATGCTTAGAACGCCAAAGCAGAAAATTTAATAAAGTAATATATTTACAAAAAAAATTCTGCTCACCTCCCTGACCATTTCATTAGCCCACACAAGTGGGGCCCACCATCAAAAAAACATTTTTTTTGAAAAAACATTTATAACCCCAAAAATCAATTATTCCGGAACTTCAATAATTCATAATAAATAGCCCTTTATCAGAAAAATACGAATCTTATGTCCATTCAATAGGAAATTTAATTCTCTACAACTTTGTAGAAGAAAGTTTTTCCAAATTTCGAACAAAAAATGACCGAAATCCACATACGGATGATTTTTCACACCAAAATACTGATAAAAACACATCAGCACTAATTCCTTCATTTATATCCGCAATGAATAAATATTTACTTATCATATAAATCAATAATTAATTATTCATAGATAATATTGTAGAACTACAATATTGACAACCAGGTTGTTCCCAAGAAAGAGGGGGCTTTCCGATAAGAATTTCTCCTTACTGGCGCGCAATTAGGTGATCCAAACCTCTCCTAGACAAAACTTCCTTAGACATTGCCAATAAGGGTATCTAATAATATTATTCAAATAATATAAATTATTGATCTGAGAATGAAAAATACTGTGTAGTAACAATTATTGAATTAACAATAATATAAAAATAGTGTGCAATACCGTGTGCTACTGTGCAACAACGCGTATTACTTTACTTTAACCACTGGGTATTCCAACAGTGTTAACGATAACAATTACGCCGTTATTATTAAAAAAACTCATTTGTGTCGTTTTCTTCATCCGACAGTTTTTCATTATGGGGCCCACAAATGGCTGCGCCGTCGTACGAATATTCCCCGACAGTAAAAATATTTCCACAACCAAACGAATATTCCCCGATAACAATGAATATTTTATAACCACTTGCTTATTTTAAAATATTTGCGCATTTTACCCATAACTTACCACATTAATCAAATCAACCCCTTACTATTCAAAATAATATATAGAGAAAATTTAATTTTATTCTTAAAAAGTTGGGGTCTTACAACCTCCTCTCCTTATGAAATTTCGTCCTTGAAATTGACGTACGTACCTGGTATGTCGAAAAGGTAAGAATACCTCATTTTCATTTCTGATTTTAACTCCCAAGTCATTTCTTCGATTCCAGCTGTGACTCTCATGGTGCTTCAATCATTGTACCTCACAATGGTACCCATCAGTTTGCCACCGCACAAAAACGGCGTCCCTTACGGAGAGTCTGGCTTCGGTGCATCCCACACAAGAAGTCACCAGCGAGAGGCTCGGGGCTCTTCATAACTTATGGCTCTTGATGATTTGCCTTGACGCGTTGACACGTTAAACACCTCGAGATAAACTCCGCGATCTCTCTCTTCATATTGCTCCACCAAAATGTATGTCAAAGATCACTATACATTTTGGTACTATTGCGAACGGTGTGTTGTGTACTTCCATCATGATTTTATACTTCAAATCAGCATCGTTAGGAACACAAAGTCTGGGGTTGACTCGAAGTATTCCTTCTTCATCAATTCTCGCCTCTGGAGTAACACCTTCTTGCACCTTCATCTTCATCTTCATCAGCTCCAGGTCTGTAGCTTGAGCAGCTTTAACTTTATTAATTAAAGTTGGTTCTACGCGTATACTTGACATCATCATGTGGGTCCTCGGAGTCTTTAACTCTGTATACATCCTTTGTAAGTCACACAAAATGGGACTTTGTGTTGACAGCATCACACTCGTTCCCGCATGTGATCATCTACTCAACACGTCAGCTACCACGTTCGCTTTTCTAGGATGGTATTGAATGATATATTCGTAATCTTTCAACACCTCGAGCCAACGTCCTTGTCGCATGTTGAGTTCTTTTTGGAAAAATATTTGAGGCTTTTGGAATATATTAGGATGCCATTAATAATGACAACCACGAAATGATCCAAATAAAGAGATAAGATCAACAGGTAGGGTGAGGGTACCAATCTGAATCAAGCAAGATTTGTAAACTCTAGATGTAATGAAAGTTTCACCCAATGGAGTTTCAACAGATAAGTCAAAGTCTAATTTCTCAGGAGTCAAGTTCAAATATTGAGCACAAGCAGATGAAATAAAAGAATGGGTAGAACCGGTATCTAATAAGATATAGACTTTGCAAGAGTTTATGATTAACTTACCCGTAATAACCTTGTTCGGGTTCCTCGCTTGTTGGGTAGTCACGACAAACACTTTTCCAAGATCCACCGACTTTAACTTGTCTGGAACAACCTTTGGTGTCACCGGTTCATCTAGACTTAACTTTGCTATAACGCACATTCCATCCTCAACTAATTCATCGCACTCTTGATCCATGATTTGAATCATTACTCTTCGATCTATATCGAATTGGGGTTGACCGCTCTGCACAAGGGTAATTCCAAGCTCGATGTTGGATTCTCCCAATTGCTGTCCAAAAAGTGAAATCCATGTAGTCTATTCTGGCCTTCTTGGATCGGACGTCTCTTTCTAAAATATCAACGCGTCGTGCGGCTTTTACCCATGCATCCTCCATTCTCATTCGTTCAGTTGTTTCTTCTTTCATTAGAATTTCAACAATTGCATTCTCAGCTTCCAGCTCTAATATCATATGCTCTGCCAGAGAGAGCTTCTGTTCAAGCCTCGTATATAGAGTAGCAAAATCTTGAATTGCTGTATCCCTTTGTTCCACGGACGCCTGCCGTTCTTCACCCTGCTCTTCTAACTCATGAATACAATTTTGCAGTTCTACATTCCGATCATAAAATTTTCCTAATAAATCTTCCTCAAGTTCCTCTTCTTTCTCACTCTCAGCTGTTACTTCTGCGACTAGCTCGGGTTCAACTATTAATTCTTCAATCACTACATAGATAACTACCGCTAAAAGTAAGACTACGAGTAGCGGTGCCTCAATGTTCTTAAATGCTCCAATGCTTAAATGTTTCGATGTCATTCTCAAATACTGCCATAAAACAAGGGTTAATTAAACAAAT